>BPTQ01000004.1:204985490-205154723 GCA_019973895.1 Chrysanthemum seticuspe | reverse complement strand
TAGATCGCGTGAGATCTAGTAATCAGTTGATTCTATTCATAGTTGGTTAGTTATAAGTTATTAATTCAAAGTATAAGGGATTCGTTTGTGTGTTTATTTAATCGGCCTGTACCTCTTGTACGTTCGTATGTGTGTTTATTAGTTTCTGTATTAATTTAATTACTTCATTTATGAATAGAACTACATATTATCCCAAATCTTGGGATTTTATGACGTGTTCTTTCGGAACCAAGCCAAAATCCAAAAATGAGGTTTTCTGATGGGTTGACGGCGACACGACGGCGTCACGAAACATAAGGTGACGCCGTCGCAGATGTAATCTTATATATAGAATCCGAATTTTTCAGTTTTTGTGGGTAGTCTTTTGGAGTAAAAACCTAAAACCGAACCAAGGCTTTCTTGTGCAGTATTTTAGGGTTCTAAACCCTATTATACATCAAGATAAGTATTTACTTCATTAATTTAATTATGTCTTTGATTATTTGTGTGTATGCTTGCATGTTCTCCATGTCCGGCTAATTTATTTGTGTGTTTGCTTAGGGAATATGAAACTTAATTATTGAATATTGATTGGTTGATACTTATCTTAGTTGACTAATGATCTAGAGTGCGCTAGATTATTCGTTGTGTACTTAATACTTGACTTTTCTTTGTGAACTTTAGAATATAATTATCTAGGTAATTGTAGGATAAAGTATTCAAGGACAACCGTAGAGTAGGCGTCTATAAATCACTAGAGGATTTGTAAACAAGACCCTTTGGTAATTTCAAAGAGTTAGGGAAATAAGCACGCCCTATAGCCTTAGAATCACAACGCAACTAGGAATAAGGACGTGACAAATCAACCATCAATAGGAGATAATTAAGGAGTAGTAAAACCTAAGTAAACATATCTTTAAACTATCATACGAGTACACATCAATTAGACATAGACTATCACAACCTTAGCTTAGATAATTAGATAATAGTAGAGTAATCGGTAGCAATACCAACCCCCCAAATCCAATACCCGAGATTCGTACCTTTTCAATTTCTAAAAAACATAAAAAGATAAAAAAATAATCTTCCTCAACCTCAACCTTAGCGTAGTAACTTCTTACTAGCATTCCTATTCCCCTAGAGAACGATATCAATACCCGTGGCTTACCCTAATTACTACACTACAACGATTAGGTTCACTGCCTAGGGTGTTATAAAACTTGCTCGAAGAAAAGGAAGTTTCCTTGACCCCGAACGACGCGTGTAGCGTTATCAGTGGTCGACCCAGGATTAACATCACCGGATATCAACGCCCTGTTCGCACTCCTGGCAACATTACTGGACTTCCTGGTACCCCTTGAACTGCTTCTATTTCATAATATTTTGGATGTGTGAATTATATATGTCAATGGCTTGTGCACACATAACAGTGTACAACCCGTAATTGTCAAGAAAGGACCCTGAGGTACGCTTCAGTGCCACAATCCTTATAAAAGGAGTGAAAGCTTCTTACTTTTGAGTAAAACCTATCAAACCTTTCATTTTTCAAGGTTTTGCTCAAAAGAAAAAGTACTTCCCCGTATGATTTTAAAAACCTCAACCGTTTATATCACTTGTTGAGGGGGAGTATTTGAATTAATACTTTGTTCACAAATTGTTCATAGTGGTCATCTTTCCGCAACACTCAAAATGGTCATATTTATTCTCAACTTTTCAAAAATAACATTTTATATGCCATTTTTGAGGGGGAGAAAATTATGTGATAAGAAATATGTTGTGGAAATGCAAATGAATCTTTGTGTAATAGACTTAACCAACGAATTGACGGTACTAAACTGTTAGTAACTCGAAAAGACTTGTCCGGGACGGGTAATAATTTCAAGCTAGTTCGCTAGTAATGTAAACGTGTCTCGCAAAGAACTTGTTTGAGTAGAAAGTACCATTCGAGAAACTCTTGGTAGACATGAACTCTGACGGGTATGACAACCTTTCGAGGATTGTCTACACCTTCAAGGTAGTTATTAGAGCTAGTTGTCACCTAAAAGCTGACAATGTAACTCTTTAACTATGCAACGTAACCGTGTCTCGCGGGGGATTGTCTATCTTGAGTTGATCAATTCATAAAGTGCGCGCTCTTTCCTCACTGTGCAGATTTCCGTAAAAACTCTTAAGCACATGTGGAGGGGGAGTATTTCTGAAAATATAAAACTCTTGAAGTGTTCAAACATGTTTTACATTCACAAACACTTTGAGAGGTTTTCATGAAAAATGGTTTTATGGCAATGGAGTTATAAGGAGACTAAGGTTAGGAATAACCGTCCTATGATCCGCCAGAGCTGGAGGGAGCTACCCAAAGACATCACAAATAGTTAGCACTTAGAAGTCCTTAGGTATGATTATAAAAAGGAGAAAATGAGAATCGGAGAAAGAAGGAGTTGAAGAATTAAAAAGAAATGCAAAGAAAAGGGTGAAAAGAAATAGCCCTCCAAATTATTCAACTTAGGGCAGACACCGGGTTCAATTCATATGCTACTGGTTGTCACTTAGTGACGCCGGTATTGAAGATTAAAAGTCGTCATGGACACAGTGACGCATGCACTAAACCTTCTTAGCCACTCAAGTTTCTCTCAACAGAAGCTTGTTTCATTCTCACAGGGAACCCTATGTAAACTATTGGCTTTCTCTTAGAGATCGCTGGTATTGAAGAAGGAGACCCTCTCCCTAGTCTCCGCTCAGGAAAACCAAAACGCACTATTGAGTCTAGAGCCACGAGATTCATCAAAAGATCTCTTAGGTACACTTGACATTTCATCACTTGATGTTCAACAATAAGAACATCAGTGGTACGTTATCGAGTCCTTCACAGATCTTAGCAATCTATCGAGAACATTTATGAGAGGTTCACAACTGTGATCCTCAGTGATTGAATGGAAACTCCTGCCAAGGTCAACATCAAACAGCCCTGACAGCAGGTCACTTTGGTAACTCCCCGTGGATTACGCTTAGTGTGTCTCAAACGGTCTACAGTCGTGAGGTGATGCTTCGGTGTACCTCAGCGACTCATCTGAACTGTAGGTGTACTTCGGTACATCGCATTATCTCACTTGTGGGACTCCAGTTCAGGAAAGGCCTTTGTAAGAATTAGAGTTGTGTTTTCACACTATGCTGTTAACACTCTCGAAGTTCAAACTCGTAAGTGCCGGAATCCGCTTATTACTAACCGTTTTCATATTTTCTTCTTATGGAAGTTCCGGAGCGGGATGATCGTGCAGATTCTTCTCATGCTCACGCCAACATCATCACTAATGGAAGTTCTATCCAAAAGCAACACAACAGTCAGAATGATTCTTCGTCAAATCAAAGAATCTACAAAGTTAAAAGACTTAAAGAACTTCATCAGTACTGAATTCCAACATCAAAGAGCGTGTGAGCATGTTGAAGAATGGCGTGGAGACACTGTAGCAGTGAAGCAGACCTGAGGCAGACTTGATGCAGACAACAACATACTATCACTTTCATCACAAAGAACAATGATCAAAGAACAAAGTTAAAGATGACGTCAAAGCATAACTGTTCAAAGAAAACTATCTCTCTACACTGGGGAGATTGTTCGAATCAAGGCATTTCTTCTCACAAGAAAGAAGAATGTCAGAAGACGTCAAAGCTACTATTACGTCAACGCCTTCACCATTTTTCATCACCAACACTTGAGGGGGAGATTGTTGGAATCACTCCTTAACCTTAATTCAAGTGTTATTACTCATATGTAATAGGTAGCTTATTATGGCCTTTATGTTTGTTTAAGGTCTAGCTTATGTAGAAGGCCCATAAGCTTAGGCCCATGTCCAATAAGGAAAAGGGAAGGAGTGGGAGTGTTGCCCTAGCTCCTTGCCTATAAATAGTCTTGTATAACCCTCACTTGAGGGTTGGTTGTTCAATTTATTCCTTTCACTCATATCTACGCATAACCGGTTACATTCTTAACGTGTGTGTGTGTTTGGATATTGTTCAATCGCCTTTATCTCTTTCTAGTAAGCTTGTGTTGTAAAACTAGTGACCTAACAACCTC
Organism: Chrysanthemum seticuspe; assembly: GCA_019973895.1. NCBI lineage: Eukaryota > Viridiplantae > Streptophyta > Magnoliopsida > Asterales > Asteraceae > Chrysanthemum > Chrysanthemum seticuspe. Next base: position 205,150,675 of record BPTQ01000004.1, on the reverse strand, counting down.
TCAAAGTGGTTATGAGTAAAAGCCTTTAATACCACTGTTGAGAGTTTTAAGACTTTGCATAAATACTCCCCCTCCACACGTGCTTAAGTATTTTTATAGAAATCTGCACGGTGAAAGAAGAGCGCGCACTTTTGAATTGATCAACTCAAGATAGACAATCCTCCGCGAGACACGGTTACGTTGCATAGTTAAAGAGTTACATTGTCAGCTTTTAGGTGACAAGTAGCTCTAATAACTACCTTGAAGGTGTGGAAAAACCTCGAAAGGTTGTCAAACCCGTCAAAGTTCATGTCTACCAAGAGTTTCTCGAATGGTACATTCTACTCGGACAAGTCCTTTGCGAGACACGTTTACATCACTAGCGAACTAGCTTGAAATTATTACCCTTCCCGGAAAAGTCTTTTCGAGTTACTAACATTTAAGATCTCGTCAATTCATTGGTTAAGTCTGTAGCCCAACGATTCATTAGCAATTCACAACATATTTCTTATCACGTAATTTTTTTCTCCCCCTAAAAAATGGCATATAAATGTTATTTTTGATGAAATTTGATATCAAATATGACCATTACGAGTTTTGTGGGAAAATTACCACGAAGAACAATTTTGTGAACAAAGTTTTTAAGCAAATACTCCCCCTCAACAAGTGATATTAACTTTTGAGGTTTTGAATATCATAAGGGGAAGTACTTGTCCTTTTGAGCAAAACTTTGAAAAGTGAAAGTTTTGAAAAGTTTTACTCAAAGGTAAGAAGCTTTTGCTCCTTTTATAGGATTGTGGCACTGATGCATACCACAGGGTCCTTTCATTACAAGTACGGGGTTGTACACTGTTATGTGTGGACAAGCCATTGTCATAAAAAATCACACATCCAAATAATATTGAAGGAAATAAATCAAGTGTTACCAGGAGAATCAGGTAGTCCAGGAATAACTTCGAGAATGCGTTCAGGATGTTGATAGCCTGTGAGAGATATGCTGGGATGACCACCTACGAAACTCTCCAAAGTTCTAAATTGATCCCTTCTGAACAACATTTCATCGATGCGAGTGATGATCTTCTTCACATCCCTTCTCTCCCTCGAATTCCATCTTTTAGGTGACCTAATGCCTTCTTGTATCGCCTTTAACCGATAAGCTAACCCGTCCCTGACTTTCTTCAATGTGTGATCCCCAAACTTATGAAGCTCTTTGCACGCCATTAAGCAATTGTGGTGTAGTTCACTATGGTAGACTACTCTAAATGGTTTGCTGATGAGGGTGTACTGAGCCAGTTAGTTAATGTCGGGAAGGTCTAGCTGTGGTTTAGTAAGGTTAACACGTGTTTCTGATAAGATTCCACGACAAGTTGTATGTCTTCTACACGTTCTTGGATCACGATGCTTCTGATGTAGATGAGTAATGACTTGATGTATTCGCGTTGGATAGTTGTAGAGAAATGTCTCATTCGTCCTTGCACCTTAGCGAGATACATATCTTCAATGTCATTTAGCGATAATCTCGGAAAATCCGCTTCACAGAAGTCATAGTCCTCTTCGTCTTGTCGTTTGACCACAATGTTCTTGAGGAATGTGTAGTCCCACTTTGACGACAGGGTAACATGCTTAATTGCAATTATCCGTTTTTCACTAAACACTTCCTTCTTCGATTTTTGAACCGAGCAGCTTTTGTAGAATATTCTTATGCGTTCAAGCCAATGATGAATCCCATACATCGCATCAAGGTCATACTTTTCCACTTGGTTAGCAAACATGTGTGTAGCTTCTTCCTCGATGGATGGATTGTTAGAATAGATTGCTGCTGGGAAAGGAAATGTGAGTGACGTAGCGTACTTCCTTGTAACATCGCTACCGTGTAGAAGAAACTCGTGGTTATTGTTGAAGAAGTAACGGAATGGAATTTGAGGTTAATCCGGTCGGCCAATTATTGGTAGCGGTATGGTCCAGTTTGTGTAGTATGGAGCTTTGTCATGTCTTGTGAAGTCGATGTTAGCTTCGAGATTGAGCCAATCGATATTGTTCGACATGGCTCGTGAAATGTTTTTGAGATGGTATTCAACTTCAATTGCACTTTCTGAGCTGTCTTTAAGCAGTTGGAAGGCTTCATTCTTAATTCACCTTAGCTCAGCCTTAGTCATCTTCTTCACTCTAAACTGTTCTTGAATCAGCTTCACATGCTCCATAGTACGGCCATCTACCATTTCTTGACCTTCTGGTAGTGATGGAGTAGCATCAACAAGTGTAGAAAACCAGTCATATTCTGCGGTGTCATCTTCGTCTAGCCATGAGACAACATTGGTCTTTGTCTTATTCTTCTTTGGCCTTGAGGAGGACTCTGGTTTCTTTGTTAAGGTGGGAGAGGTGGGTTGTTGTTGGGGCTCTGGGATCTCTTCATCGTCACCACCAGTGTACTCGAAATGATCACCGGTTTTCTCTGAGTGAGGTGGTAACTCAGAGTCCTGAGGTTTCTCAGTAGCAGCAGAACTTGGAGGAGATCTTGTTTCGGTTGGAGTCCTTTGGAGTGGTGGTGGCATAGAGGAGGATTCACCAGACTTCTTCTTGCGTTTCGATTCTTTATCTTTATCCGCATCATCATCGTCTCTAGGACACTTAGCTGTTTCAGCTGCCGCTCTGCATCCTGTTTTAAGTTGGTAATCCAGCAATGCGTCAAACAGTTTACCTTCGTCAGAAGTAAACGTTCCAGATCGTTTTGACATTTGGAGAACAAGCTTGGAAACCAATTCAGCATCAGAGAAAGTTGTAGGCTCAGTTGGGTTGATTGTAACAGTTAAGGGCATTGATCTGATTGTTTGTTTGGCCAACTGCATGAGATTCGGATAGAGTTTTCTGGTGAACATCTCTTTGGTCACTCCAGGAACAATTTCGAGAAGGAACTTATGAGTATATTCCCAAATCGCCTTGTTCATTTCCCCTTGGACATCACGGTTGATAAACTTCTGGATATACTCCCTTTCACTCAACATCTCGTCTATCCCGTCTTGAAGAAGGTTGATTCTGTCAGCGAGTTGATTCAGATTTTTCTTGGTCACGTCTTTCTTCCTGACTTGCTTGACAGCTTTGACAATCTTTGTCTTAGCCCAGGATATCCAAGAGTCGGTGGGTTTCTTTACTGACTTGGATGCGGATCTGGTTGTGCCTTTGGATGGTGGAGGTGAAGAGTGAAAAGACGAGTCTGATGAGGATGAGACATGAGGAGGCTCAGGGTCTTTTGGTGGCTCAGAAGTTAGTTCCTTGGAGCGTGCTGGACTATCTAGAAGAAAGTCATCATAATCAACTTTGTCATCTTTTCCAGATTTAGCCATTTCTTCAGCCTTAATCCTGGCTTCCTCATCTGCTTGAGCTTGAGCTTCTTTTTCTGCATTTTCTTTAGCTGCAGCCTCAACATCTTCATTAGGAATTTTCTCAGACTTCTCCATTTCTGGTTCCTCAAAGTCATAGTTGATAGAATCATCAAGTTTGCTTTGTTGTTGTTCGTGGGTGGTGGTACCAGTTCCCTTATCGGGTTGATTAACCGCATCGGAAACTGGTGTGGCTTGAGTTCCACCACTTGACCCTCCAGGACCACGAGTTTGTTGCTCTTAGAACTCTTTGGTAACGTGTTGGAGTATGAGGTTCTTGAGTTTCTTTCTGTAGTATTTATCCAGTGGTTCTTCATCCGAGCTCTCCTCTTCCTCAGGCTCAGCAACTGGGGTTTTACCTTTATCAGTCTTAGGACTTGGAGGTTTTGCTACTGTCAAAGTATCATCGATTGGAGTTTCAGAGTAGATGACCTCTTCGTCCGTTTCAGTGTCCTCTGAGTCTTCATCCATTAACTTTTGTTGCGGTTCAGGTTTGGGAATAGGGATAGCATCTTTTGATGGAATTTTCCTTTTGAGAACATGAGTCCTCTTAGGATACTTTCTCGTACTCTCAGTTCTCGTAATACTTCCAGCACTGCCTCTCCTTGTCTTCCTGACAGGTGTCCCAGAAGATTTTCCATCAATAAATCCCACTTTGTCTGCTTCCACTGCTACTAGATATCGTTTGTACGAATAAAGTTCTTTGATAGCATCAGTGAGAAGACAATCTGGTAACACCGCACCTTGTTTCTTTGTCGTTGAGTCCTTAAATCTAACAACGTTGAGTGTGGGATCAAGCAACTCGGAGTGATGTTTAGGGTCTTCAAGTCTTTGGGGAATATCTGGATTGGTTTCAAGAATCCTTCTGATCAACAATTTTGTGTATCTGATATAAGGGATCTTAGAGCCAGGCCTTTTAAGGTAAGTCATCATGTCGTCCCAGATAACAGCTGCAAATTCAATGTGTTTCATGTTGACCATGCCCCAAAAGATTTGAAGTTCCATGAGCTTAGGATGCTCATAGCCACTGTCACGTCCGGAAATGGATTTAGCAATCATAATGTACAGTGTTCTCCATGGTTGAGGAATATTCTTGAGATCCACTGAAAATGTTTTGTGATAACTCCAGCATCCTCATCATAGCCGATGTCGACCATGAATTGAAGAACGACCTCTTCGGTAGGAGTAGCAGAAAATTCAGTAGGTTCAATGGTTGGAAGAAGAAAAACAACTCTTAAATCAGCAGGAGTGATGGTGACTTGTTTGTTGTTAAGCGTCACCGTCACAGCACTTTGACCTTTGACATTTTGAATTGTGTGCCAGAATTGATGAAGGTAGATCTCTGGTACAGTAGCTGAATTAGTGAGCATGTTCTGATAAGGGTGAGTCTTCAGAATATCCACTGCAATCTGGCAAGAAAACTCCGAACATGTGATGTTTTCAAAGTCGACTCTGAGGTTGTGCTTTCCATTCTTCATTGGGTAACCATTGGGGAAGATGTCTTCAACAGTGAGAACATTTGGTGCATCCACATTTTCCATTTGAACGTCCATATCGTGATCTGAAAGAAATTTAGCCAAACGAACCAACATATCGAAAGACATTATGTTAGTCTAAAGTTGATTTTATTGTCTATTTATTGAATATGATATGTTAACGAATGTTACGTGTCCAATGTCACTTGTTAGTCCAATAGTCCAAAGACGTCGTGATAAGTTTCGTGAGTTGATTAATTTTGAGTTTTAAAGTCCAAGTTTTCACTTATTTTCACAACTTATTAAACATTTAAGCTTTATTAGTGACATTTTGGTTTCGTGACGTTATGATTTATTTATTTATAAGTTCGCACGCGTAACAATTCACAATTTTGGTTAAAATTAGGCTTAGGCGTAGGTTTTGCAAGCTTATGCGTAAACAGTAGAGGTTATACGCGTAAGCATAAGCTTATGCGTAGGATCTTGACTTACGCGTAAGAAATGTTACGCGTAGGAAAATATGGCCTTAAGCATAGAGCTTACGCGTAAGCGTATATGGAACTTTACGCGTAAGGCTTACTCGAAAGAGTGAACCTTATCTGTAAAGGTTACTGTTTACGCATATCCTTCACAGGATACGCGTAGTCCCCTTTGTAGAACCTTACGCGTAACAGTTACGCGTAAGATTTCTCTTACGCATAACATTCTATGCGTAAGGTGATCCTTATGCGTAGATGCTTAGTTAACCTTGAAATTGAATATTTCACGCGTAATAACCTGAATTAAATGAATCATAACACATTCATTAACACCATATTCAATCCCTTTCAGACACACATGAAGTCTTAATCAACACAGTTCACGCGTAGGAACTGCTTACGCGTAAAACTTAAACCCTAAATATTCAAGAATTACGAATAAGAGATTTAACCATAGAAATTGCACCAAATCATTTATGGGATATGTTAGAGGCCAAGTGAGTTGTGCTAAACAAGTTTTAACATCAAAACCTTCATGAATCAAGAAAACCTAATTCGTATGAACATGAACCCTAAATCTTAATTTTCATAAAATCGATGTTTCTGGGTATGTATCAGCACGATTTTGGTCAATTAAACATGTTAAGAACATAACACACCCATCTTTTTAACCAGAAACACTCACATATGAAAACACCCAATTCTACGCTTAAACCCTAATCCTTAAAACATCATTAAATCGTTTTCTGGGTGAGTTTTGATGATAGAAATGGTTTAAGGGTGATCATTTAAACATTTTAACACAACCATTTTAACAGTAAACACCCAAACATGATTATGTGTTCATACGCTTATGCGTAGAACACAAAATCAAGCCTAGGGACAAATCAAACCGTTGGATTTTAAAACGAGTCAAAACCATTGTTTGTAATAACACGAAGATCATTTAAACACTTACAGATTGAAGGTTTATAACACGGATTTGAAGAAGGAAGGATAGGCGTAGGATTTGGTAGTTGAGAGTAATAAATGTTTGAAGTTAATGTGTTTGAAAAAATTAGGTGGAGTGTTTTATTAAAATAACTTTGAGCTTTTGACAATTTCAGTCCCTCCACCTTAACCATTTTCATCCAACGCCCATAACTTCCATTTTGGTTACGCAAAACGTGATATTTGGAAAGAAACTTGACGACGCTCCCCCTAGACTTAAGAAATAATGAAATTTATTAGATTTGAGCCCGGGGAGTGTCAGTAAACCAGAAATGTGGCCACCATTAACAAAGAAACAACCGGGATGAGGTAACATGCAAGTATAAGATTTTATGAAACCGAAAAATATTTACTTTCTCCCCCTCAACACTTGACCAAGAAAAATACTGAATTTTGAAAGAGAAAAGTGTTGACGGAAGAAATGCACTTGCCATGTTAAAAGAAATATAGATAGAAGAATATTTTTGTTGTTTTATCAGATTTTATATTTTTGTATTTTGTTTTTGAAAATATTTACAAAAGAGGTTTTGGTGTTTGACTGGTTTTACGATTGTTTTAAAAGTTCATCCAGTTCCTCTGGAGTTAAACACCGCATACCAATCCGGTGGACCAACTCATTAAACCTAGCAGGAGCTAAGGCTTTGGTGAGAAGATATGCTAATTGGTATTCAATACCCACAAAGTATAATTCAACGGTACCCTTTTTGCACGTGCTCCTTGATGAAATGATATCGAAGATCGATGTGCTTAGACTTGGAATGTTGAACAGAGTTGGACGAGATCGCAATAGCACTTCAATTGTCGCAGTACATCAGGATTCTGTCAAATACGTAACCATAGTCTTTGAGTTGTGTTCTCATCCAAATGACTTGAGCACAACACGCCGACATGGCTACGTATTCTGCTTCTGTTGAAGATAGCGATGTACAGTCCTGCTTCTTCGATTGCCATGACACCAGTTTATCCCCAAGATATTGTAATGCTCCTGAAGTACTTTTCCGTGAATCTAAGCATCCTGCGTGATCAGCGTCTGAAAAAGCTATTAGTTCAAAACCAGAATCCTTCGGATACCAGATCCCTAAGTTAATGGTTCCCTTGATGTATCGGAGGATTCTTTTAGCCTCAGAGAGGTGAGTTTCAGTTGGTCTCGACTGATAACGGGAGCAAAGATATACGACAAAAACAATATCAGGTCTACTGGCTGTTAGATACATGAGAGACCCAATGATACTTCGGTATTTGGTAGGGTCAACCAATTTCCCATGCAAATCAGCGTCCAGTTTCTTGGTATGTGCCATTGGAGTGGCATAGCTGTCACAGTTTTGCATTCCATGTTTGTTTAAAACTTCAAGGGCATATTTGGACTGACTTAGAAAAATACCACGGGGTGATAGATGAACTTGAAGTCCGAGAAAGAACGTAAGTTCACCCATCATGGACATTTCAAAATGTTTTTTCATAAGTTTTGAAAAAGCGTTTGAGTATTTTAGATGTGTTGACCCAAAAATGATGTCATCCACATAGATTTGAACGATTAAAATGTGAGCCCCGTGATATTGTGTGAATAGTGTAGGGTCGACTGAACCTTTGGTGAAAGTATTGGCAATGAGGAAGGATGATAACTTATCGTACCACGCCTGAGGAGCTTGTTTGAGTCCGTAGAGAGCCTTGTTCAGTTTGTAAATGTGGTTCGGGAACTCTGGATCAACGAATCCTTCTGGCTGGCTGACATAGACCATTTCTTTCAGTTTTCCATTGAGAAAAACCATTTTGACGTCCATCTGATAAACGGTGATGTTCATGTGAGCCGCAAACGCCAGGAAAATCCGTACAGCCTCAAGACGAGCAACCGGAGCGAAAGATTCTTCAAAGTCAATACCATCTTCCTGTCTATAACCCTTAGCCACCAGACGTGACTTATTTCTGATTACGGTTCCTTCAGCATCCAATTTGTTTTTCCAAATCCATTTGAGACCAATGACGTAGACCCCTGTTGGTCTTTCAACCAATTCCCATACTTCAAGACGTTTAAACTGATTGAGTTCTTCTTGCATGGATTCAATGCAATTATCTTTTGTCATTGCATCTTTTATGTTTTTAGGTTCAGATTGGCAGACAGTGAGTGCATAAATGCAATGTTCACCGTCTGTGTGAAGACGTTGTCTCGTTACGACTGGTTGATTTGGGTTACCAATAATATTCTCAAGAGGATGGTCTTTCGTCCAACGATGTGTGGAAGGTTGATGTTGATATACATTATGCAGATTGGGAGGATTCAAATGGCTTGTAGATGATTCCGCAACATCAGATGCAGCAGTTTCATTGGCAAACGGTTGAAGAACGCATTTGGATCATAATATGCAGGTGGGGGTACTTCATTGTTCAGAAGATCATCAGCTGGTTCAGCAACGTTGGATGCGCTTTGTTCAACTGTTGTTGTAGAATCAACTGGTGGTGCTTCCTCAACAGTAGTTGTTGTAGCAGGTGTATCAGGTATTTGATTTTGATCAGGTTAAGCAGCGGAAACATTGGATACACCTGGTGCATGTTCATCAATATCATCACTAAACAGAGGAGCAAACAACTTTTCCATTTGTTGACGAGTAAGCTGGGGGCTTGGTTCAGCTGATGATGGGGTTTGAGGGAAGTTTAAACGGTTATGACCGGGTTCCAAGCTGTTATACTCAGAATCCATTTCTGTAAGCTCATCGAAATTGGCATGAATCGTTTCCATAATCTCCCTTGTACGACGATTCCAGATCCGGTAACCCTTGGAGTTTCCACAATATCCGACAAATACTCCAATGTTAGCTTTGGCTTTAAGCTTACCAAAGTCATCACGATCATTATTCGGATAACAAAGGGATCCAAATACATGAAAGTGTTTGAGATTCGGTTTACGGTTGTGGATAAGCTCATAAGGTGTTTTGTTGTGGCGCTTGGTAATCATTGAGCGATTCTGAGTGTAGCATGCAGTTGACACGGCTTCAGCCCACAAGTAATCTGGAAGTTTAGCATTAATTAACATTGTTCTTGCAGCTTCCACTAACGTACGGTTTCGTCTTTCAATAACGCCGTTTTGTTTTGGTGTACGTGCAATAGATGTTTGATGCTCAATTCCCACTTTCTCATAAAATGCACGAAGAGTTTGATTCACAAATTCAGTTCCTTTGTCTGTTCTGATTTGTCGGACTGTGTTCCGGAGCTGAACTTGAATTTTCGTGAGAAAGGTGATGATCATCTGTGGAGCTTGATCTTTACTTCGAAGAAAATAAACTCAAGTCCATCTTGAGTAGTCATCTACAATTACCAAGATGTAGCATTTGCCATTAATCGTCTGCACGCGCATCGAGCCACACAAATCCATGTAAAGAAGATGAAGCACATGCTGTGAGTTGTGTTCCAACTTTGAAGGAAAGTGAGCATGAGTTATTTTCCCTTGTTCACAAGCTGAGCAGAGGTGATCTTTAGAATATCGAAATCTTGGGAGACCTTTAACAAGTTTGTATCGAGCAAGGTTGGTTATGGTTTGAAAGTTTAAATGTGAGAGACGACGGTGCCATAGCCAAGATTTTGTAGATGTTGCCTTTGAAAGTAGACAGATGGGAGATGAAGCAATCATGTCTTGCATTGAGATTTTGTAAAGACTTGAATTGCGGGTGCCAGACATAAGATCATTTCCTTGTAGATCACGAATGAAACAAGTTTTCTCCCGAAAAGCAACTTCTAAATCTCCATCACAGAACTGACCTACTGAGAAGAGATTGTGACCGAGGCCTTCCACATAAAACACCCTGCTAATTTCGATGTTGCCATTGATGTAATCTCCGTAGCCCATGATAGCTGCGAAGTGATCATTCCCGAATCTGACATTGCCAATGAACTTTGCAACAAAGTTTGATAACAATTTGAGAATGCCTGTCATGTGTCGGGAACATCCGCTATCAACAATCCAAAGGATGATCTGTATCACCTGCATTACACACAGACGACACAGATGGAATAGAAGTAGATGTGGAACCCGAAGAGTTAGAGAGTTCCAAAGCAGTTATAGTAGAAACACACATATCAATGATTTTAGGTATCCATTTAAATCCAAGTGTATTATGTAACCATTTCTGCCATCTCCAACTAGTCTTAGATTTGGTCTTAGTGAATGCACTAGGTGATAAGTTCTTCCTAGGAGGTGAAGGGGGTTCTATGGGTACATCAATGATCGTAGTTGGAACACTAGATGGTGGTTTACCTAGCACAAACTTAGAAGCATTAGTGGGCCTAGAGGTATTCCGTTTTCTATTATTCCGCTTACGATTCAAGATAGTCTTAGCAACACATTTATCATGACAACCAGAAAACATGCTTTTATGACAACCAACACAAGAGGCTTCAAACAAAACATTAAGAGTACTTAAAGATTCAGCATTCGTTACATCACTTTGTTCATTACATTTGTCAGACGCAATATCTAAAGTGGGTGCAACTTGAGTTTTATTCAAAGTCCTAGGGTGTTCTTCTACTTCAGCATTCTTTATTGTTCTTTTCTTACGGCGCAACTTCCTATTCTTCCTTGTACTGCTCCTAGGCTGTAAAGTGTGGGCGTTGGGAAAAGAGGCAACTATTCCTGTTTCAGTAGAGGGAAGCACATTAGTTTCTTGTGGTTTGTCATTAGATGTTCTAGAGTCATTTTGAATCTGTGTAGGTGCATTTGTTACAGTGTTACTATCCCTATCTTGCTTATGTTTCACCAACTCTGCTTTTAGATTATGGATTTTGTGTAACAAATCTAGATTTTCAGAACGAGAGAGTCCATCTCGTCATAAAACATCTTTGGTGTATGCAAGATGATCATCAAGGTCTTTATCCGCTTTAGTACGAGTCTTTTTGAGTAAATCAAATATGACACCATAATCCTTTTTAACTTTTGAAAGTTCTTGTTTATATTTTAAAATTTGACACTTCAAAGACGCGTTTTGATCATCCAGTTGCTCAAGTTTTGGATTAAGAGTTTTTGTGTGCAACTGGTTGATTTTGTTTTGCAAAGCGAGCTCTCGATTTTGACAATCTTTTTGACACCATTGAAGACGACGTTTTGCATTTGAAAGCTCGTTAGTCGTTCATTTTCAACTTTTAAAGACTTGATTTGTGACACAGAATCAGTATTCTCAACGTTTTCAACATAATCAACAGAATCATCAGAGATATAATCAAATGCATATGCAACAGAATGTAATAACACCAAATTATCGATATCAGCACATATAACATCTTCCAAGAGTCGATCAACATCTTTTCGTAACACTTTCTTTTTACGTTTTGTATTTGAAATAGATGTTTATGTTTTCTTGAAAACTATTTTCATAAGTCCAAGCTCCTTGTGAAAATCCCTTTCCCAATATAATGCACACATTTTCAAATTCTGAACATGAGGTAAAATTCTTTTCTAAAAAATATCTCTTTGTGCTCTCGCTTGAGGCGATTGAAAATTCTCAACTTTAATTTCAGAATTGAGTTCAATTTCTCGTTCCAAAAGTTTGATGTCCGACATGAATGTATCAAAATATTTAAAAATTTTACATTTTTCGGGTATTGATTTTACTTCACTGAGTGAAGGTAAAGGACCATTAATTTGTGCAGAATTAGGTTGGGGACCAACACTAGAAGACTCAGAAATAGGCGTGATAACCCAAGGTGTGTTAGAATTATCATGTTGTGTGACGAAAGTGACGACTTTTGAATAGTTAAATGGTTTGTTATAAACAACATTTTCTAATTTTGATCGACTCTCGTCTTCTGCATCTAATTCCTCTTGACGATTATATTCAACAACACTCATAATGGAATCATCAATTCTATGTTATGCACTGTAAATTTCAGGAGTTGGTTTGAATACCTTATTTGAAAACTTTGGTTTGTAATCAGCAAGATTCGGTCCATGTCCATTTGGATTTGGTTTAAAAGTAAACTTTTGAATCGTTGTGATTGATTCACCATGTTTATAAACAACATTTCGAAACTCTTTGATTTTGTTTTGTAAGTCAACAATTTCCTTAAGATAGTCATCTATTCGTTTCGTTGAATGCTTTTTGTACTCAGAGAACTGTTTTTGACAAGTTAACAACTCAGACTTGGCTTTTTGAGTTTCCAAAGTAAGAGTGTTAAGTTGTTTTTTATGATCATATTTCAGTTGTTCTATTTGAGACAACAAAGCATTCTTGGATGTGACTAGATCACGTATCTGTCATTCTAATGATTTTTTGTTTTGGTGAGATTTAGCAAAAGCGACTTCAAAACCTTGTTCACGTTTTTCTTTTGTTTTAAAAACATGGAGTTGCCTTTTTAAGCATTCAATATCCCTGGTTAACAGTGCATTTTTATTTTTTAATTGCTGATTGAGTTCACAACATTGTTCCATTCGGGATCGTTGGTCATTAAGTAAGAGGTCTATATCTGGATTAGGCAATGGTTCAGCGTATTCAACGTGAGTCTCAACATGATCATTATTCAGATCCTCAAGTATAACCACGGAGTGAACTTGATTATCAATGGCAACCAGGAGGTCATCTTGATCGTCAAATGTAACTACTGGATCTAGTTGAGTATCATCCGAATGAGATGTGGATGGCTCTTGTTGAACATTCTGAGCCTCGTGGGATTCAGATGTTGGCTGAGATATTAGATCAGTGATGAATATAGTTTGATCCGGTACCTGAGACAAGCCGTCAGTGTCATACACTGGGCCTGTGTCACTCATGTTGAGTTCGTGCATGTTTGCCATCAACATAACTGCTGCATTAGCCTGCAAGTCCTCCATATCATCATCAGAATCTGCATTTGCCATGAAGCTCTATTCCTTGTTGGTAAGAGTTCCACCAGCTTCATCCTTAAGAGCCAATAGTAAAGCCTCCTTGTGATAAGCGCTACCTCTTGTCCTCGGCTTTGGGCATGCATTAGCCAGATCCCTTCTCATTACAGTTATAACAACGAAGACCATTAATCCCATTCTGAGCATTTCCCTGTTCAACCACTTGAGCCCTTTGTTGTTGTGGAGCAGCCATGTTATTCCTTCCCATTGGATTAAACCCTTGACCACCGCCCATCTGACGAACATTACCACGATTCTGAACTTCAACACGTCCATTGTTAACAACAGCCTGATTCCTTATGTTTGATGAAGTACGAATGCGATTGTTGGATTTGTTTGAATATCAGCCGAAGGCTCTAGCAATCATGACAAACCCTTGCTGCAATGCATCGAAAGCTTCGGTATCCTCATTAGATTCACTGTAAAGTGCTTGATCAGTGTTGTTGTTGTATGGAACCAATTGAGTTTCTTGAGATTTGTGCTGTGACTGATCATATGGTGTAATTGTTGCAGTTGGTTGAGCAGCGGGTTGTGGAGGATTTGTGAGTACAGTTTGTAAGGTCTGGAATTGAGGATAACAAGTTTGAGCCCACAAAGCTTGTTGTTGATTATCCGGAAGTGAAGGTGTGACGGGGAGTCCACGTATAACCCTTTCTTTGTCAACTTCTTTTTGGTGGGACTTCAAATAGTTGTACAAAAATCCGTATGTAGCATGATGAAGATTCTTTGCTTGACGGATGAAAATGACATACTTTTCCCAATCAGGACCAAGGCTACTTAGGAACTTAGTGTTGACTGCAATTCTTGGCATGATGATGTTATGTTTTTCCAAGTCAATGATGATGTCTGAGAATCAATGATGATAAGAATCTAATGTCTCTCCTGGTTCAATCATGAAGTGTTCATAAGCCAAGTAAATTTTGGATTCCATGTCCTCTTGATTGAGTTCAGTGCCTTCCATGAGAAGATGAATATGTTCCCACATTGCTTTAGCAGTCTTTTGAGCATCAACACTTCAAAGGATCTAATTGGGTAATCCCAAAAGGATGTATTGCATTGCTAGCTCATCGGCTTCAAAATGTAGAAGTTCATCAGTAGTGAGGTCAGTAAGACTTGCAATGCTGGTGACATCACCTCTTAGTGGATTAACATTTGGATCTCCGGGTGTAACGACAATAGGCACCTGAAATGGACCTTCCAGGATGACCTTCTTTAAGAACTTTCCATGTGGCTTCTTGAGATCACAAAACCTAAAGAACTTAATCACCCATTGACCGCAGTTTTCGGGAGTGAGCATTGGAGGTCTATCAAGTGATCCAGCCTCATGAATGGATTGTTGGCTACTTAAAGCTTCACACATCTTTGCAAACCAAGATGGTTCCTTCATAGTATTCCTGGACGGATGTTGATTGTTAAAGTTTGTGTAAGGTTGTACTTGAAGACTAGGGGGTGGTTGAATCATTTGTGGTTGAATTGCTCCTTGAGGAAATTGTTGTTGAAATTGTTGTTGATAAACTTGTTGTTGTAGATTGAATTGTTGTTGTTGTTGAGGATACACATGAGGAAAGTAGTTAGAGTATGGTGGTTGAGACATCTTGAAAACTTGTGTTGTAAAATGGATCTTTGTAGTCGAATGAAACTTTGTTGATGAAGTATCCTTAGGCGTAGAAATCAAGCGTAGGCAAGGAAAGACCTTAGGCGTAAAACACCAGCTTAAGCGTAAGAGGATAGCTTACGCGTAGGATTAATGAAACCTTAGGTTATGCGTAAACTAAAGACTTAGAAGTAAGAAACTTATGCGTAATATTTCCTTAGGCGTAAGATGTGCTTATGCGTGGGAAATGCTTAGGCGTAAGATTTTTTACTCATAAGCTTTTATGCTTAGGCGTAAAACTAGGGTTTTATCCCAAAAATCCTTTACACTTTTCCAGTGTAGAAGATATCCAAAGTCGAAGTGTTTATCAGGCTTATCCAAGCAAGAAAACACTGAGTAAACCAAGAACACTAAAGATCAAACCTTGAAGAACTTACGCGTAAACTTAGGGTTTACTTATGCGTAAAAATTAACCAAAACTGATTTTCAGCCCAAAGTGTTTCTAAACCAGATTTTTGTGATGAAACAGCTTCAATATCACCAAAATAACACAAAAGTGTGAAACTTGATGATCCAAAACTTTGATACACCTTACGCGTAGAAAAGAGCACACGATTAAAATCAAGCTTAAAAACAATGAAATACACATAAAGTTTGAAACTTTTTGCCAAAAACTGATACTTTATCACCACATAACCTTTAAAGTACAAGAATCTTGAATTTGAAAGTGAAAAAATCAAAGCTTTTTGCGTATGAAAGTTTGTATATCGAGAGTTACGCGTAAAACACAATAACGTCAAAAATAAAATCGTTTCACCCAACTATTTGGCGATTGATACCACTGTTAGGTTCCCATTTATGTAACACAAGCATCAATATGAAGAAATAAGATAGAAAGTGATCGGTTGAACACACACACACACACACTACGCGTAGGATATGAGAGAAAAGTTAAGCATAAGTGAAATGTAAATGTGAACAACCAACCTTCAAATGAAGGTTTACATGGGTATTTATAGGAAGGAACTAGGGCAACATGCAGGTTCCCTTCCTTTCCCTTATAGGGCTTTGGCATAGGCTCATGGGCTTTCTACATGAGCCTAGCCTAGATTACTAACATAAAAGCCATAATTAAGCTAACTATTACATATTAATTACTAACACTTGAATTCTAGTTTAGGAGTGATTCCAACATTACTTAATGCTTGTGTTCTCATGATCACATGCCTTAAATTCATATCTAATCATTAGATTTTAATCCACATTTTGGGTCAAGCATTCATTACAATGCATTATTTTTCTATAAATAAGATTCCCAAAATGCTTTCATATTCATCACTCTCAACCTCACAAACAAACATCATCATGTCATCCAAAATATCTTCCAACATAGATGAATCACCTAGTGCAAACAATCCCTTTCAAGAAATCCAAAATTTTGTCCTACCACCTTCCATAGTACCACCACCTAAATCTAGAAAAAACGCACGGATTAGCATCTGGCCTTGTTGTTTAGCAAAACCATTATCAAATGGTTCATCACCAACCACTCATTCACCACAAAATGTGTAAGATATAACTTTTCACATACACATCAAACTATAACACAAGGTGGCGTATAAGATGGAATTCTAGAGAGAGAAAGTTAGAGGTTTAGGGAACTTAGTGAGAGAAAGTGAAAGATATTATTATGAGCTCCAACTCTCTACCTTGGAAGGTAGAGAGTATTTATAGTCTTACATAACTCGCCACACTTTGGGCTGTGGATCAGGCAAACAGTGGGTAAAGACCCGTCCGTCCTCCACGGTGTTACTTAACTAAATTACTACTTAACTTAAAAGAACTACGACTACGAGCTTTCTAATGATTACATATACTTGAGGTGACCGACTCTTTAATACTGGGAATTTCTAATTCCTAACAATCTCCCCCTAAGGGAGGTCACCTCAATAATGTACCAAAATTACATTGAATACAAATAGATATAACATTTAACAATTGATCTTGCATTCTTGATGTAGTCCTTTGCTCCTAAGCTCGTAGTCTTTGATTCTTCACAATGCATGTTTGGTTATTCCAAGTGGAGGTCTTTTACTGATCCACGTGATGATAAGTTTGAGCCATCTTTGGAGATCATCAGCTATCAAAAATCTCTGAGACATCCATTGTGGTGTTGTGACTTTGGGACCGACATGCTCACATTCTGGATCATGATATCTTCTCATCAGAGTAGCGGAAGCATTTGTTGAATCATGATATTGGCAGCAGCGTAGCAGAAGCCTGGTGTGAAAATATCAGAGTCATTGATGCACTAATCATGATTTCTTTTGAGATGAATGTGTTAAGTGAGCATGCGGCTATGGATTAACCGCTTCATTCTGATCAGCTGCAAACGTCGGGCGTACCTGCATACAACAGTTAGCAACAAATCGCACGAAAGTGTCTTTGATCACTTTCGTTGAATTGAGGTACACGGCCCATGGTTCCCCGTTGATCAGTATAAATACTGCCTGTGATCAGGTAGGATTCCAAAGAATCTCCTTGACAGGGTTTCGCAGCTGTTCTAGCTGTTCTCAAACCGGAACGTCTCAAAGAAGACAACACGGAGTGAGTGAACCAGCGAATTTTAAGTCCACTGATTGATGAAAAGAGATTTGAAAAACAGTCGTGTATTGCTCAATAGAAATTGTTTTTGCAATACAACGAAGGTTTTATTGAAAATCAATTATCAATCATAAAAATACCTTTTGGTTTGAAAAATGAGTACACGGTCGATGTGCTAAAGAAAAGAGTTTATAAGCACAAAGACCGGTTTTTCAAAGGTATCCGTCAATCCCTAACCTGAACCAGGTTTGATTCAAGAGATTGAATCGCCCCATTGTTTCTGTTCAGTTGTCACATGGTTGGTCTATAAAATAGATCTCACATGCCACCTACCAGGAGCTTGTTTGATGTTGGCTCCAGAAGGCTTTCCATCTTCATTGTGAATATGTAAACATATCACTCAGATGTTCTGGCAATACCACAAGGATAATGCGTAGGACTCAAGATATAATCTCTCTTTCCACATTGCGTGAAACAGAGAGTCTTCATTGAAAGTGTCCTAGTGAGATTAATTGATGATCTCGTGGCTCTAGACTCAATTTGTGCATATTTGGATCCTATAACGGAGACTAGGGAGAGGGTCTCCTTCTTCAATATCAACCATCTCTAAGAGAAAGTCGATAGATAATGTCGGTTCCCCGTGAGAATGAAACAAGCCCTTTTAAGAGGAACTTGAGTGGTTTGGAAAGTTGAAGTACAGTGCGTCACTGGGTCCATGACGTCTTGTCTTCAATACCGATGTTACCATCAGTAGCATATGAAGTGAACCCGGTTTCTGCCCTAAGGTTGAATTAATGGAGGGCTATTTGTTTTCACCCTATTTTCATTCAATTCTTTTTAATTCTTTAACCCCTTCAGTGCTTACTGAGACTTCATAGCTATTACCTTGTTGGGTTTATTCTAGTACTAGCTCAGTCTTAGTCTGCACTCTTCCCATATCTCACTTTTCTCCTTTTATCATCATACCTAAGGACTTCTACACTAACTAGTGGATTGTCCCTGGGTAGATCCCTCCGGTTCTGGCGGATCATGGGAACACATACCTAACCTTATCATCCTTATATCACCGTACATGAAGTAAAGTTGGTCGGTCTATTTGGTATTGTTCGTCTGCCATTGGATCCAATTGAAAACCATTTGAAAATCAATTCAGATACTTGTGATATATAATCAAAGCATTTTGTACCTGAATTGTTTTTGATATTTTTAGAACGAGAACTCCCCCTCAACATGTGCATCAAGTATTTGAAAATGTTTTGCACATGGAGGCAAGAGAAAGAATTAACTTCATTGATTACCATTTTCTAAAAGATATCAACATCACTTCCCTCAACAGATGAAGTAGGTATAGCATTTCCGGGAAGGATGAGGTTTCCAAGAATTTGCTCCCCCTCAATATGTGCCTCGAGGTTTGAAAAGAGTTTTGCACATACTAGAGGGACCCTGCACATTAGGATGAATGATCACGTTTCAAATCAAATGTTTAAGATAGATGCTCCCCCTCAACATGTGCATTGAAAATTTGAAATCGTTTGTCACATGTGGGCAGGGTAGCATGTACATCCGTTTATAACCATTTACCTAATTATCAGTTTAAATCTAATTTAAATCACACATTCTCCCCCGATCACAATTATCAAATCATTTGAGATTTGTGATCTCGTATAGATTTAAATTTATTTTGAAACCTTTTAAGGAGAATTGTGACTTGATTGTGAAAGTGTTTTAACTGATACGGATCGGATTTTGAGACTTTAAACTTCATTTATAAAACGTGCATGTATATCTTTTGAAAACAATTTAATGCCAAATAACTTTTTAATTTAATTGAAATCATTCTCCCCCTCAATCAATGACATAGGTTGTTGATTGAGAGATAGAGATTTTGACAAATAAGTCCTGATGATTATCAAAAATAGAGTTTGAGTTATTTTTCAAAGCATTTGGTTTTCAGCAGATAAATGTTTATAGAATCAGAGCATGGAATTTGAAAACATGGTGAAACATGGCTCTGTTCTTTCTTTTAAAACCGGATTATTGCCTGAAAATGACAATAAACCATTTCTCTTTCTCCCAAAAACATTTTTTTGATTTTTTGAATTTTTTTTTTTTTTTTTTTTTTTTTTTTTTTTTTTTTTTTTTTTTTTTAAAGAGTTCGAACAACATCTAAAGACCCGTGTCATTCTTTGAATGACATCACAAAGACCGTAGATATAATCGAACCGGAAAGAAACATGACAGAAATGACAATATTTTTTGAAGATTTTTTCGACTTTTTCAGATTTTTATGGATTTTGAAGGTTTTATAATTTTGTATTTTGTTTTTTCAAATGAATATTTACAAGAGATAGATGAAGAAAGACCTTTACTCCTCGTCTTCCTCCTGAAGACGTTTGAGAGTTTCTGGTTGAAGGCTTTTCAAACCAAGTCGTGGAAGAATAAACTCAAAACGTTCTCTTGGAAGAGCTTTGGTGAAGATGTCCGCTAACTGATATTCAGACCTCACAAAATATAGTTCCACCACACCTTTTTCCACTTGTTCCCTGATGAAATGATGTCGAATGTCGATATGCTTTGCTCTTGAGTGTTGAACATTGTTGCATGAGAGAGCAATAGCACTTTTATTATCACAGTACAGAGGGATTTTGTTGAATTCAAAGCCATAGTCAGATAATTGTGATCTCATCCATAAGATTTGAGCACAACAAGATGACATGGCTATGTATTCAGCCTCTGAAGAGGAAATAGAAGTACTCATTTGCTTCTTTGAAGACCAGCTCACAAGCTTATCACCCAAAAACTGAGCACCTCCTGACGTACTTCGACGTGTATCTTGACAACCTGCATGATCAGCATCTGCATAGGCCGTTAGTGACATACCGGTGTCCTTCGGGTACCATAGTCCCATATTGATGGTTCCTTGGAGATACCGAAAGACCCGTTTAACTGCTTCAAGGTGCTTTTTGGTAGGCTTAGCCTGGTATCTAGCACACATGCACACAGAGAACAAAATGTCTGGTCTACTAGCAGTGAGATACATCAGGGATCCAATCATACTTCGATATTTAGTTTGGTCAATCATGATCCCTGAGAGGTCCTCATCTAGTTTGGTTCGGTCAATCATGGGGGTGTCAACAGGGTCACTTGAATCAAATCCAAATTTCTTTAAAATCTCTGTTGCATATTTAGATTGATTAATGAAAATGCCTCCGGGACTTTGAGAAATTTGTAATCCCAAGAAAAATGACATTTGTCCCATCATTGACATTTGAAACTTTGAACTCATTTCATTTGAAAAACGGTCACATTCCATTGGGTCAGTCGAGGCAAAAATAATATCATCAACATAAATTTGAACATGAATCAAATGTTTGCCTGACTTCCTGGTGAACAATGTAGGATCAACTGCTCCTTTGATGAATTCGGTTGATAGAAGAAACTTTGATAGTGTATCATACCATGCCCTTGGAGCTTGCTTTAAACCGTAAAGAGCTTTCTTCAAACGATAAACGTGAGTAGGAAGCTCTTGATTCACAAATCCTTCAGGTTGGCTGACGTAGACGACTTCTTTAAGATCTCCGTTTAGAAATGCCGTCTTTACATCCATCTGATAGACTACCATGTTCTTACTAGCAGCATTAGCCAGAAAGATTCTGATTGCCTCGATTCGAGCAGCTGGAGCAAAAGATTCTTCAAAGTCTATACCCTCCTCTTGACGATATCCTTTAGCAACTAATCGAGCCTTGTTCTTCAACACATCACCATGCTCATCAAGTTTTACTTTGAAGATCCATTTTAGAGCTATAATCATAGCACAGTCTGGAGCAGGTACTAACTCCCATACATCAAGACGATCAAACTCATGAATTTCATCTTGCATAGCATTGAACCAGCTATCTTCATTCATAGCAGTTTTAACATCTTTTGGTTCGATCTTAGATAGTACGGAGTTGAAGAAGCACCATAAGGCATCGGTTGCAAGTTGCTTCCGGGTTGATACAGGACGAGAGGGATTTCCAATGATGTTGTCTAATGGATGATCGTGAGTCCATTTTCTGAGGTGTTCATGTGGCATTTGTTGAGGAACTGAAGTAGCTGAGTCGATGTCTCCTGAAGAAGATGGTTCTGATGATGATTCAGGAGTAGCAAATATGTTTTCAAATGGAGCATCTTCAGGAGTCGCAAAGGGATTAACTTCATCATTGATGCCAGAAACATTTCCATGATGTACATTTGAAGAATGATGATTTGTTGATGAGACTGAAGGATCAGCAGCAGGTGCTTCTTGGCTTAAAGATATTGAGACTGAAGGATTGACTTCATTCACTGGAATATGAGCATCCTCTGTTGTAGGGATCAACACCTCATTAGTAGTAGACTCATACAGTTCATCAAACATTGGATCAAACAATTTCTTTACATCATCTTCAGATGGAGGTACATATGGCGTTTCTTGAGAGGAGTTTGGAACAAGGGATGAACCAATAGGACTGTTTTGAAGTGCGGGTCCTGAGCTGGAGTGTCCAGGAGCCATTTGACCGGTCAGCTCATCAAACGTAACGTGAATTGTTTCCATGATATTTCGGGTTCTTTTGTTGTAGATCCGGTATCCCTTTTTGTTTGGTGCATATCCTACAAATACTCCAATGTCAGCTTTAGCTCTAAGTTTGCCCAAGTCTTGACCCTCATTAGTTGGATAGCACAAGGCACCAAACACACGAAGGAAAGATAGATTAGGTTTTCTGTTGTGGACAAGTTCATATGGAGTTTTTCCATGAATGGTGTGAATCAGGGAACGATTTTGTGTGTAGCATGCAGTGGCAATTGCTTCAGCCCAGAGAAACATTGGAACCTTTGAGTAGATCAGCATTGTTCTAGCAGCTTCAACAAGAGTACGATTTCGTCTTTCAACTACACCGTTCTGTTGAGGGGTTCGTGGAACACTTCTTTGATGGCTGATTCCAACGCTTTCATAGAATTCACTAAGTTGTTTGTTGACAAACTCAGTTCCATTGTCTGTTCTGATAATTCTGACAGTTTTGTTTAGTCTAACCTGCAGTTGTTTGATGAGTTTGATGATGATATCAGGAGTTTCATCCTTTGTCCTTAAGAACTTGACCCAGGTGAATCTAGAATAATCATCAACCACAACTAACACATATTTCTTCCCAAAGATATTCTGCACCCTCATTGGTCCACATAAATCCATATGAATCATATGAAGAACTTCTGTGACAGAGTTAGTAGGTTTGGGTTTATGGGCATACTTCTTGCTTTTTCCCAATTGACATGCTGAACAAAGATGATCCTTTTCATACTTTAGTCTAGGTAAACCTACAACTAAGTCCTTTCTGGAAAGATCGTTGATGGTGCCGAAGTTCAAGTGACTGAGACGACGATGCCATAACCATGACTTTGTCTTTGAAGCCTTTGATAACAAGCAGATTGGTGAGGCTCTCATCATGTCATCGATAGAGATAGTGTAAAGGTTTGAGCCACGAGTTCCTTTCAACAGTTCCTTACCATTAAGATCTCTAACAAAGCAGGTATGTTTTCTGAAGGCTACTTCTAGATCAGAGTCACAGAATTGACCAACAGAGAACAGATTATGTCCTAAACCTTCCACATAATACACTCTGGAGATGACACTATCACCAACAACATAATCTCCATAACCCATAATAGCACCGAAATGATCATTACCAAATCTAACAGTCCCGATGAATTTGCTCACGAAGTTCATGAGCCGTGACCGGTCTCCAGTCATATGCTTGGAACAGCCTGAGTCCAGGTACCACAGAACGATTTGAACGATCTGCAGTTGAACACAGACAAAAATGGATAACTGGATAATTGGGATCCCCATGCAAGAATGGGTTCCATTTGGTTAGTAGCAACAGTTGGAACACCCACATCAGAAATAGAAGCATTCATATCAGACAATGAGGTAATGGAATCATTATGAGTAGATGCAATACTAGTGTCTGTATTAGTCCTGTTTACAGTGTGACTATTTCTTAAGGGAATAGTTCTACCAGTAGGCATCCATTTTCTAGTGGGCATTATCTGATTGGTCTTATGACCAACAGGTATCCAATAAGAACCTATTCTGCTGAATGTTCTTCCTGTGGGTTTCCATTGTTTTCTAACTTTCTTTCGCTTTTGCCTTTTAGCCTTTTTAGCATGAATTTTAGCATTAACAATATTAACTGGACAATTAACCTCATTAGGCAAAGCATTGACATCACATCCATGATTAGAAACAGAATTCAAGCAATCATCAGTACAAGGTTTGCAAATAATATCAGAATTCGAATTAATTACAGTACGCTTATGGCTAATACTAGAATCAACACGATTCGTTTTATTCGATTCAAACTTAAGGTTCCTAGATTGTTCTTCTACTTTCTTCCAGTGCACATTCTTAGCTTGAGAGGTCCTATCATTCCTTGTATTGTCTTGAGACTTTGACCTGCTCCCTTTAATGTCACTGATTACTCCTGTAGAGGGAATGGGAACATTAGTTTGTTTTACTACTCTTTGCACCACCTGTTTAGATGTGCTGGGATCTGAACTACATGCAGGTGCACTACGGTTCACTTTCATAAAGCTAGATGTACTGAGATTGGTACTCCTAGAAGGCACATTAGAGTTCACTTTCCTAGCATTGACAGATCTAGAATCAGAACTACTCAAGGGTACACTACGACTCTCATTCAAAACATTGGGAATCGAGTGCATCTCATATTTGGCCTTAGGCATTGAGCATGGAATCAAAGGGTTAACTCTCTCACCTAATGTCTTTGGGCATATGGTGATCAAGCATTCTAAGATTTCTTGAGATCGTTTGGCATATGAACATGCATGTCCAATTGCATTATCATGAGGTTTCTCTAGCTTATCCTCTTCAACAATCTCACGCAGGCATTCTAAGCAATCCTTAAGGGATGAGAAATATGTTTGAATGGCAAGTTTGTTGTTCCTTAGGTGAGGGGGGACATATGTCACAGATAAAGCAGATTTATTGCCAGAGTGAACCTTAGATACAACATTCTCCTCATTGATCATTGGCATTTTCCCTTTTACCTGACTCTTCAGATTCTCAATTTCCTTTTGCAATGAAGTTATTTGTTCGTTGTTTTTGTTACGAGTGACTTTAATTGATTCAAACAACTCATTGAAATGACATTTAACCTTTTCATTCTCTTCTAAAAAACTTTCGTTTTCTTTTTGTAAAGCATTTACTAGGTTTTGAAGATGAAACGTTTGAGAATTCTGAGAATCTAAAGAAGGAGGCATTTGGGAGCCTGTCATATTGTTCGTTTGACCCTTTAATTGAGAGATTTGGGCTTTCAACTTTCTGATCGTGTTACACTGAGCTTGAATCTGTTCATCTCGTTTGTTAATTTGAAAAACTGCATCAAACTCTGGAGCATCTGAAGATGTCTTGATATTTGAAGTTTTGACATTTTCTTTGAGATGTTGATATTTTAGTTGTAGATTAAAATACTCAACTTCTAGTTTAGAAAAATGTTTAACCAAATTGTCATGATCATCCAGTTCAATTTTCTCATTTAGTTTAGAATTAGTTTTTTCAAGCTCAATGACACGATCATGGGAGACTTTCAGGGCCACAGATAATTCATGAAATTTGGAAGCATTAATAGAGCAATTTGAAGCAGTGAAAAACACATCTTGAGCAATACATTCAGTAATAAGATTCTCATTTAATGTATGCAAGTTCTTTCTCTCAATCTCATTATATTTTAGTGCACGCTCATAATCACTAACTTCAGCAACCATTGCATCAAATTCCTTTTCCATACCTTTAATATCAGCTTCTACCCCTTTTTTAAGACTCTCAAAGTGATCTTTTAGAAGTTTAAAGAAGGGCATGACCTCAGTTAAATAACATTCTTTCATTTGTTCAAAACCTCTTTCACCTTCAGTTATACCAGTGGGAGTGATCCTTTTCTTGCAAGTTTTCTCAAAATCAACAAATAGTTGGAATATAACGTATTGGCTAATTAATGTCTTGCTTTTAGTGGCAATTGTTCTAGGTACAAGATGCATAGGTGTATTAGGGGGATACACAGTTGCTCTAGGCATTTTCCGAAGGGGAGGGTTTGTTTCTACAATATTTTCAGCTTTCTGTTTATCTAAATCCATTTTCCAGAAGACTTGTTCGGGAGTCAACAAAGTCTGAGGCTTAAACTTGTTCAAGGCAATCCAGTTTTCCTTCTTGTAATCATGAGGAGAGAAGATTATGTTTTTCTCTTTGCATTTGGGATCATCTTGCTTCTTATTCATCTTTTCCCTAGTGATTTCATTTAAAATCTTATCTTCCTCAGTGCACTCAACGCAACTAGGTTTCTGCCTAGGCTTAAGGACTTCATTACCATCATAAATTACCTTATGAGCATTTCTAGCCTTTTTAATTACCTCTGGATTTGGTTCCTCTACAAGGGGAACGCTATGCTTATCGCTTAGAACTCTATGCTTAGTGATCATGTGAGCAGTCTGAATGGTGTTTCCTTGTAAATACAACTTGTTTTCAAGTTTGTTTTTCAAAGTTTTCAGATTAGAAAAATCTCTCAAGAGTTTTGATTCCTTTGCATTAAATTCTTGCTTAAGCATTTTCACATTTTCTTGAAGTTCTTGTTTTTGCTTAGCTGTTTTAGAAAATTTTTCTTGCAGGGAATTTAATTCTTGTTTCAATACTTCTTCTCTAAACTTACTTTTTCTAATAATTGTACTCACTTGGACATCCATTTCCTGCTCACGAGTGGTCAACTCAAATTTTGCCCGTTGTTCATAAATAGCAACACGTTCCTTATAGGCATTTAGTTCAGAAATTATGGAATCATTAGGAGCACATGCAGTGTATTCATCAAAGACATAGTCATTGTTGACTGCAGAAGATGCATCACTTGGTACAACTTCACTTTCACTTTGTTTCACGTATTGATCGTATGGGACAATATTGATATTACCCATATTTTCAACATTTGATTCAATAGTTTCAGTTGGTTGTACTTTGTCATGCATCTGTTGCACATCAGCATCATCGTATAGCTTTAATACCTCAGAGATGAGTTTGTCCTTGGATGGGCCAGCTAGTGGTGAAGAAGAGATCTTGGGAGAAACCATTGGAGAGATGCTAGCCATAAAGATTGTGTGTGCAGTAGGTCCATCATCTACATCAGAGTCGTATGCATCACAGTCAGCAACTTGAAAGGCGTTCTGATGATTATGACCTATCTCCTGAATAGGCTGCTCATCCACATCTGCATCATAGGTCTTGGCATTACCCTCAGCAAGAAACAGCAATTCCTCTTCATCCAACGCAGCACCATTGTCCTGAGCTTGTGCCAGTAACATCTTATCTCTGAAGTAATCAGCATTCTGTGGACGCTTTGGAGATGTGCAGTTCCTTGCAATGTGTCCCTCACCACCACAGTTATAGCATTTGATCGGCTTAGCTTGACCTTGGTAACCATTCCTTCCTCGATTCTGATTGCCCACATATCCTCTACCAGCACCACCCCTTCCCTGATCATACTGTCTTTCCTGAACTGGTTGCACTACAATCCTTCCATCTTTAACAGTGGCTTGATTATGTGGGTTAGATGCAGTTCTGAGGTTGTTGTTGGTTTGTGGGAGAGAATTCATGTTTTGACTAATGAGTAGAGCTAGTTGATCAATGATGTTACCCACGCGTGCATCAGCATCAGCTTGTTTGAACATAGGATCAGGAATGAGTTTGTGATTACCATTACCCAAGGGTATGACTTGTGATGCTTTGGTTGTGATTCCAATGTTTGAGTAGAAAGCTGTTGAGTCATTAGACGAACTTGTCTCTCCCTGGTTGGTTTTGAACTGATTGAGAATCAATTTTTCAAACATAGCATGTCTCTCATTCTGAAGGAGGAAGGCATAGAGTTGCTCATAGTTTGTATTTTTCAGTCCTTTAGTAAGCTTCACAGCTGTGACAAACTTGTGCCATTCGGGATTCATGTTGTTCACAAACTTTGAGTTGAGCTGAATGTTAGGCATAGTCATTCTGATGTTCCTCATGTCATTCACTAATTTATGAAATCTCACATAGTACTCATAGACACTCTCATCTGGTTTCATTTTGAAGTGCTCAAATTCGTCATAGAGTTGGGATTCTCTGTCTTCCATAGTTAGTTCTGAACCTGAGAGAAGCATCTTGACATTATCCCAAACTGCCTTTGCTCCAGTGTTATGATTGATCAGCTTGTAGATATCTTTAGGAAGACCTTGTAGAACAATGTTTGAAGCCCTGATATCTGCATCAAATCTCTTTTTCTCCTTATCATCAAGCTCATCATACATCTTAGGTCTGTCCATACCGTAAATAGGAGTACCATCTTCATTAGTATCAAGTATGTCTCTAGTCGTTTCAACTCGATATGGTCCTTCATCAATGGATTTGAGAATATTGACACCATTTTCCTTTCCAAGGCAATACAATCTGATTCGTTGAGCCCAAGAATCGTAGTCAGTTCTGTCAAGCATGGGTGGACGAGTATCTGATCCAGCTGCTTGTACATCCTCGGCAACAGTGGAGATGACAGTAGGGACGTTGGTGGACATGTTATCAGATTATACGGGATTTTATAACTCAATGATTAAACCGGGAAATAGATTCTTTCACGGGATTTTACTAAATCAAGAGAAAACCGTAAACAATCACTCAAGTCGCTAGATGATAAAGCTCTAAGTCGCTAGAAACAAATCCACTAAGTCGCTACCAATTAATTCGCTAGACACCCAAGTCGCTAGAATCCCAAGTCGCTAACAGAAAAACAAGTCGCTAAGTAGTAACTCGCTACGGACCAAGTCGCTAACCAAATTTTGGCAGCAATTCGCTACACAAGTCGCTAGAGACACAAGTCGCTAAAGAGCAACTCGCTACTGACCAAGTCGCTACCACAAGTCGCTACCCGTAGTGGAGAGTCCACTACTTGTCCTTTAACTCGCTAGCTCTAACTCGCTAGCTTTTAACACTGTAAGTCGCTACAAAATAATGAAGCAAGTCGCTGTGAAGAAAGGTTATCCGTGAACTAACTCGCCACCATGAAAAACCAAATAAACATCACTTTTCAATCCAAAAACAACCCAACCAAGATGATTCAAGCTTACCCAATGAAAACCTAAACACTTATGATGATTCTAAACACAAAAGTACCAACAAAATTCAAACTTTAACACTGGAGATCAACCAAATGATGCAAAAACCACTAAACTTTTTCAAACTCAAAAACCACCTAAAAACCACTATAAATCCAAAGATGTGCAAGATATGATCTAACCATGGCTCTGATACCAATTGTAAGATATAACTTTTCACATACACATCAAACCATAACACAAGGTGGCGTATAAGATGGAATTCTAGAGAGAGAAAGTTAGAGGTTTAGGGAACTTAGTGAGAGAAAGTGAAAGATATTATTATGAGCTCCAACTCTCTACCTTGGAAGGTAGAGAGTATTTATAGTCTTACATAACTCGCCACACTTTGGGCTGTGGATCAGGCATACAGTGGGTAAAGACCCGTCCGTCCTCCACGGTGTTACTTAACTAAATTACTACTTAACTTAAAAGAACTACGACTACGAGCTTTCTAATGATTACATATACTTGAGGTGACCGACTCTTTAATACTGGGAATTTCTAATTCCTAACAAAATGCTTCCATTGTAGCACCTCCCTCATCTCCAACAAGCACACCAACATCATCACCCATCAAATCTCAACCTTAGGTCACTCTATTGGAACTCCTTAAGACTCCAACAAGATCACAACAAACCAACCCAAAAGAACTAGTCTTTTTAACACCTCTCACATCTCCAAACACAATCTTCAAAGACCTTGAAACCTCACCACCTTTAGCTCCCATTGTGTTACAAGAAAATCTAGGTTCTTTTCCACCACCACTTCCAAACATTCCGGACTTTGATCCGTATTTTCCAATTTTCCACCACAACTTCCGCATCTCATAAATCAAACTAACCCGGAAAACTTCCGCACACATTACCCACATCATTTACATTGTGAACATTGTCAATCCACTAGGGATCTTGCAATAGAAATTAAGGAAGAAATACGAGTCATACATAACCTCATCCTTGATCGCATCAACATCATTACTCACCAAAACTTCCATCCATAACCTTATGCAAGCATGGAAGGAATTATTTTATTATTTTTATTATTTTATTTTGAGTCATTTTTAGAACAAGTCTTGTTCTTAGTTTTACATGTTTTTATGTGGCATAAATACCACTACACTTTGTTATTTTATTACAAGGCTTTGTTTACATACCTTGGCTCCCAATCTTGATTCTCGTCAATCACACGATTATTTATGCATGTTACTACTAACCTTTTCTTTGTAGGTTTTTATATTTTCTCACTTGACGCCCCATTCTAGGGGGAGCTACCGTCAAGGGGGAGTTAGGGATACGTGGACTATTTTTCCACATTTTATTTCTTCATTAGCGTCACTTTTTGTTTCGACAAAAAAGGGGAGAAGAAGTAAAACTTATGCTTTCAAAACATACATCTAATCTTAAGTTTTACTCATCATAACATTATGTTTTGTTATCAACAAAAACGGGGAGATTGTTAATAAAAAAAAATGTAAAAATATTTATTAATATTTAGCGATCTCTTTGTGTTTTGTTGATAACAAATATAATGTTATCATAAGTAAAACTATAAGGATACATGTTATTTTTGTAAAGCATCTACATATAGTCATTTAATACAAATTGTTGTAATAATTCATTTGTTGTAATAGTTTATTAGGATGGGTAAAAACCACAACCCATGACCCATACCCATGGAGCATATCCATAACCCATGTAGTTAACCCATACCCATTGACTAGATGCATTGCATCTATTAGATATATTGTATCTACTTAGATACCCATGGTTCAAACCATAACCCATGACCCATGACCCATAACCCAAAAACCCATGGGCAAAGAGGAGCGTCT
Source organism: Chrysanthemum seticuspe (assembly GCA_019973895.1). Lineage (NCBI taxonomy): Eukaryota > Viridiplantae > Streptophyta > Magnoliopsida > Asterales > Asteraceae > Chrysanthemum > Chrysanthemum seticuspe. The sequence goes on along the minus strand of BPTQ01000004.1, from coordinate 205,120,285 downwards.
CACAGATCCCTGGAGTTACACTAGGTGGATCCCTCAAGCAAGGGATCCGTGGGATCCGTGCAACAGTGGCAAGAATTTGCCTATAAATAGAGAGCAATTTCTTCATTTTTACTCACCCCTATTCTTACAAACTCTCTCATATATTCTTACACTTTTCTAACAAAAGATCACTTGATCTAGAGAGTTGTTCTTCTTTCTTCTATTGTGATTCTCATATAGGTCCTTCTCTAAGGCGAGATCACGAGCATTCTACAAGTCATCCAAGCAAGGGGTCCTTGATTGATTTGTTCCTCCACAAGATTTCTGTAGAAAAGATCTTGTATTTCATATTTCACATAATTGTTGTGTTATAGTAGTTTTGGTTTGGTCCTCTGTGTTACGGACTCGGTATTTAGCTTTGTACCGGAAAAAGGTGTAAGCCACGTTGTGAAGGCTTCTCCGCCAAGTTGAATGAGTTTGTTGACATAGTTCTTGAAATCTCGAGTCGGTGACTCGGGGAGTGGAGTAGGGCAAGGAAGGTGTCCTTGTAGCCGAACCACTTTAAATCGGTTGTGTCATTTCTATCCTTTACTTTACTTGCATTAATCTTAGATCTATACTTTCTCTTCATCCATATGATTTCACATACATCGAATCTAAAAGTTTTTTGAAACTAGCTTAAAATCGGCAAAACTATTCAACCCCCCTTCTAGTTTTCCACAGTCTCTACAAGTAAGTGTCTAGAATTTCTTCACATGGATTTATTTGGTCCATCCAAGTTATGGAGGCAACTACTACACTTTAGTTACAATGGATGATTACTCTAGGTACACATGGACTAAATTTTTAAAGAATAAAACTGAAACGTTTAATTACTTTGAAATATTAAGTAAGAAAATCCAAATACAATTAGGAAGTCCTATAGTGTCTATTAGAACGGATCATGGTAGGGAATTCGATAATGAAGTGCAATTTGGAGCCTTTTGTGACACTAATGGTATTACTCATAACTTCTCGGCTCCTCGCACTCCACAATCGAATGGGGTAGTTGAAAGAAAGAATAGAACCCTACAAGAAATGAGTCGCACCATGTTAAATTAGCAATCCATACCTCAAAAGTTTTGGTGCAATGCCGTTGATACATCAACGTACATACTTAACCAAGTCTTAATTAGACCATTTTTAGGTTAAACTCCATACGAGTTACTTCGAGGCAAAAAGCCTATGTTAGAACATTTTAGAGTCTTTGGTAGCAAATGTTTTCTACTTAACACTAAAGATTACCTTACTAAATTTGATCCTAAATCAACCGAAGGTATCTTTTTAGGTTACTCTCCTAATAGCAAAGCTTATGTCATATTAAATAAAGAAACAATGAAGGTTGAAGAGTCATTAAACATAAAGTTTGATGAGAGTACACCCAAACCTACCATACCTTTTGTCGATGACGAGATAGTCGAAAGGAATGCCATAGAAATAAAGAAAAATAAAAACAAACAAGATGAACCATTAAACAATGAAATCATCAATATTAAAGAGTCTAAAGATCACCCTGTAGATAAGGTCATAGGAAAGTTAAACGAAAGAACCTTAAGGTCTCAAGTCCAAAATCAAAGTAGCTTATTTTGTTTTGTCTCAACCTTAGAACCTAAGAATACACAAGAAGCCATAAAAGATGAAAGTTAGGTAATGGCTATGCAAGAAGAGGAAATCAATTTGTTTCTAAAGATGTTTGGACACTTTTCCCTCCACCTAGTAATCAAACCATAATAGGAACCAAATGGGTGTAAAAAAACAAGTTAGATGCAAACGGTGTAGTGTCTAGAAACAAAGCTAAACTCGTTGTCCAAAGGTATAATCAACAAGAAGGAATAGACTTTGATGAGACCTATGCCCCCGTGGCTAGATTAGAGTCTATAAGAATAATTCTTGATTATGCTTGTGCTAATGATCTTAAAGTTTTTCAAATGGATGTTAAAAGTTCTTTTCTAAATGGTCTTATTAATGAAGAATTTTATGTAGCTCAACCTCCGGGCTTTATCGATTTCGAAAAACCTAAACATGTGTATAAATTAAAGAAAGCTCTTTACAGTCTTAAACAAGCCCCAAAAGCTTGGTATGATAGACTCAGGTCATTTTTAATCAAAAACAACTACACCATGGGGTTAGTTGATAATAGACTTTTCACTAAGAAAAAGGACTCACATATAATTATTGTTCAAATATATGTGGATGATATTATATTCATGTCTACTTGTCAAGACATGAGTGATGATTTCTCTAAAATCATGCCTGACGAGTTTGAGATGAGTATTCTTGGTCTACAAATCAAACAAGTAGAAGATGGTATCTTCTTTAATAAATCTAAATACATAAAAGAGATGTTAAAGAAATTTGGTTTAGAGGAGTCAAAACCTATAAGAACACCAATGTCATCCGACACTAAACTTACAAAAAATGAAGACGGTGAATCCGTTGATAACACAAAATACTGTGGCATGATTGGTAGTCTCCTCTATCTTACGGCTAGTCAGCCGGATATCATGTTTAGTGTTTGTCTACTTGCTAGGTTTCAAGAAGACCCTAAAACATCACATCTAGAAGCGGTCAAAAGAATATTTAGATACATTAAGGGAACGACTCAATTAGGATTATGTTACCCTAAGGGTACGGGGGTAGAAACTATTGTATATGCAGATTCTGACCATGCAGGTGATTATGTTGACCGAAAGAGTACAAGTGGTGTATGTACTTTTATGGGATGTTGCTTAACATCTTGGTTCTCGAAGAAGCAAATGGCATTGGTAATATCAACAACCGATGCCGAATATGTCTCCACCGGCAAAGCATGCCAACAAGCACTATGGATGAAACAAGCGTTAGTTGACTACGACATTCATCTAAGTGACATAGCCATTCTATGTGACAACAAATGTGCCATCGACTTAAGGAAGAATCCGGTGTTGCGCTCTCGCACCAAGCATATAGAGATCCGTCATCACTTCTTAAGAGACAATGTTCAAAAGGGGAACATCTCTATTGAGAAGGTAGCATCTGAAGACAACATAGCCGACGTCCTCACCAAACCGTTGAAGCAGAAACAATTCAACTTGCTTCGTCTTCGTCTTGGTCTTGGTCTTATGGAACAATCATCGTAATTAGTTTTTAAACTCTACAAGGTATGTAAACACTAGCCTTCTTCTTTTCTGAGTCTAGGATCTCTATTTCAACACACAACTCACAAACAATACGGGAATTTTCAAAACCCAAAGTAAGTTTTATTTACAACAAGTAATTTCATACTTATTTTTTAAATAAAGATAAACGTTCTCGAAATATTTTCTAAAAGATACTTCTTCCCGTATCATTTTTATAAAAGTTATTTCTCACGTATAGGACCAACCTCCTTTCCATTATCACAAAGTAAAAACCCGTTTTCATTGCATCTCATGTATTTTGAATGCTAAAGAAAACACATAACTAATATGTGTTTTCGGGTACATCCATTTAAAGCGACAATGAATTAGGAGCACTTGGGTTATCTCACATAATAGTATGCTTTTTCACTTCTAGTTTATTTTTCCTTTTCTTTTAGGAGTCGAGATAACCGCAACTCCAAATGGTTTGCATATAGGCACACACTAGGCACAAATGTTTCCAAAAGGAACATTTTAAGCTGCCTAAGTCACCAGTACCACGGATCTCAGCATTAACGCTGGACGGTTCCCTCAAGGGAAGGATCCGTGGGATCCGCGAGACAGAAGCTAAAATTCTCTTCTATTTTTCTCACTTTGGCTAAAAACCTATATATTTTCATCATTTTATCCTTTTTACTAATGAGTATGTTACTTAATGCTTGTGTTCTCACGATCACATGCCTTAAATTCATATTTAATCATTAGATTTTAGTCCACATTTTGGGTCAAGCATTCATTACAATGCATTGTTTTCTCTATAAATAAGGTTCCCAAAATGCTTGCATCTTCATCACTCTCAACCTCACAAACAACCATCATCATGTCATCCAAAAGATCCTCCAACATAGATGAATCACCTAGTGCAAACAATCCTAAAATTTTATCCTACCACCTTCCGTAGTACCACCACCAAAATCTAGAAAAACCGCGCGGATTAGCATCCGGCCTTGTTGTTTAGCCAAAACATTGTCAAATAGGTCATCACCAACTACTCATTCACCACCAAATGATTCCATAATAGCACCTCCTTCATCTCCAACAAGCACATCACCATCATCACCTATCAAGTCTCCACCTAAAGTCACTCTCTTGGAACTCCTTAAGACTCCAACAAGATCCCAACAAACCAACCCAAAAAAACTAGTCTTTTTAATACCTCCCATATCTCCAAACACAATTTACAAAGACCTTGTAACTTCACCACCTTTAGCTCCCATTCTCTTACAAGAACATCTAGGTTCTTTTCCACCACCACTTCCAAACATTCTGGTCTTTGATCCATATTTTCCACCACATCTTCCGCATCTCACAAATCAAACTAACCCGGAAACCTTCCACACACATTACCCACATCATTTACATTGTGAACATTGCCAATCCACTAGAGAACTTGCAATAGAAATTAGGGAAGAGATGCGATTCATACTTAACCACATCCTTGCTCGCATCAACATCATCACTCACCAAAACCTCCATCAATAACCTTATGCAAGCATGGAAGAAATAATATTACTATTTTATCTAGTTTTTTTTTTTTTTTTTTTTTTTTTTTTTTTTTTTTTTTTTTTTTTTTTTTTTGAGTCATTTTAAAGAACAAACATTGTTCTTAGTTTTATATGTTTGTACGTGGCATATATACCACTACATTTTATTATTTTATTACAAGGCTTTGTTTACATACCTTGGATCCCTATCTTGTTTCTCGTCAATCAGAAGATTATTTATGCATGTTACTACTAACCTTTTCTTTGTAGGTTTTTATATTTTCTCACTTGACACCCTATTCTAGGGGGAGCTACCGTCAAGGGGGAGTTAGAGATACGTGGACTATTTTCCACATTTTATTTCTTCATTAGGTTCACTTTTTGTTTCGACAAAAAAGGGGAGAAGAAGTAAAACTTATGCTTTCAAAACATACATCTAATCTTAAGTTTTACTCATCATAACATTATGTTTTGTCATCAACAAAAAGGGGGAGATTGTTAATACAAATAAACTGTAAAAATGTTTATTAATATTTAGCGATCCCTTTATATTTTGTTGATAACAAATATAATGTTATCATAAGTAAAATTAAAAGGATACATGTTACTTTTGTAAAGCATCTACATATATAGTCACTTAATATAAATTGTTGTAATAATTCATTTATTGTAATAGTTTATTAGGATGGGTAAAAACCACAACCCATGACCCATACCCATGGAGCATATTCATAACCCATGGAGTTAACCCATAACCCATTTTCTAGATGCATTGCATCCTTTAGATACATTGTATCTACTTAGATACCCATGGTCCAAAGTCTAAGACCCATGACCCAAAAACCCATGGGCAAACAGGAGCGTCTCACGGATTGTTAGGTTCCTATATTTGTAACACAAGCATCAATAGAAGAAATATAGATAAAGGTGATCAGTTGAACACGACACAAACAATACGCGTAAGATACTAAGAAAAGTTATGCATGAGTATTGATATGAGATGAACAACCAACCTTCATATGAAGGTTTACATGAGGTATTTATAGGAAGGAACTAGGGCAACATGCAAGTTCCCTTCCTTTCCTTATTAGGCTTGGGCCAAGGCTTATGGGCCTTTTACATAAGCCTTAGCATAATAACAAACATAAAGGCCTAATTAAGCTAACTATTACATATTAATTACTAACACTTGTAATCTAGTTTAGGAGTGAATCCAACAATCTCCCCCTAGGAGTTAGTGATTGATGATTTGATCTTTAAACTTTGTAGGTGCTGATGTAATAGTAGCTTTGATGTCTTCTGACATTCTTCTTTCTTGTGAGAAGAAGTGCCTTGATTCGAACAATCTCCCCAGTGTAGGGAAATTGTTTCCTTCAAAGTATTCTGCTTTGACGTCATCATTTTCTTTTTTCTTTGATCTTTGTTCTTTGTGAAGGAAGTGATAGTATGTTGTGGTTGTCTGCATCAGGTCCGCTTCGTTGCTCCAGTGTCTCCACGTCTTTCTCCAACATGCTCACATGCTCTTTAACGTTGGATTTCAGTACTGATGTAGTTCTCTTAGTCTTTAAACTTTGTAGATTCTTTGACTTTTATGAAGAATCATTCTGACTTTGTGTTGCCTTTTGAGAGAACTTCAATTAGTGTTGTTGTAGGTATGAGCATGTGGAGAATCTGCACGATCTTTTCCACCCGCAAGCATCCATAAGAAGAAAACATAAAACATGGGTTAGAAATAATCCAACGCTTACAAGTTTAAACTTCGAGAGTGATAACAGCATAGTGTGAAAACACAACTCTAATTCTCACAAAGGTTGTTCCTGAACTGGAGTCCCACAAGTGAGATAACGCGATGTACACCTACAGTTCAAATGAGTCGCTGAGGTACACTGAAGCATCACCCCACGACTGTAGACCGTTTGAGACACACTAAGCGTAACCCACAAGGAGTTACCGAAGTGACCTGCTGTCAGGGTTGTTTGATGTTGACCCTGGCAGGAGTTTCCATTCAATCACTGAGGATCCTATGTGTGAATCCTCTCATAAATGTTCTCGATAGATTGCTAAGATCTGTGTAGGACTCGACAATGTATAACTTGCATCCTTATTGTTGAACGACAAGTGATGAAATGTCAAGTGTACCTAAGAGATCTTTTGATGAATCTCGTGGCTCTAGACTTAATAGTGCGCTTTGGTTTTCCTGAGCGGAGACTAGGGAGAGGGTCTCCTTCTTCAATACCAGCAATCTCTAAGAGAAAGCTGATAGTTTACGTAGGGTTCCCTGTGAGAATGAAACAAGCTTCTGTTGAGAGAAACTTGAGTGGCTAAGAAGGTTTAGTGCATGCGTCACTGGGTCCATGACGACTTTAATCTTCAATACCGGTGTCATCAAGTGACAACCAGTAGCGTATGAATTGAACCCGGTGTCTGCCCTAAGTTGAATAATCTGGAGGGCTGTTTGTTTTCACCCTTTTCTTTACTTTTCTTTTTAATTCTTCAACCCCTTCTTTCTCCGATTCTCATTTTCTCCTTTTTATAATCATACCTAAGGACTTCTAATTCTAGCTATTTGTGGTGTCCTTGGGTAGATCCCTCCGGCTCTGGCGGATCATAGGACGGTTATTCCTAACCTTAGTCACCTTATAACTTCATGACTAACCTATGTTGCCATAAAACCATTTTCATGAAAATCTCTCAAAGTGGTTATGAGTAAAAGCATTTAATACAACTGTTGAGAGTTTAAGATTTTGCAGAAATACTCCCCCTCCACACATGCTTAAGTATTTTGACAGAAATCTGCACGTTGAGAGAAGAGCGTGCACTTTTGAACTGATCAACTCAAGATAGACAATCCCCCGCGAGACACGGTTACGTTGCATAGTTAAAGAGTTGCATTGTCAGCTTTTAGGTGACAACTAGCTCTAATAACTACCTTGAAGGTGTGGACAAACCTCGAAAGGTTGTCAAACCCGTCAAAGTTCATGTCTACCAAGAGTTTCTCGAATGGTGCATTCTACTCGGACAAGTCCTTTGCGAGACACGTTTACATCACTAGCGAACTAGCTTGAAATTATTACCCATCCCGGACAAGTCTTTTCGAGTTACTAACTTTTAAGATCTCTTCAATTCATTGGTTAAGTATGTAGCACAACGATTCATTAGTAATTCACATTATATTTCTTATCACATAAATTTTCTCCCCCTTAAAAATGGCATATAAATGTTATTTTTGACGAAATTTGATATCGAATATGTCCATTTTGAGTTTTGTGGGAAGATTACCACGAAGAACATTTTTGTGAACAAAGTTTTTAACCAAATACTCCCCCTCAACAAGTGATATTAACTTTTGAGGTTTTGAAAATCATAAGGGGAAGTACTTGTTCTTTTGAGCAAAACTTTGAAAAGTGAAAGTTTTGATAGTTTTACTCAAAAGTAAGAAGCTTTCGCTCCTTTTATAAGGATTATGGCACTGAAGCGTACCACAGGGTCCTTTCATTACAAGTACGGGTTGTACACTGTTATGTGTGTACAAGCCATTGTCAGATAAAAAAACACACATCCAAATGATAAGATAATGAAACAAATCAAGGGGTACCGGGAGAATCCGTTAGTCCAGCAATAACTCCAGGAATGCGTTCTGGACGTTGATAGCCTGTGAGATATATGCTTGGACGACCACCTACGAAGCTCTCCAAAGTTCTGATCTGATCCTTTTTGAACAACCTTTCATCAATTCGTATGATGAGCTTCCTAACATCCCTTCGTTCCCTCGAATTCCATCTCTTCGGTGACCCGATGCCGTCATGAATCTCTTTCAACCTGTATGCTAACCCGTCCCTAACTTTCTTCAATGTGTGATCCCCAAACTTATGAAGCTCTTTGCACGCCATAAAGCAGTTGTGGTGTAGTTCACTTATGTAGACTACCCCAAACGGTTTCTTGATAATAGTGTACTGAGCAAGTCGGTTTATGTCGGGAAGGTGTACCTGAGGTTTGGTGAGATTAACTCGTTTCTGATAAGATTCCACGACAAGTTGTATGTCTTCTACACGTTCTTGGATCACGATGCTTCTGATGTAGATGAGTAATGACTTGATGTATTCGCGTTGGATAGTTGTAGAGAAATGTCGCATTCGTCCTTGCACCTTAGCGAGATACATATCTTCAATGTCATTTAGCGATAATCTCGGAAAATCCGCTTCACAGAAGTCATAGTCCTCTTCGTCTTGTCGTTTGACCACAATGTTCTTGAGGAATGTGTAGTACCACTTCGACGACAGGGTAACATGCTTAATTGCAATGATCCGTTTTTCACTATACACTTCCTTGTTAGACTTATGAACCTGGCAGCTTCTGTAGAAGATTCTTCGGCGTTCAGGCCAATGATGAATCCCATACATCGCATCAAGGTCATACTTTTCCATTTTGGCAGCAAACATATGTGAGGCTTCTTCCTCGATGGCAGGATTGTTAGAATAGATTGCCGCTGGGGAAAGGAAATGTAAGTGACGTAGCGTACTTCCATGTAACATCGCTACCGTGTAGAAGAAACTCGAGGTCATTGTTGAAGAAGTAACGGTATGGAATTTGAGGTTGATCCGGTCGGCCAATTGTTGGTAGAGGTCTGGTCCAGTCTGTGTAGTATGGAGCTTTGTCTTGTCTTGTGAAGTCGATGTTAGCTTCGGGATTGAGCCAATCGATATTGTTTGACATGGCTCGGGCAATGTTGTCGAGATGGTATTCGACTTCAATTGCACTTTTTGATCTGTCTTTAAGCAGTTGCAAGGCATCATTCTTTATTCGCCTTAGCTCAGCCTTAGTCATCTTCTTCACATTAAACTGTTCTTGAATCAGATTCACATGCTCCATAGTACGGCCATCTACCATTTCTTGACCTTCTGGTAGTGAGGGAGTAGCTTCAACAAGTCAAGAAAACCAGTCGTATTCTTCGGTTGTATCGTCATCTAGCCATGAGACAACATTGGTCTTAGTCTTCTTCTTCTTTGGCTTTGATGAGGACTCTGGTTTCTTTGTTGTGGCAGGAGAGGTGGGCTGTTGTTGGGGCTCAGGGAACTCTTCATCGTCACCACCAGTGTATTTGAAATGATCACCAGTTTTCTCTGTGGATGGTGGTAACTCAGAGTCCTGAGGTTTATCAGTAGCAGAACGTGGAGGAGAGCGTCTTTCGGTTGGAGTCCTTTGGGTTGGTGGTGGCATAGAGGAGGATTCACCAGACTTCTTCTTGCATTTCGATTCTTGGTCTTTATCCGCATCATCATCGTCTTTAGGACGCTTAGCCGTTTCACCTGCCGCTTTGCATGAAGTTTTAAGTTGGTAGTCCAGCAATGCGTCAAACAGTTTACCTTCGTCAGAGGTAAATGTTGAAGATCGTTTTGACATTTGAAGTACAAGCTTGGAAACTAATTCTGCATCAGAGAAAGCTGTAGGCTCAGTTGGGTTGATTGTAATAGTTAAAGGCGTTGATCTTATTGTTTGTTTGGCCAACTGCATGAGATTCGGATAGAGTTTTCTAGTGAACATCTCTTTTGTCACTCCAGGAACAATGTCGAGAAGGAACTTATGAGTATATTCCCTAATCGTCTTGTTCATTTCCCCTTGGACATCACGATTGATAAACTTCTGGATATGCCCCCTTTCATTCAACATCTCGTTTATCCCGTCTTGAAGAAGATTGATCATGTCAGCGAGTTGATTCAGCTTTTTGTTGGTCACATCTTTCTTCCTGACTTTCCTGACAGCTTTGACAATCTTTGTCTTAGCTCGGGATATCCAAGAGTCGGTTGGTTTCTTTACTGACTTGGATGCGGATCTGGTTGTGCCTTTGGATGGTGGAGGTGAAGAGTGAGAAGACGAGTCTGATGATGAGGAGACATGAAGAGGCTCAGGGTCTTTTGGTGGCTCAGAAGTTAGTTCCTTGGAGCGTGCTGGACTATCTAGAAGAAAATCATCATAATCAATTTCGTCATCTTTTCCAGATTTAGGCATTTCTTCAGCCTAAATTCTGGCTTCTTCATCTACTTGAGCTTGAGCTTCTTTTTCTGCATTTTCTTTAGCTGTAGCCTCAACATCTTCATCAGGAATTTTCTCAGACTTCTACATTTCTGGTTCCTCAAAGTCATAGTTGATAGAATCCTCAAGTCGCTTTTGTTGTTGTTCGTGGGTGGTGGTACCAGTTCCCTTATCGGGTTGATTAACCGCATTTGAAACCTGTGTAGATAGTGCACCACCACTTGACCCTCCGGGGCCACGAGTTTGTTGCTGTTCGAACTCTTTGGCAACGTGTTGGAGTCTGATGTTCTTGAGCTTCTTTCTGTAGTCTTTATCCAGTGGCTCTTCATCCGAGCTCTCCTCTTCCTCTGGCTCAGCAACTGGGGTTTTACCTTTATCAGCTTTTGGACTAGGAGATTTTGCTACTATCAAAGTATCATCGATTGGATTTTAGAGTAGATGACCTCTTCGTCCGTTTCAGTGTCCTCTGAGTCTTCATCCATTAGCTTTTGTTGCGGTTCAGGTTTTGGAATAGGGATAGCATCTTTTGATGGAATTTTCCTTTTGAGAACATGAGTCCTCTTAGGATACTTTCTCGTACTCTCAGTGCTCGTAATACTTCCAGCACTGCCTCTCCTTGTTTTCCTGACAGGTGTCCCAGAAGACTTTTCATCAATAAATCCCACTTTTCCTGCTTCCACTGCTACCAGATATCGTTTGTACGAATAAAGTTCTTTGATAGCATCAGTGAGAAGACAATCTGGTAACACCGCACCTTGTTTCTTTGTCGTTGAGTCCTTAAATCTAACAACGTTGAGTGTGGGCTCAAGCAACACGGAGTGATGTTTGGGGTCTTCAAGTCTTTGGGGAATATCTGGATTGGTTTCAAGAATCCTTTTGATCAACAATTTGGTATATCTGATATAGGGAATCTTAATGCCAGGCCTTTTCAGGTAAGTCATCATGTCGTCCCAGATAACAGCTGCAAATTCAATGTGTTTCATGTTGAGCATGCCCCAAAAGATTTGAAGTTCCATGAGCTTAGGATGCTCATAGCCACTGTCACGTCCGGAAACGGATTTAGCAATCATAATGTACAGTGTTCTCCATGGTTGAGGAATATTCTTGAGATCCACTGAGGAATGTTTTGTGATAACTCTAGCAGCCTCATCATAGCCGATGTCGACCATGAATTGAAGAACTACCTCTTCGGTATGAGTAGCAGAGAATTCAGTAGGCTCAATGGTTGGAAGAAAAAGAACAGCTCATAAATCAGCAGAAGTGATAGTGACTTGTTTGCTGTTCAGCGTCACCGTCACATCACTTTGACCTTTGACCTTTTAAATTGTGTGCCAGAATTCATGAAGGTAGATCTCTGGTACAGTAGCTGAATTTGTGAGCATGTTCTGATAAGGGTGAGTCTTCAGAATATCCACTGCAATCTAACACGAAGACTCAGAACATGTGATGTTGTCAAAGTCGACTATGAGATTATTCTTTACAATCTTCATTGGGTAACCATTTGGAAAGATGTCTTCAAAAGTGAGAACATTTGGTGCATCCACATTTTTCATTTGAACGTCCATATCGTGATCTGAAAGATATTTAGCCAAGAGAACCAACATATCGAAAGACATTATGTTAGTCAAAAGTTGATTTTATTGTCTATTTATTGAATGTGATATGTCAATGATTGTTACGAGTCCAATGTCACTTGTTAGTCCAATAGTCCAAAGACGTCGTGATAAGTTTCGTGAGTAGATTAACTTTGAGTTTTAAAGTCCAAGTTTTCACTTATTTTCAGAACTTATTAAACATTTAAGCTTATTAGTGACATTTTGGTTTCGTGACGTTATGATTTATTTATTTACAAGTTTGCACGCGTAACAATTCACAATTTTGGTTAAAATTACGCTTAGGCGTAGGATTTGCAAGCTTATGCGTAAACAGTGAATCATACGCGTAGTTATAAGCTTATGCGTAGGATCTTGACATACGCGTAAGAAATGTTACGCGTAGGAAAAGAGGGTCTTAAGCATAGAGCTTACGCGTAAGCGTATATGGGAGCTTACGCGTAAGAGTGAACCTTATGCGTAAAGCTTACTGTTTACGCATATCCTTAACAGGATACGCGTAGTCCCCTTTGTAGAACCTTACGCGTAACGGTTACGCGTAAGATTTCTCTTACACATAACATTCTACGCGTAAGGTGATCCTTATGCGTAGAAGCTTAGTTAACCTTGATTCTGAATAATTCACGCGTAAAACCTGAAACAAAATCATCATAACATCATCTTTAACATCATATTCAATCCCTTTCAGTTCTAACATGAAGTCAAAATTAAAACAGTTATGCGTAGAATACTGCTTACGCGTAAAACTTAAACCCTAGGTTTCAAAAATTACGAGTAAGAGTTTTAGCCATAGAATTTGCACCAAATCTTTTCTGGGTTATCTTATAGGCCTAGTGAGTTGTCCTAAACAAGTTTTAACACAAAACCCTTGTGAATCAAAAGTACCTAATTCGTATGAACATAAACCCTAAATCTTAGTTTTCACAAAATTGATGTTTCTGGGTATGTATTGCGATGAAAGCAAGGAAGGCGGTAAATCTACGACTTTTATTGCGACTTTCAAACATGCCGCTCTAGATAGCGACAAGAATTGCGACATGCACTGCGACATCATTAACCTTGAGAATAGGTCGCGACATGTCTTGCGACATCTATCAACGGCCATGACGCTAAAGGTGTCGCTCTGAAGTCGGAAATTTGCGACTTTTTAGTGTCCGTCGATATTTTTGACGCTATTCCACTAAATTCTAGTAGTGAATTAAGCAAGGTTTTTGTCAATTAAACATGTCGGAAACATAACACAACCATATTTTTAACCAGAAACACTCTCATATGAAAACACCCAAATCTACGCTTAAACCCTAATCTTTAAAACATCATTAAATCGTTTTCTAGGTGAGTTTTGATGATGGAAATGTTTATAACACTCGTTTTTATGCCTTTTGACACAATAAAATTTATCATAAACATCCAATGATGATTTTGTGTTCTAACGCATATGCGTAGAACACCAAATCATCCCAAACATAAAAACTAACTGTTGGATGTTTATGAAATTAAAAACCATTGTTTATAATGATACAAAGATCATAAAAACACTTACGAATTAGGAGATTAAAGCACATATTTGAAGAAGGAAGGATAGGCGTAGGATTTGGTAGTTGTAGTAATAAATGTGAAAGTTAATGTGTTAAGAAAGGTTGGTGGAAGACTTTTGTTAAAATAAGTTTAAACATTTGACAACTTTAGTCCCTCCACCTTAACCATTTTCATCCAACGCCACATAACTTCCATTTTGGTTACGCAAAGCATGATTATTTGGAAAGAAACTTGACGACACTCCCCCTTGACTTAAGAAATAATGAAAGTTTATAAATTTGAGTCCGAGGAGTGTCAATAGCCAGAAATGTGACCACCATTATCAAAGAAACAACCGGAATAAGGTAACATGCAAGTACAAGGTTTTATGAAACCGAAAAATATTTACTTTCTCCCCCTCAACATTTGACCGAGAAAATACTGAATTTTGAAAGAGTAAAGTGTTGACGGAAGAAATGCACTTGCCATGTTAAAAGAAATATAGATAGAAGAGTATTTTTGTTGTTTTATCAGATTTTATATTTTTGTATTTTGTTTTTGAAAATATTTACAAAAGATGTTTTGGTGTTTGACTGGTTTTAAGAATGTTTTAAAAGTTCATCCAGTTCCTCTGGAGTCAAACACCGCATACCAATCCGGTGGACCAACTCATTAAACCTAGCAGGAGCTAAGGCTTTTTTGAGAAGATCTGCCAGTTGGTATTCAGTACCCACAAAGTATAATTCAACGGTACCCTTTTCCACGTGCTCCTTGATGAAATGATATCGAAGATCGATGTGCTTTGATTTTGAATGTTGAACAGAGTTGCACGAGATCGCAATAGCACTTCGATTGTCGCAGTACATAGGGATTCTGTCAAATATGTAACCATAGTCTTTGAGTTGTGTTCTCATCCAAATGACTTGAGCATAACACGCCGACATGACTACATATTCTGCTTCTGTTGAGGACAGCGATGTACAATCCTGCTTCTTCGATTGCCATGAAACCAGTTTATCACCAAGAAATTGTAAAGCTCCTGAAGTACTTTTTCGAGAATGATAAGGTTTTAAAAGGTACCATTTTGAGGGGTCGTTTAAGTCCTTATTTGATCACTTTTGTATCCGTTATTGCTTAATATCGTTCCTTTTCACTTTTTAGGTCTCTTGAAGGCAAAATGCTGGAATGGCACTTATTTGGACGAAAAGGCGCGAATATATGAAGAAAATGGCCAAATTCAAAATCGAGACACTCACAGTTGCTGAAATTAGAAGGCGACGGCGTCAGGTGCTAATTGCGACGCCGTCCCAAGATTTTTGTGACGATACAGAACTCAAAACTCGTATTTTCAAGTGACGACGTCCAGTTGTAAAAGAGTAGGCCGTTGCTACTCAGACGGCCTAGATGCGACCCAGACGACGTCAGAGACTAAAGGCGACGGCGTCACAACCTTAAGGTGACGCCGTCACAAGCTGATCAAGTCACAACATGCGCGCGAAGTAGTTGATATTGTTTTGGCCATAACTTTTGCATACGAACTCGGATTTAGGTGATTCAAAAGCCCACGCGACCGGAACGAGAAAATCTACAATTTGCTAAAAAAATGGTCGTGATGCCGTCACTCTATAAGTGTGACGCCGTCGCTCTTTGCCGACAGAAAATCTGCCTATAAATATAACATTATAACTTCACTTTTTGTAAGCCCTAAACCCTAAGTCCGATTCTAGGGTTTAGGTAGGTGTTTTTCCAGCAACTTAAAGGGTTTCAAACACTCTAGAAACATCGTGTAATGGTTTGTTTGTTAATCCAATCCTATGGTATGTCTTCAATTATCATGATTGTTGCTTGCTCTTCATTAATTATGCTTGGCTAATTCACCTAGTGTTTGCTTATGATTGTATGAAACTTGTATATAATTAATTAGATCTTATTGATTTCTTAGTGATGCTTGTGTCTATCTTCATCATTAGGGTGTGACAATTTCAATGAGTCTAATTGGTTTAGTTTATAATTCTTGCATCCTACTGTCTCTTGTTTGATTGGTTGTCTCTTATCTTAATTGTTAATGATCTAGTAATGCGATAGGTCATTCGTTGTGTACTTAATGCTTGATTCATCTTTGTAAACCTTAGAATATAATTACTTGAGTAGTTGTAGGCTAAACCATCCAAAGAGTGCCTTAGAGTAAGAGTTTATTATCCCTAGTGGGTTTTGTAGACGAGACCCTTTGGTAAGTTCAAAGAGTTAGGGAGAAACGCATACCCTACGACTTTAGACACACAACGCGTTAAGAATAAGGACGTGACAATTCAACCATTAATAGGACGTGACAATTCAGTAGGTAGAATTGGATAGCTAGCAAGGAGTAATACATCATAAGTAGATACGCTTCACGTTCCTGGTAGACCCCTAAGTTAGTTAGTATCTTTTGGAATAGTTGACTAGCAACTAATTCCACCCTCCCCTCCAAAACCAAGATTCATAAAATATAAAAATACAAAAATAATCATCCCTCACCTTTAGACTTAAATCGACATACACTTCAGCCTAACGACACTATTCCCCTAGAGAACGATATCAATACCCGTGGCTTACCCTAATTACTACACTACAACGATTAGGTTCACTGCCTAGGGTGTTATAAAACTTGCTCGAAGAAAAGGAAGTTTCCTTGACCCCGAACGATGCGTGTAGCGTTATCAAGTTTTTGGCGCCGCTGCCGGGGAATAGTTATTGTTTAGGCTTGATTTCTATCTCGTTTAGGTCTACTCACAAGATTCCTATCAAGTGAGATTTTTTTTCTTCTTTTTATTAGCTTCCTTGTAGTCTATCCCCCTTCTTTGTGCCTTTGTTCGTAAAACTTGTCCATTGACTCTTCCGTTCACCATTATGGAGAACGCGAATCCACTATATTCGCGATTAGGTTTTTTCATAAGAAATTATGATATTACTAAAGCGGATTATTCAAGATGGTGGGAAGAAAGTAACCAAGTCCATAAACCTTTTGAGGGTTTCACCATTCCATCAAGCCCACAAAACACCTCATCTAGTGAAACCTATGCTTCGTATGAGCCTTTACCTAGGATAGACTTTCGTGAACAACCTCCATGTTTAGAAACTATTGTTAGTAAGGCCCTTAGGAGAACTGACCAAATTTGTGAAAATATTATGGAAAGCAACCAAGCTTTAAACCATAAGTTGGATCAATTACTAAGTTTGGTTTCATCACGACCTAAGGAAATAGCACATGATGAGCATATAGATGATGTAGATGTGATTGAGGATAAGGTGAAAAGTCTAGACCCACAAGGTATCCCACAAGTTCCACCATCATTTAAGGCATACACACCGCACGTGACTTACCCGGAAGTAGTAGAAGAGACTTTAGGAATCCCAATGGAGGTAGAACATTTGAACCAAACGCAACTGGAGAATATATGTTTGAATACTTGTAGTCTCAGTCTTACTCTTAGTTCTAGGGAATTTCATAGTGTTGATGAACCGGAACCTCAATCTTTACTTCCATCCTTAAATAAACGAGGAACCGACCCACCCATCAACCAATTTAGTCCGGGTAGTTTTAGGATGAAGGAAGCCATTCACACACCCCCTTCACCTCACGTGGCATATTTCCACCCTAAGGGTGTGTATCGCTACTATCACCCGCACTTAAACTTAAGTGTAGGGAAAACTTCCCCTTTATCTGTTAAATAAGGGTAGAGTCAGGCTCGTGACTCGAACAAAAACAAGCGCTTCTTGGGAGGCAACCCATGTGTATTTGTTTTTATTTTTATTTGTGTGTCGTATATCTTTTATTGATTGTTTATTCTCATGTTTGAATTTGTAAAAATGCTTTATTTTGTTTTTAACCTCGTCTTAATTGCATATAAAGGTATTTCACATAAGGGATAAGTGTAGGGAGGATTACACACGTTTTCAAAAGAAACGTAAACATGAGAATAACAATTAAATAAAAGATATATATGTTTGTTTGTTCGAGTCAAATGCTTGTATCGAGTCATAATGGATGTTTTTGCAGAAATTTTTCCAGATTCTAAAGATGTAAATTTTTCAGAATTTTTTTTCAGAAAATCGCAGAACAGTTTTTGTCAGGATAACCTGACGGCGTCAGGATTGCAACCTGACAGCGTCAGGAAGGAGCAGAAACAACTGATTACTTTTTCTCGTTTTCTGTGCTACTTATAAATTTTTTGGAATTTTCCAGGTCTTAATTTTCTAGAAAATCTGCAAACATCCATTCCACAAGCATTATATCTTATTTAAGTCTGGAATTACATCTTGTTGTGATTTTTCTTTGTTCGGTTTGATGCGTTGGGTTGTTTGTTTTCTTCAAGTGTGCAGGTTTAATTTATCAAGAAGAAGTTGCATAAGATTGAGGAGCTTTTCACGCATAAATTCTTCTTGGAAAGGATTTAACCACTACTTCACACACGGATCCTACCGAGCTAATCAGGGGAGTACTAGTTTCTTTCGTTTTTGATTACCTTATTTTATCATAACTTTGATACTTTCGGGGAACATTGGGGACAATGTTCAGTTTAAGTGTAGGGAGGGAAAATAAAACGGGAACTTTGAAACTATGCTTATCCTTGACTATTTGCTTTGTCCAATTGTGATTGTGTAATAAACCATGAGAAAATGTCGGTTAGGGTAATTTTGGCACCAAATTTAAAATTTTTTATGACATATAAGAGTGGGCCATTAGTCTTAACAAAAGCGTCTCATGGATAGGAAGTTGCATGACTAGCACAAAAACCCTTTACCACCCAAATTCCACCAAAATGTGAGGATCGCCCTTAGATTAGTAGGAATTGAAGCATTCATCTTCAATGCTTAGAGTGTGAACCGGTAGTATATTAGATTCTAGAACTTGTTTTGTGATGCATTCCGAGATCGCAAGTGAGGCTACACTTGTGTAGTTAGGAATAACTAAATGATAAGAGGCATTAGGATAACCCTTGTTTGATACCTGTAATATAATTACTTCTTCCACATCGATTGAGTAATTCCCCCACACCCTTTGCGTTGTACTCATCTTTAGTACACGATACCCCTAGTTAACCCCTCAGAGCCTATCCTTTTCGCGGTTCTCGTGATGTTTCGGTTTTTCCGGAATATCAATGAAGAGCATTGTTTACACCCCACCCCCAAATATACACCCAAATCGCCTTAGCCTACCCCTTATGCACTCACTTTTAGTGCAAATGTTTGTTATCACCTTAAACCCTTAGTTCAATTATCTAGTTGCTTGCATAAGTTGCTAAGTCGAGTCATATCCTTTGTATACAGTTTTGGGACGATTGGGATTCATGGGAAAAGTTAAAGTTTATGAAATGACGGGAAGGGAACGTTAAATTCAAATTCCCTTTGTTTGCGTAATAATGTACCCCAAGTGTTTTGATCTTTTCAAATCGGGTCAAATTAGTATTAGAGTAATAAAAACTGAAGTGTAGGGATATGCCTGTAAATCCCTAGTATTTTGATGTTATCGTAGAGGATGGTAGAGTAAAAGTGTATGAAAAAAAAAAAAAAAATACAGGCTACCATCCTACATCTATCCTTTAAATTTATGTTTATTTATTTTAGTTATCTAGAGTTTAGAGTGTCGAGTCTTGGCTTAGCAACGCCATTCTTCATATGCATTTAACATAGAGATTTTTGACTTGCCACCACTAAATAGCCTATCCCACCAAACCCTTGTTTCCCTACCGTAAGCCTAATATTACAACCCTTTAAAGACCTCTTTGATAGTCTTTCCTAGGTGCTTACGCCAAAGCGATGGAGGTTTGATCTATTCTCAAGCCTATGGTAATCTATGTACTAGGACCGGTTAATGAGTGTTTATCTTCCATTTCCTACTTGTTATATTTCATATATACACCCGAGAGAGATGTGAGTATCCAAACACCCCATGTGAGGTGCTAGTATGTAATTTCCGTGCTTGTTATGACTTTTGCGGGGCTTATATGTGTTGTGGATCATTTTTGAATTAATGCTTCATGACCCTTAACTTATAAATTAATTGGCTAAAAGCACATTTGCTTGAGGACAAGCAAATAACAAGTGTAGGGATATTTGATAAGGTTTTAAAAGGTACCATTTTGAGGGGTCGTTTAAGTCCTTATTTGATCACTTTTGTATCCGTTATTGCTTAATATCGTTCCTTTTCACTTTTTAGGTCTCTTGAAGGCAAAATGCTGGAATGGCACTTATTTGGACGAAAAGGCGCGAATATATGAAGAAAATGGCCAAAGTCAAAATCGAGACACTCACAGTTGCTGAAATTAGAAGGCGACGGCGTCAGGTGCTAATTGCGATGTCGTCCCAAGATTTTTGTGACGATACAGAACTCAAAACTCGTATTTTCAAGTGACGACGTCCAGTTGTAAAAGAGTAGGCCGTTGCTACTCAGACGGCCTAGATGCGACCCAGACGACGTCAGAGACTAAAGGCGACGGCGTCACAACCTTAAGGTGGCGCCGTCACAAGCTGATCAAGTCACAACATGCGCGCGAAGTAGTTGATATTGTTTTGGCCATAACTTTTGCATACGAACTCGGATTTAGGTGATTCAAAAGCCCACGTGACCGGAACGAGAAAATCTACAATTTGCTAAAAAAATGGTCGTGACGCCGTCACTCTATAAGTGTGACGCCGTCGCTCTTTGCCGACAGAAAATCTGCCTATAAATATAACATTATAACTTCACTTTTTGTAAGCCCTAAACCCTAAGTCCGATTCTAGGGTTTAGGTAGGTGTTTTTCCAGCAACTTAAAGGGTTTCAAACACTCTAGAAACATCGTGTAATGGTTTGTTTGTTAATCCAATCCTATGGTATGTCTTCAATTATCATGATTGTTGCTTGCTCTTCATTAATTATGCTTGGCTAATTCACCTAGTGTTTGCTTATGATTGTATGAAACTTGTATATAATTAATTAGATCTTATTGATTTCTTAGTGATGCTTGTGTCTATCTTCATCATTAGGGTGTGACAATTTCAATGAGTCTAATTGGTTTAGTTTATAATTCTTGCATCCTACTGTCTCTTGTTTGATTGGTTGTCTCTTATCTTAATTGTTAATGATCTAGTAATGCGATAGGTCATTCGTTGTGTACTTAATGCTTGATTCATCTTTGTAAACCTTAGAATATAATTACTTGAGTAGTTGTAGGCTAAACCATCCAAAGAGTGCCTTAGAGTAAGAGTTTATTATCCCTAGTGGGTTTTGTAGACGAGACCCTTTGGTAAGTTCAAAGAGTTAGGGAGAAACGCATACCCTACGACTTTAGACACACAACGCGTTAAGAATAAGGACGTGACAATTCAACCATTAATAGGACGTGACAATTCAGTAGGTAGAATTGGATAGCTAGCAAGGAGTAATACATCATAAGTAGATACGCTTCACGTTCCTGGTAGACCCCTAAGTTAGTTAGTATCTTTTGGAATAGTTGACTAGCAACTAATTCCACCCTCCCCTCCAAAACCAAGATTCATAAAATATAAAAATACAAAAATAATCATCCCTCACCTTTAGACTTAAATCGACATACACTTCAGCCTAACGACACTATTCCCCTAGAGAACGATATCAATACCCGTGGCTTACCCTAATTACTACACTACAACGATTAGGTTCACTGCCTAGGGTGTTATAAAACTTGCTCGAAGAAAAGGAAGTTTCCTTGACCCCGAACGACGCGTGTAGCATTATCAGAGAATCTAAGCAACCTGCGTGATCAGCGTCTGAAAAAGCTATTAGTTCAAAACCATAATCCTTCGGATACCAGATCCCCAAGTTAATGGTTCCATTGATGTATCGGAGGATTCTTTTAGCCTCAGAGAGGTGGGTTTCAATTGGTCTCGACTGATAACGGGAGCAAATATATACGGCAAAGACAATATCAGGTCTACTGGCTGTTAAATACATGAGAGACCCAATGATACTGTGGTATTTAGTAGGGTCAACCAATTTCCCATGCAAATCAGCGTCCAGCTTCTTTGTATGTGCCACTGGAGTGGCATAGGGGTCACAGTTTTGCATTCCATTTTTGTTCAAAATTTCAAGGGCATATTTGGACTGACTTAGAAAAATACCACGGGGTGATTGATGAACTTGCAGTCCTAGAAAGAACGTAAGTTCACCATCATGGACATTTCAAAGTGTTTTTTCATTAGTTTTGAAAAAGCGTTTGAGTACTTTAGATGTGTTGACCCAAAAATGATGTCATCCACATAAATTTGAACGACTAAAATGTGTGCCCCGTGATATTGTATGAAAAGTGTAGGGTCGACCGAACCTTTGGTGAAATTATTGGCAATGAGGAAGGATGATAACTTATCGTACCATGCCCGAGGAGCTTGTTTGAGTCCGTAGAGAGCCTTGTTCAGTTTTTAAACTTGGTTCGGGAACTCTGGATCAACGAATCCTTCTGGCTGGCTGACATAGACCGTTTCTTTCAGTTTACCATTCAGAAAAGCAGTTTTGACGTCCATCTGAAAGACCGTGATGTTCATGTGTGCCGCGAACGCCAGAAATATCCGAACAGCCTCAAGACGAGCAACCGGAGCGAATGATTCTTCAAAGTCAATACCCTCTTCCTGTCTATAACCCTTAGCCACCAGACATGACTTATTCCTGATTATGGTTCCTTCAGCATCCAATTTGTTTTTCCAAATCCATTTGAGACCAATGACGAAGACCCCTGTTGGTCTTTCAACCAATTCCCATACTTCAAGACGTTTAAACTGATTGTGTTCTTCTTGCATGGATTGGATCCAGTTGTCTTTGGTCATTGCATCTTTAATGTTTTTAGGTTCAGATTGGCAGACAGTGAGTGCATAAATGCAATGTTCACCGTCTGTGTGAAGACGTTGTCTCGTTACGACTGGTTGATTCGGGTTACCAATAATGTTCTCAAGAGGATGGTCTTTCGTCCAACGATGTGTGGAAGGTTGATGTTGATATACATTATGCAGATTGGGAGGATTCAAATGGCTTGTAGATGATTCCGCAACATAAGGTGTAGCAGTTTCATTAGCAAACGGGTTGAAGAACGCATTTGGATCATAATCTGCAGGTGGGGGTACTTCATTGTTCAGAAGATCATCAGCTGGTTCAGCGTCGTTGGATGCGGTTTGTTCAACTGTTGTTGTAGAATCAACTGGTGGTGCTTCCTCAACAGTAGTTGTTGTAGCAGGTGTATCAGGTATTGGATTTTGATCAGGTTGAGCAGCGAAAACATTAGATACACCTGGTGCACGTTCATCAATATCATCACTAAACAGAGGAGCAAATAGATGTTCCATTTGACTTCGAGTTAGTTGTAAACTAGGTTTAGCTGATGATGGGGTTTGAGGGAAGTTTAAACGGTTATGACCGGGTTCCAAGCTGTTATGCTCAGAAGTCATATCTGTAAGCTCATCCAAATTGGCATGAATCGTTTCCATAATCTCCCTTGTACGACGATTCCAGATCCGGTAACCCTTGGAGTTTTCACAATATCCTACAAATACTCCAATGTCAGCTTTGGCTTTGAGCTTATCAAAGTCATCACGATCATTATTCGGATAACAAAGGGATCCAAATACAAGAAAGTGTTTGAGGTTCGGTTTACAGTTGCGGATGAGCTCATAAGGTGTTTTGTTGTGGCGCTTGGTAATCATTGAGCGATTCTGAGTATAGCATGCAGTTGACACGGCTTCAGCCCACAAGTAATCTGGAAGTTTAGCATTGATTAACATTGTTCTTGCAGCTTCCACTAACGTACGGTTTCGTCTTTCAAAAACTCCGTTTTGTTCTGGTGTATGTGCAATAGATGTTTGATGCTCAATTCCCACTTTCTCATAAAATGCACGAAGAGTTTGATTTACAAATTCAGTTCCTTTGTCTGTTCTGATTTGTCTGACTGTGTTCCGGAGCTGAACTTGAATTTTCGTGAGAAAGGTGATGATCATCTGTGGAGCTTGACCTTTACTTCGAAAAAATAAACCCAAGTCCATCTTGAGTAGTCATCTACAATTACCAGGATGTAGCGTTTGCCATTAATCGTTTGCACGCGCATCGGGCCACACAAATCCATGTGAAGAAGATGAAGCACATGCTGTGAGCTGTGTTCCACATTTGAAGGAAAGTGAGCACGAGTGCTTTTCCCGTGTTCACAAGCTGAGCAGAGGTGATCTTTAGAATATCGGAATCTTGGGAGACCTTCAACAAGTTTCTATCGAGCAAGGTTGGTTATGGTTTGAAAGTTTAAATGTGAGAGACGACGGTGCCATAGCCAAGATTTTGTAGATGTTGCCTTTGAAAGTAGACAGATGGGAGATGAAGCAATCATGTCTTGCATTGTGATTGTATAAAGACTTGAATTGCGGGTACCAGACATAAGATTGTTTCCTTGTAGATCCCGAATGAAACAAGTTTTCTCCCGAAAAGAAACTTCCAAATCTCCATCACAGAATTGACCAACTGAGAAGAGATTGTGACCGAGGCCTTCCACATAATAAACCCTGCTAATTTCGATGTTGTCATTGATGTAATCTCCGTTGCCCATGATATCTGCGAAGTGGTCATTCCCGAATCTGATAGTGCCAATGAACTTTGCAACAAAGTTTGATAACAGTTTGAGATTGCTTGTCATATGTCGGGAACATCCGCTATCAACAATCCAAAGGATGATCTGTATCACCTGCATTACACATAGACGACACAGATGGAATAGAAGTAGATGTGGAACCCGAAGAGTTAGAGGGTTCTGAAGCAGTTATAGTAGAAACACACATATCAATGATTTTAGGTATCCATTTGAATCCAAGTGTATTATGTGTTAATACAAATAAACCTTAAAAACGTTTATTAATATTTTGCGATCTCTTTGTGTTTTGTTGATAACAAATATAATGTTATCTTAAGTATAATTATAAGGATACATGTTATTTTTGTAAAGCATTTACATATAGCCATTTAAATACAAAAATGTAGTAATTAAGCATTTGTTGTAATAGTTTATTAGGATGGGTAAAAACCATAACCCATGGATCTTAACCCATACCCAAGTTGGCTAGATACAATGTATACTTAGATACATTGAATCTAAAGAAAACCCATGGACCAACCCATAACCCATGACTCATAACCAAAAAACCCATGGGCAAAGAGGGGCGTTCCACGGATCCCTAGGATTACACTAGACGGATCCCAAGTGGAAGGGATCCGTGGGATCCGGGGAACAGTGGAAGATTTTTCCTATAAATAGAGAGCCATTTATTCATTCTAACTCACCCCTCTTCTTACTAAATCTCTCATACACTCTCATTCTCTTCTAACATATAGATCACTTGATCTAGAGAGTTGTTCTTCTTTCTTTCTATTGTGATCCTCATATAGGTCCTTCTCTAAGGCGAGATCACGAGCATTCTACAAGTCATCCAAGCAAGGGGTCCTTGATTGATTTGTCACTCCGCAAGATTTCTGTAGCAAAGATCTTGTATTTGATATTTCACATATTTGTTGTGTAATAGTCGTGTTGGTTATGTCCACCGTGCTACGGACTCGGTATTTAGCTTTGTACCGGAAAAAGTGTAAGCAACGTTGTGAAGGCTTCTCCGCCAAGTGAAGGAGTTTGTTGACATAGTCCTTGAACTCTCGAGTATGTGACTCGGGGAGTGGAGTAGGGCAAGGAAGGTGTCCTTGTAGCCGAACCACTATACATCGGTTGTGTCTTTTCTTGTCCTTCGCTTTACTTTATTTACTTGCTTTATCATTAGATCTATACTTTCTCTACATCCATAAGATCTCACATATTAACGAATCTAAAAGTTTTGAAACTACCTTAAAATCGGCAAAACTATTCAACCCCCCCCCCCTTCTAGTTTTCCACAATTGGTATCAAGAGCTAAGTTTATAAAAGTTTTAAAGTAAAATTGTATTTTAAAAACTTTTCGATCACTATGGGTTCTGAAAATTATAAGGAAGGGCAATCTATGCAACGACCACCACTACTTGAAACTAATGGGAGAACTTAGTTTCTTTCTTGGTCTACAAATTAAACAAGTATGATGGGAGAACTTAGTTTCTTTCTTGGTCTACAAATTAAACAAGTAGAAGATGGTATCTTCTTTAATCAATCTAAATACATAAAGGAGATGTTAAATAAATTCGGTCTAGAAGAGTCGAAACCAATTAGGACACCAATGTCATCCGACACCAAACTCACAAAAGATGAAGACGGCGAATCCGTAGATAATACTAAATATCGTGGCATGATAGGTAGTCTTCTATACCTCACGGCAAGTAGGCCGGATATCATGTTTAGTGTTTGCTTATGTGCTAGGTTTCAAGAACACCCTAAAATATCACACCTAGAAGCCGTAAAAAGGATATTTAGATACATTAAGGGTATAACATAATTAGGATTATGGTATCCTAAGGGCACGGGAGTAGAAACAATTGTATATGCAGATTCTGACCATGCAGGTGATTACGTTGATAGAAAAAGTACAAGTGGGGTGTGTACTTTCATGGGATGTTGTTTAACGTCTTAGTTTTCTAAGAAACAAACGGCACTAGCTATATCAACAACCGAAGCCGAGTACGTCTCCGCCGGCAAAGCATGCCAACAAGCACTATGGATGAAACAAGCGTTAGTCGACTACGACACTCATCTAAGCGACATAGCCATCCTATGTGACAACAAAGGTGCCATCGACTTAAGCAATAATCCGGTATTGCATTCTCGCACAAAGCATATAGAGATTCGACATCACTTCTTAAGAGACAATGTTCAAAAGGGGAACATCTCTATTGAGAAGGTAGCATCCGAAGACAACATAGCCGACGTCCTCACCAAACCGTTGAAGAGGGAATAATTCAACCTACTTCGTCTTGGTCTTGGTCTAATGGAACAAACGTCGTAACTTATTTGACTCTACAAGGTATGTAAACACTAGCCTTCTTCTTTCTGAGTCTAGGATCTCTATTTCACGCACAACTCACAAACAATATAGGAATTTTCAAAACCCAAGATAAGTTTTCCACTTATAGCTTTCTTATTTTTTTTTCTTTCAAACACATACACATTTTCAAAGAAAACCTCTTTTCAAAATGTTTTCTAAAAAGATGATACCTTC
The DNA here is from genome assembly GCA_019973895.1 of Chrysanthemum seticuspe. Lineage (NCBI taxonomy): Eukaryota > Viridiplantae > Streptophyta > Magnoliopsida > Asterales > Asteraceae > Chrysanthemum > Chrysanthemum seticuspe. The sequence continues at coordinate 205,093,312 of BPTQ01000004.1, read as the reverse complement.
CCGTATCAATTTCACAAAAGCAATTTCTCACGTTTATAACAAATCGTTTTTTCATTATTAATACAAAATAAAAACCCGTTTTCATTGCATCTCATGTCTTTTGAATGCTAAAGGCGACACATAACTAATATGTGTTTTCAGGTACATTCATTTAAGCAACAATGAATTAGGAGCATTGATAACACTAAATTATGTACTTATGTACTAAATATGTGTTTTCGGGTTATCTCAATAGGATGCTTTTCTACTTCTAGTTTATTTTCTTTTTCTTTTTAGGGGTCGAGATAACCGCAACTCCAAATAGTTTGCATATAGGCACACACTAGGAAAAAATGTTTCCGAAAGGAAAATTTTGTGCTGCCTGAATCACCAGACCCACGGATCCCAGCCTTCATGCTGGACGGATCCCTCAAGGGTAGGATCCGTGGGATCCGTGAGACAGAAGTTGTTTTTATCTTCTATTTTTCTCACTTTGGATGAAACATCCACATTTGTTTTATTTTAGGGAGTATGCTCTTTAATGCTTATGTTCTCATGATCACATGCCTTAAATTCATATCTAATCATTAGATTTTAATCCACATTTTGGGTCAAGCATTCATTACAATGATTTGTTTTTCTATATATAGAACTCCGAAAATGCTTGCATAATCCATCTCATCCTCACAAATACAGCACACCATGTCATACAAAAACCCTTTAGATGAATCACCTAGTACAAACAATCATCTTCATGATACCCAAACCTTTGTACTACCACCATCCAAAATACCACAATCAAACTCTAGGATATCCACACGGATTAGTATCCGATCTTGTTGCTTAGCAAAACCAACCTCAAATGGTTCATCCTCAACAAACAACTCACCACAAGATGCTTCCTTTATAGCACCTCCCTCATCACCAACAAGTACACCAACTTCATCACCACCTAAAGTCACTCTTTTGGAACTTCTTAAGACTCTAACAAGATCTAAACAACCTAAACAAAAAGAAATAGTCTTTTTAACACCCCCCACATCTCCAAATACTATTTTTCAAGATCTTGAAACATCACCACCATTAGCTCCCATCACATTACAAGAACATCTAGGTTCTTTTCCACTACCATTTACAAACATTCTGGATGTTGATCCATATTTTCCTATTTTTCCACCACATCTTTCGCATAACTCAAATCAAAACAACCCGGAAAACTTCCGCACTCATTACCCACATCACTTACATTGTGAACATTGCCAATCCACTAGGGAAATCGCAATAGAAGTTAGGGAAGAAATGCATTTCATACTCAACCTCATCCTTGATCGCATCAATACCATCACTCATCAAAACCTCCATCCATAACCTTATGCAAGCGTGGAAGGAATCACTACTACTATTTTCTATTTTTAGTATTTTTTTTCTTTTGAAGTCATTTTCAAGAACAAGTCTTGTTCTTATTTTTACATGCTTGTACGTGGCATAAATACAACTACAATTTGTTGTTTTATTACAAGGCCTTGTTTACATACCTTGGCTCCTAATCTTGATTCTCGACAATCACAAGATTATTTAAGCATGTTACTAACCTTTCTTTTTGTAGGATTTTTATTTTTTTTCTTCACTTGATGCCCCAAACAAGGGGGAGTTAGCGTTTATTTCTACCAAGGGTTAACTTTTTGTTTCGACAAAAAGGGGGAGAAGAATTAAAACTTAGGAGCTTTCAAACATTACATCTATTCTTAAGTTTTACTCATCATAACATTATGTTTTGTCATCAACAATAAGGGGGAGATTGTTAATACAAATAAACCGTAAAAACGTTTATTAATATTTTGCGATCTCTTTGTGTTTTGTTGATAACAAATATAATGTTATCTTAAGTATAATTATAAGGATACATGTTATTTTTGTAAAGCATTTACATATAGCCATTTAAATACAAAAATGTAGTAATTAAGCATTTGTTGTAATAGTTTATTAGGATGGGTAAAAACCATAACCCATGGACCATAACCCATGGATCTTAACCCATACCCAAGTTGGCTAGATACAATGTATACTTAGATACATTGAATCTAAAGAAAACCCATGGACCAACCCATGACCCATAACCAAAAAACACATGGGCAAAGAGGAGCGTTCCACGGATCCCTAGGATTACACTAGACGGATCCCAAGTGGAAGGGATCCGTGGGATCCGAGGAATAGTGGAAGATTTTGCCTATAAATAGAGAGCCATTTCTTCATTCTAACTCACCCCTCTTCTTACTAAATCTCTCATACACTCTCATTCTCTTCTAACATATAGATCACTTGATCTAGAGAGTTGTTCTTCTTTCTTTCTATTGTGATCCTCATATAGGTCCTTCTCTAAGGCGAGATCACGAGCATTCTACAAGTCATCCAAGCAAGGGGTCCTTGATTAATTTGTCACTCCGCAAGATTTCTGTAGCAAAGATCTTGTATTTGATATTTCATATATTTGTTGTGTAATAGTCGTGTTGGTTTGGTCCACCGTGCTACGGACTCGGTATTTAGCTTTCTACTGGAAAAAGTGTAAGCAACGTTGTGAAGGCTTCTCCACCAAGTGAAGGAGTTTGTTGACATAGTGCTTGAACTCTCGAGTAGGTGACTCGGGGAGTGGAGTTGGGAAAGGAAGGTGTCCTTGTAGCTGAACCACTATACATCGGTTGTGTCTTTTCTTTTCCTTCGCTTTACTTTATTTACTTGCTTTATCATTAGATATATACTTTCTTTACATCCATAAGATCTCACATATTAACGAATCTAAAAGTTTTTAAACTACCTTAAAATCGGCAAAACTATTCAACCCCCCTTCTAGTTTTCCACATTATGTAACCATTTCTGCCATGTCCAACTAGTCTTAGCTTTGGTCTTAGTGAATGCACTAGGTGATAAGTTCTTCCTAGGAGGTGAAGGGGGTTCTATGGGTACATCAATGATCGTAGTTGGACCACTAGATGGTGGTTTACCTAGCACAGACTTGGAAGCATTAGTGGGCCTAGAGGTATTCCGTTTTCTATTATCCCGCTTACGATTCAAGATAGCCTTAGCAACACATTTATTATGACAACCAGAAAACATGCTTTTATGACAACCAACACAAGAGGCTTCAAACAAAACATTAAGAGTACTTAAAGATTCAGCATTCGTTACATCACTTTGTTCATTACATTTGTCAGACGCAATATCTAAAGTGGGTGCAACTTGAGTTTTATTCAAAGTCCTAGGGTGTTTTCTACTTCAGCATTCTTTATTGTTCTTTTCTTACGTCGCAACTTCCTATTCTTCCTTGTATTGCTCCTAGGCTGTGAAGTGCGGGCGTTGGGAAAAGAGGCAACTATTCCTGTTTCAGTAGAGGGAAGCACATTAGTTTCTTGTGGTTTGTCATTAGGCATTCTAGTGTCACTTTTTCTAAGTGTTACAGGTGCAAGAACCTTAATGTTACTAAGCTTAACTTGTTCATACTTTCCTAACATCTCTTTTAACTCAATAATAGTGTGCAACAAATCTTGATTTTCAGAATGAAGATTTCCAGAAACATTTATGACTTCTTTAGTGTGTGCAAGATAATGATCAAGTTCGTTTGATGCTTCATCACGAGTCTATTTGAGTAAATCAAATATGACACCATATTCCTTTTTAACTTTTGCAAGTTCTTGTTCATATTTTGATATTTGACATTTCAAAGACGCGTTTTGATCATCCAGTTGCTCAAGTTTTGGATTAAGAGGTTTGGAATGCAACTGGTTGATTTTGTTTTGCAAAGCAAGTTCACGATTTTGACAATCTTTTTGACACCATTGAAGACGACGTTTTGCATTTGAAAGCTCGTTTAACAATCGTTCATTTTCAACTTTTAAAGACTTGATTTGTGACACAGTATCAATATTCTCAATATTTTCAACAAAATCAACATAATCAGCAGAGATATAATCAAATGCATATGCAAAAGAATGTAATAACACCACATTATGGATATCAGCACAGATAACATCTTCCAAGAGTCGATCAACATTTTTTCGTAGCATTTTCTTTTTTTGTTTTGTATTTGAAATAGATGTTTCTGTTTTCTCGAAAACTATTTTCATCAGTCAAAGTTCCTTATGAAATTCCCTTTCCCAATACAATGCACAATTTTTCAAGTTTTGAACATGGGGTAAAATTCTTTTCTGAAAAATATCTCTTTGTGCTCGCGCCTGAGGCGATTGAAAATGTTCAACTTTTATTTCAGACTAAAATTCAATCTCACGTTCTAAAATTTTGATGTCAGATAGGAAAGTGTCAAAATATCTAAGAATTTGACGACTTTCGGGTATTGATTTTACTTCACTGAGTGAAGGTAAAGGACCATTAATTTGTGCAGAATTGGGTTGGGGACCAACATTAGAAGACTCAGACATCGGTGTGATAACCCAAGGTGTGTTAGAAGAATCCTTTTGTGCGACGAAAGTGACGGCTTTTGAATAGTTAAATGGTTTGTTATAAACAACATTTTCTAATTTTGATCGACTCTCGTTTTCTGCATCTAATTCCTCTTGACGATTATATTCAACAACACTCATTATGGAATCATCAATTCTATGTTCTGCACTGTAAACTTCATGATTTGGTTTGAATGCTCTATTTTAAAACATAGGTTTGTAATCAGCAAGATTCGGTCCATATCCATTTGGATTTGGTTTGAAAGTAAACTTTTGAATCGTTGTGATTGATTCACCATGTTTATAAACAACATTTCGAAACTATTTGATTTTGTTTTGTAAGTCGACAATTTCCTCAAGATAGGCATCTATTCGTTTCGTTGAATGCTTTTTGTACTCAAAGAACTGTTTTTGACAAGTTAACAACTCAGACTTAGCTTTTTGAGTTTCCAAAGTAAGAGCGTTAAGTTGTTGTTTATGATCATATTTTAGTTGTTCTATTTGAGACAACAAAGCATTCTTGGATGCGACTAGATCACGTATCTGTCGTTCTAATGATTTTTCATTTTGGTAAGATTTAGCAAAAGCGACTTCAAAACCTTTTTCACGTTTTTCTTGAGTTTTAAAAACGTTGAGTTTTCTTTTTAAGCATTCAATATCCCTGGTTAACAGTGCATTTTTATTTTTTAATTGCTGATTGAGTTCACAACATTGTTCCATTCGGGATTGTTGGTCATTAAGTAAGAGGTCAATATATGGATTAGGCAAAGGTTCAGCGTGTTCAACGTGAGTCTCAACATGATCATTATTCAGATCCTCAAGTATAACCACGGAGTCAACTTGATTATCAATGGTAACCAGGAGGTCATCTTGATCGTCAAATGTAACTACTGGATCTAGTTGAGTATCATCAGAATGAGATGTGGACGACTCATGTTGAACATTCTGAGCCTCGTCGGATTCAGATGTTGGCTGAGATAATAGATCAGTGATGAATATGGTTTAATCCGGTACCTGAGACAAGCCGTCAGTGTCATACACTGGGCCTGTGTCACTCATATGGAGTTTGTGCATGTTTGCCATCAACATAACTGTTGCATTAGCCTGCAAGTCCTCCATATCATCATCAGAATCTGCATTTGCCATGAAGCTCTGTTCCTTGTTGGTAAGAGTTCCACCAGATCCATCCTTAAGAGCCAAGAGTAAAGCTTCTTTGTGATAAGCGTTGCCTCTTGTCCTTGGCTTTGGGCATGCATTAGCCAGATGACCCTTCTCATTACAGTTATAGCAATGAAGACCATTAATCCCATTCTGAGCATTACCCTGTTCAACCACTTGAGCTCTTTGTTGTTGTGGAGCACCCATGTTATTCCTTCCCATTGGATTAAATCCTTGACCACCGCCCATCTGACGAACATTACCACGATTCTGAACTTCAACACGTCCATTGTTAACAACAACCTGATTTCTTGTGTTTGAAGAGGTACGAATGCGATTGTTGGATTTGTTTGAATATCGGCCGAAGGCTCTAGCAATCATAACAAACCCTTGTTGCAATGCCTCGAAAGCTTCTGTATCCTCATTAGATTCACAGTAAAGTGTTTGATCAGTGTTGTTGTTGTATGAAACCAATTGAGTTTCTTGAGATTGGTGCTGTGACTGATCATATGGTATAATTGTTGCAGTTGGTTGAGCAGTGGGTTGTGGAGGATTTGTGAATACAGTTTGTAAGGTCGGGAATTAAGTATAACAAGCTTGAGCCCACAAAGCTAGTTGTTGATTATCCGGAAATGAAGGCGAAACAGGTAGTCCACGGATAACCCTTTCTTTGTCAACTTCCTTTTGGTGGGGCTTCAAATAGTCGTACAACAATCCGTATGTAGCATGATGAAGATTCTTCGCTTGACGGATGAAAATGACATACTTTTCCCAATCAGGACCAAGACTACTTAGGAACTTAGTGTTGACTACAATTCTTGGCATAATGATGTTATGTTTTTCCAAGTCATTGATGATGTCTGAGAATCGATGATGATATGACTCTAATGTCTCTCCTGGTTAAATCAATCATGAAATGTTCATAAGCCAAGTAGATTTTGGATTCCATGTCTTCTTGATTGAGTTCAGTGCCTTCCATGAGAAGATGAATATGTTCCCACATTGCTTTAGCAGTCTTTTGAGCATCAACACTTCGAAGGATCGGATTGGGTAATCCCAAAAGGATGTATTGCATTGCTAGTTCATCGGCTTCAAAATGTAGAAGTTCATCAGCAGTGAGGTCAGTAAGACTTGCAATGTTGGTGACATCACCTCTTGGTGGATTAACATTTGGATCTCCGGGTGTAACGACAGTAGGCATCTGAAACGGACCTTCCAGTATGACCTTCTTTAAGAACTTTCCATGTGGCTTCTTTAGATCACAAAACCTAAAGAACCTAATCACCCATTGATCGTAGTTTCCGGGATTAAGCATTGGAGGTCTATCAAGTGATCCAGCCTCATGAATGGATTGTTGGCTACTTAAAGCTTCACACATCTTTGCAAACCAAGACAGTCCCTTCATAGTATTCCTGGACGGATGCTGATTGTGAATGTTTGTGTAAGGTTGTACTTGAATACTAGGTGGTGGTTGAATCATTTGTGGTTGAATTGCTCCTTGAGGGAATTGATGTTGTAGTTGATAGAGTTGTTGTTGTTGATTGATTTGTTGTTGTACTTGTTGAGGATACACATGAGGGAAGTAGTTAGATTATGGTGTTTGAAACATCTTGAAACTTGTGTTGTAAATGGATCTTTGTAGTCGAATGAAACTTTGTTGATGAAGAGTCCTTATGCGTAGAAACCAATCTTAGGTAAAGAAACCTTATGCGTAGGAAAAACCAGCTTAGGCAAAGAAACCTTATGCGTAAAGACACCAACTTACGCGTAAGAATAGAGCTTACGCGTAGGATTAGCTTACGCGTAAGGTTAAGTAGACCTTAGCTTATGCGTAAAACAATAGCTTAGTAATAGAGTGCTTAGGCGTAATATTTGCTTATGCGTAAGATAAGGCTTAGGCGTAAGTAAATGCTTATGCGTAAAGGATTCTACGCGTAAGGTATTGCTTAGGCGTAAAACTAGGGTTTTGCTCAAAATCCTTTACACTTATTCCAGTGTAAAAGATATCCAAAGTCGAAGTGTTTTCAGGCTTATCCAAGCAAGAAAACACTGAGTAAACCAAGCACACTAAAGATCAAACCTTATGAAGCTTACGCGTAACTTTAGGGTTTTCTTATGCGTAGGAAATTCCAATGTTTATCAAAAACTGATTTTAAGCAAAAAGATGTTTAGAAACCTGATTTTTGAGATGAAACAGCTTAAAGATCACCAAAGTAACACAAAAATGTGAAACTTGAAGATCAATAGCACCTTCTACCCTTATGCGTAGAAATATCCACACAACAAAAACCAAGCCTAAAAACAATGAAATACACGTAAAGTTTGAAACTTTTTGCCAAAAACTTAAACTTTATCACCAAATAACCTTTAAAGTACAAGAATCTTGAATTTTAAAGTGAAAAAATCAAAGCTTTTTGCGTATGAAAGTTTTGAGACCGAGCCTTACGTGTATAACCTTAAAACTTCAAAAAAACAAAAACGGTTTCACCCAACTATTTGGCGAATGATACCACTGTTAGGTTCCCATATTTTTAACACAAGCATCAATAGAAGAAATATAGACAAATGTGATCGGTTGAACACGACACAAACAATACACGTAAGATACTAAGAAAAGTTATGCGTGAGTATTGATATGAGATGAACAACCAACCTTCATATGAAGGTTTACATGAGGTATTTATAGGAAGGAACTAGGGAAACATGCAAGTTCCCTTCCTTTCCTTATTAGGCTTGGGCCAAGGCTTATGGGCCTTCTACGCTTATGGGCCTTCTACATAAGCCTTAGCATAATAACAAACATAAACGCCTAATTAAGCTAACTATTACATATTAATTACTAACACTTGTAATCTAGTTTATGAGTGATTCCAACACGGATCCCTCAAGTTACACTAGACGGATCCCTCAGGCAAGGGATCCGTGCAACAGTAGCAAGAAATTTCCTATAAATAGAGAGCCATTTATTCATTGCAACTCACCCCTCTTCTTACAAACTCTCTCATATATTCTTACATTCTTCTAACCTAAGATCACTTGATCTAGATATTATTTCTTATTTCTTTTGTTGTGATTCTCATATAGGTCCTTCTCTAAGGCGAGATCACGAGCATTCTACAAGTCATCCAAGCAAGGGGTCCTTGATTGATTTGTTCCTCGGCAAAATTTCTGTAGCGAAGATCTTGTATTTTATATTTCACATATTTGTTGTGTTATTGTAGTATTGGGTAGTAGTTCCACCTTTGTAGTAGGAACTCGGTATCTAACCTTGTACCGGATAAAGTGTAGGCGACGTTGTGATAGGTTTGGTTCTACCTCGTGGAAGAACCCGATGTCGAGCTTTGTACATGAAAAAGTGTAAGCGACGTTGTGAAGGCTTCTCCGCCGAGTTGAAGGAGTTTGTTGACATAGTGCTTGAACTCTCGAGTAGGTGACTCAGGGAGTGGAGTAGGGCAAGGAAGGTGTCCTTGTAGTCGAACCACTATAAATCGGTTGTGTTATTTCTATCATTTACTTTACTTGTTTTCTTTACTTGCATTAATTATAGATCTATACTTTCTCTCTATCCACACGATTTCACATTACATCGAATCAAAAGTTTTTAAAACTAACTTAAAATCGACAAAACTATTCACCCCCCCCCCCCCTCTTCTAGTTTTCCACATATACCACCATCTCCTCCAGTTGCTTTCCAGAAGCCAACTTTTGTAACTCTTCATCCTTATTAGATATGCAAATAAAGGAATTAGTTAAATTAAGTTATCACCAACACCATGCAACAGTATTATCCTTACATAATGGCAACAAGCCGGTGGCTCAAATTAGTAATTTGTGCACATAAGCTTTGATTTCCACTTTTTAGATGGCCAATAAGATTAGCAGCAGATGCGCATCACAAACACAAAGTGATAATTAACGCAAAACAATACTCAAAGAACTTTGATAACTAAGGCATAAGTATTCATGTCATGTTCGTCTCCTATTATATTACACATTTTCCATGGTCATTGGTCTGCACACGAACTTCTGTTCTGTACCGAATAATTTATGAAAAGAAAACTGAAACTTACTAATAGCAGTAAAATAGTTAAGCATACATTAAGCTATATATAATCCTTTAAGAAAAAAATGCAAAAGATCTTATTAACCTACCTGAACTACGAATATGGGTGCTGAATATATATATATTCACATGCAGTAATATTCACTCTTAAAACGATTATGGAGGTTAATAAGATCTTTTGCCACAATATTCACATGCTGTTACACCTCTTACATAATATCTTAGTAATATTGTAACATATTGGATTTCATAAACACATAACAAACAATAATATGGTCGAATTATTTAGAGGTTTTTGAGAGAGAAAGTGGGAGCCTTTCTAGAGAGAGAAAGTGAAAGAAAACATAGAAGGTTAGATTAAGATGAATGAAAGGTCCAACCCTCTACCTTGGGAGGTAGAGGGTATATATAGTTACAAACTAAACGTCCTCCTTCGGACTGTGGATCAGGCATACAGTGGGTAAAGACCCGTCCTTCCTCCACGGTGTTGCTCTAACTAAATAACTAACTAATAAAACAGTAAATAACGATATGTCTACGAGCTAACTTATGCTAGATTATATTCGGAGTGACCGACTCTTCACTATGGAATTTCTAATTCCTAACAATCTCCCCCTAAGGGAGGTCACCCCATATTTTACATTTCGAATCCTAGCATTCTATTTAATCTTCAGTCTTGAGCTCGTAGACATTAATTCTTCAACATCTGCATCTTTGTGCTTTTGCAGTGATTCTTTAAAGTCTGATAACTTTGTACTTTAAGTGGAGGCCTTTATACTGATCCACATCATTGATGATCTTCGAGCTTTAATTGAGATCATCAGCCACAGTAAATATCTGGATCACCCTTTATTGTGTTGCCATCATGTGAAGTTGTGACTTTCGGACCGACATGCTCACACATTCTGGATCATGACATCTTTACATCAGAGTAGCGAAAGCTTTACTGGTTCATGATATTTGTAGTAGCGTAGCAGAAGCATAGTATAAAAATATCATAACCAGGTTATGTAGATATGCACCAGTCATGATTTCTTCAATTAAGTGTGGATGCTGTGAGCATGCGGCTTTGGATTGACCGCTCAATTCTGATCAGCTGCAGCCATCCAAATGTACCTGCAAACAACAGTTAGCAATAAAACACACGAAAGTGTCTTTGATCACTTTCGTTGAATTGAGGTACACGGCCCACGGTTCCCCGTTGATCAGTACAAGTACTGCCTGTGATCAGGTAGGATTCCTAAGAATCTCCTTGACAGGGTTTCGCAGCAGCTCTAGCCGTTCTCAAACCGGAACGTCTCAAAGAAGACAGCACGGAGTGAGTGAACCAGCAAATTGAGATTCACTGATTGATGAAAAATGATTTGAAAAACAATCGCGTATTGCTTGAAGAAAGAGTTTTGCAATACGACGAAGGTTTTATGAGAAAGATCAATTTTCAAACAAAATACTTTTTGTATTAGAGAATGAGTACACATTCGACGTGCTAGTGAAAAGAAGAGATTCGCACATCGAACGATTTTTCTAAAAGTATTTTTCAATCAGAGATACTTTTTGAATTTGAAAACATAAGTACACATTCGACGTGCTATAGAAAAGAAGGTTTGCACATCGAACGGTTTTTCCAAAAGTATTCGTCAATACCATACCTGGACCAAGGTTGATTCAGGTTTGAATCTCCCCATCGTTTCTATCCAGTTGTCACAAGCTTGATCTTACGAGAAGATCTCAGATGTCACCCACCAAGAGCTTGTTTGATGTTGGCTCTAGAAGGATTTCCATCTTCATTGTGAATACTTTTACATACCACTCAGATGTTCTGGCAAAACCACAAGGATAATGCGTAGGACTCTCAATATATTCTTACTTTCCACATTGTGTGAAACAGCAAGTTTTCATTAATTTTGTGTCCTAATGAGATATTGTGGATGATCTCTTGGCTCTAGACTCAAAAGTGCACATTTGGTTCCTGTGCCGGAGACTAGGGAGAGGGTCTCCTACTTCAATATCAACCATCTCTAAGAGAAAGTCAATAGATTATGTCGGTTCCCCGTGAGAATGAAACAAGCCCTTTTAAGAGGAACTTGAGTGGCTTGGGAAGTTTTAGTACAGTGCGTCACTGGGTCCATGACGTCTTGTCTTCAATACCGATGTTACCTTAGTAAACACCAATAGCATATGAATTTGAACCCGGTTACTGCCCTAAGGTTGAATTATTGGAGGGCTATTTCTTTTCACCCTTTTATCATTCATTTCTTTTTCATTCTTCAACCCCTTCAGTGCTTACCGAGACTTCATAACTAGAACCTTGTTGGGTTTATTCCAGTACTAGCTCAGTCTCAGTCTGCACTCTTCCCATTCCTCACTTTTCTCCTTTTATTCAATATACCTAAGGACTCTACACTATCTAGTGGATTGTCCCTGGGTAGATCCCTCCGGTTCTGGCGGATCGTGGGAACGAATACCTAACCTAACCATCCTTATAACTCCATGCATAAAGTAAATTGGTCGGTCTTTTAGTATTGTTCTTTCCTTCATGAAACCAATTGAAAAATCATTTGGAAAAACAATCAAGGTACTTGTGATACGAGATCAAAGCATTTTGTACCTTAATAGTTTTGATCATTTAGAAAACCTCCCCCTCAACATGTGCGTATGATTTAGAAATTGTTTAGCACAAGGAGGCAAGAGGACTTTGAAATATTTTCTTTGATCACAATTTTCAAACGAAAAAGCCATTTGATTTTCATGGTAAAATTCTCCCCCTCAATATGTGCGTAGGATATTTGAAATCATTTTATCACATAGAGGCAAGAGTTCTTTTGAAGCACATTTAGGATCACACAAGCCATTAAGAAACCATTTAAAACTCAATCAAGGTACTTTATGTTAAAACATAAAAGCATTTGCACCTTGATAGTTTCTTTTCTTTAAAAATGCTCCCCCTCAATATATGCTTCGAGATTCGAAAGCTTTTAGCACATATGAGAGAGCAGCGTGCACAATTAAATCAAAACGATCACCTTTTATCAAATTTCATAATTAAATCACAAATTCTCCCCCGATCAAAAATATCAAACCCTTTGAGATTTTGGATCCCAAGTGATTTAATTAGGTTTAGAAACCATGGGAGAAAATGTGGCCTTGTTTAAATACTCATCTGGTTTTTGGATAAATCCTCCTCCTCAACATGTGCATTATGTATATTGAAATCGTTTGGCACATGGAGGCAGGAGTGCCTTTAAAGGACTAAAACCAATTCCATTTAAAACAGATTTGAGATTTAAATCACGATCTCTACCCCGATCAGAAATATCAAACCATTTGAGATTTGTGATCCCAACTGATTTAAATCATTTAGAAAAATTTGGGGAAAGACGTGGCAAGATTCAATTTTGAAAGATGACAGATAAGGACCATTTTAAGACATTAAAGATTGTTAGTGTCAGGTATGATAGTTTTTAAGAGATCTTTTAAGTAAAACAAAACAATTTCACAATCAAACAAGAACAGAAAAAATTTCATTTTGAAAGACCTTGATTCTAAAGAAAAAATCATACCATGATATAACATTAAATCTTTAGATCACCACTTATTATCGTACAAGACGGAACTTTTATGAAGAAACATCGTTTGAAAATATTTTTATTTTAAATCACTCTCCCCCTCAATCCATGACAGAAGTCAACAATTGAGTGACTTAGGTTTTGATAACATGAAGTCCGGTGATTTTCAAAATTTAGTCCAATATATTTTCAAAACAACATTTTTCCATTTTCAAAACAATTTAATTCAATTTACTCAAAAATTGTTTAAAATGGTATCCTGCACAAAGATTCGTTAGGTGGTTGAGCCGCTTTTGTTGTTGTTACTGTAGGGTTTGGAAGAAAACCGTCTGCAGATGCAGTGAGACTTCTTCTTACGTTGCATTTTGAATGCCAACTGAGGTCAAATTAAGCTCCGTTTCTTCAATCTCTTAGAAGAAAACCATCTGCTGATGCAGTGAGACCTCTTACGTTGCATTTATGCCAACTCTCCATAGAAGTCCAATTAAGCTCCGTTTCTTCATTTGTCAACCCAATATATAGTTACCCTTTCCTTTCGGCATCCAATCATCTTCATGTGTGGGATCCGGATCGGGAACATTCTTATATACCAATATACCTGCATATGTTAGTGAACACACATACAAATATATGGTGGTCGACATCACCCAAACAGCAATCGACTAATAAAAGTTAATTCAACATATCAACCAGTTCATATAAGGCATGGAAATAATGTGTTCATCAAACTATAATCATCTAAACCTAACAATCACATCCTAGAAACCTAGTCCTTCAACATAGGCAATTATATATTATAATTAAGCATGTAGGATAATTAGGAAAGTCCGTTAGATGATGTAAATTTGACTAACATTATCCCCTCAATCAATGACTCATTTTCTAAAAAGTTTTAAAAGCGCTGAAATCATTGATTGAGTTTTTGCAATTTTATGAAAACTTGATTCTGATTTATTATCAAGCAACTCATTTACCACCACTTTATGAAAACAACAAATATTTTTCTGAAGAATTTTAGACGGAAAAACATTTGTGTAGGAACAGCAGTCCTTCGACATACTTTCCTTAAATTGTTTTAGGATAAGTGCACGAAATATTTGAAAATTGTTTAGCGTAGCACTTTCCTTTCTTTATAAGAGCGGGTTGCTATCTGAAATGATAGCAAGCCATGGTTTAAGCGCGGGTCACAGTCTGAAGTAACTGCAAGCCATCATTTGAAGCCCGGGTTATAGTCTGAAATAACTGTAAGCCATAGTTTGAGACATGTTTTGAAAAAGAATATTTACACCTCCTGCTCGAACTTCATCTATGGTCCCGTGCCATTATTGAATGACATTTCTAAGACCGCAGATGTTATCGATACCAGAAGACATGTCATAGAAAAACATATTTTTGGCATTTTTGAAATTTTCTGATTTTTATGGGTTTTTGAAGGTTTTATAATTTTCTATTTTCTTTTGTTGGTTTTATATTTTTGTATTTTGTTTTTAATAAATATATACAAAGATAGAGAAGATGATATAGTTAAAGAAGATGATGATACGAGTACCGAGATAGGGATATCGAGCAGCCCCGTTGTAGAAGATAGAAGTCATCATCTCTTAAACATTCACCACCATAGCTTCCGAGGCTCCAGAATAGAAGATAGAACATGAGCCTTTGAGAAAGAGAGACTTTGGCAGCTTCCCCTCATATTGTCAATCTTCGAATAAAGACCATTTTCCCAAGAAGAAGAATGAGAAGAGAAACAGTCTCATTGAATGAAGCTCAGCACCCCGAAGAACATGAGAACACCGAGGAAACAAGTTAAGAAATTGATCGACTTAGCGGTTATCAAATCCGGAATAACTGATGAAGACCGATCACATGAACCTGTTGTGCGTCCCCGATGTACACATTACTCTTCGAGATTGACCAGTTGTCTTATGCAGGGGAACAATACATCAACATCTTCATTTTACCAAATGCATTCCAGTTAACTTCCATATAACCAATCAGCCCATAATGTACACAAGTACCCAACTAGAGTAGAAACAACAAAATCACACTAACTGGTTGAATCACTGATCTCCTCTGCGGATGTCAACTCTAGAATAACTGATTAAGCTCGATCATGTGAATATGTTGTCCGACCCTGATATACACATATATCTCCTCTGATCGTTGCGATCTCATCAGAATCATCATTACATTGTGTACATGAAGCACTAACCGGAAGCACTATATCAAAAATCATATAGAAGATGTCGATATGCAATATCATCTCACGAACCAAATATTATTTTCACATTTCTTCTAACTGAACGCTGAGGTAACACATACCAAAAGTATCCAGAGACCATTTCCTCCAATAGGTTGGAGTAATACACCAAAGGCTACGAGTTAAACACTGAGTTTCTCTACGGTTATGACCATTGTCTTTCCGGGATAACTTCAATCAGGTAGAAGTGTTAAGTTCATCATGTGTACTCGTTGTGCTTTTAGATATATGTCTCCTTCCCCCTTGCTGGTTTTGATACCTCAGATTCAGCAAAACATAATATACCCAAAAACTCGAAATCTTGTGAGAAGAACTCAAATAGCCCAAATGAATCTTGTGAGAATCAACTGCAACGGAAACTCTCTCTGACTATCTTTATCAACCCATATGTAGACAATTTGAAGTGACCACTGATGAAGAATACCCGATATACCAAACTTGAAACTGAAGTCAAATTCCCACATTTGTATCTTAAGCTTGCACTTAATAATGGAAGAACGGTGTCGAGAATTTATGCTTCAAGCAAATTTCTAAGTACTCACTACTCAAGCAAAGTATGAGACATTAACACCTCTTGTGATTATCCACACCGACATATGCGTGTGACACTGAGTAAAACAAAGTAACTCCTAATAGTGATAGTTAACCAGGTCTTCAACCATCCACCTCGACTGCTGGTAACTAGATAACCCAAGACTTCAACTCAAATTCTTAAGCCCGAGCAAGTTATCAAATAAGAATATGCCTTTGTGAATGTCAACTTTGTTAGGAATTAGAAATTCCCGGTATTAAAGAGTCGGTCACCTCAAGTATATGTAATCGTTAGAAAGCTCGTAGTCGTAGTTCTTTTAAGTTAAGTAGTAATTTAGTTAAGTAACACCGTGGAGGACGGACGGGTCTTTACCCACTGTATGCCTGATCCACAGCCCAAAGTGTGGCGAGTTATGTAAGACTATAAATACTCTCTACCTTCCAAGGTAGAGAGTTGGAGCTCATAATAATATCTTTCACTTTCTCTCACTAAGTTCCCTAAACCTCTAACTTTCTCTCTCTAGAATTCCTCCTATATGCTACTTTGTGTTATGGTTTGATGTGTATGTGAAAAGTTATATCTTACAATTGGTATCAAGAGCCATGGTTAGATCATATCTTGCACATCTTTGGATTTATAGTGGTTTTTAGGTGGTTTTTGAGTTTGAAAAAGTTTAGTGGTTTTTGCATCATTTGGTTGATCTCTTGTGTTAAAGTTTGAATTTTGTTGGTACTTTTATGTTTAGAATCATCAAAAGTGTTTAGGTTTTCATTTGGTAAGCTTGAATCATCTTGGTTGGGTTGTTTTTGGATTGAAAAGTGAAGTTTATTTGGTTTTTCAAGCTAGCGACTTAGCTCTCGGAATAGTTTCTTGGTAGCGACTTGCTTCACAGTTTTGTAGCGACTTACAGTGTTAAAGCTAGCGAGTTAGAGCTAGCGAGTTAAAGTACAAGTAGTGGAATCTCCACTACGGGTAGCGACTTGTTGTAGCGACTTGGTCAGTAGCGAGTTGCTCTTTAGCGACTTGTGTCTCTAGCGACTTGTGTAGCGAATTGCTGCCAAAATTTGGTTAGCGACTTGGGCTGTAGCGAGTTACTACTTAGCGACTTGCTTTTCTGTTAGCGACTTGGGATTCTAGCGACTTGGTTATCTAGCGAATTAATTGCTAGCGACTTAGTGCATTTGTTTCTAGCGACTTAGCATTTGTTTCTAGCGACTTAGTGCTTTATCATCTAGCGACTTGAGTGATTGTTTACGGTTTTCTCTTGATTTAGTAAAATCCCGTGAAATAATCTATTTCCCGGTTTAATCATAGAGTTATAAAATCCCGTATAATCTGTTAACATGTCTACCAACGTCCCTACTGTCATCTCCACTATTGCCGAGGATGTTCAAGCAGCTGGCTCAGATACTCGTCCACCCATGCTTGACAGAACTGACTACGATTCTTGGGCTCAACGAATCAGATTGTATTGCCTTGGAAAGGAAAATGGTGTCAACATTCTCAAATCCATTGATGAAGGACCATATCGGGTTGAGACGACTAGAGACATACTTGATACTAATGAAGATGGTACTCCTGTTTACGGAATGGACAGACCTAAGATGTACGATGAGCTTGATGATAAGGAGAAAAAGAGATTCGATGCAGATATCAGGGCTTCAAACATTGTTCTTCAAGGTCTTCCTAAAGACATCTACAAGCTGATCAATCATAACACTGATGCAAAGGCTGTTTGGGATAACGTTAAGATGCTTCTCTCAGGTTCAGAATTAACTATGGAAGACAGAGAATCCCAACTCTATGACGAATTTGAGCATTTCAAGATGAAACCAGATGAGAGTGTCTATGAGTACTATGTGAGATTTCATAAGTTAGTGAATGACATGAGAAACATCAGAATGACTATGCCTAACATTCAGCTAAACTCAAAGTTTGTGAACAACATGAATCCCGAATGGCACAAGTTTGTCACAGCTGTGAAGCTCACTAAAGGATTGAAGAATACAAACTATGAGCAACTCTATGCCTTCCTCCTTCAGAATGAGAGACATGCCATGTTTGAAAAATTGATTCTCAATCAGTTCAAAACCAACCAGGGAGAGACAAGTTCGTCTAATGACTCAACAGCTTTCTACTCAAACATTGGAATCACAACCAAAGCATCACAAGTCATACCCTTGGGTAATGGTAATCACAAACTCATTCCAGATCCTATGTTCAAACAAGCTGATGCTGATGCACGCGTGGATAACATCGTTAATCAACTAGCTCTACTCATTAGTCAAAACATGAATTCTCTCCCACAAACCAACAACAACCTTCGAACTGCATCTAACCCACATAATCAAGCCACTGTTAAAGATGGAAGGATCGTGGTGCAACCAGTTCAGGAAAGACAGTATGATCAAGGAAGAGGTGGAGTTGGGAGAGGTTATGTTGGCAACCAGAATCGAGGAAGAAATGGTAACCAAGGTCAAGCTAAGCCTATCAAATGCTATAACTGTGGTGGTGAAGGACACATTGCAAGGAACTACACATCTCCAAAGCGTCCTCAGAATGCTGATTACTTCAGAGATAAGATGTTGCTGGCACAAGCTCAGGACAATGGTGCTGCGTTGGATGAAGAGGAATTGCTGTTTCTTGCTGAGGGCAATGCTAAGACCTATGATGCAGATGTGGATGAGCAGCCTATTCAGGAGATAGGTCACAATCATCAGAACGCCTTTCAAGTCGCTGACTGTGATGCATACGACTCTGATGTAGATGATGGACCTACTGCACACACAATCTTTATGGCTAGCATCTCTCCAATGGTCTCTCCCAAGATCTCTTCTTCACCACAAGCTGGCCCATCCAAGGACAAACTCATCTCAGAGGTATTAAAGCTATACGATGATGCTGATGTGCAACAGATGCATGACAAAGTACAACCAACTGAAACTATTGAATCAAATATTGAAAATATGGGTAATATCAATATTGTCCCATACGATCAATACGTGAAACAAAGTGAAAGTGAAGTTGTACCAAGTGATGCATCTTCTGCAGTCAACAATGACTATGTCTTTGATGAATACACTGCATGTGCTCCTGATGATTCCATAATTTCTGAACTAAATGCCTATAAGGAACGTGTTGCCATTTATGAACAACGTGCAAAATTTGAGTTGACCACTCGTGAGCAGGAAATGGATGACCAAGTGCGTACAGTAATTAGAAAAAGTAAGTTTAGAGAAGAAGTATTGAAACAAGAATTAAATTCTTTGCAAGAAAAACTTTCTAAAACAGCTAAGCAAAAACAAGAACTTCAAGAAAATGTGAAAATGCTTAAGCAAGAATTTAATGCAAAAGAATCAAAGCTCTTGAGAGATTTTTCTAATCTGAAAACTTTGAAAAACAAACTTGAAAACAAGTTGTACATGCAAGGAAACACCATTCAGACTGCTCACATGATCACTAAGCATAGAGTTCTAAGCGATAAGCATAGTGTTCCCATTATAGATAAACCCAACCCTGAGTATGGAAAGATAGCAAAAGCAGCTCAAAGTGTTATCTATGATGGAAATGAGATTCTTAAACCTAGACAAAAACCTAGTTGCGTTGAGTGCACTGAGGATGACAAGAAATTAGATGAAGTCACTAGGGAGAAGATGAATAAGAAACTAAATGATCCTAAATGCAAAGAGAAGAAAGTAATTATCACTCCCCATGACTACAAGAAGGAAAACTGGATTTCCTTGAACAAGTTTAAGACTCAGACATTGTTGACTCCTGAACAAGTCTTCTGGAAAATGGATTTAGATAAGCAGAAAGCTGAAAATATTGTAGAAACAAACCCTCCCCTTCGGAAAATGCCTAGAGCTACTGTGTATCCTCCTAATACACCAATGCATCTTGTACCTAGAACAATTGCCACTAAAAGCAAGACATTAATTAGCCAATACGTTATATTTCAACTATTTGTTGATTTTGAGAAAACTTGCAAGAAAAGGATCACACCCACTCGTATAACTGAAGGAGAAAGGGGTTTTGAACAAATGAAAGAATGTTATTTAACTGAGGTCATGCCTTTCTTTAAACTTCTAAAGGATCACTTTGAGAGTCTTAAAAAGGGGATAGAAACGGATATTAAGGGTATGGAAAAGGAATTTGATGCAATAATAGTTGAAATTAATGACTATGAGCGTGCACTAAAATATAATGAGATTGAGAGAAAGAACCTGCATACATTAAATGAGAATCTTATTACTGAATGTGTTGCTCAAGATGTCTTTTTCACTGCTTCAAATTGCTCTATTAATGCTTCCAAATTTCATGAACTATCTGTGGCCCTGAAAGTCTCCCATGATCGTGTCATTGAGCTTGAAAAAACTAATTCTAAACTAAATGAGAAAATTGAACTGGATGATCATGACAATTTGGTTAAACATTTTTCTAAACTAGAAGTTGAGTATTTTAATCTACAACTAAAATATCAACATCTCAAAGAAAATGTCAAAACTTCAAATATCAAGACATCTTCAGATGCTCCAGAGTTTGATGCAGTTTTTCAAATCAACAAACGAGATGAACAGATTCATGCTCAGTGTAACACGATCAGAAAGTTGAAAGCCCAAATCTCTCAATTAAAGGGTCAAACGAACAATGTGACAGGCTCCCAAATGCCTCCTTCTTTAGATTCTCAGAATTCTCAAACGTTTCATCTTCAAAACCTAGTAAATGCTTTACAAAAGGAAAACGAAAGTTTTCAAGAAGAGAATGAAAAGGTTAAACGTCATTTCAATGAGTTGTTTGAATCAATTAAAGTCACTCGTAACAAAAACAACGAACAAATAACTTCATTGCAAAAGGAAATTGAGAATCTGAAGAGTCAGGTAAAAGGGAAAATGCCAATGATCAATGAGGAAAATGTTGTACCAAAGGTTCACTCTGGTAATAAATATGCTTTATCTGTGACATATGTCCCCCCTCACCTAAGGAACAACATACTTGCCATTCAAACATATTTCTCATCCCTTAAGGATTGCTTAGAATGCCTGCGTGAGATTGTTGAAGAGGATAAGCTAGAGAAACCTCATGATAATGCAATTGTACATGCATGCTCATATGCCAAACGATCTCAAGAAATCTTAGAATGCTTGATCACTATATGCCCAAAGACATTAGGTGAGAGAGTTAACCCTTTGATTCCATGCTCAATGCCTAAGGCCAAATATGACATGCACTCGATTCCCAATGGTTTGAATGTGAGGAGTAGTGTACCATTGAGTAGTTCAGATTTTAGATCTGTCAATGCTAGGAAAGTGAACTCAAATGTGCCTTCTAGGAGTACTAATCTCAGTACCTCTAGTGTTAAGAAAGTGAACCTTAGTGCACCTGCATGTAGTTCAGATCCCAGCACATCTAGACAGGTGGTGCAAAGAGTAGTAAAACAAACTAATGTTCCCATTCCCTCTACAGGAGTAATCAGTGACATTAAAGGGAGCAGGTCAAAGTCTCAAGACAATACAAGGAATGATAGGACCTCTCAAGCTAAGAATGTGCACTGGAAGAAAGTAGAAGAACAATCTAGGAACCTTAAGTTTGAATCGAATAAAACGAATCGTGTTGATTCTAGTATTAGCCATAAGCGTACTGTAATTAATTCGAATTCTGATACTATTTGCAAAACTTGTACTGATGTTTGCTTGAATTCTGTTTCTAATCATGGATGTGATGTCAATGCTTTGCCTAATGATGTTAATTGTCCAGTTAATATTGTTAATGCTAAAATTCATACTAAAAAGGCTAAAAGGCAAAAGCGAAAGAGAGTTAGAAAACAATGGAAACCCACAGGAAGAACATTCAGCAGAATAGGCTTTTATTGGATACCTGTTGGTCATAAGACTAATCAGATCATGCCCACTAGAAAATGGATGCCTACTGGTAGAACTATTCCCTTAAGAAGTGGTCACACTGTAAATAGGGTTAATATAGACACTAGTATTGCATCTATTCACAATGATTCCATTACCTCACTGTCTGATATGAATGCTTCTATTTCTGATGTGGGTGGTCCAACTGTTGCTACTAACCAAATGGAACCCATTCTTGCATGGGGATCCCAATTATCCAGTTATCCATTCTTGTCTGTGTTCAACTGCAGATCGTTCAAATCGTTCTGTGGTACCTGGACTCAGGCTGTTCCAAGCATATGACTGGAGACCGGTCACGGCTCATGAACTTCGTGAGCAAATTCATCGGGGACTGTTAGATTTGGTAATGATCATTTCGGTGCTATTATGGGTTATGGAGATTATGTTGTTGGTGATAGTGTCATCTCCAGAGTGTATTATGTGGAAGGTTTAGGTCATAATCTGTTCTCTGTTGGTCAATTCTGTGATTCTGATCTAGAAGTAGCCTTCAGAAAACATACCTGCTTCGTTAGAGATCTTAATGGTAAGGAACTGTTGAAAGGAACTCGTGGCTCAAACCTTTACACTATCTCTATTGATGACATGATGAGAGCTTCACCAATCTGCTTGTTATCAAAGGCTTCAAAAACAAAGTCATGGTTATGGCATCGTCGTCTCAATCACTTGAACTTCGGCACCATCAACGATCTTTCCAGAAAGGACTTAGTTGTAGGTTTACCTAGACTAATGTATGAAAAGGATCATCTTTGTTCAGCATGTCAATTGGGAAAAAGCAAGAAGTATGCCCATAAACCCAAACCTACTAACTCTGTCACAGAAGTTCTTCATATGATTCATATGGATTTATGTGGACCAATGAGGGTGCAAAATATCTTTGGGAAGAAATATGTGTTAGTTGTGGTTGATGACTATTCCAGATTCACCTGGGTCAAGTTCTTAAGGACAAAGGATGAAACTCCTGATATCATCATCAAACTCATCAAACAGCTGCAGGTTAGACTAAACAAAACTGTCAGAATTATCAGAACAGACAATGGAACTGAGTTTGTCAACAAACAACTTAGTGAATTCTATGAAAGCGTTGGAATCAGCCATCAAAGAAGTGTTCCACGAACCCCTCAATAGAACGGTGTAGTTGAAAGACGAAATCGTACTCTTGTTGAAGCTGCTAGAACAATGCTGATTTACTCAAAGGTTCCAATGTTTCTCTGGGCTGAAGCAATTGCCACTGCATGTTACACACAAAATCGTTCCCTGATTCACACCATTCATGGAAAAACTCCATATGAACTTGTCCACAACAGGAAACCCAATCTATCTTTCCTTCGTGTGTTTGGTGCCTTGTGCTATCCAACTAATGAGGGTCAAGACTTGGGCAAACTTAGAGCTAAAGCTGACATTGGAGTATTTGTAGGATATGCACCAAACAAAAAGGGATACCGAATCTACAACAAAAGAACCCGAAATATCATGGAAACAATTCACGTTACGTTTGATGAGCTGACCGATCAAATGGCTCCTGGACACTCCAGCTCAGGACCCGCACTTCAAAACAGTCCTATTGGTTCATCCCTTGTTCCAAACTCCTCTCAAGAAACACCATATGTACCTCCATCTGAAGATGATGTAAAGAAATTGTTTGATCCAATGTTTGATGAACTGTATGAGTCTACTACTAATGAGGTGCTGATCCCTACAACAGAGGATGCTCATATTCCAGTGAATGAAGTCAATCCATCAGTTTCAACATCTGTAAGTCAAGAAGCACCTGCTGCTGATCCTTCAGTCTCATCAACAAATCATCATTCTTCAAATGTACATCATGGAAATGTTTCTGGCATCAATGATGAAGTTAATCCCTTTGCGACTCCTGAAGATGCTCCATTTGAAAAGATATTTGCTACTCCTGAATCATCATCAGAACCATCTTCTTCAGGAGACATCGACTCAGCTACTTCAGTTCCTCAACAAATGCCACATGAACACCTCAGAAAATGGACTCACGATCATCCATTAGACAATATCATTGGAAATCCCTCTCGTCCTGTATCAACCCGGAAGCAACTCGCAACCGATGCCTTATGGTGCTTCTTCAACTCCGTACTATCTAAGATCGAACCAAAAGATGTTAAAACTGCTATGAATGAAGATAGCTGGTTCAATGCTATGCAAGATGAAATTCATGAGTTTGATCGTCTTGATGTATGGGAGTTAGTACCTGCTCCAGACTGTGCTATGATTATAGCTCTAAAATGGATCTTCAAAGTAAAACTTGATGAGCATGGTGATGTGTTGAAGAACAAGGCTCGATTAGTTGCTAAAGGATATCGTCAAGAGGAGGGTATAGACTTTGAAGAATCTTTTGCTCCAGTTGCTCGAATCGAGGCAATCAGAATCTTTCTGGCTAATGCTGCTAGTAAGAACATGGTAGTTTATCAGATGGATGTAAAGACGGAATTTCTAAACGGAGATCTTAAAGAAGTCGTCTACGTCAGCCAACCTGAAGGATTTGTGAATCAAGAGCATCCAACTCACGTTTATCGTTTGAAGAAGGCTCTGTACGGTTTAAAGCAAGCTCCAAGGGCATGGTACGATACACTGTCAAAGTTTCTTCTGTCAACCGGATTCATCAAAGGAGCAGTTGATCCTACATTGTTCACCAGGAAGTCAGGCAAACATTTGATTCATGTTCAAATTTATGTTGACGATATTATTTTTGCCTCGACTGATCCAATGGAATGTGATCGTTTTTCTAATGAAATGAGTTCAAAGTTTCAAATGTCAATGATGGGACAAATGTCATTTTTCTTGGGATTACAAATTTCACAAAGTCCCGGAGGCATTTTCATAAATCAATCTAAATATGCAACAGAGATTTTAAAGAAATTTGGATTTGATTCAAGTGACCCTGTTGACACCCCCATGATTGACCGAACCAAACTAGATGAGGACCTCTCAGGGATCATGATTGACCAAACGAAATATAGGAGTATGATTGGATCCCTGATGTATCTCACTGCTAGTAGACCAGACATCTTGTTCTCTGTGTGCATGTGTGCTAGATACCAGGCTAAGCCTACTAAAAAGCATCTTGAAGCAGTTAAACGGGTCTTTCGGTATCTCCAAGGAACCATCAATATGGGACTATGGTACCCGAAGGACACCGGTATGTCACTAACGGCCTATGCAGATGCTGATCATGCAGGTTGTCAAGATACACGTCGAAGTACGTCTGGAGGTGCTCAGTTTTTGGGTGATAAGCTTGTGAGCTGGTCTTCAAAGAAGCAAATGAGTACTTCTATTTCCTCTACAGAGGCTGAATACATAGCCATGTCATCTTGTTGTGCTCAAATCTTATGGATGAGATCTCAATTATCTGACTATGGCTTTGAATTCAACAAAATCCCTCTGTACTGTGATAATAAAAGTGCTATTGCTCTCTCATGCAACAACGTTCAACACTCAAGAGCAAAGCATATCGACATTCGACATCATTTCATCAGGGAACAAGTGGAAAAAGGTGTGGTGGAACTATATTTTGTGAGGTCTGAATATCAGTTAGCGGACATCTTCACCAAAGCTCTTCCAAGAGAACGTTTTGAGTTTATTCTTCCACGTCTTGGTTTGAAAAGCCTTCAACCAGAAACTCTCAAACGTCTTCAGGAGGAAGACGAGGAGTAAAGGTCTTTCTTCATCTATCTCTTGTAAATAGTTATTCGAAAAAGAAAATAGAAAATTATAAAACTTTCAAAATCCATAAAAATCTGAAAAATTCGAAAATTCTTCAAAAAATATTGTCATTTTTTTTCATGTTTTTCTCGGTTCGATAATATCTACGGTCTTTGTGCTGTCATTCAAAGAATGACACGGGACTTTAGATGTTGTTCGAATTCTTTAAAAAAAAAAAAAAAAAAAAAAAAAAAAAAAAAAAAAAAAAAAAAAAAATTCAAAAAATCAAAAAATATTTTTGGGAGAAAGAGAAATGGTTTATTGTCATCTTCAGGCAATAACCCGGCCTTTAAAGAAAGAACAGAGCCATGTTTTACCATGTTTTCAAATCCTATGCTCTGATTCTATAAACTCCTATCTGCTGAAAACTAAATGCTTTGAAAAATAACTCAATCTCTATTTTTGATAATCATCAGGACTTATTTGTCAAAATCTCTATCTCTCAATCAACAACCTACGTCATTGATTGAGGGGGAGAATGATTTCAATTAAATTAAAAAGTTATTTGGCATTAAATTGTTTTCAAAAGATATACATGCATGTTTTATAAATGGAGTTTAAAGTCTTAAAATCCGATCCTTATCAGTTCAAACGCTTTCACAATCATGTCACAATTCTCCTTAAAAGCTTTCAAAATCAATTTAAATCTATACGAGATCACAATTCTCAAATGATTTGATAATTGTGATCGGGGGAGAATGTGTGATTCAAATTGGATTTAAACTGATAATCAGGTAAATGGTTATAAAAGGATGTTCATGCTATCCTGCCCACATGTGACAAACGATTTCAAATTTTCAATGCACATGTTGAGGGGGAGCATCTATCTTAAACCTATGATTTGAAACGTGATCATTCATCCTAATGTGCAGGTTCCCTCTAGTATGTGCAAAACTCTTTTCAAACCTCGAGGCACATATTGAGGGGGAGCGAATTTATGGAAACCTCATCCTTCCCGGAAATGCTATACCCACTTGATCTGTTGAGGGAAGTGATGTTGATATCTTTTAGAAAATGGTAATCAAAAGAAGTTAATTCTTTCTCTTGCCTCCGTGTGCAAAACACTTTCAAATACTTGATGCACATGTTGAGGGGGAGTTCTCGTTCTAAAAATATCAAAAACAATTCAGGTACAAAATGCTTTGATAATACATCACAAGTATCTGAATTGATTTTCAAATGGTTTCTATTGGATCCTATGGCAGACGAACAATACCAAATTGACCGACCAACTTTACTTTATGTACGATGATATAAGGATGATAAGGTTAGGTATTGGTTCCCATGATCCGCCAGAACCGGAGGGATCTACCCAGGGACAATCCACTAGTTAGTGTAGAAGTCCTTAGGTATGATGATAAAAGGAGAAAAGTGAGATATGGGAAGAGTGCAGACTAAGACTGAGCTAGTACTGGAATAAACCCAACAAGGTAATAGCTATGAAGTCTCGGTAAGCACTGAAGGGGTTGAAGAATTAAAAAGAATTGAATGAAAATAGGGTGAAAACAAATAGCCCTCCATTAATTCAACCTTAGGGCAGAAACCGGGTTCACTTCATATGCTACTGATGGTAACATCGGTATTGAAGACAAGACGTCATGGACCCAGTGACGCACTGCACTTCAACTTTCCAAACCACTCAAGTTCCTCTTAAAAGGACTTGTTTCATTCTCACGGGGAACCGACATTATCTATCGACTTTCTCTTAGAGATTTTTGATATTGAAAAAGGAGACCCTCTCCCTAGTCTCCGGCACAGGATCCAAATATGCACAAATTGAGTCTAGAGCCACGAGATCATCAATAAATCTCATTAGGACACTTTCAATGAAGACTCTCTGTTTCACACAATGTGGAAAGAGAGATTATATCATGAGTCCTACGCATTATCCTTGTGGTATTGCCAGAACATCTGAGTGATGTGTTTACACACTCACAATGAAGATGGAAAGCCTTCTGGAGCCAACATCAAACAAGCTCCTGGTAGGTGGCATGTGTGATCTATTATATGGATCAACCATGTGACAACTGAACAGAAACAATGGGGCGATTCAATTTCTTGAATCAATCCTGGTTCAGGTTAGGGATTGACGGATACCTTTGAAAAACCGGTCTTTGTGCCTATAAACTCTTTTCTTTAGCACATCGACCGTGTACTCATTTTTCAAACCAAAAGGTATTTTTATGATTGATAATTGATTTTCAATAAAACCTTCGTTGTATTGCAAAAACAATTTCTATTGAGCAATACACGATTGTGTTTCAAATCTCTTTTCATCAATCAGTGGACTTAAAAATCGCTGGTTCACTCACTCCGTGTTGTCTTCTTTGAGATGTTCCGGTTTGAGAACAGCTAGAACAGCTGCGAAACCCTGTCAAGGAGATTCTTAGGAATCCTACCTGATCACAGGCAGTACTTGTACTGATCAACGGGGAACCGTGGGCCGTGTACCTCAATTCAACGAAAGTGATCAAAGACACTTTCGTGTGTTTTATTGCTAACTGTTGTATGCAGGTACACCCGTCTCTTGCAGCTGATCAGAATGGAGCGGTCAATCCTTAGCCGCATGCTCACTTAACACATTCGTCTCAAAAGAAATCATGATTAGTGCATCAATGACTCTGATATTTTCACACCAAGCTTCTGCTACGCTGCTGCCAATATCATGAATCAACTAAAGCTTCCGCTACTCTGATGTGAAGATTTCATGATCCAAAATGTGAGCATGTCGGTCCTAAAGTCACTACATCACATAATACCAACACCACAAAGGATGTGTCATAGATTGTTGATAGCTGATGATCTCCAAAGATGGCTCAAACTTATCATCACGTGGATCAATAAAAGACCTCCACTTGGAATAACCAAACATGCATTGTGAAGAATCAATGACTACGAGTTTATGTGCAAAGAACTACATCAAGAATGCAAGATCAAGTGTTAATGTAATATCTATTTGTATTCTATGTAATTTTGTTACGTGATTGAGGTGACCTCCCTTAGGGGGAGATTGTTAGGAATTAGAAATTCCCGGTATTAAAGAGTCGGTCACCTCAAGTATATGTAATCGTTAGAAAGCTCGTAGTCGTAGTTCTTTTAAGTTAAATAGTAATTTAGTTAAGTAACACCGTGGAGGACGGACGGGTCTTTACCCACTGTATGCCTGATCCACAGCCCAAAGTGTGGCGAGTTATGTAAGACTATAAATACTCTCTACCTTCCAAGGTAGAGAGTTGGAGCTCATAATAATATCTTTCACTTTCTCTCACTAAGTTCCCTAAACCTCTAACTTTCTCTCTCTAGAATTCCTCCTATATGCTACTTTGTGTTATGGTTTGATGTGTATGTGAAAAGTTATATCTTACAAACTTCAACCTCAAATAAGTGATAAGAGAGTAACTTCGAAGTAATCAACTTGTGTCAAATGTCCAACACTTCAATAAACATTCAATCGGATGAACATTGACCTAATGAATGAACCGAAGCAAATGATTCCTCAACATCAATGCATTCTTCCTCAAGGTATACATGTAGAAGCTGATCTGGAAGATTTACTAAGAATGTCTTCTAGCGGATGAGGAAGTCATTTTTCCTTAATGTTTATGTGGTTGATTTATAGCGTGCACAATGAGAGGAACAATAATCCGTGAAGATTTGGCAAGGGAATACCAAAAAGCGGATCATTATTCAGTAGTGCAACTACAATATCATGATAGTCATTATCAACGCCTTTTGAAGTAACTGGAGATAAGGTTTCTTGATAGTTCTGAGAAGTACTTCTTAGATGGTGAACTAGTTGAGTCAGTAGAAACCGGAGCATGAGCTTCAGAAGCTGGATGATCAACATTCGTTAGAGGTTGGAAGTACTCGTCAAACATATCTTTGAAACACAATGAATCCCAAACAATGAATCCCATTTATCCTTAGTAATTGAAGCATTAGGCGTTGGAGGAGTGTCATCAAAAATCAAGCAATGAATCATTGCTAAAGAATCTGAGCAAGTCTAATTGGGGATTAAATTTTGGCTTTTCAATCTCCCCCAATTAGTGCTCTCCCCTAAACTGACGAAGATTTTCAAGTGTTCTTCTCAGCCCGGATTAAGAAGAAGTCTTTAGATCATCAAATGCAATTCGTCTTTAGTCTTCTAATCATGTAGCTTTCAAATATAGATTAGACTGTAGACTCGACCTTCTTCAAGATTATCCGAATGGGGAAATAGACAGTTAACATCTTCTTCAAACCAAAGGCATTCCCGTTAACTTGTAAATAGCAAATCCCCTTAATTAAAATCCCTCCCAATCAAACAAGAACAGAAAGATGTTCATCAAAGAAATCAGCCCAGCAACTAGAAGCACTTTGTCATTTAATCATATCAGCCCGTGTGAAGATGTCAACCAACGGATCTTAGAAGAAACTACATGTGAAGATGATCCGATAAGAAGAATCTCGGTTCTTACATGGGTTAGGAGCCGTTTGACCATATATTCTCAAATATCAGTCAACCATGCAAAAAATTCACACTTCTTCTCCCCCTCAAGAATTGCATACAGAGATGCCATTCTTGATTAACCAAGTGATTATCATCCAAATGAATTCTATTCACACTTCTCCCCCGCAAAATTAGCACATGATGTCGCCATCTTCATCATATTGAGCAAGAGGAATAAGAGTAATTATCAGTAGTCCGGTTCACTTGATGACTGAAGCGCATGGAAAAAGCATGAAGCATGTTGATGAAGAATGTCGATGAGAATGGTCATAAACATGAAGATTTCTCTTCTTAAGAAGATAAAGCGCACTGAAGCGTACACCTTTCTTTTCTTTGAGGAACGGGGCCTGAAGTGTTATCTGCAGACGCCATAATGATGAAGTACGAGGCCTGAACTGATGTGAGCAGACGTCATAACCGATTGAATATCAATGTTGAGTAACTAGAACCCGTGAATTATGAGATATCAATCCTTTTGTTATCCATACTTTAAGCCAGTCCATGTATTGAAGGATCGAAGTATCTGCAACTGAGTAAGGACTACCTGCACTAATATTACAAACTTGATTGCATATATTATGGTTAGTGACATCAGTATCCAAACCGTTTGGGGTTTCACGGTCAACATTGAGAATGCTATTGGTAAACATCTTTCCTGTAGGTATCCACCTAAGTCTAGCATCCTTAAAAATTCTACCAGATGGTATCCACTTATGGCAAGGTCTAGGATTGTTAGGCATCTTATGCATAGTGAGAGACTTATCCTTATTCCTAGTTTCCAAAGATTTAGCAGTTGGTAACCATCTAGGTGAGGCTTTTGGTTTCATTTGCTTCATATGCACTGTAGATGACTTAGTGTGAATCCTAGACTTAACAGGTTGTACCATTGCATGAGCATTTACATTCTTCAGGGATTTTGTGAAACATTTATCATAATTAGCATTAAAGATACATTTCAGACACTTTGAGCAAACAGCTTGTTTGGATTCATAAATAGATCTAGATTTCTTAGAGTGATCTGCTATGGGAATAGCTTTAATCGAAACGCAACTACTCTTAGATGTACGCCAATCCCTAGTTTTTAAATTAGTGTTCCTAGGTAATGGTTTAGAACTACTAGCAGTGCCTTGAAATTTTGAAGAATTCATCATCCTAGGTCTTGCACCTAAAATTCCATCTTTATGATTATGTGCCTTCTTTCTAGCCATTTCAAGATAAGAGTTCTTATACAAGTCATTCATATCAATTTTCCTAGGCAAGTGAGGTGAAGTGACTGGTTTTGTCAAAACTTGTTTCGCATCAACTTGGAAGGCAAACCGCGTTTTTGAAAATTTTGGTCGTTCAGATCTAAACGCATTCGGTTGTCTAATAACTGGTTTCCCCAAGTTTGATGGTTTTGAAAACTTAGTGTTCACACTATTCCCTGTTGTTTTTCTGAGCTCATTTTTTAAAGCAACAATAGCAAAACTCTTTTCCTGAAGTTGAGCTTTGAGATCATCAATTTTTGCTATCAAAGAGTTTGTTTCCATTGACTTAGTTCTAGCTTCTTTGACAGAGTCACTTAGTTCTATGTGATTCTTTCTCAAAGACTCATTTTCCTTTAGTAATTTGGCCACACAAACAGCTAATTCATCATTTCTCATTTGAATATCATCAATAGCATTAACATCAGAATTACTTGTAACCAAATTACTTTTCACATGCATACCAGAAATATGTTTCTTCAAATTGTTGATGGTTGATTCTTTGTCTTGAAGCTGAGCTTTCAAAGTGTTCATTTCAAAAAGTTCACGGAATTCAGGAAGTTCCAGATTTTTACATGGTTTGTTAATTTGGAAACTTTCATCTTTACTTTGTATCGCAATTTCAAGTGAAATGCAATGTTTTTCAAGATTTGAGAATTTGTTTGAAAGTTCATCAAAAGCCTTTTTATCAACCTTATTGTTTGTTTTGAAACACTTAATCTCAGACTCAGCCTCAGTTACAGAAGATTTAACAAAGACATGTTCAGCATCATGATCAGTTTGTTTAAGTACTTTAGCAGATGCACTATATTGAACAGGAAAGGGTACCTCATTACATGACACCTGCTCAATTTCTGGTCTGATATCTGCATCCACATCATGTGTAACAAGAGTCACTGTGTCAAGCTTATCAATCTCTGAGCCTCTGTATTCAGTGCCAACTGATCCATCATCTGGTGCTTTACCCGACTCATCATTATATGTTGACTCTGACATTCTGCATACAGCAACACCCGATTCTTCAACAGATACATTACCCAACTTATCACAACTATCTCTCAACTGCACCTGACACTCATTCACGTTTTCATTTTTATGTGTAACTTCCTCAATGTACTTCTCCACATTATCCATGAGTTGTATGAATGTCTCAATGAACACGCTAATTTCCATTCCAGTGTGTCTCTTGAAAGACATTTCAGTCATGTCTTGATCATAATCTGATGTAAATTCCCCACTGATGAATGACTGAAATTGGTTGTGGATCACTTGAAGTGCAGCACTGGAACTAACCTCTTGAACCTTCTCTTTATCAAGTTGTTGTTCCAATTGTTCTAAGTTCAATAGTACTGTTCCCGTTAATGTGGATAAGTCTTGACGGAAAAGGGCAATGCATGTTCGTTCCATTCCAATCGGTGTGAGTAACATAAGGTGTGAGTGAAGTTGTTGATAAGATTCAATGCTACTTTCCTTTTGCATGGCATTCTGTAGTCCAAGCAGGTGCAATTCTTTTTCATTGGACTCAGAGCATGAAGAACTCAAGTCATCATTGATTGATTCCATCATCTGTATTCGATCAGAATAGCTAATATTCTCATGGTTGTCTACAGCATCATACAGTTTGAGTACTTCTGAAATCGCTGGGTCAGTAGAGTAGGACATGATGTGGTAGAATGCACGGGATTTTACAAGTCTTTGATTCAAACCGAGAAATAAAATCTTTCGCGGGATTTTACTAAAATCAAGACCAAACCGTTAAGCAATGACCAATGGAATGTGTTAAGATGACTGATGGATCGATACAATGAAAGACAATTGTGTGATAGGGCTTTAGATTGTTCGTAGGAAAAGCTGAAATGTTGATTGGTTGAGATTTGGATTGGTTGATGCACGTTTTTACGGAGAATTTTTGGGTCTAAAAACTTAAAACCTCAATAACTTCCTTTCGGAGGCGATTTGGGCCTCGAAAAATTTGTTTCACAACATCGTGGTGAAACCTCACAATATTCAGCCTGTTCCGGTCATTTTGACAGGTATTTCGCTGAAAACGGAGTTACGGATCAAAAGTTATGGCCGTTTGAAGTTTTGACGTAAAAAGTCAACTTTGGTCAAACCTCTTCGTCGTAAAAATCAACCAAGTCGCTATAACACTTGAACCAAGTCGCTAAGCACCAAGTCACTAAACAGCTAAGTCGCTAAGTAGTAATTCGCTAAGCCTCAAGTCGCTAGCAAAATTTTGGCAGCAATTCGCTACTCAAGTCGCTAAAGATTCAAGTCGCTAAAGAGCAACTCGCTACAGACCAAGTCGCTACCACCAAGTCGCTACCCGTAGTGGAGAGTCCACTACTTGTACTGTTAATCGCTAGGTCTAAGTCGCTAGCTCCAAAACTGTAACTCGCTACAAAATTGTGAAGCAAGTCGCTACGAAGAAAGAGATCCGTATATCAAGTCGCTAGCAAGAAAAACCACATAAACATCACTTTTCAATCCAAAAACAACCCAACCAAGATGATTCAAGCTTACCAAATGAAAACCTAAACACTTGAGATGATTCT
Source organism: Chrysanthemum seticuspe (assembly GCA_019973895.1). Classification (NCBI taxonomy): domain Eukaryota; kingdom Viridiplantae; phylum Streptophyta; class Magnoliopsida; order Asterales; family Asteraceae; genus Chrysanthemum; species Chrysanthemum seticuspe. The sequence goes on along the minus strand of BPTQ01000004.1, from coordinate 205,059,368 downwards.
AAACATAAAAGTACTAACAAAATCCAAGCTTTAACACAAAAAATCAACCAAATGATGCACAAACCACTAAACTTTTTCAAACTCAAAAACCACTAGAAATCCAAAGATGTGCACGATATGATCTAACCATGGCTCTTGATACCAATTGTAACATATTGGATTTCATAAACACATAACAAACAATAATATGGTCGAATTATTTAGAGGTTTTAGAGAGAGAAAGTGGGAGCCTTTCTAGAGAGAGAAAGTGAAAGAAAACATAGAAGGTTAGATTAAGATGAATGAAAGGTCCAACCCTCTACCTTGGGAGGTAGAGGGTATATATAGTTACAAACTAAACGTCCTCCTTCGGACTGTGGATCAGGCATACAGTGGGTAAAGACCCGTCCTTCCTCCACGGTGTTGCTCTAAACTAAATAACTAACTAATAAAACAGTAAATAACGATATGCCTACGAGCTAACTTATGCTAGATTATATTTGGAGTGACCGACTCTTCACTATAGAATTTCTAATTCCTAACAAATATCCACAATATTCACAATACTCACAATATTCACATGCTGTTGCCACATTAGAGCACTCCCAATCCTAACACTATAACACCAATAACACCGTCCACGTCAGCGCCACATCAGCTTTAACATTTAACATTAACATCCCCAAAAAATACCCACAACCATAACATCCCAATAACATCAATAACATTCCCAACAATTTACAAAAACAACCCCTCATTTAGGGGCATAAAAAATAAAAAAAAAATAAAATAAAATAAAATAAAAAATAAAAAAATAACGGGCGTTAGCCCCCCAACGCTCAGGGACTAACGCCGAAATAACGCTGCACTTCCAAGGGGAATAACGGCTTAACGCCGTTAATATTGCCTTCAACGTCGTTATGGCGTGAAGGTTGGGAATGCTTATATTTTAGTAATATCCACAATATTCACATGCTGTTACACCTCTTACATAATATCTTAGTTCAGGTAGGTTAATAAAATATTTTGCCACAATAGTAGTACTATTATTACCAAAAGAGTAGTTTCGGGTAATGAAAGCCATTGGTCGAAAAGCTTTTCGGCAACATAAGGATTAGACTTAATAGCCAAAAGAGACACTTCATTCAGCTGCAACAATTTCGGGTCAAGAAAACCCAAATCACCAATACAATCCATATCCATTTTTTTCTTATCAAATTCTTAACCAATCATTCAGATTTCAAATTCACAAATACCCTTTTCATAAAAAACAATTTCAACACTTTTTAAGCAATACCCGCATCACAAAATCAAATAAATCTCATAAAGATTGAATCTTTTTAATGGGTTTGTTATTTGATTCAAGTTTTTTTTTTTTTTTTTTTTTTTTTTTTTTTTTTTTTTTAAATGATAGAACCTGAAGTGAAGGGAGGTGATGAAGAAGAAAGGGGAGTACCTTGGTTTTGATCTGTTAAATGAATTGCGGTGTCGGCAGTGAAGATGGCGGTGTCGGCAGGTCATAGGCGGTTGAAGTATCTAGTCGCAATTGATATCAAAAAGAGGCGATGGGAAAAAAATTCCTTGGGTTTGGTTTTTTGGGCCTACGACCTCATGCCTGGGCTAAGAAACGGTACTAAAAATATTTTAACCGGAAGGAATAAAATACAATAGAATTCTATACCTACCATCCATTATATCCTATGCTAATGTTTAAAGATTCATAAGTCAGTTATATGTATTGCATGTGAACTTTGATGGAATAGTGAGTGATGTTGGCACTAATCTGTAATCCACTAACCCATAGAGGAGGCAATCTCATGTTAGGGATAAAAAAGGGGTTAAACCTTAAAAAAAAACCGTAAGGGCACAACAGACTATTTACATTTTTTTTATGTGTACAAATCAAATTGATATGTGTTAGTATAAAAAGTGTGACGAGTTTGGATATGGATTGAGAATGCGCGTTGGGCCGAACCAACAAGCTATAAGTGGACTAGATCTATACTAACTCAAGTAATAAGATGATTCCCTGCATAAATGAAAGTAAACCGTTAGCCTTACCGTGACGCTTCCTTACTATGACGCTTCCTTACTAGGTAGGAGAAGCATGAGACGTGGATGTTTCTGGGCTTTTCATCTTCTGACTGATTTGACCGGGTGGCCCACTTATCTTACTGTCATCCTCTTCTTTTACCTTTAATCATAACTGTCAACCCAATCGACGCTGACAGTCTGACACGTGCGATCTTTTGAGATTATTTTGAATTAAATATACCATGGGTATAAATACCCGATGTGGTTTTTACTATTCCACTTTTCCTCTTCCACTGTTTTTCGCCATTGTTGAAATTTCTTCGAGCTTTTTAATCTGTTCATCTTGTGTCGTATTCTTCTCCAAGAGATTCCTCAGTTCCCAAGTTAGACTTCAATACTTTTCCTTCTGCTATGGGTACCATTATGCATGAAAATCTATTCTCTCTCCAAAAATGTTTAACACCTTTCGGGATAAGTTTTTTATTCCTCGGAGGTTCATCCAAAAATTGCATGGTCCCAACCAAACCATTCATGAGCCACCTGCTGGAAAGATTGGGGTTTATACCAGATATTTTGAGTTTGCCAATTTCTGGCTTCCTTTATACTTCTTTCTCGTTAATATCCTTAGGTACTATCGTATAAACATATCCCAACTTTCCGTTATCGGAGCAACCAAAGTTTCCTATTTTGAGATTTTCTGTCGTGTTCATAACATCGTGCCGACAGTTGTTTTTTTTCGGTGCTTTTATATAAAATCCAAGAACAAGGGGTGGTTTTCGTTTAGTAAGCGTTCGGACAATGCTGGTGTTTGTTATACAAAACCTCTTGATTCTCTTAAAAGTTGAAATGACCACTTTTTTTGGGTTGATGTCTTTGTTTTCCCCATTACCTTTCCGTGGCATACCGCTAAAAGTGTTTCAAAGGATCCTCTTCCTAAACCGGTGAATTTAGCGCCGATGATTATGCCACCCTTGTTGCTCATCCTTCCTTGTTCCGCAAGTTTCCGGAACCCTCTCTTTGTTGGGTTGGTGTTACGTATTGGTTTTTACAAACACATAAACAAGCACAAATATGGGTCGACTAAAATGAGTTCTAGAGAGAGACAGTGGAAGAGAGTTGGGAACTTTAGTGAGACAAAGAAAAATGTATTATGAAAGATCCAACCCTTTGCCTTGCTAGGCAAAGAGTATTTATAGTTAGTTATGAGACGCCTCCTACAGGCTGTGGATCAGGCATACAGTGGGTAAAGACCCGTCCGTCCTCCACGGTGTTACATAACAAACTACTAACTATCCCTAAATGACTACGACTATGAGCTTTCTAACGATTACTTATACTTGAGGTGACCGACTCTTTAACTACCGGATTTTCTAAATCCTAACAATCTGTCCCTAAGGGAGGTCACCTTAATTACAAACAGATATTACAATTTGATGTTCTTGGATTCTTTGATAAGTTCTTTGCTCTGTAGCTCGTAGTCTTTGATTCTTCATGTTCTGCATGTTGTGTTCATCAAATGGAGGTCTTTAACTGATCCACGTGATGGTGAGTTTCTTTGAGCCAACTTTGAGATCATCAGCCACAACAAATCTCTGACTCATCCTTTGTTGTATCGCCATTATGTGAAATTGTGACTTTTGGACCGACATGCTCACAATTTGGATCTTGATATCTTCTCATCAGTGTAGCGGAATATTTTTTGATTCATGCTATTTGCAGCAGCATCGCAGAAGCATAGATTGAAAATATCAGAGCCAGTTGATGAAGATATGCTTTTATCATGATTTCTTTAGAGGTGAATGTGATGTGTGAGCATGCGGTTATGGATTGACTCCTTAATTCTGATCAGGTGCAACCGTTGGGTGTCCCTGCAAACAACAGTTAACAATAAAGTGCACGAAGGTGTCTTTGATCACTTTCGTTGAATGGGGTTACAAGAACCACAATTCCCCATTGATTAGTACAAGTACTGCCTGTGATCAGGTAGAATTCCGAAGAACCTCCTTGACAGGGTTTCGCAGCTAATCAAGCCATTCTCAAACCGAAACGTCTCAAAGAAGACAACACGGAATGAGTGAACTAGCGAATTGAGATTCACTGATTGATGAAAAGTGAATTGAAAAAAAATCGTGTATTGCTTAATGGAAAGTGTTTTGCAATACAACGAAGGTTTTATGAAAAATCAGTTATTAATCATAAATACCCCTTTTAATTTTGAAAACTTAATACACAGTCGATGTGCTAGAGAAAAGAGTTGCTGAGCACAACGACCGGTTTTTCAAAGGTATCCGTCAATCCATTTCCTGGACCAACGTTGATTCAAGAATGAATCGCCCCATCGTTTCTATCCAGTATAACAAGTTTGATCTTTCGAGAAGATCTCACATGTCACCCACCAAGAGCTTGTTTGATGTTGGCTCTAGAAGGATTTCCATCTTCATCGTGAATATTTTTACATATCACTCGGATGTTCTGGCAATACCACAAGGATACTATGTAGGACTCTCAAAAATATATTCTCACATTCCACATTGTGTGAAACTGTGAGTCTTCATTGATTGTTTCATAATGAGATTTATTGATGATCTCTTGGCTTTAGACTCAATAGTGCATATTTGGTTTCCTATGCTGGAGACTAGGAATAGGGTCTCCATCTTCAATATCAACAATATCTAAGAGAAAGTCGATAGATTATGTAGGTTCCCCGTGAGAATGAAACAAGTCATTTTAAGAGGAACTTGAGTAGCTTGGGAAGTTTTAGTGCAGTAAGTCACTGGGCCCATGACGTTTTGTCTTCAATACCGGTGTTACCTTGGTAACAGCCAGTAGCATATGAATTGAACCCGGTTTCTGACCTAAGGTTGAATTAATGGAGGGCTATTTCTTTTCACCCTTTTCACATTCAATTCTTTTTCATTCTTCAACCCCTTTAGCTTACCGAGACTTCATAACTAGAACCTTGTTGGGTTTATTCCAGTACTAGCTCTGTCTCAGTCCGCACTCTTCCCATATTCTCATTTTTCTCCTTTTTTTTTATCATACCTAAGGACTTCTACACTATCTAGTGGATTGTCCCTGGGTAGATCCCTCCGGCTCTGGCAGGATCGTGGGAACGAATACCTAACCTAACCATCCTAATATCTCCATGCATAAAATAAATTGGTTGGTCTTTTGGTATTGTTCATTCCGCCTCGAAACCAATTGAAAACCATTTGAAAATCAATCAAGGTACTTGTGATATAAAATCAAAGCTTTTTGTACCTTAATTGTTTTTGATATTTTAGAAATGCTCCCCTCAACGTGTGCTTCAAGTGTTAGAAATTGTTTTAGCACATGGAGGCAAGAGGACTTTTGAAATCTTAGATTGAGAATGAAATATCCAATCTTTGATTAACATTTTCTAAAATGATCATCATCACTTCCCGATCAAATATTGTATTTTAAGTACTTTGGATGAAATATTTTGGGAAGGACGAGGTTTTCATTTGATTTCTCCCCCTCAATATGTGCATCGAAATTCGAAAATGTTATGTACGTATTAGAGGGAACCTGCACTTTGAGATAAATCAATCACGTTTCAATTCTTTTTGGTTTAAGATAGATGTTCCCCCTTAACATGTGCTTGGAAAATTTGAAATCGTTTGGCACATGTAGTGAGGGGACCTTGATATTATATTTCTAAAACCACTTATCGAAATATCAGTTTAAAACCACCGTTTGAGACTTGTGATCTCAATTGATTTAAATTATTTTTGAAAGCTTTTTGATGAGAAAGTGTGACTTGCTTTTAAAACATTTAACTGATAAGGAACAGATTTTGAGACTTTAAACTCCATTGTACAAACATGCTTAGGTATCTTATGAAAATACAACATAAGCCTTGGTCTGGATCCAATTGTACAAAAAATGTTTTTTTTTTTTATTATCCAAATGTAGACCTTGTTCGTTTACGTGCCAATTGTTTCAAAAATAAAGTCTGAGTTATTTTCAAATGATAAGTCCAGATGATTTTCAAAATAAAGTCTGAGTTATTTTCAAAGCAATTTTGTTTTCATTAGATGACAAATATTTTTCAGAAGAATATTTAGAAGGAAAAATATTTGTGAGGACACATTTGTCTTTTTAGCGACAAACTTTCCTTATGAACTTTTGTTTTTAGAATCAAAGCATGAGGTTTCAAAATTAGATTAAGCATGACTCTGTTCTTTCTTTTAAAAACGGGTCACTTCCTGAAATGACAATAAACCTACATTTTTCTCCATCTCATTTTTTTTTTAAATAAAATGTTTATTAATTATGTTCGAACTTCATCTAAAGACCCGTGCCAATTTTGAATGACAGATCAAAGTCCATAGATGTTATCGAAACCAGATAATATGATATGAAAAACAATATTTTTGGACATTTTCAAAATTTTCTGATTTTTTATGGGTTTTGAAATTTTATTTTTTTCTATTTTCTTTTTGATGGTTTTATAATTTTGTATTTTGCTTTTTGATAAAGTATGTACAAAGAATAGATGAGAAAACACCTTTACTCATCTTCTTCCTCATGAAGACGTTTGAGTGTCTCAGGTTGTAGACTCTTCAAGCCAAGTCGTGGAAGGATAAACTCAAACCGTTCTCTAGGAAGAGCTTTAGTGTAGATATCTGCTAGCTGATATTCAGTCCTTACGAAATATAGTTCAACCACACCTTTCTCCACTTGTTCCCTAATGAAGTGATATCGAATGTCAATGTGCTTTGCTCTTGAGTGTTGAACATTGTTGCAGCAGAGAGCAATGACACTTTTGTTATCACAATACAGAGGAACTTTGTTGAATACAAAGTCATAGTCAGATAATTGGGATCTCATCCATAAGATTTGAGCACAACAAGATGACATGGCTATGTATTAAGCCTCTGTAGAGGATATATATGTACTCATTTGTTTCTTTGAAGACCAGCTTACTAACTTATCTACCAAAAACTGAGCACCTCCTGACGTACTTCGACGTGTATCTTGACACCCTGCATGGTCTGCATCTGCATATGCTGTTAGTGACATATCAGTGTCCTTCGGATACCAAAGTCCCATGTTAATGGTTCCTTGGAGATACTGAAAGACCCCGTTTAACCGCTTCAAGGTGCTTTTTGGTAGGCTTAGCCTGGTATCTAGCACACATGCATACATCGAACAGAATATCAGGTTTAGTGGCTGTGAGGTACATCAGGGATCCAATCATACTTCGATATTTTGTTTGATCAACCATGATCCCTGAGTGGTCCTCATCCAGTTTTGTGCGCTCCACCATGGGAGTGTCAAGAGGGTCACAAGAATCTAATCCAAATTTCTTTAAAATTTGATTTGCATATTTAGATTGATTAATAAAAATTCCTCTGGGACTTTGTGAAATTTGTAATCCCAAGAAAAATGACATTTTTCCCATCATAGACATTTGAAATTTGGAGCCCATCTCCTTTGAAAATCGGTCACATTCATTAGGGTCGGTCGAGGCAAAAATAATATCATCAACATAAATTTGAACGTGAATTAAGTGTTTGCCTGAATTTCTGGTGAACAATGTGGGATCAACTGCTCCTTTGCTGAATCTATTTGACAAAAGAAACTTTGACAATGTATCATACCATTCCCTTGGAGCTTGCTTTAAACCGTAGAGGGCCTTCTTCAGGCGGTAGACATGGGTAGGATGCTCTGGATTCACAAAACCTTCGGGTTGACTAACGTAAACCACTTCTTTGAGATCTCCATTAAGAAAAGCAGTCTTTACATCCATCTGATAAACAACCATGTTCTTGCTAGCAGCATTAGCCAGGAAGATTCGGATAGCCTCAATTCGTGCAGCCAGAGCAAATGATTCCTCAAAGTCAATACCCTCCTCTTGATGTTATCCTTTAGCCACTAGCCTTGCCTTATTCTTCAGCACATCACCATCCTCATCAAGCTTTACTTTAAAGATCCACTTGAGAGCAATAATCATAGCACAATCAGGAGCAGTTACTAATTCCCATACATCAAGACGATCAAACTCATGGATTTTTTCTTGCATAGCACTAAACCAGTTGTCCTTAGACATAGCAGTTTTGACATCTTTAGGTTCGATCTTTGATAATACAGAATTTAAGAAGCACCATAAGGCATCAGTGGCAAGTTGTTTCCGAGTGGATACTGGGCGAGAAGGGTTCCCAACGATATTGTCTAATGGATGATCATGTGTCCATTTTATGAGATGTTCATGTGGTTGGTGATGAGGAACTGATGTAGCAGAATTTGGATCCCCTGATGAAGATGGTTCAGGTGTTGGTTCCGGGGAAAATATGTTTTCAAACGAAGCATCTTCGAGGGTAGCAAAGGGGTTATCTCCATCATAATTAGCATCTATATTTCCATGATGTACAAACAAAGATTGAGGATTTGGATGATCATCCATAAGGCATCAGTGGAAAGTTTTTTCGAGTGGATACTGGGCGAGAAGGGTTCCCAATGATATTGTCCAATGAATGATCATGTGTCCATTTTTTGAGATGTTCATGTGGTTGGTGATGAGGAACTGATGTAGCAAAATTTGGATCCCCTGATGAAGATTGTTCAGGTGTTGGTTCCGGGGCAAATATGTTTTCAAACTGAGCATCTTCGGGGGTAGCAAAGGGATTATCTCCATCATAATTAGAAGCTATATTTCCATGATGTACAATCGAAGATTGAGGATTTGAAGATGATGATGAGTGATCGGCAACTGGCGCTTCTTGAGATAAAGTCATTGAAACGGATTGATCATTCGTATTGGTAGGATTTCCAGCAGCTACAGTTGGTGATACAGAATTGTCATTAGTCAGAGGTTCATAGTATTCATCAAACATCGGATCAAACAGTTTCTTCAAATCTTCTTCTGATGGAGGTACATAAGGATCTGCAGGGGAGTGATTATGTACAAGAGAAGAACTGATGGGACTACTTGACAAATATTGAGGTGCGGGTCCAGAACTGGATTGTCCTGGAGTCATATGCTCAGACAGCTCATTGAATGTGACGTGAATAGATTCCATGATGTCTCGGGTTCTTTTATTGTAGATTCGGTAACCCTTCCGGTTTGGTGCATAACCAACAAAAACTCCAATGTCCGCCTTAGCTTTCAATTTACTCAAATCTTTACCTTCATTAGTAGGATAGCATAAGGCACCGAACACACGTAGAAAAGACAAATCCCGTTTTCGATTGTGGACAAGTTCGTAAGGATTTTTTCCATGAGTTGTATGAATTAGGGAACGGTTTTAGGTGTAGCATGCAGTGGCAATGGCTTCCGCCCAGAGAAACATTGGAGCCTTATATATCAGGATAGTCCTTGCAGCTTCTACAAGAGTTCGATTTCGTCTTTTAACTACACCTTTCTGTTAAGGAGTACGTGGAACACTTCCTTGATGGCGGATTCCAATGCTTTCATAAAACTAACTTAGTACTTTGTTTACAAACTCAGTTCCATTGTCCGTTCGAATAATTCTAACTATTTTATTAAGCCGAACCTGCAGTTGTTTAATAAGTTTGATGATGACATCAGGAGTTTCATCCTTTGACCTCAAAAACTTAAGCCAAGTAAACCGAGAGTAGTCATCAACCACGACTAGCACATATTCCTTCCCGTTTATAGTTTGCACTCTCATGGGTCTGCACAAATCCATATGAAGAGTATGAAGAACTTCCATAATTGAGTTTGCAAGTTTGGATTTATGGGCATATTTCTTGCTTTTTCCCAATTGGCATGCTGAACAAAGATGATATTTTTCGTACTTTAATCTGGGCAAGCCTCTTACGAGATCCTTTCTAGAAAGATCATTTATAGTTCCGAAGTTCAAGTGATTGAGACGACGATGCCATAACCAAGACTTTGTTTTAGAAGCCTTTGACAACAAGCAGATTGGAGAAAACTTCATCATATCTTCGATAGAGATGGTGTACAGATTAGTGCCATGTGTTCCCTTTAACAGTTCAACACCATCTAGTTCTCTAATGAAGCAAGAGTGTTTTTTAAAGGCCACTTCAAGATCTGAGTCACATAATTGACCAATAGAGAACAGATTATGACCGAGTCCTTCAACATAATATACCTGGGAGATTACACTGTCACCAAATACATAATCTCTGTAACCCATAATTGCCCCAAAGTGGTCGTTCCCAAATCTAACAGTCTCGATGAATTTATTCACAAAGTTCTTGAGCCATGAGCGATCTCCAGTCATATGCTTTGAACAGCCTGAGTCCAAATATCATAGAACGATTTGTACGACCTACAGTTGAACATAGACAAGTATGGATGACTAGATAATTTGGATCCCCATGCGAGAATGGGTTCCACTTGGTTAGTAAATGAGATTGGAACACCCACATCAGAAATAGAAGTTATGACATCATTAGAGGTGGATGCAATACTAGTAGAAGCACTTGGCCTATGTGTAGTATGACTACTTCTTAAAGGGATGATCCTACCAGTAGGTTTCCATTCCTTAGTGGGCATAGAACTATTCCTATTAGGACAAAATTCATTAACCTTGAATGTGCGGTCAGTGGGTTTCCATTGATAACCCACATTATTGAACTTTCTCCCTGTAGGTTTCCAATAATTACTAACCTTTTTCCAAATTGGCTTTCTGGCATCCTTAACCTGTTTGGCATTTCTTACATTTTTGACTAGGGATTTAACAACATTTTTCAACTCATTTACAACACATTCATGATAAATACCAGAAACCAAATATTCATTACATGTTTTGCAAATAGTAGCAGAATTCGAATTAATTACAGTAGGCTTATAGCTAATACTAGAATCAACACGATTCGTCTTATTCAACTCAAACTTATTGTTCCTAGAGTGGTCTTCTACTTTCTTCCCTTGATCACTCTTGGCTTGCGAGGTCCAATCTTGCTTTGTATTGCCTGGAGGCTTTGACCCACTTACCTTAGTGTCACTGATTACTCCTGTAGAAGGGATGATGGGAACATTAGTTGGTTTCACTACTTTCTGCATTCCTATTCTAGAAGTGCTAGGATCTGAGATTCTAGGAGGCACATCAAATGTCACATGCTTGACTTTTGGCATAGAACAAGGCATATCAAGGGTCACATGCTTGACTTTAGGCATAGAGCAAGGCATAACGACACTATCTTTCCTAGTACCATATTTAGGACATATTTCTATTAAGCATTCTAAAAGTTCCTGAGATCGTTTGGCATATAAGCATGCATCCCTAATCGCATTATCAAGTGGTTTCTCTATCTTATCCTCTTCAACAATCTCACATAGACATTCTAGACTATCCTTAAGGTACGAAAATTATGTTTGACATGCAAGTTCATTGTTTCTAAGATGAGGGGGAATATACTTCACAGACATAGCATATTTAGTACAAGAAGGCACCTTTAGTGCAATATTCTCACCACCGGTGATTGACATTTTCCCTTTTACCTGACTCTTCAGATTCTTAATTTCATTTTGCAAAGAAGTTATTTTTTCATTGTTCTTGTCACGAGTGACCTTAATTGATTCATATAACTCTTTGAAATGCAGTTTAACTTTTTCATTTTCTGCTAGAAAACATTCATTTTTATGTTGTAATACATTAATGATGTTTTGAAGATGAAAATTCTGAGAATTCTGAGAATCTAAAGGAGGAGGCATATGGGAGCCAGTAACTTCATTCTTTTCTCCCTTCAATTGTGTAAGATATAGGATTTCACAAACACACTAAACCATAATCACATGTGGCATTCAAGTATGTTTAGAGAGAGAAAGTTCTAGAGAGAGAAAGGGAAGAGAGTTAGGAACTATGTGAAACAAAGAAAAATGGTATTGAAGCTCCAACCCTCTACCTTGGGAGGTAGAGGGTATTTATAGTGTCTTACAAATAAACGCCACCTACGGGCTGTGGATAAGGCATACAGTGGTAAAGACCCGTCCGTCCTCCACGGTGTTACAAAACAAACTACTTGCTAACATAACATTACTACGACTACGAGCTTTCTAACGAATACATATACTTGAGGTGACCGACTCTTTAACGACTGAATTTTCTAATTCCTAACAATCTCCCCCTAAGGGAGGTCACCTCAATTTACAATGAATACAAACCGATATTACATTAGATTGTTCTAGGATTCTTGATTTAGTTCTTTTCTCAGTAGCTCGTAGTCTTTGATTCTTCATGTTCCGCATGTTTGGATAATTTCAAGTGGAGGTCTTTAACTGATCCACGTGATGATGATTATTGAGCCAGCATTGAGATCATCAGCAAACAAAAATCTCTGACTCTACCTTTGTGGTGTTGGTATTATGTGATGTTGTGACATTTATACCGACATGCTCACATTCTGGATCATGATTTATTCTCATCAGAGTAGCGGAAGCTTTCGTTGATTCATGATATTGGCAGCAGCGCAGTAGAAGCATGGAGTGAAAATATCAGAGTCATTGATGCACTTATCATGATATCTTTAGAGATGAATGTGTATTGTGAGCATGCGGCTATGGATTGACCGCATCATTCTGATCAGCTGCAAATGTCGGGCGTACCTGCATACAACAGTTAGCAATAAAGTGCACAAAAGTGTCTTTGATCACTTTCGTTGAATTGAGGTACACGGCCCACGGTTCCTCGTTGATCAGTACAAGTACTGCCTGTGATCAGGTAAAATTCCGAAGAATTTCCTTGACAGGGTTTCGCAGCTGCTCTAGCTGTTATCAAACCAGAACGTCTCAAAGAAGACAACACGGAGTGAGTGAACCAGCGAATTGAGATTCACTAATTGATAAAAAGAGATTTGAAAAACAATCGTGTATCGCTCAATAGAAATTGTTTTTGCAATACAACGAAGGTTTTAATGAAAATCAATTATCAATCATAAACACCTTTTATTTTGAAATATTTGTACACAGTCGATGTGCTAAAGAAAAAAGTTTTTAAGCACAACGACCGGTTTTTCAAAGGTATCCGTCAATCCATAACCTGAACCAGGATTGATTCAAAAGATTGAATCGCCCCATTGTTTCTGTTCAGTTGTCACATGGTTGATCTATTGGATAGATCTCACATGCCACCCACCAGGAGCTTGTTTGATGTTGGCTCCAGAAGGCTTTCCATCTTCATTGTGAATATGTATACATATCACTCAGATGTTCTGGCAATACCACAAGGATAATGCGTAGGACTCAAGATATAATCTCTCTTTCCATATTGTGTGAAACATAGAGTCTTCATTGAATGTGTCCTAATGAGATTTATTGATGATCTTGTGGCTCTAGACTCAATTGTGCATATTTGGTTCCTATGCCGGAGACTAGGGAGAGGGTCTCCTTCTTCAATATCAACAAACACTAAGAGAAAGTCGATAGATAATGTCGGTTCCCCGTGAGAACGAAACAAGTCCTTTTAAGAGAAACTTGAGTAGCTTGGGAAGATGTAGTGTAGTGCGTCACTGGGTCCATGACGTCTTGTCTTCAATACCAGTGTTACCTTAGTAACCACCAGTAGCATATGAATTGAACCCGGTATCTGCCCTAAGGTTGAATTATCGGAGGGCTATTTATTTTCACCCTTTTCACATTCAATTCTTTTTCATTCTTCAACCCCTTCAGTGCTTACCGAGACTTCATAACTAGAACCTTGTTGGGTTTATTCCAGTACTAGCTCTGTCTCAGTCCGCACTATTCCCATATCTCACATTTCTCCTTTTTTTTCATCATACCTAAGGACTTCTACACTATCTAGTGGATTGTCCCTGGGTAGATCCCTCCGGTTCTGGCGGATCATTGGAACAAATACCTAACCTTATCGTCCTTATATCACCATACAGAAAGTAAAGTTGGTCGGTCTATTTGGTATCGTTCATCTGCCATTGGAACCAATTGAAAACCATTTGAAAATCAATCCAGATACTTGTGATATATTATCAAAGCATTTTGTACCTGAATTGTTTTTGATATTTTTAGAACACGAGGTCCCCCTCAACATTTGCATCAAGCATCATTTGGTTATAGAAGTAATTTTCATGTTTGAGGGGTTGGCTTGCATCTAAGAGTAGTTATATAAAGAATGTTGTTTTCAAAATAGTTGCTCCCCCTCAATATGTGCATAGAAATTTGAAAATGTTTTGCACATATTAGGAAAAGACTGCACAGTGGGGAGGAGAGCTTGTACATCCTTATAAAACCATTTGTGACTTGATTATGAAAACGTTTTAACTGATAAGGATCGGATTTTGAGACTTTAAACTCCATTGATTAAAACATGCATGATTATCTTTTGAAAACAGTTGTATGACAAATAACCTTTTGATTTAATTGAAATCATTCTCCCCCTCAATCAATGACATAAGTTGTTGATTGAGAGATAGATATTTTTGAGAAATGTTAAGTCCAGTTGGTTTTCAAAACTAGAGTCCGAGTTATTTTTCAAAGCAATTAGTTTTCATTAGATAGTAAGTAATTGTTTATAGAATCAGAGCATGAAATTTGAAAAACAAAATAAGGCATGGCTCTGTTCTTTCTTTGAAAACGGGCTACTGCCTGAAATGACAATAAACCACCATTTTTCTACGCCTCGTTTTTTTTTTTTTTTTTTTTTTTTTTTTTTTTTTTTTTTTTTTTTTTTTACAAAACACTATGTACATTCGAAGAACATCTAAAGACCCGTGACATTCTTTGAATGTCAACACAAAGTCCGTAGATGATATCGAATAAGGAAAAACATGACAAAATAAGAATATTTTTGGAATTTTTCAAGATTTTTCAAATTTTTTATGGATTTTAGAGAATTTTATATTTTTATATTTTCTTTTGAGGGTTTTTAAATTTTGTATTATGCTTTTTCGAATAGATATTTACAAGAGATAGATGAATGAAAACCTTTACTCCTCGTCTTCCTCTTGAAGACGCTTGAGTGTTTCCGGTTGAAGACTCTTTAGACCAAGTCGTGGGAGGATAAACTCAGAACGTTCTCTAGGAAGAGCTTTGGTGAAGATGTCTGCTAACTGGTATTCAGTCCTCACAAAATAGAGTTCCACCACACCATTTTCTACTTGCTCCCTGATGAAATGATGTCGAATGTCGATGTGCTTTGCTATTGAGTGTTGTACGTTGTTGCATGAGAGAGCAGTAGCACTTTTATTATCACAGTACAGAGGAATTTTGTTGAATTCAAAGCCATAGTCAGATAATTGTGATCTCATCCATAGGATTTGAGCACAACAAGATAACATGGCTATGTATTCAGCCTCTGTAGAGGAAATAGAAGTACTCATTTGCTTCTTTGAAGACCAACTCACAAGCTTATCACCCAAAAACTGAGCACCTCCAGATGTACTTCGACGAGTATCTTGACATCCTACATGATCAGCATCTGCATAGGCTGTTAGTGACATACCGGTGTCCTTCGGGTACCAAAGTCCCATATTGATGGTTCCTTGGAGATACCGAAAGACCCGTTTAACCACTTCAAGGTGCTTTTTGGTAGGCTTAGCCTGATATCTAGCACACATGAAAACAGCGAACAAAATGTCTGGTCTACTGGCTGTGAGGTACATCAGGGATCCAATCATACTACGATATTTCGTTTGGTCTACCATGATCCCTGAGTCAGTCGAGGCAAAATGATATCATCAACATATATTTGAACGTGAATTAAATGTTTGCCTGACTTTCTGGTGAACAATGTTGGATCAACTGCTCCTTTGCTGAATCCAGTAGATAGAAGAAACTTTGATAGCGTATCATACCATGCCCTTGGAGCTTGCTTAAGACCGTATAGAGCCTTCTTCAAACGATAGACGTGAGTAGGATGCTTTGGATTCATCTGATAGACTACCATGTTCTTACTTGCAGCATTAGCCAGGAAGATTCTGATCGCCTCGATACGAGCAACTGGAGCAAATGATTCTTCAAAGTCAATTCCCTCCTCCTGACTGTATCCTTTTGCAACCAACCTAGCCTTGTTCTTTAATACATCGCCATGCTCATCAAGCTTTAATTTGAAGATCCACTTTAGAGAAATGATCATTACACAATCTGGAGCAGGTACTAATTCCCATACATCTAGACGATCAAACTCATGAATTTCTTCTTGCATGGCATTGAACCAACTGTCTTCATTCATGGCAGTTTTCACGTCTTTTGGTTTGATCTTAGAGAGTACGGAGTTGAAGAAGCACCATAAGGCATCGGTTGCAAGTTGTTTCCGTGTGGATACTGGACGAGAAAGGTTTCCAATGATGTTGTCCAATGGATGATCATGTGTCCATTTCCTAAGATGTTCATGTAGTTGTTGATGAGGAGCTGAAGTAGCAGAGTCTATATCTCCTGATGATGATGGTTCTGATGATGATTCAGGAGCAAATATGTTTTCAAAGGGTTCATCTTCTGGAGGAGCAAAAGGGTTTTCATCATCGGTAACGGCAGTAAAATTTCCATTGTGTACACTCGATGATTGATGATTTGTTGATAAGACAGAGTGATCAGCAGCAGGCGCTTCTTGACTTAATGACATTGAAACTGAAGGGTTAACTTCATTGATAGGGATAGAGGTAGCCTCTGTTGATGGAACTGACATATCATTAGCAATTGGCTCATAGTGTTCATCAAACATTGGATCAAATAATTTCTTCAAATCATCTTCTGAAGGAGGTACATAAGGTGTTACTGGTGATGGATTAGACACAAGAGTAGAATTGATAGGACTACTAGATAAAGGTTGACATGCGGGTCCAGAACTGGACTGTCCTGGAGCCATTTGACCGGTCAGCTCATCGAATGTAACGTGAATTGTTTCCATGATATTTCGGGTTCTTTTGTTGTAGATTCGGTATCCCTTTTTGTTTGGTGCATATCCTACAAATACTCCAATGTATGCTTTAGCTTTAAGCTTGCCTAAGTCTTGGCCCTCATTAGTTGGATAGCACAATGCACCAAACACACGAAGGAATGAGAGATTTGGGCTTTCAACTTTCTGATTGTGCAACAATGAGCTTGAATCTGGTCGTCACGTTTATTTATCTGAAAAACTGCATCAAACTCTGGAACATCTGAGGATGTCTTGATATTTGAGGTTTTAACATTTTCTTTAAGATGTTGATATTTTAGTTGCAAATCAAAATGTTCAACTTCTAGTTTAGAAAGATGTTTTACCAAATTATCGTGATCATCTCGATCAATTTTCTCAGTAATTTCTGAGTTTTTGTTTTCAAGCTCAATGACACGATCATGGGAGACTTTCAATGCAATAGATAATTCATGAAATCGAGAAGAAGTAATGGAGTGATTCGTAGCAGTGTAAAACACATCTTGAGTAATACATTCAGAAATAAAGATTCTCATTTAATGTATGCAAGTTCTTCCTCTCAATCTCATTATATTTTAATTCATGCTCATAGTCACTAACCTCAACTATCATTGCATCAAATTCCTTTTCCATTTCTTTAATATCTGAATCCATCCCCTTTTTAAGACTCTCAAATTGATCTTTTAGTTGTTTAAAGAAAGGCATGACCTCAGTTAAATAGCATTCTTTAGTTTGCTCAAAACCCCTTTCCTCTTCAGTTATCTCAGTGGGTGTGATCCTTTTCTTACAAGTTTTCTCAAAATCAACAAATAATTGAAAGATAACATATTGACTGATTAAGGTCTTGATTTTAGTGGCAATAGTTCTAGGAACTAAATGCATTGGTGTATTTGGAGGATACACAGTTGCTGAAGGCATTTTCCTAAGGGGAGGGTTTGTTACAAGAAGATTCTCTGCTTTTTGCTTATCCATATCTTTCTTCCAAAAAATCTGTTCTGGGGTTAATTGAGTTTGAGGCTTAAACATGTTAAGGGAGATCCAATTTTCCTTAGTGTAATTATGAGGTTTGATAGTTATGTTTTTCTCTTTACATGTAGGGTTTCCGAGTTTCTTATTCATTCTCTCCCTAGATGCATCATCTAGTTGTCTATCTTCCTCAGTGCACTCAATGCAACTAGGTTTCTGTCTAGGTTTAAGAATCTCATTGCCATCATAGATTACATTTTGAGCAGCTTTTGCTATCTTACCATACTCAGGGTTGGATTCCTTTATAATGGGGATACTATGCTTATCGCTGAGAACTCTATGCTTAGTGATCATGTGAGCAGTCTGAATGGTATTCCCTTGTACGTACAACTTATTTTCAAGCTTGTTTTTCAAGGTTTTTAGATTAGAAAAATCATTCAAAAGTTTTGATTCCTTAGCACTGAATTCTTGCTTAAGCATTTTAACGTTTTCTTGAAGTTCTTGTTTTTGCTTAGCAGTTTTAGAAAGCTTTTCTTGTAAGGAGTTTAACTCTTGTTTTAATACTTCTTCTTTAAACTTACTTTTTCTAATAGTTGTACGCATTTGGTCATCCATTTCCTGCTCATGGGTGGTTAACTCTAACTTAGCACGCTGTTCATAAATAGCAACTTGTTCTTTATAGGCATTTAGTTCAGAGATAATAGAATCATCAGGGGCACATGCAGAGTAATCATCAAAAGCATAGTCATCATTGACTGCAAAAGATGCATTGCTTGGTACAACCTCACTTTCACTTTGTTTCACATATTGATCATATGGGACAATATTGCTATTACCCTCATCATCAATATCTGATTCATACGTTTCAAGAGATTGTACTTTTTTATGCATCTTTTGCTCATCATCATATAGTTTTAATACCTCTGAGATGATTGATTCTTTGGATGGACCAGCTTGTTGTGATGATGAGACCATTGGAGAAATGCTAGCCATGAAAATTGTTTGTGTAGTAGGTTCATCATCGACGTCAGAGTCGTATGCATCACAGTCAGCGACTTGAAAGGCATTCTGATGATTGTGACCTATCTCCTGAATTGGCTGATCATCCACATCTGCATCATATGTCTTGGCATTGCCCTCAGCAAGAAACAACAACTCCTCTTCATCTAAAGCTGCACCATTATCCTGAGCTTGCACGAGCAACATCTTGTCTCTGAAGTATTCTTCATTCTGTGGACGTTTTGGAGATGTGCAGTTCCTAGCAATGTGTCCCTCACCACCACAGTTGTAGCATTTGACTGGCTTAGCTTGTCCTTGATTTGGATTCCTTCCACGATTCTGATTTGCTACATATCCTCTACCAACTCCACCTCTTCCCTGTTCATACTGTCTTTCTTGAACTGGTTGCCCCACAACTTTCCCATCTCTGACAGTAGCTTGATTGTGTGGATTGGATGCTGTTCTGAGGTTATTGTTGGTGTGTGGGAGACATTTCATGTTTTGACTAACCATGAGAGACAGTTGAGTGATGAATTTTTCCATGAGTGTTTTTGGGTCGGGAGGCTTATATGCTGGATCAGGGATGAGCTTGTAATTACCATTACCCATGGGTATGACTTGAGATTCTTTGGTGGTAATACGAACATTGGTGTAGAAAGCTGTAGAATCATTTGGTGAGCTTGATTTTCCCTGATTAGATTTGAACTGATCTAGAATCCTTTTCTCAAACATAGCATGCCTCTCATTCTGAAGAAGAAATGCATACAATTGCTCATAGTTTGTATTCTTTAGTCCTTTGGTTAGCTTCACAGAAGTGACAAATTTGAGCCACTCGGGATTCATGTTGTTTACAAACTTTGAATTCAGCTGAATGTTAGGCATGGTCATTTTGATGTTCCTCATGTCATTTACAAGCTTGTGGAATCTCACATAGTACTCATAGACACTCTCATCTGGTTTCATCTTGAAGTGCTCAAACTCATCATACAGTTGTGATTCTCTGTCTTCATTAGTTAACTCAGAACCAGAGAGAAGCATCTTGACATTATCCCAGACTGCCTTAGCTTCAGTGTTGTGATTGATGAGCTTGTAGATATCTTTTGGAAGACCTTGAAGAATAATGTTAGAAGCCCTGATATCAGCATCGAATCTCTTTTTCTCCTTATCACTGAGCTCATCATACATCTTTGGTTTGTCCATTCCATAGATCATTGTTCCATCTGCAGCAGTATCAATTAAGTCTCTTGTAGTCTCAACCTGATAAGGTCCTTCATCAATGGATTTGAGAATGTTGACCCCATTTTCCTTTCCAAGATAGTACAATCGGATTCGTTGAGCCCATGAGTCATAATCAGTTCTGTCAAGCATAGGTGGATGAGTATCTGATCCAGCTGCTTGAATGTCCTCAGCTACAGAAGAAACGATAGTAGGTACGATGTTTGACATGATTACAAGCTCTACGGGATTTTACTATTCCTTGATTAAACCGAGAAATTGATTCTTTCACGGGATTTTACTAAACCAAAAGAACAACTGTAAGAATGTAGCACGAAGAAGTAACAAGACTTAATAGAAAAGTAGCTAACCAATCAACTCGCTTAGTTATCAACTCGCAAACCACCCAACTCGCTTAAAGAAACAAGTCGCTTAAGGAATCAACTCGCTTAAATAGCCGAGTCGCATATAGAGACAACTCGCTTAATAGCAAGTCGCAAGCAGATACAACTCGCTTAACCACCAAGTCGCTTAAACAACTCGCTAGCTATACAACTCGCTTAATAGCCAAGTCACTTTAGAACTTAAGTCGCTTAAAGAAACAACTCGTTTAGAACCCAAGTCGCTTAAAGAAACAACTCGCTTAGAACTCAAGTCGCATAAAAAGTCAACTCGCTAAATAGCCAAGTCGCATATACCAACTCGCATCCAGTAACAAAGCAACTCGCTTCGAGGAAACAAAAGTCCGAGACTCAACTCGCTTTGTACAAAGTTCACAAATAACCACTTTATCAATCAAAAACAACCAAACCACAATGATTTAAGCCTTCCAATTCAAAACATAAACACATATGATGATCCTAAACATAAAATTACAAGCAAAATTCAAACTTTAAC
The DNA here is from genome assembly GCA_019973895.1 of Chrysanthemum seticuspe. NCBI lineage: Eukaryota > Viridiplantae > Streptophyta > Magnoliopsida > Asterales > Asteraceae > Chrysanthemum > Chrysanthemum seticuspe. The sequence continues at coordinate 205,038,459 of BPTQ01000004.1, read as the reverse complement.
ACTAGAACTTGTCCAAAAGATTCAAACTCTCCTAAACACTTAATACCTCAAAAACCTTATGAAATCCACCAAAACAAAGAGCATGAAAGATGCGTGATCAAACCATGGCTCTTGATACCAATTATAAGATATAGGATTTCACAAACACACTAAACCATAATCACATGTGGCGTTCAAGTATGTTTAGAGAGAGAAAGTTCTAGAGAGAGAAAGGGAAGAGAGGTGGGAACTATGTGAAACAAATAAAAATGGTATTGAAGCTTCAACCCTCTACCTTGGGAGGTAGAGGGTATTTATAGTGTCTTACAAATAAACGCCACCTACGGGCTGTGGATCAGGCATACAGTGGGTAAAGACTCGTCCGTCCTCCACGGTGTTACAAAACAAACTACTTGCTAGCATAACATGACTATGACTACGAGCTTTCTAACGAATACATATACTTGAGGTGACCGACTCTTTAACGACTGAATTTTCTAATTCCTAACAAATTGGGAAATTTGGGCTTTCAACCTTTTGATCGTGTTGCACTGAGCTCGAATCTGTTCATCTCGTTTGTTTAATTCAAAAATTGCATCAAACTCAGGAGCATCCGAAGATGTCTTGGCGTTTGAGGTTTTAACATTTTCTTTGAGATGTTAATATTTTAATTGTAAAGCAAGATATTCAACTTCCAATTTAGAAAATTGTTTGACCATGTTATCATGATCCTCCCTTTCTATTTTATCATGCAATTTTGAATTTGTGGTCTCAAGCTCAATGACACGATCGTGGGAGACTTTCAAAGCAACAGATAATTCATGAAATTGAGAAGCAGTAATAGAGTAATTCGTAACATTGTAAAACACATCTTGGGCAATGCATCTAGAAATCAAATTATCATTTAGGATGCGAAGATTCTTCCTCTCAATCTCATTGCTTTTGAGCTCACATTCATAATCTTTGACCTCGTTTTCCATTTCATTAAACATTCTTTTCATATCTTTAACCTCAGTATCTATGGCCTTTTGAAGAGATTCTAATTGTTCTTTTAGTTGTTTAAAGAAAGGCATGACCTCAGTTAAGTAACATTCTTTTGTTTGCTCAAAACCCCTTTCCCCTTTAGTAATTCCCGTTGGAGTGATTCTCTTCTTACATGTTTTCTCAAAGTCAACAAATAGTTCGTAAACTACATACAAGCTGACTAAGGTTTTGCTTTGGGTGGGAAGAGTTCTAGGCAAATGCATAGGTGTATTTGGGGGATACACAGTGGCTAGAGGCAATTTTCTACAGGGGGGATTCTTTTCAACAAGATCATCAGCCTTTTTCTTATCCATATCTTTCTTCCAAAACACTTGTTCAGGGGTCAGTTGAGTCTGAGGTCTAAACTTATTAAAGGCAATCCAGTTAGCATAATTCGGTGTTTTAAATGTGATATTATACTCTATGTACCAAGGATCTTTTAGTTTCTTATCCATTTTCTCCCTAGAGGCATCTTCTAATTTCCTATCCTTTTCAGTGCTTTCTACACATATAGGCTTTTGTTTAGGCTTAAGGATTTCATTGCCATCATAGATCACCTTTTGAGCAGCTTTTGCTTTCTTACCAAACTCAGGATTGGGTTCCTCTACAAGGCTAGTACTATGCTTATCACTTAATACTCTATGCTTAGTGATCATGTGAGCAGTCTGAATGGCGTTCCCTTGTACGTACATGTTAGGAATTGGAAATTCCATGTTAAAGTGTCGGTCACCCCAATTATGGTCTAGCATATGTTAGCTCGTAGACGTGTTGTTATTTACGTTATTTAGTCGTTAATTAGTTAGTTTGTAGCGTAATATAGTTTAGTGTAACACCATGGAGGAAGGACGGGTCTTTACCCACTGTATGCATGATCTACAGTCCGTCAGGAGGACGTATAAGTTGTAAGTTTAAATACCCCTTCCATCCTTGGAAGGGGTGGTGCTTAATAATCTAATCTTTCACTTTTTGTATAGCAAGTCTCTACCAAGAAAACCCTCTCACTCTTTCTCTCTCTAAAACATGGCTTTCTTGTATCACCACCATCCTAGACCACCCGAATCATCAAACACAATAATATTTACGATCCAACAATTGGTACCAGAGCCAGGTTATTGTGTTTTAATGATTTTTGTTATTTGAATATGTGTTTAAACTGTTTTTACCATGTTTTTTGAAGATGGAAAATTTTCTTTTCCTCATGTTAATGGGTAACAGTTTTATGATATTGTTATTGTATCCATGGTCCAAAAATATTAAGTCAAGTTTATTATATGGTGTTGTCACATTCAGCTTCTTTGGTCACTTTTGTCAAATAACTTTTGTCACAATCAGTGTCTTGATAATTTTTTCTCTTTGACATTTTTGTTACCAAAGCCGTGATATATATGTGGTCTATCTGGTCTTTATTCTTGGTCAAAACAGGGCAAAATGGAAGGATTTTTATGTCACCTTTTCTGGGTTTTATTGAAGCTGAACGGTTTTTTGGTCGGAATAACTCGCCGGAAAAAGTCAAAGATAAATTTATAGCGAGTTGTCCATTATTTCCGGATACTATGTACTATAAGTAGCGACTTTTCCTCATATCAGGTGGCGATTTGTGGTTATTTGACTATTGAGTCGAATAAAATATGCAGCGACTTGTTAACAGAAGAAGTTAGCGACTTGTCATTTTTTAATGGTCAAGCGAGTTGTCTAAGTTTTTTTGATGTAGCGACTTGTGAGTTGTTGAATATTGAGTCAACAGCAGTAGCGACTTGTCTATGATCAAGTAGCGACTTATCTGGATAAAGAAAGTAGCGACTTGTCATAAGGCTTATTAAGCGAGTTGTCACATTGATGAAAAAGAAAGCGAGTTGTGCCTTCAGTTTTTTGACTATTGAGTCATAAAGCGACTTGACAAAAGAAATTGAAAACGACCTGTTGACCATCATCAGTCCAAACTTTAAACAATATTTTCATATCTCAAAATATCTTCAAGACCTCAGGTTATCACATATCAGTTCAAGTTAAACAATACATACAACACAATCCAACATCCACGTCCCAAACTTAGACATACTAAAACAACCTTCTCGACACATGCACATACTAAATCAGAAACGAAAAACTAATTTTGGTTTGATCTCAGAAAGACTCGTGTTATTCAATGATTAACATGACCTCTAAGGGTCTTAACACAAATTACTCTTCATTGATTATAAGTGTGAAGCCAAGCTCCATGTTAATATCCGAACGTCTTGAGAAAGAGCAACACGAATTCATATCACTCTTTCTCTTGTTCATTTAAGGTAAACAAACTGACAACAATAAAAACAGTTACACAACCTACCCGAAATCAAAAGTGCCATAGAACCTACCAAGGTCCTAGCCATCCCTGTGGCTTCTTGAGTTCGTCTCTCCCAAAGGGTTAATTCGTCTTGAATACCTTCCCATTTCTTTGGTTCAATATCGTTGCCGGTCACTCAACCTTATACCATCCCTGTGGCATGGTTATTTCGTGACTGTGATATAGTAAATGATAAGGGGTATACGAATATGATGATGAGATTAGAGGTATATGTGAGGTTTGTTTTCCTTGTGTACATGATGAGAGACATCATCAAAAGGGAGGCGTTACTTTTTCTGAGAAAGTCATGGAGGAAGGAGGCGGATTATTGAGAGAGATTTTAGGGTTTAAGAGATAAATGATGAGGGGGGCGTAATGTTGTGGAGGACTTTTAGGGTTATGTTGTGATAAGCAAGTCTTAAATACTCGAAATATTAGGGTTGTACTGATTCATGATTGGGCCGACCGTTTAAGTATCCGTTTGTTTAAGATATGGGCCGACAAGTTAAAGGAAGTGATTTGGAATTGTTTAAGTATTTGCTAGATGTGATATTCTGATATTATTTGGGCTAAATATGTGTTTATCTTGATTTGTTAAGTATTTGATATATCACGGATGTGTTGATATTAACAATTATGGATCGGGTATTGGTTATATCACGAGTGTCATTGTAATATTGGTTGAGTACTCATGATCCGGATATTTTGGTATTTCTTGTTATATCACGCAAGTCTCACATTTGATGGAGTCGAGGTAATTAGGTGTCATGTGATACGGAAATTATTGGCCTAATGTGACGTTATATTATAGGTTGAATAGTTGTTTGGACCGGACTTAGAATTGAATGTGGGAAGCTTGGATTTGGATTATCTTGGGCTTTGACTTGGATGATTGGATTTCTTTTCATGAACTGGGCCTTGACTATTACAAGTTACCAAGTTTGGGTCGTACACACGATTGGGTCGGATGGGCTTCTCAAGATTTGGATGTGAATTGTTAATGAGACTTTATGATGATGAGATTTGTTGAAATTTGGTATGGTTTTAAGTGTTGCTAGGGTATACAGTTTGGCACTTTGGTGTATACATTTTCACGAAGAATATTTTGTCACGGCTTGAATTGCTATTCAAAATGTTGACTACGGAGCTGTTTGTACGATATTTCTCATTGGGATTTGAAGTGAGGTTTTCCGGGCACGTTTACTTATTTCGTCTTCTTTCTTTCTACCCTTCCGCGAAGATGACTTGTTTGGGCACTTATAGACTGTGATAAAGACTTGGCTATTTAGTTACTTTTGTGATTCTTTCTCGCTTAACCCACAACGTAACTATCACTTCGGTGTCTCACTCAGTTGAGGATACGTCAAGAGGTTTTGTACATTGGGTACACCGTTTCTTCTTTACTAGGATAGTACAAGTTTAAGTAACAAATCTGGGGAAGTTAACTTCATGATCAAGTTTGGCATATCCGGTATACTTCTCCATGTTGTCACTGTAATAGCCGACAGAATGCGTGAATGATGTGTTTACCAAAGTGTTTATTGGATGGTTGATGATTTTGTTCATGTTGGATAATGAACCGTTGATGAACCGCTGCATGTTCCCCTAAAATAGATATTCACCAAAACCAAAGTTGTCATAACACTCTCAAGCTAACATTGTTTACGGTTTTGTCTTGATTTTGTAAAATCCCGCGAAAGAATCTATTTCTCGGTTTAAATCATAGACTTGTAAAATCCCGTGACAATGGAAACATCCTGGTAATAGTAAAGTGCATTTCCGGATCTACCTTACGGTTTATTCTTGGTTTTATAAAATCCCATGAAAGAAACTATTTCTCGGTTTAAACCATAGAGTTGTAAAATCCCGTAATGATGGAACCATCTTGGAGAAAGGAAAGTGTATTTCGGGATCTTATCTGATGCTGGTGCTACGGTTTCTGCTTCAAAGAAGGGATAAAAGGATGTACTTCTTGAATTGGGTGTTTGTTTGGATTGTCCTCATGGCAGTTTGGTAATTACATGGTTTTACGGGGTTATGTGCTTCTAACCATGGTCGGGATGAAAACCATTATCATAGTTCACTTTAAACGTCAAAGGAGGCTAGATGTGAGCTTTTACCCAGAAGATGTGACAATGGGGTTAATTCAGTATTACTTATTTGAGGTTGAAGTAAAATATCACGGGCGAGTGTACTTAGTATCTGAAGGTATCGGGGATGGTTGGATGAATATTTTTCATGATCCTTGTTCGAGCTTATTATCAAAAATGAAGACTTGGAAATCTAGTTATTGTTGGGTGACTTTTACCTTTTCTTTCACCACTTGGGGGAATTGGGCTCTTATCACCTCAAAATAACTATCACTTTAAGGAGTTACATTGTTGTGCTCAGTGTCACATTCAATTGTGGATTTTCAAGAGGTAATGTACGTCTTATACTTGATGGTTGGTTGGATGAAGAGTATAGAGTACTTAGAGATTCAATGGTCGGGATGAAGTCTCGGCATCGCTCTTTGTTACATATGTGCAAGTTTAAGTCACGAGTTCGGGATTAGCTTACTTCAGGGTCAAATTCATCATATTAGGTTTTCTCCATCAGCTGTCACAACAAAGAGCCTAATGAATGATAATGGGGTGATTACATGTTTTGCCAAGAGATGATGAAAAGAGAGAGATTATGATGTTTGAACACAACAGTTCAAGCCTCGTTCTCTAAAGAAAAGAAATGTGTTCGCTTTAGTGCGCATTATCTTAGAAAGAAGAGAAATCTTCTAATGACGTTTGAACACAACAGTTCAAGCCTCGTTCTCTAAAGAAAAGAAATGTGTATGCTTTAGTGCGCATTATCTTAGAAAGAAGAGAAATCTTCTAATGACGTTTTGAACACATCAGTTCATGCCTCGTACTCTAAAGAAAAGAAAAGTGTACATTTCAGTGCGCTTTATCTTCTGAAGAAGAGAAATCTTCTCAATTATGACCATTCTCATCAACATGCTTCATGCTTTTTCCATGCGCTTTCAATTATCAAGTGAACAGGGCAACTATTGATTGTTCTTCTTATTCCACTTGCTCAACTATAATGACGATGGCGACATCATGTGCTAATTTTGCGGGGGAGAAGTGTGAATAGAATACATTTGGATGATATTCACTTGTTTAATCAAGAATGGCATCTCCGTATGCAATTCTTGAGGGGGAGAAGAAGTGTGAATTTTTTGCATGGTTGATTGATATTTTAGAATTTATGATCAAACGGCTCCTAACTCATGTAAGAACCGAGCTTCTTCTTATCGGATCATCTTCACATGTAGTTTCTTCTTAGAGCCGTTGGTTGACATCTTCACAAGCTGATATGAGTTTAATGACAAAGTGCTTCCGGGTAATGCTTCATGTGCACATCAACATGATGATTCCGAACAACCTTTTATTCTTGTTTGATGTGATTGTTTGCTTGGTGTTACCAGTTCGTGTGTTCGTTGCGGGCTGATTGCTGATTTCCTTGATGTACATCTTTTTGTTCTTGTTTGATTGGGATGGATTTTAAGTTAAGGGGATTTGCAAGATGTAAGTTAATTGGGATGCTTTTTGATGTGATGAAGATGTTAACTATCTATTCCCCAATTGGACAATCTTGAAGAAGGTCGAGTCTACAGTCAGTTCTACATTTTCTGCTACATGTAAGAAGACTAAAGACGAGTTGCATTTGATTATTTAAAGACTTCTTCTTAATCTGGGCATTTATCAAACAGATTGTCGGTTTAGGGGAGAGCACTAATTAAGGGAGAGTGAAAAGTCAGATTTAATCCCCAATTAGACTTGCTCACATTCTTTCGCAGCAAGTTGATTCTCACAAGAGTTCAAGTGTTCTTCTTAACAAATTTCTAGTATACGGGCTTATTATTTGTTGCTGATTCTAAAGTATCAAAACCAGAAATGGGAAAAGAGACAAGCATCTAAACGCGAGTAAACTTGATGAACTTAATTCTTCTAAGTGATTGAAGATATCCCGGGAAGACAAATGTCATGACCGCAGAGAAACTCAAGGTTTTACTCATCAAGGCTTTTAGTGTTATTATTCCAACTACGTGGGGGAAGTGATGTAAGAGAAAGTTTCTGAAGATAAAAGAGGTACACAAGTATGACATATTCAGGGGAGATAAATGTTTAACATGAGGGAGGTGTTATCAGTTATTCTCTCGTTGGGAATGTGTGTACTTCGGATTCTTGAGCTTCATACACGATCATCAAGGACGAAAGATGTGAAAATTGGGGAGGTGTTTTTCATTACCCTCATGATGTGTATTCGGGAGAGTTCTTGGGTATTGGTTTACTTCGGGGAGCTTCATACTCGATCATCAGGGAAGAAAAATGTGAACATTGGGGAGGTGTTTTCATTCCCCTCATGATGGGTATTCGGGAGAGTTCTTGAGCATTATACAAAGAGACTGGCTGCATCAATTCAACTACTTGGGGGAATTGTTCTCTTGACACCTTTTGGAATGGATCGCTTCAGACTTCAGTGGAAAAGGATTGTGAGAAGATTATTTAAATGTGGGATGATACGTTGCTGTTGTTCTATTGGATGATATAACCTCGAACGAAGAATCACGGTGATTATTCTTAAAAGGAGAAGCAGGATCGATGATAATGGTGTGCTTCTTTGTGCACCTGGGTAATGGAAGCTTGAAAGAAAGCTTTGAATATGCTCAGCTAAAGGATTTTCGGTTTGGGGTGAAGCTGCCAAAGTCTCTGTTTCTCAAAGGCTCATGTTCTATCTTCTATTCTGATGCCTCGGAAGCTTTGGTGGTGAAAGTTTAAGAGATGTTGATTTCTATCTTCTGCAACGGGGCTGCTCGATATCCTTATCTCGGTACTCGTATCATCATCTTTCTTAAACTATATCATCTACTCTATCTGTGTAAATATTTATCAAAAACAAAATACAAAAATATAAAACCAACAAAAACAAAATAGAAAAATATAAAACCTTCAAAAACCCATAAAAATCAGAAAATTTGAAAAATACCAAAAATATGTTTTAAAAGACATGTCTTCTGGTATCGATAACATCTACGGTCTTAGAAATGTCATTCAATAATGGCACGGGACCATAGATGAAGTTCGAGCAGGAGGTGTAAATATTCTTTTTCAAATCATGTCTAAAAATATGGCTTACAGTTATTTCAGACTGTAATCCATGCTTAAACTATGGCTTGCAGTTATTTCAGACTGTAACCCGTGCTTAAACCATGGTTTGCTATTATTTCAGATAGCAACCCGCTCTTCAAGGAAGGAAAGTATTGCGCTAAACAAATTTTCAAAATATTTCGAGCTCTTATCCTAAAAACAATATGAGGAAAGTATGTCGAAGGACTGCTGTTCCTACACAAATGTTTTTCCGTCTATAATTCTTCAGAAAAATATTTGTTGTTTTCAAAAATGATGGAAATTGAGTTGCTTGAAAATCAATCTGGATCAGAATTTTCTTAATTTGCAAAACCCTATCAATGACTTCAGCACTTTTAAACTTTTCAAAAAAAATGAGTCATTGATTGAGGGGGAGAATGTTTTCAAATCTATATCATCTAAAGGGCTTTCTTAATTATCCTATATGCTTAATTAAAAATGATGTTAACCTACGTTGAAGGACTAGGTGCCTAGGATATGATTGTTAGGATTAGATGACTATAGTTTCATAAGCACATTATTCCCATGCCTTTTATGATTTGATTGATATGTTGTATTGACTTTTATTAGTCGATTGCTGTTTGGGTGTTGTCGACCACCATATATCTGTTTGTATGTTCACTAACATATGCAGATATCATGGATTATAAGAATGTTCCCAATCCGGATCCCACAAATGATGATGATTGGATGCCGAAAGGAAAGGGTAACTATATCTTGGGTTGACAAATGAAGAAACGGAGCTTAATTTGACTTCTATGGAGAGTTGGCATGATAACGCAACGTAAGAGGTCTCACTGCATCAGCAGATGGATTTATTCATCATCAAATGAAGAAACGGAGCTTAATTTTACCTCTATGAGAGTTGGCATGAAAAAATGCAACGAAAGAAGTCTCACTGCATCAGCAGATGGTTTTCTTCCAACCTTCAGCAACAACAACAAAAGCAGCTTAGCCACCCAACGTATCTTTGTGCAGGGAGAATAGTGATGATACCATTTTTCTAAAACTTTGAATAATATTGTTTTGAAAATGGAAAAATATTGTTTTGAAAATAAATCGGATTAAATGTTTTGAAATCAACCGGACTTTATTTTGTCAAATCTTAAGTGATTTCAAATTAAATATTTTCAAACGATATTTCATCAAATGTCCGGTTTGTACAATAATAAAGTGGTGATCTAAAGATTTAATGTTATGTCATGGTATGATTTTTCTTTTGAATCAAGGTCTTTCAAAATGAAATTTTTTCTGTTCTTGTTTGATTGTGAAATTGTTTTATTTTTCTTAAAGATCTCTTAAAACAATCATACCTGACACTAACAATCTTGAATGTCTTAAATTGGTCCTTATCTGTCATTTTTCAAAATTAAATCTTGCCACGTCTTTCTCCAAACTTTTATTAATGATTTAAATCAATTGGGATCACAAATCTCAATTGGTGTGAAATTTTTTGATCGGGGGAGAGATCGAGTTTTAAATCTCTTATCTGTTTTATGGAATTGGTTTTAGTCCTTCAAAGGCACTCCTGCCTCCATGTGCCAAACGATTTCAATATACATAATGCACATGTTGAGGGGGAGCATTTATCCAAAAACACTAGATGAGTTTTAAATCAGGCACATTTTCTCCCATGTTTTCTAAACCATATTAAATCACTTGGGATCCAAAATCTCAAAGGGTTTGATATTTTTGATCGGGGGAGAATTTGTGATTTAATAATGAAATTTGATAATAGGTGATCGTTTTTTGATTCAAATGTGCATGTTGCTCTCCCATATGTGCTAAACGCTTTCGAATCTCGAAGGACATATTGAGGGGGAGCATTTCAAAAGAAAACAAACTTTCATGGTACAAAGATTTATATGTTTCAACATAAAGTACCTTGATTGATTTTCTAATGGTTTCTTAATGGCTTTTGTGATCGTGGATGTACTTCAAAAGAATTCTTTCCTCTATGTGTTAAATGATTTCAAACAACCAACGCACATATTGAGGGGGAGAATTTACCAAGAAAATCAAATGGCTTTTTCAATGAAAATTGTGATCAAAGAAAATATTTCAAAGTCCTCTTGCCTCCATGGGCTAAACAATTTCTAAATCATATGCACATGTTGAGGGGGAGGTTTTCTAAATGATCAAAAACAATTAAGGTACAAAATACTTTGATATTTTGTCACCAGTACCTTGATTGGTTTTTCCAAATGATTTTTTTAATTGATTTCAAGGAAGAAAGAACTGTACCAAAAGACCGACCATTTTACTTTATGCATGGAGTTATAAGGATGGTGAGGTTAGGTATTAGTTCCCACGATCCGCCAGAATTGGAGGGATCTACCCAGGGACAATCCACTAGATAGTGTAGAGTCCTTAGGTATGTTGAAAAAAGGAGAAAAATGAGAATATGGGAAGAGTGCCGACTGAGATAGAGCTAGAACTGGAATAAACCCAACAAGGTTCTAGTTATGAAGTCTCGGTAAGCACTGAAGGGGTTGAAGAATGGAAAAGAATTGAATGTGAAAAGGGTAAAAAGAAATAGCCCTCCAATAATTTAACCTTAAGGCAGTAACCGGGTTCAATACATATGCTACTGGTGGTTACTAAGGTAACACTGGTATTTAAGACAAGACGTCATGGACCCAGTGATGCACTGCACTATACTTCCCAAGCTACTCAAGTTCCTCTTAAAAGGACTTGTTTCATTCTCACAGAGAACCCACATAATCTATCGACTTTCTCTTAGAGATTGTTGATATTGAAGAAGGAGACCCTCTCCCTAGTCTCCGGCATAGGAACCAAATGTGCACAATTGTGTCTAGAGCCAAGAGATCATCCACAATATCTCATTAGGACACAAAATTAATGAAGACTTGCTGTTTCACACAATGTGGAAAGTAAGTATATATTGAGAGTCCTACGCATTATCCTTGTGGTATTGCCAGAACATCCGAGTGATATGAAAATATTCACGATGAAGATGGAAATCCTTCTAGAGCCAACTTCAAACAAGCTCTTGGTGGGTGACATGTGAGATCTTCTCGTAAGATCAAGCTTGTGACAACTGGATAGAAACGATGGGGAGATTCATTCTTGAATCAACCTTGGTCCAGGAAATGAATTGACGAATACTTTTGGAAAAATCGTTCGATGTGAAAATATTCTTTTCTCTAGCACATCGAATGTGTATTCATTTTCAAATTCAAAAAGTATCTCTGATTGAAAAATACTTTCGGAAAAACCGTTCGATGTGCGAATCTCTTCTTTTCTCTAGCACATCGATGTGTACTATTTTCAAATACAAAAAGTATTTATGATTGAAAATTGATCTTTCTCATAAAACCTTCATCGTATTGCAAAACTCTTTCTTCTAAGCAATACGCGATTGTTTTTCAAATCAATTTTTCATCAATCAGTGATCTCAATTCGCTGGTTCACTCACTCCGTGTTGTCTTCTTTGAGACGTTCCGGTTTGAGAACAGCTAGAACAGCTGCGAAACCCTGTCAAGGAGATTCTTCAGAACTCTACCTGATCACAGGCAGTACTTGTACTGATCAACGGGGAACCATGGGCCGTGTACCTCAATTCAACAAAAGTGATCAAAGAAACTTTTGTGTGCTTTATTGCTAACTGTTGTTTGCAGGTACATTTGGACAGTTGCAGCTGATCAGAATTGAGGAGTCAATCCAAAGCCGCATGCTCACAACATCCACACTTAATTAAAGAAATCATGACAAGTGCTTATCTACAAAACCTGGCTCTGATAGCTGCAAATATCATGAACCAGTAAAGCTTCCGCTACTTTGATGAAAAGATGTCATGATCCAAAAGTGTGAGCATGTCGGTCCGAAAGTCACAACTACACATGATGGCAACACAAAAAAGGGTGATCCAGAGATTTACTGTGGTTGATGATCCCAAAGAAAGCTCGAAGATCATCAAAGATGTGGATCAGTTAAAGGCCTCCACTAAAAGTACAAATCAATGCGGACTTTGAAGAATCCCTACTAAAGCACAAAGATCACGGAACTTGAAGAATAGAAGTCTATGAGTTCAGAACTAAAGACAACGATAGAATGCTAGGATGCAAAATGTATTTCATGGGGTGACCTCCCTTAGAGGGAGATTGTTAGGAATTGGAAATTCCATGTTAAAGTGTCGGTCACCCTAATTATGGTCTAGCATATGTTAGCTCGTAGACGTGTCGTTATTTACGTTATTTAGTAGTTAATTAGTTAGTTTGTAGCGTAATATAGTTTAGTGTAACACCGTGGAGGAAGGACGGGTCTTTACCCACTGTATGCCTGATCCACAGTCTGTCAGGAGGACGTATAAGTTGTAAGTATAAATACCCCTTCCATCCTTGGAAGGGGTGGTGCTTGATAATCTAATCTTTCACTTTTTGTATAGCAAGTCTCTAACAAGAACACCCTCTCACTCTTTCTCTCTCTAAAACATGGCTTTCTTGTATCACCACCATCCTAGACCACCCGAATCATCAAACACAATAACATTTACGATCCGACAGTACAACTTGTTTTCAAGTTTGTTTTTCAAATTTTTTAGGTTAAAGAAATCATTTAAAAGTTTTGATTCCTTAGCATTGAATTCCTGCTTAAACACCTTTACATTTTCTTGAAGTTTTTGTTTTTGCTTAACAGTTTTATTAAGCTTATCTTGTAAGGAATTTAACTCTTGTTTTAATATTTCTTCCCTAAAATTATTTTTTCTGTAAGTGTACGCATTTGGTTATCCATCTCCTGCTCACGGGTAGTCAATTCAAACTTAGCACGCTATTCATATATGGCAACTTAATCCTTATAGGTATTTAGTTCAGAGGTAATGGAATCATCAGATGCACATTCAGTGTATTCATCAAAAATATAGTCAGACAGCAGAAGATGCATCACTTGGTACAATTTCACTTTCATCTTGCTTCACATATTGATCATATAGGACAACATTGCTATTACCCATATTTTCAATATCTGATTCAATTATTTCAGTTGATTGTACTTTGTCGTGAATCTTTTGCACATCAACCACATCATATAGTTTTATTACCTCTGATATGATGGATTCCTTGGAGGTCTAGCTTGTTGAGGTGGAGAGACCATTGGAGTGATGTTAGCCATAAAGATGGTTTGTGCCGTTTGTTCATCATCAACATCAGAGTCAAATGCATCACAATCTGTAACTTGAAAGACATTGGGATTGTTCTGAGCTACAACATGCACTGGTTTTTCATCCACATCTACATCATAAGTTTTGGCATTTCCCTCAGCAAGAAATAACAGCTCTTTCTCATCCAAGACTGCTCCATTGTCTTGAGCTTGCACCAGTAGCATCTTATCCCTGAAGTACTCTGCATTCTGTGAACGTTTTGGTTGAGTGCATTTCCTAGAAATGTATCCTTCCCCTCCATAGTTATAACACTTGATTAGCTTCCCTTGACCCTGAGCCGCAATCCTTCCTCGATTCTGATTTCCCACATAACCTGCACCGGCTCCTGCATTCCCATAACCAGTTCCAACCCCAACATTTACTTGCTCATTATGCGGTAGATAAGCATTATGCCTTCCTTGCACGTTTTGCACTACTACCATTCCATCTTTAACCGTAGCATGATTGTGTAGGTTAGATGCAGTTCTGAGATGATTGTTAGTGTCTGGAGTAAGGTTCAGGTTTGGCTTAACCATTAGGGCCAGTTGATTGACAAGGTGTTCCATGAATGAGTCTGACGGCTCATATCCTAAATTTGGAATCAGTTTGTGATTACCATCCCCAGTTGGTATGACTTGTGATGCTTTGTTAGTTATTCCCACATTTGTTTAGAATGCAGTTGAATCATTTGAAGAACTTGCATCTCCAGTGTTGGTATTGAACTTTTCCATGATCATTCGTTCAAATGCAACATGCTTCTCATGTTGGAGCAAATAAGCATACAATTGCTCATAATTGGTGTTCCTCAATCCTTTGTTTAGTTTAACTGCAGTGACAAATTTGTGCCATTCGGGATTCATGTTGTTCACAAACTTTGAATTGAGCTGGATATTTGGCATGGTCATCTTGATATTCCTCATATCATTCACAAGCTTGTGGAATCTCACATAATATTCAGTAACAGTTTCTCCTGGATTCATTTTAAAGTTCTCAAAGTCATCATACAATTGAGATTGTCTATCTTCCTTAGTTAGTTCCGAACCAGAGAGAAGCATCTTGACATTATCCCAGACAGCCTTGGCTTCAGTGTTGTGATTGATCAGCTTGTAAATGTCCTTTGGTAAACCTTGAAGTATGATGTTTGAGGCTCTAATGTCAGCATCATACCTCTTCCTTATCATCAAGCTCATCATACATTCTTAGTCTATCCAACCCTAATGTAGCATTTCCATCAGTTCCAGTTTCGAGAATGTCACTAGTCGTTCCAATTTGAAATGGTCCATCATCAATAGACTTAAGGATGTTAACCCCATTCTCTTTTCCTAAGCAATACAATCTGATTCTTTGAGCCAATAGTCATAATCGGTTCTATCAAGCATAAGAGGACGAGTATCGGATCCTGTTGCTTGAACGTCATCAGCAACGGAAGTAGTGATTGTAGACATAATTACTAATTCCAGGGGATTTTAATACTCTTTGATTAAACAGGGAAATAGATTCTTTCACCGGATTTTACTAAATCAAGAGAAAACCATAAAACGTATCACGAAGAAATGACAAGTTTCAAACGACAAATCGCACAACTGACAAACCGCTTGATTCAAATTGAACACCTGACAAATCGCTTCTGTCAAATCGCACAGTTGACAAATCGCTTCAGTCAAATTGCTTTGAACACAAATCGATTAACTGAAAAATCACTTAAGTGTCAAAATGCTTAAGTGTCAAACCGCTGTCAACACAAACCGCTTCAGTTATAACGCTTTATGACAAACCGCTTAAGTATTAAACCGCTTAATTAACAAACCGCTTAAGTGTCAAACCGCTTAATTAACAAACCGCTTAAGTGACAAATCGCTTAAGTGACAAACCGCAGGGGAACACAAGTACTTCCACTACTTTCTCCTTTCTTTTCTCTTTGTCTAAACACACAAACCGCATAGGTGACAAACCGCTTCTAAAAATCTGGACAAATCGCTTAAAAATGAGATCAAACCGCTTCAAAGAAAATAAATCTGAGAGACAAACCGCTTCGTAGCAAACTTTCAAAAACTAAACTTTTTCAATCCAAAACATTAAAACCAAGATGATTGAGACCTTCCAATCCAAAGCCTAAACACATATGATGATTCTAAACACAAAAGTACTACCAAAATTCAAACTTTAACACCAAAAATGATCCAAATGATGAAAACTACTCAAAACTCATTCAAACCCAAAAACCTATGAAAACCACTAAAAATCCAAGAACATGTAAGGTAGATGATCAAACCATGGCTCTTGATACCAATTGTTACATATTGGTTTTCACAAACACATAAACAAGCACAAATATGGGTCGACTAAAATGAGTTCTAGAGAGAGAAAGTGGAAGAGAGTTGGGAACTTTAGTGACACAAAGAAAAATGTATTATGAAAGCTCCAAACCTTTGCCTTGCTAGGCAAAGGGTATTTATAGTTAGTTACATGAGACGCCTCCTACGGGCTGTGGATCAGGCATACAGTGGGTAAAGACCTGTCCGTCCTCCACGGTGTTACATAACAAACTACTAACTATCACTAAATGACTACGACTATGAGCTTTCTAATGATTACTTATACTTGAGGTGACCAACTCTTTAACTACCATATTTTCTAAATCCTAACAGTTGGACTAAGTCATAACTATACTTTAGATGAGGAGACTTATCCTTCATTTCTTTATGGCAATGGACAGGGTGGGTACTTGTTGCTATATATGTGTCCCTTATATTGTTGCTTTGGCATCTGTTTTTAACTTGTTTCCTTCTTTGTACAGGGATGTACTTGCTTTCTTTTATCAAGGTTGGGGATCCCATGAAGGTAAAAGTCGCTGAAAGTAAGCGGTTCGAGGGGGAGCCAAAATTGTTGGATTCTACTGTGAGGCGGACTGTTCCGCTCCTCCCTTTTGCTCTTACCCATTCTAATAGTGAGTTGGAAGTTACTGTTAATGGAGAATTGGGTGATGAAGATGGTGGTGCGCACCAAGGTGATACTGCTACTTGTGGTGGTAATGCGGAACCGGGTAGTTCTGCTGCTATTATGAAATCTAGAAAGAGGAAAGGGAAATGAGATAGTATTGTCGAGCCTAACAATCCCCCGAAGAAGTTAATGGATGATTACGGAAATTATAGAAGGCTTGCCGTTGGTGGCAAATCTAAGTCTGCCATCCAGAGATTGCTGAAAGGGAGTGTGTTGAATGTGGAACTTGGGTTTCAAGCATTACCTAATCAGCCCTTTATTACTTTCTCCGTGTCAATCATACCAGAACATGAAACGGATGCCCAATATGACTCTATTGTTGGGCCTCAACTTTGTTCTATTGACCGTCCCATAAGGTTTGTTATATCTTCATATTCTTCGCATCATTCTATTACTCAGGATGCTGAAGTTAATTCTTTTATCATGCCTTTTATTTCGGTGATGACAGACGCTACCACTACCAATGTTTATGTTGCCTTTGGCTTAGCTTCGAAAGAAAAAGGAAAATATAAGGTTGCTGATCCTTCTCCATTCCTTGATTCTTCCTTATCCACTAGTGGTACCTATCTTGATATCAGTGGTTTTTATGGCCTTTCTGGTAGTGAGTTTTTGAATTGGGATATTCGTGCTGCAACTGGTGTGGACTCCAGCCATTTAGTCAAGACTTATATTCCAAGATGGAGCATGACCAAAGGTTCCTGCCACACTGACCCTATTGAGTGTCTTAAAATGATTGATGAGTTTGCTACTCTTGTGTTTTTTGCTTTAGTTTGCAGTATAGACCATGACCAACTGTTCTCGGAGTTTAATGTTAGATCTGCTCGTCAAACATGTTTAGGTGCTGAAGTGAGAATGCGTGTCGAGTACAACATTAAGATAAAAGGCGGTTATCTGCTAAGTGTGACCGGCTTGCTGATTTGTTGAAGGAAAAGGATCGAGAGATTGCAAGGCTGAAGACTAAATTGGCATTGGTGGAAGCTAAGGCCGCGGAGGCCTCTGAGAGTTCCCGTACTGTTTAGGCACATTATTTGAAGGAGTTGAACTCTATGCTTGAGTGAGAACGGGACGCTCTTAATGCGAAGGTAGCGGAACTCACGGCAAGGGTCGTGAGCTTGCAGATTTGAATGTCGTCGTCGTTACTGTTAAGCTCAGAATAATAGTTTTGTAGGTTAGGTATGCATTTTGGATGTTTTATGCATTCTTTCTCTCCTCTCTCTCTCTCTTTTTTTTTATCTATTGTACATTTTCATTTGTTGTAGGTACACACATTAGATGCTTCGTGTTCTGAGCTCCGTAATCAAGTCTCAAGTTTTGAGAACTTAAGGGGGAAATTTGAAAAGATTTAGGACACTCAGATGGATGAAGTTGTTGGTAAAGTGGCCAAGCTGGACACTGACCTTAGGGCGATGGCCATGCATCTTGATGAGATCTTCTATCCTCATCTGCTAACTGTTATATCTGGTCACTGGTGGTTATTGACACATGGTATGAAGCTTGCCATTACCAAATTTTTGAATTCTCAGGAATATCTTATAGCTTTGGCGGCAGATTTAGCCGTGCTATTGAGAAGGGGATGCAGGATGGTTTGGTGGCTGATATTTATCAAAAAAGGCGAATATGAGCCTTTTGGATGTTGCCTTTTATAACCCCTCTGTGGAGGCAGATTATAATTCCGCATTGCAAACACTCCGTGATCTGGAGTTCCCTTTGCTGGTGATCTGCGCAGAACAGTCAAGCTAAATCACACAAGCCTGCCACTTGTGAATGGCGGACCGTAACCAGCTTAAAACTGCTTAAACACAAATGCAATGAAGATCAGAGAATACAGGGGATTCCCGGGTCGTTATGTCCCAAGGAGACTCAATGGTGTGTTAAACACATGATCAGACGATAGAATGACCACTAATGATAGCGATCAGAAAGGTTTTGGATGGAAAATTAGCTAAAGAAAAGATTTACAAATGAAAGCGACTTAAATGCAAATTAAAAGGAATAAAAGATAAAAGATATTAAATAAACGCTATCACTATATTTAAAGTGATGAACGTTTAAAACCTAAAACTTACGTTTAAATTAAAATACGTAAACGTACAAAATAAAAAGTGAAATCTGAGAAATAAAAATCCTAAAAATATGAAAAATACATTTTTACAAACCTAATAATATAAGAAAATTATTAGAAAAGGAAAATTATTTTTAACACTATTTATTTAATTATTATTAATTAAAGACTATTTTAAACTATTTAATAATACTCTAAAATAAAAGAAAATATGAAATAAGACTAGAAAAATAAAATAAAGACTTAGAAAAATCTAAAATATGATAAAACTAATTTTAAAACAGAAAATATATTTTTTAGACTTTTTATGTATTTATTATTAATTAAAAACTATTTAAAACTAATTTAAATTATTAAAAATACCAAATAAAAGGAGAAAAATAGGGAAAAATACTTTTTAAGCTTTTTACATTTATCTAAACTTAAGAAAAATGAAAAATTATTTTTTGGAACTTTTTCTTAATTTTTTGTATTAAATGCTATTTAAAAGTGCTTAAAAACTAATTTAAATTAAGAAAAATAGCAAAACAACTCAGAAAAATCTGAAAATTTCAGGGAAAGTCTAAAATGATATTAAGAAGCTAGGAAAATTAGAAAAACATAGGGTTATGAGTAAGATTATGGAACTGATAAGCAAGAGCTTATTAAAATAAGCACTAGAATAAGCTAATGGAGTCCAAAAGCTACCAAACCAAAGGATAAGCTCTAATATGCTAAAGTAACAGAAATGGAACAAGTTTAAACAAGCCTAACCCTCTGATAAGCTAGATGCAAAGATTTGAGCTTATGAGATTTTGGCTTAAAAACAGTAAAGGGGTACCAACTTGCAGCCACAAAATAAGCAATCCAATAAGCTAGAAACTACAAACCAAATATTAGAACCTAATCTAGACCTGGCCAAGAACCTTAAGACCAAAAATTAGACCTTGGGGAGCTATGATGAAACTTGTGCAGGCCTTACAAAACTTGCACAAACCCTGTGCAGTTAACAGACCCCTGCACAGGGCATTTATGCCCTTTTTGAACAACAATTTTGAAGCTTAAACAAAATTCATAAAAATGTAAGAAATTGAACATAAGAAAATAGACCAAGAGGGCTTTCTAAAACTACAAGTTTTATAGAAATTGACTCAAAAATAAACCCAATAAAAATCACTCTATGTTGGCCAAAACTGACATTTCAATGTTTTTGACTTTTTCTAAAAACTGAAAAGTTGACTTAAGTGAAGTTTGATCTGGATTTATGAACTGGAAATGATATATATGGATGAAATAACACTGATGCAAGCTTTATCTATGACTTCTAAACACCAAACCATGGTCTGCAAATCTCAAATTCCAACAGTGGCATAATCAAGACAGGTTTGAGTGAATTTTGACTTATGTATTTCTAGGGGGCAAGAAAAGGACTGATATAAGTTCTATAAGTCTAAATGACACTAACCCAAAGGATTCTAAACACTGAGAAGTTTGAAAACTCCCTACAACAGCTTATTCCAAACACTGTCTTAAGCAACTCAAATGCAAATTTTAACTGACCAATTGCTAAACCAGTGTGAGTCACTCACTATCCTAACTGTAACTAACCAACTGACCCTAATTACAATTATTATAGCTAACAATTAACACTAATTCTAGGAGAACTATGATATGCAGTCTAGAGCAAACAAATGGCATAAAATAAATGAAAGGACTCACAACAGTCCAGATACTCAGACCAGCACAAATGGTTAAACACCACTTCAAATAAGTTCAATCAAACACCATCTTTAGTCCAGGTCAAGGATTTGACCATACCCTGCTCCCATTGACTTTTGTTGACCAAGATACAAAATTTCTTTAAACTTGAGTTTTAACCTTGCCAAGAGCTTTAAACAACTTATATAAGCTTAATGGAATTTAAACATAAGCTATTAAAGATTTGAACATGAGAATTTGAGAATGCTTTTTCCAACAGTAAACATGAGTTTTTGAAACTCAAATGAAACCTTAAATTAAGACTGAAACTTGGTTACAAACACTTAATTAAGTTAAATCCAATGCATAGAAACTGATATTACATTATTTTGAGTAAACTACTACATTTGTTTAAAAAAACGACATTTAAAGGAAAACTTAAAACTAGCTAACTACTCTTCTTCTTTCTCTTTGCTCCCTTTTATACTCCAAACTTCTTTCTCTCTCTTCCTCAGCATTTCCCAGCTGTATTTTTGACTTTTTAGATCACATAAGTGATTTTTGGCCAAATTGTCATTTTGGCGGGAAATGGTTATATGGCAGGTGGCTATGGTTGAGTGAATGGGGAAGGAATACAATTAATGTTTCTTGGATTGTGGTGTTTGGAGGGGGACAAAGGTGTGGAAAAGAGAGGAGGGGGGATGGTGGTTTCCTGGTTTACAGGCAAAGCAGGTGAGATTGGAGAGGGTGGACTTTTTTGGCGCGTATGAGAGGTTTGACTAACCATTTGACCGGTTATTAGTAATAAAAAGGGGGTTCACAATTGCAATTTGACAGGGGTCCAAGGAGTGTGAAAGGTCCAAAATGGGTGAAAGGGTTTTAAACTTCAAGGACCTTAGTTGTAACTTCTGAAATTCCAGGGACCAGAACTGCCAATTCATCAAACTTGTTCCAAGGACTGAAAATGACAAGCTTCAAAAGTATAAGGACTAAAATTGCCATTTTGCAATTTTCCAGGGGCCATTTCTGCCAATTTTCAAACCTGGAGGACCATTTTTGTAATTTTCTCAAAACTTTTTATATTTTTCACCAAAGGACTAAATTTGACAACTTATGATTTTAAAAGGACCTTTGGTGACTTTTCTTTTGAAATTTTGTGCTCAGGGACTGTTTTTGACAATTTTTGAAACTTGGGGGGCTAAAACTGCAATTTTTGCAAATTTGATATGTTTTTCATCTGATTTTGATATTTTTGCATTAAAAACACATAAAACACTGATTTGTGATATTTTGATCATTTTGATGTGTTTCTGAGTGTTTTCAGATGATTTTGCAGTTTATTTTGTACAAAAATGATGAGTATTTACACACTCATCAATCCCCCACACTAAGATATTGCTAGTCCCTAGCAATGATTTGAGAAAACATAATGGATTTTAATCTCTTTACCAAAAGCCATTACTTCTGGAGTAGCCAAATGTTTCAGTTCAAGTAAGAACCTTGGTACACTGATAACCAAATGATTTTGAGCAAATCATAAGCTGTAAACGGATTTGATTAGTCTTTACCAGAAGCCGTACCCTTCTGGACTAGCCAACTCTTAGATAAATTATCAATATTATCTTTGGTGAGCTGATTACCAATTATGGTTTTTCCACTGCCTTTACCACAAGCCATAAACTTGCGGGCTAGCCAACTCTTCACTTTTTAGGATATGGTGAGCTGAATACCATACAATTTTGGGCAAATTGCAAGCCGTCAACGGATTTGAGATATCTTTACCAAGAGTCGTTTGCTCCTGGATTAGCCAATCCTTTTGTCTTAAAGACATGGCGGACTGATAACCAGATGAGAAAGTGCAGAACACTTACTCCAAAAAAAAAAATTTGGCCAAAAACGGGGGAATTGGTATAATTATATGATAAAATTCGTGAGAATTCCCCCCCACACTTAGAAAGGAATATTGCCCTCAATATTCAAAGTACCGGCGGTTATGCCGAAACATAGAACGTAAAAAGGAAATACTACGGCCATTATTTAGAAAGAAGATTTTTTTTTTCTTTTTTTTTTTTTTTTTTTTTTTTTAGAGAAAAACTTATATATATATATATATATAACATGTGGGGTAACTCCCCCACACTAGGTGGAACACACGGGTGAAAACCCATGTTTAGCTACTGTTTTTGATTACCGAGTCGCTAGCTTGACTCGACCCCATATTCATTTGTTCATGGGGAAGCAAAGTGGAAGAGACAATCACCATCGGACTTTCATTCAAGATGTTTGGACAAACATTTGAAGCACGTGAAAGTTCCACACCGATGAGATATACATAGAAAGACCCGGCTCACAAATGATAAATGAAAATGCCGGGGTCAAAGATAGTGTCCTCACTCCCGAAGGAGTGAAGAAGAGAAGAAGACACATCATATGTGAGGAATGGAAGAAAGATGTTGATAACAATCAAGATCCATTCTTCATCCTCAAATGTAGACATATCGGGAGGAAGGGTGAAGGTAGTATCATCAATAAGCAAACTCTTATGATAGAGTACACCTTCCTCCGAGTCAATATCATCCTCAAGATCAAAATGGAAATGATCATATTCCGGAGGAGATATGTCATGAGAGAGTTCACCGGAGAACTCTTCATGAAGAGAATCATTGGGAAAAGCCTCAAGCTCGGGCTTGTCCAATGTAGAGTCACTATCCACAACGGGGATAGGAGATGAAGCTGACTTAGCACAAAATGATTCGATCTTAGAAACGAGGAGATTTATATTGAACAATTGTTCACGAAGTATCTCGTCCTCAATTTCCAGATCATCAGAATCTCTCACTTCTTCTAAGCTAACTAGCTCAGAAGGTAGCTCCTCGACATAATCGATGTCTCCATAGGATAAAGAATCGTCAAACGAAGTACAATCGTTATCAGAATCGGAGAACATCTCGACATGATCATATGGAATGTCAAGAGGAGGAGAGAAATTATCATCAAGAGGCTCATCACACATATTACCGGAGATAACCTCGGACTCACTTGGGGTTGGAACAAGGCTCTCAACACCAGACGATTCCATTTCTGGAATAGTGCTAAGAGGCTCGTCCCCCATTATGAGAGAGTCTTTGGAAGCAATAAAAGGTAAGATAGGTGTGATAGCAATAGACTGAGGGAGTTGAGAAATAAGATCGTTCAATTGAGTAACACTCTCCTCGTCGTCCTCATAGTATTCCCTCATTTGAATACTATCCTCATCATCATCGTCATCATATCTGATTCTTATGTTCATCTGCTGAAGCTTACACAACATTCTTTTCATTTGCAGTTTCTTTCGAATGCGTATTTCTTCAGAACTTTGAGGAAGATAACACTCCTCGTAATCATTGAGATGCTGTGAAGGCTCGGAAGTCTGATGACTGATGGAATACTGTGGGGGTTGGAAATTGTCAAAACCGGGAGAATTGGAATTTTGAAAATTTTGATTCATCGGTTGACATTCAAAAGTCTCATGAGGACCCCCGCAATTCTCACAACAGAGATAATTGGGAGAATAACTTTCACCAAAATTCTGATTGTAACATGGTTCCGGCTCATAGACAAGCGGAACCCGTGGTGGACAATCAAAACCGTAATGAGAATCATTCCCACAAAACTCGCATGAGTAGGATTCGTATTGGGGTTGTGGAGGTAGGTAGGAAAAATTAGGTGTTTCATTTGAAATGGGATCGGGATTACCGACAAACTTGTCTCCGAAACTCACATTGGTACATCGCCGACAATTTCCACCGTTAAACGGACCTCCACACCAGGAACATGTCAAATACCATGACATAGAGAATTAAACGGATAAGAGGGATAAGAGATGAAGAATTAAACGGTTATAGAAGATAAGGAATGGAGAATTAAACAGGTTTGAGGATAAAGAAATGTAGAATTAAACAGATTGGAGGATAAAGGATGGATATTTTTGGATTTTTGAAAAACATGCTATAAAAACAAAGAATGAAAATATTTTTGGTGTTTTTAACACTTTAGGAAAAGTGTTAATGAACTTTTTGATTTATATTAACTTTACAGAAAACTTTTTACAAACTGTGGGTATGTGCAACAATGGATCTGAAAATGGCTAAACACACGCTAAAGCCTCCCCGGCAGCGGCGCCAAAATTTTGATCTGCGCAGAACAGTCAAGCTAAATCACACAAGCCTGCCACTTGTGAATGGCGGACCGTAACCAGCTTAAAACTGCTTAAACACAAATGCAATGAAGATCAGAGAATACAGGGGATTCCCGGGTCGTTATGTCCCAAGGAGACTCAATGGTGTGTTAAACACATGATCAGACGATAGAATGACCACTAATGATAGCGATCAGAAAGGTTTTGGATGGAAAATTAGCTAAAGAAAAGATTTACAAATGAAAGCGACTTAAATGCAAATTAAAAGGAATAAAAGATAAAAGATATTAAATAAACGCTATCACTATATTTAAAGTGATGAACTTTTAAAACCTAAAACTTACGTTTAAATTAAAATACGTAAACGTACAAAATAAAAAGTGAAATCTGAGAAATAAAAATCCTAAAAATATGAAAAATACATTTTTACAAACCTAATAATATAAGAAAATTATTAGAAAAGGAAAATTATTTTTAACACTATTTATTTAATTATTATTAATTAAAGACTATTTTAAACTATTTAATAATACTCTAAAATAAAAGAAAATATGAAATAAGACTAGAAAAATAAAATAAAGACTTAGAAAAATCTAAAATATGATAAAACTAATTTTAAAACAGAAAATATATTTTTTAGACTTTTTATGTATTTATTATTAATTAAAAACTATTTAAAACTAATTTAAATTATTAAAAATACCAAATAAAAGGAGAAAAATAGGGAAAAATACTTTTTAAGCTTTTTACATTTATCTAAACTTAAGAAAAATGAAAAATTATTTTTTGGAACTTTTTCTTAATTTTTTGTATTAAATGCTATTTAAAAGTGCTTAAAAACTAATTTAAATTAAGAAAAATAGCAAAACAACTCAGAAAAATCTGAAAATTTCAGGGAAAGTCTAAAATGATATTAAGAAGCTAGGAAAATTAGAAAAACATAGGGTTATGAGTAAGATTATGGAACTGATAAGCAAGAGCTTATTAAAATAAGCACTAGAATAAGCTAATGGAGTCCAAAAGCTACCAAACCAAAGGATAAGCTCTAATATGCTAAAGTAACAGAAATGGAACAAGTTTAAACAAGCCTAACCCTCTGATAAGCTAGATGCAAAGATTTGAGCTTATGAGATTTTGGCTTAAAAACAGTAAAGGGGTACCAACTTGCAGCCACAAAATAAGCAATCCAATAAGCTAGAAACTACAAACCAAATATTAGAACCTAATCTAGACCTGGCCAAGAACCTTAAGACCAAAAATTAGACCTTGGGGAGCTATGATGAAACCTGTGCAGGCCTTACAAAACTTGCACAAACCCTGTGCAGTTAACAGACCCCTGCACAGGGCATTTATGCCCTTTTTGAACAACAATTTTGAAGCTTAAACAAAATTCATAAAAATGTAAGAAATTGAACATAAGAAAATAGACCAAGAGGGCTTTCTAAAACTACAAGTTTTATAGAAATTGACTCAAAAATAAACCCAATAAAAATCACTCTATGTTGGCCAAAACTGACATTTCAATGTTTTTGACTTTTTCTAAAAACTGAAAAGTTGACTTAAGTGAAGTTTGATCTGGATTTATGAACTGGAAATGATATATATGGATGAAATAACACTGATGCAAGCTTTATCTATGACTTCTAAACACCAAACCATGGTCTGCAAATCTCAAATTCCTACAGTGGCATAATCAAGACAGGTTTGAGTGAATTTTGACTTATGTATTTCTAGGGGGCAAGAAAAGGACTGATATAAGTTCTATAAGTCTAAATGACACTAACCCAAAGGATTCTAAACACTGAGAAGTTTGAAAACTCCCTACAACAGCTTATTCCAAACACTGTCTTAAGCAACTCAAATGCAAATTTTAACTGACCAATTGCTAAACCAGTGTGAGTCACTCACTATCCTAACTGTAACTAACCAACTGACCCTAATTACAATGATTATAGCTAACAATTAACACTAATTCTAGGAGAACTATGATATGCAGTCTAGAGCAAACAAATGGCATAAAATAAATGAAAGGACTCACAACAGTCCAGATACTCAGACCAGCACAAATGGTTAAACACCACTTCAAATAAGTTCAATCAAACACCATCTTTAGTCCAGGTCAAGGATTTGACCATACCCTGCTCCCATTGACTTTTGTTGACCAAGATACAAAATTTCTTTAAACTTGAGTTTTAACCTTGCCAAGAGCTTTAAACAACTTATATAAGCTTAATGGAATTTAAACATAAGCTATTAAAGATTTGAACATGAGAATTTGAGAATGCTTTTTCCAACAGTAAACATGAGTTTTTGAAACTCAAATGAAACCTTAAATTAAGACTGAAACTTGGTTACAAACACTTAATTAAGTTAAATCCAATGCATAGAAACTGATATTACATTATTTTGAGTAAACTACTACATTTGTTTAAAAAAACGACATTTAAAGGAAAACTTAAAACTAGCTAACTACTCTTCTTCTTTCTCTTTGCTCCCTTTTATACTCCAAACTTCTTTCTCTCTCTTCCTCAGCATTTCCCAGCTGTATTTTTGACTTTTTAGATCACATAAGTGATTTTTGGCCAAATTGTCATTTTGGCGGGAAATGGTTATAAGGCAGGTGGCTATGGTTGAGTGAATGGGGAAGGAATACAATTAATGTTTCTTGGATTGTGGTGTTTGGAGGGGGGACAAAGGTGTGGAAAAGAGAGGAGGGGGGATGGTGGTTTCCTGGTTTACAGGCAAAGCAGGTGAGATTGGAGAGGGTGGACTTTTTTGGCGCGTATGAGAGGTTTGACTAACCATTTGACCGGTTATTAGTAATAAAAAGGGGGTTCACAATTGCAATTTGACAGGGGTCCAAGGAGTGTGAAAGGTCCAAAATGGGTGAAAGGGTTTTAAACTTCAAGGACCTTAGTTGTAACTTCTGAAATTCCAGGGACCAGAACTGCCAATTCATCAAACTTGTTCCAAGGACTGAAAATGACAAGCTTCAAAAGTATAAGGACTAAAATTGCCATTTTGCAATTTTCCAGGGGCCATTTCTGCCAATTTTCAAACCTGGAGGACCATTTTTGTAATTTTCTCAAAACTTTTTATATTTTTCACCAAAGGACTAAATTTGACAACTTATGATTTTAAAAGGACCTTTGGTGACTTTTCTTTTGAAATTTTGTGCTCAGGGACTGTTTTTGACAATTTTTGAAACTTGGGGGGCTAAAACTGCAATTTTTGCAAATTTGATATGTTTTTCATCTGATTTTGATATTTTTGCATTAAAAACACATAAAACACTGATTTGTGATATTTTGATCATTTTGATGTGTTTCTGAGTGTTTTCAGATGATTTTGCAGTTTATTTTGTACAAAAATGATGAGTATTTACACACTCATCAGCTGGCTGCCTTGAAGGTTCACAAAGATGCTTGTATCGGAGATGTCATGAATTTTCTTCGTCTCGAAGGTCCCCTCGCGGATGTTCCTGACATGGCTGATTTGAAACCTGATCCGGAACAACTTGTTGTTCCTATCCATAATGTTGAGGATAATGTTGTTAATGGCGATACATCTTTATCTTTTTATTTAAGTGTTGCTCATCAGATGGTTAAGAAGATTAGAGAAAACCTAGATGCACAACGGTCTGCAATTGTATATGCTTATAATCCTTTGGTTGATCCCTTATCTGTCAGAAACCTGACAAGTACAGCAGTTCTTCTGAACACTGAGACAACCACCACCGCGACCATTGCTGCTCGGTCAACTACCATTGCTTCTACTATGCCCATGGAACTTATTTCGACAGATGAGTATGAGGTGGTGGATATATGTGTTCAAGGTAACAGCGGAGGTAATCAAGGCCTGGAGGAGGTGATGCTTCTTCAGTCGAGTTAGAAAAATAAGAAATTAAGACCACTCCAGAACATGACCTTGTACGTTAGTTTTGCTTATGCCGCGACCACGTGTGGTCTTTTTATAGCGACTGTTTGTAACTAACAATACTTATGTTTCATAAACATGTTTTTAAATGTGTCGTGGTTGTGTGCACCTTTTTGGTATGGCTTTTTGCACTTGCTTTATGATATGTGCTTTGCTATTACTTTTAATTCATACTGGTATGTTTATTATAATAGTATTTGTTGAATATTTGTGGGTTATTCTCCCGGTACCGAGCTTGCAGTACCTCTTATGTACCCTGAATGAATTGTTTGATTATTCACTCTTTTGTTATACGAAATAACGTTCTTTGGGCTATGCCCAGATGCATGCGCGTCTTATTCACATATATAAAGTAAAAAAGTAAAGAATTGTAAAAATAAACTAGTGAAGGTAGCTAGTCTCAACGTTTTTCATTAATATTTAAAAGATATTACAATATATAAAGTAAATTAAACTGTGGTTTTCTGATGCAGATTCCGCATGGGCGGTTGCTTACATCTAATGGACATAATACCTCTTGAGGTTACAGACATTCTATGCCTGCGGGAGTTGTGTTTCTTATTGATCTCTTAAACTTGTACGTGCCCTTATCTAGTGTATCTAGTTCGCGTCTTGAATCCTGAATTGAACAAGCTGGTTCCATTGCTGAAGCAAGTCCCGGTAGCTAATTAAGGTTATTCGAAGAACTAAGGTCGTGGACCGTTTTGTTTACTAACTGTTCTAAATGATGGTAAGGCTTAGTGGGGTAGCCTTTCCGGTCACAAATTAAATATATTTAACCTAGGCTTGTGAGACCGTCTTCTTGGCTTGTGTAACCGTCTTCTTGCTCGTAAGCTGGGCAGCAACAAAGATGAAGGAATCATTTTCATCCTTTGTTGTTTGACGCTGTTAGGGAAGTATTTTGTTAATTAGGGGAATCCGTATGCAATGAATTGCCCCTAATCTATAGTTTGTATCCTTCCCTAAGGACTAATCCTTTTCCACATCCTATCTCTCCCTTAAGCGACCCCTAATTTTCCTCTTCCTTGTCCCTGATGGTTGTTACCGGGATCAACCAGGGAACATTCCTAATGGTCACCTTCTCTGATGGCTAATGAAAGTCTAATTGTCAATGAGGCTCTCGCCATGGAGGTTACCATATTGCTCGAAAAGATGCTCGAGGACGTTATGGAAGGGGATTTAGATGAAGGGGATTTGTAAAGGATTGTGATTGTGGGTTATTAGTCGTCATTTAAGAGCGACTAATCATTATTAGTAGTCATTTAAGAGGGGCTCTAGACCATGAGATGATCCTCTGGGTTCTGATGCCACCTTTTAGTCCATGCCATATGCGAGTAAGTACTTGGGTGAATCATGAATTTGCAGGAAAAAATCATGGACAAATGACGTTTTGTCATTGAATGGAGGCCAATGATGAGTGACTTTATGCCGTTACCTAAGAACCTTCCTTGATCGATGAATAACATCTTCAACTTCTTTCAGGGGGATATTTGTAGTCCCTGTGAGCGACCAATTAATTTTACATATATTCAAGTTATGCTCAAGTTATGAGCCTCGTGGGCTTAGGTCATTATAATACTTTGTATTTGTTTGTAATCTCTTTTTACTCTTATGGAATTTTCTGCTTTCGCCCTTTTTTGTAATGAGTATTTATATCAGAGGATTTGTTGTTGCTTCACATGTGAATAGTAACTGTTAGGTCACCATATTAGTAACACAAGCATCAATATAAGAAGTAGAGATAAGAGATGATCGGATGAACAAACACACACACACACACACGTATGAAATATGAGAAGAGTTGTGCGTAAGGATATGTGTGAATTGAACAACCAACCCTCAAGTGAGGGTTTACAAGATTATTTATAGGAGGGAATGATGTGCCCGGTTAGTGCAAGTTTTAAATTTATAAAAGGTGAATTACCAATATTACCAATAACACATACGAGCAAGTATACTCGTCCGTTATAGCAAGATTATGAAGGTAAGTCGGGATCGTTCGCAGGGATTTGAGTGAATCTAAGCACAAGTTTGAATTAACGGAGTCTATCCAAAACATATAACAAAGCAAATAGATATAATGAAATTCAGATGATTAAAAACTACACTTGCTTAAACTAGTTTCATATCATAGATTAATGTGATTGTGTTAACCTCTTAACATGTTGGTTGTGATAATTAGTTGGTAGACTAATCTATTGTTCTTACAAGTCAAACTTTGATCAAGAGTTTAGTTTATAAAAAACAAGCATTAAGTTTAACCAATCAATTCAAGATCAATTCAAGTTTCATAAGTTTACATACATAAACTTAAACACAAAAACATCCACTTGTTCATCAAATTGCTTAAGAAATGGTCAATACAAAAGGTAACCGATCATAGACAAAAGGCTACAATTGATTCTCAACAACTAATCTTACGACCATTTAGATGTTTCCAACCAATCCAATTTGATAATCACCACCTTAGTTCCTTTGTGTAATCAAGAATAATGGGTAAAAACAATCATCCATAGACAAAATGATTATGACTAGTTGAATAACACGAAGTTCTTTCGACCCCAACGATTATTGTCAATTAGCCAAACTTGATTAACAAATGTCACTATGAAACTTTAGCACAATTGGGTCTTAGAATCAACTTGAAATTGAATTAAAACATGTTAACACAATCACTACCTAATCATATGATAATCACATCATTTAAGCAAGTGCATAAAGAAACTAGCCACTCATAGCAAACATAAACATAAACTCAGAACTTTGAATATTAGAAAACATGATTGAAAGCCTTACAATGTTTGGAATAAGATTACAAATGGTATAGTAATGATTCCCAAAGGATTGAGGTAGACTTCTAGGTGTTTTGGCCTCCAATTGGTGAACTTCTTGGACCTCCAAAGTTCTCTGGACTTGTAAGGACGAATTTTAAGAGCTTAAGGCTTTGTTTGATGAGTAGAGAGATTTGTATTATAGGTTGTTTTTCTAATGCTCACAATTAGCCTCTATTTATACTAATTCCAAGGCCTAGGGTATTAAATGTTGAACTTGGCCATCAAGGAGTAAGGAAGGGACTAGAATACACCAAGAGAAGGACCTAGAATCGTTTGGATGCAAAGGGGAAGCTTAGTGATGAAGATTTGGCAACTGTAGCTTCTCCAACCGGATCGGTCATACGACCAACCGATCCGGCTGGTCTTCAATAACAACTAGCCGACCGATCCGGTTGCGGGTTATGACCGATCGGTTGGCGATGGTAAAAACACTGATTCTGACCTAATTCCAACCGATCCGGTTGCGGGTGTAACCAGATCCGGTTGGATCTTCTGAGATACAAAAACCTGATCTTCTTCACTTACTTTGTAGAACTTGATTCTTCAATCACTGAGGTCTTCAAAAGGCCTTGAGATACTGATTTAGTCTTGTTGAAATGGGAATCTTTGGTTAGCTGAATATTTCTTCTTTTTCCTCCATTTCCCTGCACTTGGTTATAAACACTAGACAAACATCTCTAGATACGATTAAGTACTATAATCACGCAAGTATAACCAAATAACATATATAAAAGTACACATAACGCTACTAAAAACATGCACAATCTGAGCGTTATCAAATTCCCCCACACTTAAACTTTGCTTGCCCTCAAGCAAATCTAGGAAAAACATCCACTGGTACAAGATCGTGATTATGAAAAATGTGATGCAAATCAACCAAGTATAAATACGAGGGAGGATTCATCAATTATGCTTTATAAAGGTGAAACATCAAGATGTTTGACAATATCCAATGATTTTCTTGCATGATTTAACATTTCAAAACACCTCACGAAAAAGGAACGAAATATAATTCACTCAACACTCAATTTTAGCGGAGTAACAAGATAAATCACACTCATTGCTCAGTCATGATTAGATTATTACCATAAGCTTGTACAAGAAACAAAACTCCACCGACGTGGCGTGAGCACCAAGTAAAAACATCTAAAGAGGGCTTTTATTCGGGTTATAATGATATGGCTAAGGGTTAAGGGTATGAGTAAGGCATGGGAATGTTAATGAAATTGGTGTTAAAATAAAAATGAAATCAAGTCTAAAACCCATGTTGCTAGCTACCAAACATTCCACGAACCAAATAAACGATTATAGCTTTGCTTTCTTCTTTTTCACTTTCCACAGCTTTTCACTTTGCCATGACAATTGTTCTTCGATCATAGCACATTGGCTATTATTTCCATACTTTCAACACAATTTTTTTTTTTAAACATAAACTCATGGCTCAATCAATCACATAGGATGTGGTACTCATAATCATTTGAACAATCTTCACTTTCCAGGCGACTAGCAACCAACCGTTTAGACATTGATACGGGGTAGGCTAAGGTTTAAAGTGTAAAATCTTTTTGTATTTTCTGGGTGAAGCATAAATGAAAAGGATGGCTCATAGGGTGTAACTAGGGGTATCTAGCGCTAAAGATGAGCACTACAAATGGGTCCATGTGGGTGGTTAACTAACCAATGAGGCTAGCTAATATATCATTAGATGTAAAATGGAAGGCCATTTGGGTTAAATCCTAAGGTGCCTCTTTATCACACGAATTCACTTATATCGCACAAATGCAATCTCACTGCGGTCTGGTAATGATTTACAAGCACAAGTTCTAGAATTAATAAAATCACCGGCACACTCATAGCAAAAGATCCAAGCATAAAAGATGTATGCTAATAAGAAATAGGCTCAAATCCTCACAATTTAGTGGAAAGGGTATAATATGTGTTAGCAAATGTTTATCGATCCCAGAATAGATTGCAATAGTAATCGGAACACATCTCGAAGTTTTAAATATTACCAGATTTACCAGTGGAATGATCCAGTTATTCTAATAGATAATCCTAAAAGTGTGAAAACAACTAGATCACAAGGGCAAACAAAATTTTAAATTTAAGCATGAAAACTCTAATTTTTTCTATTCACCCCCCCCCCACCACTTAAGTTAGACATTGTCCTCAATGAAAAATGAACTTCAAAGTATAGAAATAGGGAAAAATAGAGATGAAACCAGATATGTCAATGAGTTTATCAGCTTAAAATTCTCTCTTCATTCTAAGCGTCCATTGGAGAAATCATCACCTACACACAATCTTATAAACAAACAAAAGGTTTTATTAAAAAGGATGGCAACCTCCCCCCCCCCCCCCCCCACACTTAAGTTCAACCGAAGGTTAAAACTTTGGGGAGCGACCATAGAAAATCAAAACACACACGGGTTGCCTCCCGAGAAGCGCTTGTTTTATTACCGAGTCATCAGCCTGACTCGAATCTTCCCGAATTTATTTAGCTGCAAGGGCAGCTTTGAACATTTTGTAAAGTTCGGGGATATACATGAATTCTTCACCAGTAGCTTCAATATCATCCCAGACGAACTCAACAGATGGTTTCCATGGAACAGTTTGTGGGATTCTTCCTGGAAATGGTGCTACAAAGGTGATAGTTTTGAATTCATTCTCATGGTGTCTCCAGGACACTGTCGCAGCTGAAACTTCTTTCATTTGCTCCTTGTCGTAATATAATTTGATTCGGTGTCCATTAACAATGAAACTTCCACCTTGTTTGTCATAGAGTTCGACATACCCAGATGGATATCCATGTTTTACGACATATGGTCCAAACCATTTTGGTTGTAACTTAGGAGCTTTGAATTTGAATTTCATGTTAAAAAGCAGAACTTTATCTCCGGCTTTGAATTCATTTCGAATTCGTAGCTTTTTATCATGATAAGCTTTTGTTCTGGCTTTATACAATTTGGATTTTTCATAAGCTTGGAGTCTTAATTCATCGAGTTCGTGCAATTGCAGAAATCTTTTCTCTCCAGCTATTTTGAGATCGGTGTTACAATGTCTGAGCGCCCAATAAGCACGATGTTCAACTTCGAACGGCAAATGACAAGTCTTCCCATACAAGAGTCTGTAAGGAGTTGTGCCAATTGGTGTTTTATAAGCCGTACGAAATGCCCACAGAGCATCGTCAAGTTTTCTTGCCCATAATGAAGGATTGTCTTTTACTGTCTTCTCCAGTATTCTTTTGAGAGCTCTGTTGGTATTTTCGACTTGACCACTTGTTTGTGGATGATAGGCAGTCGCAAATCGATGATGAACTCCATATCTTTTCATGGTTTTCTCCATTTGTTGATTGCAGAAATGAGTTCCTCGATCGCTTATGACTGCTTTGGGAATTCCGTAACGAGCGAAAAGCTTTTTGAGAAAATTAACGACGACACGAGCATCGTTTGTTGGTAAAGCTTCAGCTTCTGCCCATTTGGACACATAATCTATAGCAACGAGAATGTATTCGAATTTGTGGGATTTAGGGAAGGGTCCCATGAAATCTATTCCCCAAATATCGAATATTTCACACACTTGAATGCTTGTTAATGGCATTTCATCTCTCCGAGAGAGATTGGTTGTTCTTTGATAAGCGTCACAATTTTGAACAAGTGTGTGTGCTTCTTTGAATATTGTTGGCCAATAGAATCCAGCATCAAAAACTTTCTTAGCTGTGGTGGAAGGACCATAATGTCCCCCAGTTGGGCCATGATGACATTCGTCAAGAATTTTTCGGGTTTCGGAACCAAAAATACATCTTCGGATCATCCCATCGGGACAAATTTTGAAAAGATATGGTTATTCCCAAAAGTAGTATTTGAGTTCCGAAAAGAATTTGCTTCTTTGAGCATGAGTTAGACCTTTCCTGAGAATTCCTCCGGCGAGGTAATTCGCAAAGTCAGCAAACCAAGGATCGTCAGTTTCATCGATGGTCATAAGAGTTTCATCGGGAAAATAATCATCGATTTCTTCTTCTTTTAATTCCTCAAGATTGGGATTTTTGAGGCGAGATAAGTGATCATCAGCAAGATTCTCTGCTCCTTTCTTATCTTTGATTTCGATGTCAAATTCTTGAAGTAGTAAAATCCATCGAATAAGACGATGTTTAGCGTCTTGCTTGGTAAACAGATATTTGAGCGCTGAATGATCGGTAAAAACGACTGTTTTTTAGAGCACAAGATATGATCTGAATTTGTTGAATGCAAAAACGACGGCCGGTAATTCTTTTTCGGTGACGGTATAATTTTGCTGGGCACTATTCAGTGTCTTGCTAGCAAAATATATAGGCCGAAAATGTTTTCCTTCGCGTTGACCTAAGACAGCTCCAACAGCAAAATCGCTTGCGTCGCACATAAGTTCGAAGGGTAGTGACCAATTAGGTGAGACCATGATCGGAGCACTAGTAAGTTGAGATTTCAGTGTTTCGAAAGCTTTTATGCAATCAGCATTGAAGTCAAAGACAGATTCTTTCTCAAGAAGTTTCGTCATTGGACGAGATATTTTGGAAAAATCTTTGATGAATCGGCGGTAAAAACCAGCATGTCCTAAAAAACTTCTAACGGCTTTGACGTTAGTTGGTGGTGGAAGTTTTGAGATTACATCGACCTTTGCTTTGTCTACTTCCATTCCGGCACTGGAGATTTAGTGATTGATGATATAAACATTGAAGGTGCTGATGTAATAGTAGCTTTGACGTCTTCTGACATTCTTCTTTCTTGTGAGAAGAAGTGCCTTGATTCGAACAATCTCCCCAGTGTAGAGAAATTGTTTCCTTTGAAGTATTCTTCTTTGACGTCATCATTTTCTTTGTTCTTTGATTCTTTGTTCTTTTTGATGAAAGTGATAGTATGTTGTGGTTGTCTGCATCAGGTCTGCTTCGTTGCTCCAGTGTCTCCACGTCTTTCTCCAACATGCTCATATGCTCTTTAACGTTGGATTTCAGTACTGATGTAGTTCTCTTAGTCTTTAGACTTTGTAGATTCTTTGACTTGACGAAGAATCATTCTGACTTTGTGTTGCCTTTTGAGAGAACTTCACTTAGTGATGTTGTAGGTATGAGCATGTGGAGAATCTGCACGATCTTTTCCACCCGCAAGCATCCATAAGAAGAAAACATAAAACATTGGTTAGAAATAATCCAGCGCTTACAAGTTTGAACTTTGAGAGTGTTAACAGCATAGTGTGAAAACACAACTCTAATTCTCACAAAGGCTGTTCCTGAACTGGAGTCCCACAAGTGAGATAACGCGATGTACCGAAATACATCTACAGTTCAGATGAGCCGCTGAGGTACACCGAAGCATCACCTCACGATTGTAGACCGTTTGAGACACACTAAGCGTAATCCACGGGGAGTTACCAAAGTGACCTGCTGTCAGGGCTGTTTGATGTTGAACCTGGCAGGAGTTTCCATTCAATCACTGAGGATCACATTTGTGAACCCCTCATAAATGTTCTCGACAGATTGCAAAGATCTATGAAGGACTCGATATTGTATCACTTGCGTCCTTATTGTTGAACGACAATTGATGAAATGTCAAGTGTACCTAAGAGATCTTTTTATGAATCTCGTGGCTCTAGACTCCATTGTGCGCTTTGGTTTCCTAAGCGGAGACTAGGGAGAGGGTCTCCTTCTTCAATACCAGCTATCTCTAAGAGAAAGCCGATAGTTTTCGTAGGGTTCCCTGTGAGAATGAAACAAGCTTCTGTTAAGAGAAACTTGAGTGGCAAAGAAGGTTTAGTGC
This sequence comes from Chrysanthemum seticuspe, assembly GCA_019973895.1. Lineage (NCBI taxonomy): Eukaryota > Viridiplantae > Streptophyta > Magnoliopsida > Asterales > Asteraceae > Chrysanthemum > Chrysanthemum seticuspe. The sequence continues at coordinate 205,001,309 of BPTQ01000004.1, read as the reverse complement.
ATGCGTCACTGGGTCCATGACGACTTTGTTCTTCAATACCGGTGTCATCAAGTGACTACCAGTAGCATATGAATTGAACCCGGTGTCTGCCCTACTTTGAATAATCTGGAGGGCTATTTATTTTCACCCTTTTCTTTACGTTTCTTTTTAATTCTTCAACTCCTTCTTTCTCCGATTCTCATTTTCTCCTTTTTATAATCATACCAAAGGACTTCTAGATTCTAACTATTGGTGGAGTCCTTGGGTAGATCCCTCCGGCTCTGGCAGGTCATAGGACGGTTATTCCTAACCTTAGTCACCTTATAACTCCATTGCCACAAAACCAATTTGCATGAAAATCTCTCAAAGTATTTATAAGTAAGAAACATTTTGTAATACTTCGAGAGTTTTATATTTTGCAGAAATACTCCCCCTCCACACGAGCTTAAGTGTTTTGACAGAAATCTACACGGTGAGAGAAGAGCGCACACTTTTGAATTGATCAACTCAAGATAGACAATTCCCCGCGAGGCACGGTTACGTTGCATAGTTAAAGAGATACATTTTCAGCTTTTAGGTGACAACTAGCTCTAATAACTACCTTGAAGATGTGGACAACCCCGAATGGTTGTCAACCCGTCAAAGTTCATGTCTATCAGGAGTTTCTCGAAAGGTACGATCTACTCGGATAAGTTTTGGAAGACAAATCTTTTCGATGTATGACTGTTCAGATTTCGTCAATTCATGGGTTGAAGTCTTATCACACGAAGATTCAATAGCAATTCACAACATATTTCTTATCACATAATTTTTCTCCCCCTCAAAAATGGCATATAAATGTTATTTTTGACTAAATTTGATATCGAATATGACCATTTCGAATTTTGTGGGAAGATTATCACGAAGAAAAATTTTGTGAACAAAGTTTGTAGGCAAATACTCCCCCTCAACAAGTGAAATAAACTTTTGAGGTTTTGAAAATCATAAGGGGAAATACTTGTTCTATTGAGCAAAACTTTGAAAAAGTGAAAGTTTTGATTAGTTTTACTCAAAAGTAAGAAGCTTTCGCTCCTTTTATAGGATTGTGGCACTGAAGCGTACCACAGGGTCCTTTCATTACAAGTACGGGTTGTACACTGTTATGTGTGCACAAGCCATTGTCATTAAAAATCACACATCCAAATGTTAAGATAATGAACCAAATCAAGGGTTACCAGGAGAATCCGGAAGTCCAGCAATAACTCCAGGAATGCGTTCGGGACGTTGATAGCCTGTGAGAGATATGCTGGGACGACCTCCTACAAAACTCTCCAAAGTTCTGAACTGATCCCTTCTGAACAACCTTTCATCAATCCGCGTGATGATCTTCTTCACATCCCTTTTCTCCATTGAATTTCATTTCTTAGGTGACCCAATGCCTTGTTGTATTTCCTTTAACCGATAAGCTAACCCATCCCTGACTTTCTTCAGTGTATGATCCCCAAACTTATGAAGCTCTTTACACGCCATTAAGCAATTTTGGTGTAGTTCACTACGGTAGACTACCCCAAATGGTCTACTGATGAGGGTGTACTGAGGAAGTTGGTTTATGTCGGGAAGGTCACGCTATGGTTTAGTGAGGTTAACACGCGTCTGATATGATTCCACGGCAAGCTGAATGTCTTCTACACGTTTGGATCACAATTCTCCTGATGTAGATGAGTAATGACTTGATGTATTCGTGTTGGACAGTTGTGGAGAAATGTCGCATTCGTCCTTGCACCTTAGCAAGATACATGTCTTCAATGTCATCTAGCGACAGTCTCGAAAAATCCGCTTCACATAATTCATAGTCCTCTTCGTCTTGTCGTTTGACCACAATGTTCTTGAGGAATGTGTAGTCCCATTTTGACACAAGAGTAACATGCCTAATAGCAACGATCTGTTTATCACTAAACACTTCGTGTTTCGACTTTTGAACCTGGCAGCTTTTGTAGAAGATTCTTTGGTGTACAGGCCAATGGTGAATCCCATACATCGCATCAAGGTCATACTGTTCCACGATGTTGGCAAACATGTGAGTAGCATTTTCCTCGATGGCTATGTTGTTGGAGTATATTGCTGCAGGGAAAGGAAGTGTGAGTGATGTAGCGTATTTCTTGGAGACATCGCTACCGTGTAGAAGAAATTCTAGGTCGTTGTTGAAGAAATAACGGAATGGAATCTTGGGTTGATCTGGTTGGCCAATTGTAGGTAGAGGTCTGGTCCAATCTGTGTAGTATGGAGCCTTGTCTTTTCTGGTGAAGTCAATGTTCGCTTCAGGGTTGAGCCAATCGATGTTGTTAGACATGGCTCGTGCTATGTTTTCAAGATGATATTCAACTTTAATAGCACTTTCAGAGCTGTCTTTGAGCAGTTGAAAAGCTTCATTCTTAATGCGTTTCAACTCTGCTTTTGTCATCTTCTTCACCCGAAACTTTTCTTGAAGTAACTTAGCATGCTCCAATGTTCGACCATCTACCATTTCTTGACCTTCAGGTAGTGAGGGAGTAGCATCCACAAGTGTAGAAAACCAGTCATATTCAGCGGTGTCATCTTCGTCTAGCCATGAGACAACATTGGTCTTTGTCTTCTTTTTCTTAGGCCTAGATGAGGATCCTGGTTTCTTTGTTGTGGAGGGAGAGGTGGGTTGTTGTTGGGGCTCATGGAACTTTTCATCGTCACCACCAGTGTATTCGAAATGATCATCGGTTTTCTCTGTGGATGGTGGTAACTCAGAGTCCTGAGGTTTATCAGCAGTAGAGCGTGGAGGAGATCGTCTTTGTGTTGGAGTCCTTTGGGGTGGTGGTGGCATAGAGGATGAATCATCAGTTTTCTTTGGGCGTTTAGGCTCCTTATCTTTATCCTTATCCTTATCGTCATCGTCTCTTGGACGCTTAGGCCTTTCAGCTTCTGCTCTGCATGCTGTTTTAAGTTGGTATTCCACCAGTACGTCAAACAATTTACCTTCATCAGAAGTAAATGTTGCAGATCATTTTGACATTTGTGTTACCAGCTTGGAAACCAATTCAGCATCCGAGAACACTATAGGATCAGTTGGGTTGATTATTACGGTTAGAGGTGTTGATCTTATAGTTTGCTTAGCCAATTGCATGAGATTCGGATAGAGTTGTCTGTTGAAAATCTCTCTTGTCACGCCAGGAACGGTGTCGAGAAGGAACTTGTGAGTATATCCCGTAATCATCTCGTTCATTTCCCCTTGGATATCACGTTGCATAAACTTCTGGATATACTCCCTTTCACTTGACATCTTGTCGATCTCGTCTTGTAGAAGATTGATACTGTCAGCGAGTTGATTCAGCTTTTTGTTGGTCACGTCTTTCTTTTTGACTTGCTTGACAGCTTTAACAATCTCTGTCTTAGCCCGGGATATCCAAGAGTCTGTTGGTTTCTTCACTGACTTGGATGTGGATCTGGTTGAGCCTTTGGATGGTGGTGGAGATGAATGAGAGGATGAGTCTAATGATGATGAGACATGAGGAGACACAGGGTCTTTTGGTGGCTCAGAAGTGAGTTCCTTGGAACGTGCTAGACTATCTAGAAGAAAATCATCATAATCAACTTCGTCATCTTGTCCAGATTTAGCCATTTCTTCAGCCTTAATCCGGGCTTCTTCATCTTCTTTAGCTTGAGCTTCTTTTTCTGCATTTTGTTTAGCTGTAGCCTCAGCATCTTCATCAGAAATTTTCTCAGACTTCTACTTTTCTGGTTCCTCAAAGTCATAGTTGATAGAATCCTCAAGTTGCCTTTGCTGTTGTTCGTGGGTGGTAGTACCAGTTCCCTTATCGGGTTGATTAACCGCATCGGAAACTGGTGTAGATAGTGCACCACCACTTGACCCTCCGGGGCCACGAGTTTGTTGCTGTACGAACTCTTTGGAAACGTGAAGGAGTCTTAGATTCTTCACCTTTTTCCTGTAGTCTCTATCTTCATCCAGTGGCTCTTCTTCCGAGCTTTCCTCTTCTTGCACAAGCACTGGAGTTTTATCTTTACCTTTATCAGCTTTTGGACTGGGAGGTTTTGCTACAGTTTGAGTGTCATCGACTGGAGTTTCTGAGTGGGTAACCTCTTCATCGGTGTCAGTCTCCTCTGAGCTTTCATCCACTAGCTTTTGTTGCGGTTCAGGTTTGGGAATAGGGATGGCACTCGATGCTAGAACTCTCCTTTTGTTAATGTGAGTCCTTTTAGGATACTTTCTCGTACTTTCAGTGCTCGTAATACTTCCAGCACTGCCTCTCCTTGTCTTCCTAGTAGGTGTACCAGAGGACTTTTCATCAAGGAAACCTACTTTTCCTGCTTCAACTGCTACCAGATATCGTTTGTATGAATACAGTCCTTTGATAGCATCAGTAAGAAGATGATCTGGCAACACTGCTCCTTGTTTCTTCGTTGTTGAGTCCTTAAATCTGACAGTGAGTGTGGGCTCATACAACACGGAGTGTTGGTTTGGGTCATCAAGTCTCAAGGGAATATCAGGATTATACCCTAGAGCTCTTTGGATCAACAGTTTGGTGTATCTGATATACGGGATCTTGGTGCCAGGCCTTTTAAGGTAAGACATCATGTCATCCCATATCAGAGCTTCAACTTCAATGTCTTTCATGTTGACCAAAGCCCAAAATATTTGTAGTTCCATGAGCTTGGGATGCTCATGACCACTATCACGTCCAGAAACGGATTTGGCAATCATTATGTAGAGGGTTCTCCATGGCTGAGGAATTATCTTGAGATCAACAGATGAGTGCTTTGTGATTACCCCGGTAGCTTCGTCATAGCCGATGTCGACCATGAACTGGAGAACGACCTATTCCGTTGGAGTAGCATTGTATTCAGTAGGCTCGATGACAGGAATCAGAAGAATAGCCCTCAAATCTGCTGGCGTGATGGTGACTTGTTTGTTGTTAAGAGTCACAGTCACGGCATTTTGACCTTTCACCTTTCGTATAGTGTGCCAGAATTGGTGAATGTAGATCTCAAGTACAGTAGAAGAGTTTGTGAGCATGTTCTGATAAGGGTGAGTCTTCAGAATATCCACTGCAATCTGACACGAAGACTCAGAACAAAAGAAGTTATCAAAATCAACTCTGAGGTTGTTCTTTCCGATCTTCATTGGGTAACCATGAGGGAAGATATCTTCAACAGTGAGAACATTTAGTGCTTCCACATTTTGCATTTGAACGTCCATATCGTGATATGAAAGATATTTAGCTAAAAGAACCAACATATCGAAAGACATTACGTTAGTCAACAGTTGATTTTATTGTCTATTTATTGAATGTGATATGTCGATGATTGTTACGAGTCCAATGTCATGTGTTAGTCTAATAGTCCAGAGACGTCGTGATAAGTTTCGTGAATAGATTAACTTTGAGTTTTAAAGTCCAAGTTTTTACTTATTTTCACAACTTATTAAACAATTAAGCTTATTGGTGACATTTTAGTTTCGTGACGTTATGATGTATTTATTTATAAGTTTGCACGCGTAACAATTCACAATTTTGGTTAAAACTAGGCTTAGGCGTAGATGTTGCAAGCTTATGCGTAAACAGGAGTGGTTATACGCGTAAGCATAAGCTTATGCGTAGGATCTTGACTTACGCGTAAGAAATGTTACGCGTAGGAAAAGAGGGCCTTAGGCACAGAGCTTACGCGTAAGCGTATATGGAACCTTACGCGTAAGGCTTACTCGTAAGAGTGAACCTTATGCGTAAAGGTTACTGTTTACGCATATCCTTCACAGGATACGCGTAGTCCCCATTGTAGAACATTACGCGTAAAGGTTACGCGTAAGATTTCTCTTACGCATAACATGCTACGCGTAAGGTGATCCTTATGCGTAGAAGTTCTAATAACCTTGATTCTGAATTTTCACGCGTAGAAATCCTGAAATAAGTTCATCATAACATCAATATTAACACATACAATCAATCCCTTTCAGTTCAAAACATGGAGTCACAGTTAAGCAGTTATGCGTAGAATGCATTTTACACGTAAACATTAAACCCTAGGATTCAATTTCTACGAGTAACAATTCTAACCATAGGATTAACACCAAAACGTTTCTGGGATATCTTAGAGTCCTAGTGAGAAGTTCTATACAAGTTTTAACATCAAAAACCCTCTGAATCAAAAATACCCAAATCGTATGAACTTAAACCCTAAATTTTAATTCTCACACAATTGATGTTTCTGGGTAAGTTTTAAACGTGGATATGATTAATTCAACATATAAACAACATCTCTTAACCATCTATTTAACTAAAAACACTCACAATTGTAAATACCCAATTCACGCATAAGAACCCTAATTTTGAAATCGTTCAATTCGTGTTTCTGGGTGGATTTGTTTGATGAAAACAGTTAATGTATGAATATTTAAGCATTTTAACACCATTTTTATCAACCCAAACACACAAATGAAGAATTTGTGTTCATGGCTTACGCGAAGAACACAAATCTCACTCAAACACAAGATTAAACCGTTGGATTCGCAAACGAATCAAAACCATTGTTTGTGTAATCATTTAGAACGTAAAAACACTTACAAATTGATGATCAAAAACACGGTTTTGATTGTGAATTCTTAGGCGTAGGATTTAGTTGGTGGATAATAAATGAGGTGAATTAAATGTGTTTTTGAAATGTTATATTAAAAATACTTTGAGCATTTGACAGATTCAGTCCCTCCACTTTAACCATTTACATCCAACGCCCATAACTTCCATTTTGGTTACCAAAAGTATGATTTATGGAAAAAAACTTGACGACACTCCCCCTCGACTTAAGAAATAATGAAATTTTATAAATTTGAGTCCGGGGAGTGTCAGTAAACCAGAAATGTGACCACCATTAACAAAGAAACAACCGGAATGAGGTAACATGCAAGTACAAGGTTTTATGAAACCAAAAAATATTTGCTTTCTCCCCCTCAACACTTGACTATAAAATACTGAATTTTGAAAGATTAAAGTGTTGACGGAAGATTTGTACTTGCCATGTTAAAAGAAATATAGATAGAAGAATATTTTTGTTGTTTTATCAGATTTTAGAATTTTGTATTTTGTTTTTAAAAATATTTACAAAAGAGGTTTGGTGTTTGACTGTTTTTAAGAATGTTTTAAAAGTTCATCCAGTTCCTCTGGAGTCAAACACCGCATACCAATTCGGTGGACCAACTCATTAAACCTAGCAGGAGGTAAGGCTTTGGTAAGAAGATCTGCCAGTTGGTATTCAGTACCCACAAAGTATATTTCAACAGTACCCTTTTCCACGTGCTTCTTGATGAAATGATATCGAAGATCGATGTGCTTTGATTTCAAATGTTGAACAGAGTTACACGAGATCACAATAGCACTCCGATTATCGCAGTACATCGGGATTCGGTCAAATACGTAACCATAGTCTTTGAGTTGTGTTCTCATCCAAATGACTTGAGCACAACACGCCGACATGGCTACATATTCTTCTTCGGTTGAGGACAACGATGTACAATCCTGCTTCTTCGATTGCCATGACACCAGTTTATCACCAAGAAATTGTAATGCTCCTGAAGTACTTTTCCGTGAATCTAAGCATCCTGCGTGATCAGTGTCTGAAAAAGCTATTAGTTCAAGATCAGAATCCTTCGGATACCAGAGCCCCAAGTTAATGGTTCCCTTGAAGTATCGGAGGATTCTTTTAGCCTCGGAGAGGTGGGTTTCAGTTGGTCTCTACTGATAACAGGAGCAAAGATATACGGCAAAAACAATATCAGGCATGCTAGCCGTTAGATACATGAGAGACCCAATGATACTTCGGTATTTTGTAGGGTCCACCAATTTCCCATGTAAATCAGCGTCTAGTTTCTTGGTATGTGCCATTGGTGTGGCATAGGTGTCACAGTTTTGCATTCCAAATTTGTTTAAAAGTTCAAGGGCATATTTAGACTAACTCAAGAAAATACCACGGGGTGATTGATGAACTTGCAGTCCTAGAAAGAACGTAAGTTCACCCATCATGGACATTTCAAAAAGTTTTTTCATTAGTTTTGAAAAAGCGTTTGAGTATTTTAAATGTGTTGACCCAAAAATGATGTCATCCACATAAATTTGAACGATTATGTGTGCCCCGTGATATTGTATGAACAGTGTAGGGTCGACCGAACCTTTGATAAATTGGTGAGATAGGAGAAAGGATGATAACTCATCATACCATGCCCGAGGGGCTTGCTTGAGTCCGTAGAGAGCCTTGTTCAGTTTGTAGACATGGTTCGGGAACTCGGGATCAACGAATCCTTCTGGCTGGCTGACATAAACCGTTTCTTTCAGTTTCCCATTCAGAAAAGCATTTTTGACGTCCATCTGAAAGACCGTTATGTTCATATGAGCCGCGAACGCGAGAAATATCCGAACAGCCTCAAGACGAGCAACCGGAGAAAATGATTCTTCAAATTCAATACCCTCTTCCTGTCTATAACCCTTAGCCACCAGACGTGACTTATTTCTGATTACGGTTCCTTCAGCATCCAATTCGTTTTTCCAAATCCATTTGAGACTAATGACGTAGACCCATGTTGGTCTTTCAACCAATTCCCATACTTCAAGACGTTTAAACTGATTAAGTTCTTCTTGCATGGATTCAATCCAGTTGTCTTTGGTCATTGCATCTTTAATGTTTTTAGGTTCAGATTGGCAGACAGTGAGTGCATAAATGCAATGTTCACCGTCTGTGTAAAGTCGTTGTCTCATTACGACTGGTTGATTCGGGTTACCAATAATGTTATTGAGAGGATGGTCTTTCGTTCAACGATGTGTGGAAGGTTGATGTTGATATACATTATGCAGATTTGGAGGATTCAAATGGCTAGTAGATGATTCCGCAACATCAGGTGCAGCAGTTTCATTAGCAAACGGGTTAAAGAACGCATTTGGATCATAATCTGCAGGTGGGGTTACTTTATTGTTCAGAACATCATCAGCTGGTTCAGCGTCGTTGGATGGTTGTAGAGTCAACTGGTGGTGCTTCTTCAACAGTAGTAGTTGTAGCAGGTATATCAGGTATTTGATTTTGATCAGGTTGAGCAGCGGAAACATTGGATACACCTGGAGCACGTTCATCAATATCATCACTAAACAGAGGAGCAAATAGCTTTTCCATTTGTTGACGAGTAAGTTGGGGGCTTGCTTCAGCTGATGATGGGGTTTGAAGGAAGTTTAAACGGTTATGACTGGGTTCCAAGCTGTTATGCTCAGAAGCCATTTCTGTAAGCTCATCGAAATTTGCATGAATCGTTTCCATAACCTGCTTTGTACGACGAATCTAGATCCGGAAACCCTTAGAATTTTCACAATATCCTATAAAGACTCCAATGTCAGCTTTGGCTTTGAGCTTACCAAAGTCATCACGATCATTATTCGGATAACAAAGGGATCCAAATACATGAAAGTGTTTGAGATCCGGAAGTTTAGCATTGATTAACATCGTTCTTGCAGCTTCCACTAACGTGCGGTTTCGTCTTTCAACAACTCCGTTTTGTTCTGGTGTACGTGCAATAGATGTTTGATGCTCAATTCCCACTTTCTCATAAAATGCACGAAGTGTTTGATTCACAAATTCAGTTCCTTTGTCTGTTCTGATTTGTCTGACTGTGTTCTGGAGCTGAACTTGAATTTTTATAAGAAAGGTGATGATCATCTGTGGAGCTTGATCTTTAGTTCGAAGAAAATAAACCCAAGTCCATCTTGAGTAGTCATCTACAATTACCAAAATGCAGCGTTTGCCATTAATCGTCTGCACGCGCATCGGGCCACACAAATCCATGTAAAGAAGATGAAGCACATGCTGTGAGCTGTGTTCCACCTTTGAAGGAAAATGAGCACGAGTGATTTTCCCTTGTTCACAGGCTGAGCATAGGTGGTCTTTATAATACCGAAATCTTGGGAGACCTTCAACTAGTTTGTATCGAGTGCGGTTGGTTATGGTTTGAAATTTTAGATGTGAGAGACGACGGTGCCATAGCCAGGATCTTGTAGATGTAGCCTTAGAAATTAGACAGATGGGAGATGAAGCAATCATGTCTTGCTTTGAGATTGTGTAAAGACTTGATGTGCGTTGACCAGACATAAGATCGTTTCCTTGTAGATCACGAATGAAACAAGTTTTCTCCCGAAAAGCAACTTCGAAATCTCCATCACAAAATTGACCGACTGAGAAGAGATTGTGACCGAGACCTTCCACATAATAAACTCTGCTAATTTCGATGTTCCCATTGGTGTAATCTCCGAAGCCCATGATAGCCGCGAAGTGATCATTCCCGAATCTGACAGTGCCAATAAATTTTGAAACAAAATTTGATAACAGTTTAAGATTGCATGTCATGTGTCGGGAACGTCCGCTATCAACAACCCAGAGGATGATCTGTATCACCTGCATTACACACAGACGACACAGATGGAATAGAAGTAGATGTGGAACCCAAAGAGTTAGAGGGTTCCGAAGCAGTTATAGGTGAAACACACACGTCTATGATTTTAGGTATCCAATGAAATCCTAGTGTATTGTGTAACAATTTATGCCATCTCTAACTAGTCTTAGCTTTGGTCTTAGTGAATGCACTAGGTGACAAGTTCTTCCTAGGAGGTGAAGGTGGAGCTATAGGAACATCAATGCATTTCTTAGAACCTAAGGAGGGCGGTTTACCAAGCACAGACTTAGAAGCATTAGTGGGCCTTGAGGTATTCCTTTTCTTAGGGTTCCATAAACGCGACAAGATAGATTTAGCAACACATTTGTCATGACAATCAGAAAGCATACTTTGATGACATATAACACAAGAAGCTTCAAACTTAACATCAAAAGTACTTAACGGTTCAGAATTCGTTACATCACTTTTTCTATTACATTTATCTAACGCAATGTCTAAAGTGGATGCAACTTGAGTTTTATTCAAAGTCCTAGGGTGTTCTTCTACTTCAGCATTCTTTATTAATCCTTTCTTACGTCGCAACTTCCTATTCTTCCTTGTATTGCTCCTAGGCTGTGAAGTGCGGGCGTTGGGAAAAGAGGCAACTATACCTGTTTCAGTAGAGGGAATCACATTAGTATCTTGTGGTTTGTCATTAGGCATTCGAGTGTCACTTTTTCTAAGTGTTACAGGTGCAAGTTTCTTAATGTTTCTTAGCTGAACCTGTTCATACTTTCCTAACTTCTCTTTTAACTCGATGATAGTGTGCAACAAATCTTGATTTTCATAACGAAGTTTTCCATAAACATTTGTGATTTCTTTAGTGTGTGCAAGATAATGATCAAGCTCGTTTGATGCTTCATCACGAGTTTGTTTGCGTAAATCAAATAAGACACCATATTCCTTTTTAACTTTTGCAAGTTCTTGTTCATATTTTGAGATTTGACATTTCAAAGACGCGTTTTGATCATCCAGTTGCTCAATTTTAGGATCAAAAGATTTTGAGCGCAATTGGGTGATTTTGTTTTGCAAAGCAAGTTCACGATTTTAACAATCTTTTTGACACCATTGAAGACGACGTTTTGCATCTGAAAGCTCTTTTAACAATCGTTCATTTTCAACTTTTAAAGACTCGATTTGTGACACAGTATCAGTATTCTCAACAATTTCAACAGAATCAACAGTATCCGCAGAGATATAATGAAATGCATATGCAACAGAATGTAATAACACAACATTATGGATATCAGCACAGATAACATCTTCCAAGAGTCGATCAACATCTTTTCGTAACATTTTCTTTTTGCGTTTTGTATTTGAAATCGATGTTTCTGTTTTCTCGAAAACTATTTTCATCAGTCCAAGTTCCTTATGAAATTCCCGTTCCCAATACAAGGCACAATTTTTCAAATTTTGAACATGGGGTAAAATTCTTTTCTGAAAAATATCTCTTTGTTCTCACGCCTGAGGCGATTGAAAATGTTCAACTTTTATTTCAGAATGAAATTCAATCGCACATTCTAAAAGTTTGATGTCAGAAATGAAAATGTCAAAATATCTAAGAATTTGACGATTTTCGAGTATTGATTTTACTTCACTGAGTGAAGGTAAAGGACCATTATTTTGTGCAGAATTGGTTTCGGGTCTCACAGTAGAAGACTTAGAAGTAGGTGTGATAACCCAAGGTGTGTTAGAATTATCCTGCTGTGTGACAAAAGTAATGGCTTTTGAATAGTTAAATGGTTTGTTATTAACAACATTTTTCATTTTTGACCGACTCTCGTCATCTGCATCTAATTCCTCTTGATGATGATATTCAACAACACTCATAATAGAATCATCAATTTTGTGTTCTGCACTGTAAACTTCAGGATTTGGTTCGAATGCTTTGTTTGAAAGCTTTGGTTTGTAATCAGCAAGATTCGGTCCATATCCATTTGGATTGGGTTTTAAAGTAAACTTTTGAATAGTTGTGATTGACTCACCATGTTTATAAACAACATTTCGAAACTCTTTGATTTTGTTTTGTAAGCCGACAATTTCTTCAAGATAGTCATCTATTCATTTCGTTGAATGCTTTTTGTATTCAGAGAACTGTTTTTGACAAGTTAACAACTCAGACTTGGCTTTTTGAGTTTCCAAAGTAAGAGCGTTAAGTTGTTTTTTTTATGATCATATTTCAGTTGTTCTATTTGAGACAACAAAGCATTCTTGGATGCGACTAGATCACGTATCTGTCGTTCTTGTGATTTTTCGTTTTGGTGAGATTTAGCAAAAGCGACTTCAAAACCTTGTTCATGTTTTTCTTGACTTTTGAAAACGTTGAGTTGCCTTATTAAGCATTCATTATCCCTAGTTAACAGTGCATTTTTTTCTTTTAATTGCTTGCATATTTCCAATCGAGATTCTTGGTCTTTAATTAAGGTCATGAGCTCAACTTCTAGATGAGACGAAGGATCATCTTGTTCAACGTGAGTCTCAACATGATCATTAGTCAGATCCTCAAGTATAACAACGGAGTCAACTTGATTATCAATGGTAACCATAAGGTCATCTTGATCGTCAAGTATAACTACGGGGTCTATTTGATTATCTTTGGAATGAGATGTAGACGGCGCATGTTGAACACTCTAATCCTTGTCGGATGTAGAAAGTGGCTGAGATATCAGATCATTAATGAGTATAGTTTGATCTGGTACCTGAGACAAGCCGTCAGTTTCATACACTGGGCCTGTGTCACTCATGTGGAGAGCTTGCATGTGTGCCATCAACATCAGTGCTGCATTAGCCTGCAAGTCCTCCATGTCATCATCAGAATCTGCATCTGCCATGAAGTTGTGTTCCTTGTTGGTAAGAGTTCCACCAGCTTCATCCTTGAGAGCCAAGAGCAAAGCCTCTTTGTGATAAGCGCTGCCTCTTGTCCTCGGTTTTGGGCATGCATTAGCCAGATGACCCTTCTCATTACAGTTATAAAAACGAAGACCATTAACCCCATTCTGAGCATTACCCTGTTCAACCACTTGAGCCCTTTGTTGTTGTGGAGCACCCATGTTATTCCTTCCCACTTGATTAAACCCTTGACCACCGCCCATCTGACGAACATTACCACGATTCTGAACTTCAACACGTCCATTGTTAACAACAGCCTGATTCCTTGTGTTAGATGAGGTACGAATGCGATTGTTGGATTTGTTAGAGTATCGGCCAAAGGCTCTAGCAATCATGACAAACCCTTGTTGCAATTCATCGAAAGCTTCTGCATCTTCATTCGATTCACTGTAAAGTGCTTGATCATTTTTGTTGTTGTATGGAACCAATTGAGTTTCTTGAGATTGTTGCTTTGATGGATCATATGGTGTGATTGTTGCAGTTGGTTGAGTAGTGGGTTGTGGAGGATTTGTGAATACAGTTTGTAAAGTCGGGAATTAAGGATAACAAGATTGAGCCCACAATGCTAATTGTTGATTGTCCGAAAGTGAAGGTGAAACAGGTTGTCCACGGATAACCCTTTCTTTGTCAACTTCTTTTTGGTGTGGCTTCAAGTAGTCGTACAACAATCCGTATGTAGCATGATGAAGATTCTTTGCTTGACGGATGAAAATGACATACTTTTCCCAATCAGGACCAAGACTACTTAGGAACTTAGTGTTGACAGCAATTCTTGGCATAATGATGTTGTGTTTGTCCAAGTCATTGATGATGTCTAAGAAGCGATGATGATATGACTCTAATTTCTCTCCGGGTTCAATCATGAAGTATTCATAAGCCAAGTAGATTTTGGATTCCATGTCTTCTTGATTGAGTTCAGTGCCTTCCTTGAGAAGATGAATATGTTCCCACATTGCTTTAGCAGTCTTTTGAGTATCAACACTTCGAAGGATCGGATTGGGTAATCCCAAAAGGATGTATTGCATTGCTAGCTCATCGGCTTCGAAATGTAGAAGTTCATCATCAGTGAGGTGATGAGTGTCTAAATACTCATCATTTTTGTACTGTTTAAACTGCAAAAACATCTGAAAACACTCAGAAACGCATCAAAATGATAAAAATATCACAAATAAGTATTTTATATGTTTTAAATGCAAAAACATCAAAATCTGGTGAAAAACGTATCAAGTTTGCATAATTGGCAGTTTTAGTCCCCCAAGTTTGAAAAATTGTCAAAAACAGTCCCTGGAAAAACAAAATAAAGAAAAATATCATTTTAAGTCCTTAGGGATTCAAAAGTTGTCAAAATTGGTCCTTGAGATTCAAATTTACAAAATTACAGCTTTAGTCCCTGAACTTTGGAAATTGGCAAAAATAGTCCTTTGAAAATAGGAAAATGGCAAGTTTAGTCCTTGCACTATTGATGGTTGTAAATTTCAGTCCTTATGGTAACTTTGTGAAATTGGCAGTTTGGTCCTTCAAGTTTTCAGAATTGCAAATCTAGTCCTTGTCATATTTTACAAAGCCTTGTCAAAACTGCCATTGACCCCTGCCATTATCTCTTTTTGAACCCCCTGTCACAAACTCATTTTGACCCCTTGGTCAAAATAAGTCAAACCAGATAAACACGCGCCCTTCCCTTCTTCTTCCACATCCCCTCTTCCCCACCTGTTGCCTGCAACCCATCACCTCAGCCTCACCTTTCTTACACCCTCATCATCATCCACCACCCACAATTAATGCCACCCCCCCCCCTACTTGCCTGTTACAGTACCCTACAAGTCAAATGGAGTCTTCCCACCAAAAATGGTAAAACATGAAATACACTCTAAACCTTTCCATTGGTTCTCAAATGAGGTGGGATTGCATCAGAAGGCCACGTGGAACAAGTTGGAAGCATAAAAGAGGAGAAAGAAAGGGTAGAAGGCAGTACTTAGTTTTTTTTAATTTTTTGTATGTCGTTTTTATCCTTACTGTCTTATTTCAATTCAAAAGTTGTAATGTTATTCGAATCACCTTCATTCTTTGTTCGAAAAACTTCGAACAAACATTGTTTACCATTGACGTTAAAAGTTGTCATTGAGTATTTGTACTTTGGTCTACCTTGAAACTTTAATTACTAGTTTGGAACTAATATAACTTTTACATTGAACTCAAATTCTAAAATCTTGTTTTGTAATGTTGAAAACTTAACTTTATTCTGTCATTCCTATTTTTGCTGTATGTTTTTTAATTTTTTTTGATTCATGACGGAAGATGGGAAAGAAAGAGGAGAAAATACGAAGGTTGAACAAGGTGCACCGGAAGACTACGTTAGGGTGGAGTAAACTCTTGGTTACCTTTCCAAATCTCACATAAAGTACAAAATGGTAAAAACCACCCTTCTGAGGTAAACTGAACATCCCATGACATTGTCCGTTCATCCCCCCCCC
>BPTQ01000004.1:204805690-204967164 GCA_019973895.1 Chrysanthemum seticuspe | reverse complement strand
CTATTTTTGCTGTATGTTTTTTAATTTTTTTTGATTCATGACGGAAGATGGGAAAGAAAGAGGAGAAAATACGAAGGTTGAACAAGGTGCACCGGAAGACTACGTTAGGGTGGAGTAAACTCTTGGTTACCTTTCCAAATCTCACATAAAGTACAAAATGGTAAAAACCGCCCTTCTGAGGTAAACTGAACATCCCATGACATTGTCCGTTCATCCCCCCCACCGTAATTAACACCCACCACCTACTACTACTCCCACATTCTTTCCACTCCGACTCCACTACCCAACGTCCGTTGTCCACCCCTTCTCCCCTACACCTTCTTCTTCCCTCATCCACCACCCACAATTAATGCCACCCCCCCTACTTGCCTGTTACAGTACCCTACAAGTCAAATGGAGTCTTCCCGCCAAAAATGGTAAAACATGAAATACACTCTAAACCTTTCCATTGGTTCTCAAATGAGGTGGGATTGCATCAGAAGGCCACGTGGAACAAGTTGGAAGCATAAAAGAGGAGAAAGAAAGGGTAGAAGGCAGTACTTAGTTTTTTTTAATTTTTTGTATGTCGTTTTTATCCTTACTGTCTTATTTCAATTCAAAAGTTGTAATGTTTTGTTCTAAAATCTTAAACTCAAGTTACATTTTCAATATAATCAAGGTTTGATCATTAATTTCAAAGTTCCATCTGGTTTCATGTTTATGAGTTACTGTTGAAAATTGCAGTTACCATTTGTTACAAACAAGCTTCAAAAAGCTTGTTTCTTACTTCCACTAAGCTTATATAAGCTTTTTATAGCTTTTCATAAGCTTATAATCAGGTTTCAAGTAGTTTAGAGATTTGGTCAACAAAAGTCAAAGATGGAGCAAGAATGATGCCAGGATGATATGGTTTGATTCATGGGTGAAAATGGGTTGAATTGGAAGTCAGTGGGTTGAATTGGATAGGTTAGAGTCCTTGTTTCATGGTTGGCAGGCCACTGTGGCTAAGATCAGTTGTAAGTCATTTTTAAGATCCTTAGCATAATCTGTTCTTGTTATCATAAGTAGTTAAAATTAGTTTAATAAGTAGCATTTAGGTTATTTGAAGTTGGTTTAATCAAAAGTACAAGTTGTTTCATTGTTCAAATCAGTTTGGAGATCAAATCAGTAATCATAAGGAGTGTTTGGTTCTGCCTATGTTTCTGTCTTTTAAGCTTTTACAGTGGTTCAATTTCATTGCTTCATGCTTATTAAGTATACTTGAGCTCATTTGAGTCAAGTTATTGTGTCTGCAACACCACCAAGTCAAACTTGTACTTAAATCCTTTTAACTGCTCATCTGTTGTATTTTTGGAATTGAAACCTCTTGTTTTGTGTTTAAATTACATAGATAAACCTTGAATCAGTGTCATTTCATCATTAAGCAACAATATCTGTCCACAAAATTGATCCAAAGATCATAAAAGTCAAAGTTTCTCAATCTGTCAAAAGTCAACAAAACTTGGAAAAGTGGTTTTTTTGCCCAACTAGCAAGATTTTTCTTGGATTCATTCTTGGACCAAATCAAACCAAACTTTGGGATTAATAACTTGACCAGGTCTACTTTCTTATTGCTATTTTAGTAAAATTTTGTTAATTTTTTAAAGCTCTCAAATAAGCTCATTAAGCAGGGCACATATGCCCTGCTCACAAGCTTATTCAAAGCTGAGAGTTTCTCAGTTTTTTGCCAAGCCTGTCCAGAGCTCTATAGAGCTTTTCTTTGGCTCATCTTTGGTTTAAAGATACTTAGCCAGGTCTGGTTGAAGTTCCAACCTCTGCTTTTTCATTTTAGCTTATCAAGTTGCTTGTACTTAAGCTCAAAAGTAGCACCCTTAACTGTTTTAGCACAAGAAATCAAAATAAGCCAAACCTGATTAAGTTACAATTCAGTGGTTATAAGCAGTTGTTTATTGTTGCATTGGAGTACTTTTAGCATTTTTTAGCTTCTGTAATCAGTTTGGTATTGGTTGGTAGCTTATTGCTTATTTTAAAGTACTTATTCATAAGCACTTGAATAGCAGTTTCAAAATCCCACACATGAGCACATGTTTTTCTATTTTTCTTAGATTCTAGACATTAAATTAGATTTTTCCTGAAATTTTCACATTTTTCCATAACAGTTTGCTATTTTTCTTAATTAAAAACAGTTTCTAGGATTATTTAAATAGCTTTTAATACAAAAAATTCAGAAAAAGTCTAAAAAAATAATTTTTCAATTTTATTAAGTTTAGATAAATATAAAAAGTGAAAAAAGTAATTTTCCAGATTTTTCATAGTTTAATTTGTAATTTTTAGTAATTTAATTAGTTTTAAATAGTTTAAAATCCATAAAAAATAGAAAAATAATCAGAAAAATACAAAAATAGTTTTGAAAATTCTAGTTTGTTATTTTAGACTTTTCCATTTCATAATTTTATTTTTCTAGCTTAATTTCCTAATTTTTTGTATTTTAGGTAATTATTAAATAGTTAAAATAGTTCTTAATTAATAATAATTAGATAATTAGTTATAAAAATAATTTTCTTTTTCTAATAATTTTCTTTTATCATTAGGTTTGTAAAAATACCATTTTCATATTTTTAGGGTTAATATTGCTTTAGTTTCACGTTTTTATTTGTACGTCACGTAGATTTTAATTTCAGTTTTATAAAAACATAAAAACAAAAACATCAGTTTAAAATTAGTGATAGCGTTTATTTAATAGATTTTAACTTTTTAATTTCCTTTAATCTCCTGTAGTTTATAAAAATCTCAAAAACCTTACTGATCACTATCCTTAGTGGTTATTCGACATCTGATTGTGTTAAAC
Source organism: Chrysanthemum seticuspe (assembly GCA_019973895.1). NCBI lineage: Eukaryota > Viridiplantae > Streptophyta > Magnoliopsida > Asterales > Asteraceae > Chrysanthemum > Chrysanthemum seticuspe. The sequence continues at coordinate 204,964,337 of BPTQ01000004.1, read as the reverse complement.
ACCAGTCATCCTCCGTGGGACTTAACGACCCGGGAATCCACTGTATTCTCCTGATCTTTAATTGCATTTGTGCTTAAGCAGTTTTAAGTTTCTTACAGTTGGTCATTCACAAGTGGCCAGCTTGCGTGAGATAACTTGACGGTTTTGCACAGATCATGAGGTCAGAAAGAGTTGCAATGTTGGAGACATCACCTCTTGGTGGAGTAGCATTTGGATCTCCGGGTGTAACGACAGTAGGCATCTGAAACGGACCTTCCAAAATGAACTTCTTTAAGAACTTTCCATGTGGCTTCTTTAGATCACAGAACCTAAAGAACCTAATCACCCATTGATCGTAATTTCTGGAAGTGAGCATTGGAGGTCTATCAAGTGATCCAGCTTCATGAATGGATTGTTGGCTGCTTAAAGCTTCATACATCTTGCCAAACCATGACGGTTCCTTCATAGTATTCCTGGATGGATGTTGATTGTAAAAGTTTGTGTAAGGTTGTACTTGAAGACTAGGTGGTGGTTGAACCATTTGTGGTGGAATTGCTCCTTGTTGTGGAAAATGTTGTTGTTGAAATTGTTGTTGATACACTTGTTGTTGTAGATTGAATTGTTGTTGTTGTTGACTGAGTTGTTGTTGTTGTTGTTGAGGATACACATGAGGAAAGTAGTTAGATTATGGTGGTTGAGACATCTTGAAACTTGTGTTGATGATGGATCTTTGTAGTCGAATGAAACTTTGTTGATGAAGAGTCCTTAGCCGTAGAAACCAAGCTTAGGCAAAGAAAACCTTAGGCGTAAAAACACCAAACTTACGCGTAAGAAGAGAACTTACGCGTAGGATTAGCTTACGCGTAGGGTTAGTAAAACCTTAGGTTATGCGTAAACTAAAGACTTAGCAGTAAGAAACTTATGCGTAAGTTATCCTTAGGCGTAAGACGTGCTTATGCGTAGGAAATGCTTAGGCGTAAGATTTTTTACTCGTAAGCTTTTATGCTTAGGCGTAAAACTAGGGTTTTTGCCCAAAAATCCTGTACACTAATCTCAGTGTAAAAGATATCCAAAGTCGAAGTGTTTTCAGGCTTATCCAAGCAAGAAAACACTGAGTAAACCAAGAAAACTGAAGATCAAACCACGGATAACTTACGCGTAAGATTGGGGTTTGCTTACGCGTAGGATTTTCCAAAACTGAGTTTTATGCCCAAAGATGTTTCTAAACCAGATTTTTGTGATGAAACAGCTTCAATATCACCAAAATAACACAAAAGTGTGAAACTTGATGATCCAAAACTTTTAAACACGTTACGCGTAGAAATATCCGCACGTTTAAAAACAAGCTTAAAAACAATGATCTACACGTAAAGTTTGAAACTTTTTGCCAAAAACTGAAACTTTAACACCTAATAACCTTGAAAGTACAAGAATCTTGGATTTAAAAGTGTAAAAAATGAGTTTTTATGCGAGTGAAAGTTTGCAAACCGAGTATTACGCGTAACACACAAAACTTCAAAAACACAAAATCATTTCACCCAACTATTTGTCTCTCATACCACTGTTAGGTCACCATATTAGTAACACAAGCATCAATTTAAGAAGTAGAGATAAGAGATGATCGGATGAACAAACACACACACACGTATGAAATATGAGAAGAGTTATGCGTAAGGATATGTGTGAATTGAACAACCAACCCTCAAGTGAGGGTTTACAAGATTATTTATAGGAGGGAACTAGGGCAACACACCAAGTTCCCATCCTTTCCTTATTGGGCTTGGCATAGGCTCATGGGCTTTCTACATAAGCCTAGCCTTGATTACTAACATAAAAGCCATAATTAAGCTAACTATTACATATTAATTACTAACACTTGAATTATAGTTTAGGAGTGATTCCAACAGTAACTTTGCCCAAATATTTGGTAGATAGGCATGTGCCCAGGCTTACAGCCCGAGTGTCCTTTTGCTCTGTCAGACTTGACATACAATGTCTTGAGAAGGAACACAAATTCGTCTTCCCAAGAGTTTTCCGCTTAAGCCTTTTCTATCCCTTAAGTTGCCCCGCACCCGCTGGATAGCATGTCTTCAAGTGAATTTGACGATGTCTTGATCTTTCGTTGAAGTTGCTTATTGATTTATTGCCCGTGAGTCTTTTTGTCCCGCTTTCTCTATGCGGAAGTGGTTTACCCTCTTAACAAAGAGTGAGTTCTTTACTGATTTTGGGTAAAATGTTCACTTTCTTCAGGTTTTTAGAACAATAGAGAAGCATTTCGCTTTACTTTTAGTTGCTTCGAAGTTAGACCTAAAAGCATAAGTAGAATCCATTCCATCCGCATTGGTAGGTATTAACCCAACTTCGTAACCATCTAACTCAGGATGATCCGTTCGTGAATAGGATCTACGGTTTTGGGAATTTTTCTTTATCCACCACCTGATCGTCCACGGACTCATCCTTTGGACACTCCATTATGGAGTCTGCTGAAATCTGGCTCTTGACTACTTCCGGTTGTGATGATCTCCGCTTGATTGTTTGAACCGTGATTGTTATTATTAAAGTATTATGCTTGGAGATGTCTTCTTAGTCGCTTGTTGGAACGCACTAGAGCTAGCACTAAATTTTTCATGGCCTTGTAATTGGTTTTTGGGCCTCTTAAAGTATGTTTGATGATTTTTTTTTTGCATTTGTTTATCTCCTCTTTTTGTCATTAGTACGACACTTACTGCCTCTTTTGCTGTCGTGAGGTGGATAATGATTTCTTCTTTCTTCATTAGATTTTTTTTAAACGTTGGGAGATCTGCTATCAACCTCTTCATTCTCTCTTACCATTTGGATCTGATGATAACCATAATGTACATTTAAAAAACATTCGGAAGGGTATCCGTAGAGGTATTCCTCATTCCGATCTATTTCCGATATTGGACAACAGTTTTTTGGGGCATCCTGTATCTTTGCTGAACCTTGATTCAGTTCTGTTGCCTGGTCGCGGGTGTTCCTTTCGCATGCATTTAATTGGTGTTCTGATATGTTCGGAGGAACGCCTGTCATGTCCGCTGGCCACCGAACAAACACGTTCAAGTTTTTTATGAGCAGGTCGTACAATTTTTTCTGGTCTTCTGCTGTTAGAGTAGATTCGATAGCCACCGTTTGGTCTGGATATTCTGGACGACCTGCCATTTTGGTTCGTTCCTCTATTGGTTGGCTGATGGCAGGGTTTGTGCTTCTGGTCCGGAGGCCATTGTTTGTTTGAGCGGAACCACCCTACAGTTTCGCAGCGTGAGTATTCCTCTTTCCTCTGGGAACTTTATCATACCATGAGTTGTAAATGAGACCACCTGTATTTTTCGAGCTCCTAGTCTTCCTATGATACCGTTATACGGCGATTGCGACCTCGCTACTATAAGATTCATCCATTCGGATGTTGAGTGTTTTTTCGTCTCTAATCTTTACTAGCAACAATTTCTGCTCTATTAGCAGCATGACTTCAACATCGAACCCGATGAGAGGCACTATAGCAGGGACCATGTGGCCTTTTACCTCAGATCAGAATCTTTTTTTAGTGTCCACCTAATATTTTGGAAGCGGATCCTCCATCATCATACATACGGTATGTGAGGTACTTCTCGACTTTTGCCTCAATAATCATTTGATCTTCGGTCCCTTCCTCCATTGTTTTAAAGGTGAAAATGAGATTGAGAGAAGCTTTGTGTGATTCCTCGCCTGGTTTGTACTATTAGAATTATCAAGGTTTGTCTTTTTCAGATGTTTCCCTTTTCTTAACTGTTTTGGACTGGTCCTTTCCAGCATTTTGCTTCTTCATGTGCATGCACTCAGCTGTGTTATGACTTACCTCTCCATGGAATTCACAAAACTTGTTGCTATTCCTTTTTTCGACCGGGGTCGTCATTAGAGGTGGGGTTGAAAACTTTACTTTTTTCAGAGCCGAAATCTCTTTTGGAGATTTAGAGAGAAGAGTGAATCCATCTTGCTTTCTCTCCATCGTATGCTTACTCTTGAATCCCCTTTTCTTGAAATTTTGTTTTTGTCCAGTTTTGTGATGCTTCCATAACCCCTGCGAAGTGGCTTTTTCCTCAATTGGTCTGCAGCTGCCACCTCCCCCCGGAGGAAGGATGTGGTTACTTTCATCATTCCATCTACCGATTTTGGAATTTTGTTGTGCAAACGTTTGATCAATTTTGGGTCGGTTATTCTGTACATGAATCCTGATATTTTCATGACTTCCGGTGCTCCTTTTACGTCCCTGCTATCTATCTTAAATCTTTGAACGAAATCTTCCATGAATTCCCCTTCCTTCTGTTTGATATGATGAAGTTCCACGGGGTCCTTGATACACTTCTTTTTCTAGAGGAAGGTTTCTAGGAACGCTTCTTTTAGATCGTCATAACTGTCTACGGATTCCGGAGGGAGGTCGTCGAACAAAACCCTAGCAGATCCGGTAAGCGTGGAGTTGAACATGTGGCACCAGGTTGGCATGACCCAGCGTTCCACTTTAGCTGCTGTTTGGAAAATATTAAGATGATCTTCCGAGTCTTCACTTCCGTCATATGTCTTAACGTGGTTTGGCATACGGGTCCTTTTTGGCAGATCGAAGTAGCGAATGCGAGGAGTGAACGGGTCAGTCTCCTTACATACCCCCGACCTTGCCAAGTCATCGTCCTCAATGCTTGACTTTTGTTTCTTCGATCCTGACTTCCAATGCCCGCCCCCGCTATCATCACTCTCAGAAAACTCGCCCGTCCTCCGAGAGGATGCTCTGTTGTTACCGTGCCTTCCAGTGGTGATCTCCACTCTTCGTGAATGAGAATTCATGTAGCAGCTTTCTTCCCTCCTTTGGGAACTATAGTGGGATTGGTGTTTGGAGTTTCCAGAGTATGCTGACACACTACTTTCCTTATCTCCCAATTTATGGAACACGCCCTTTTCTAATCTTTTGAACACCGTTTCTCTTTCCGGATCTCTCCTCCTTGGCGACCTGGATCGGTCGTTTCTTCGGTCGGGGTTTTCGTATGCACTTCAGTGTCTTTTAGATTCGAGTTTTTTCCTCAGATCCTTTCTTCTGTCCAGTGTTCCTGATTCAGAATGTTGCAAAGCTTGCTGAAAGTTGTGTCGAGCTTTTATTGCTTCTATCGCTTTAATTTTTTCCCGCTGCTTATATTCTTGACGAACTTTCTCAGATATGATTGGCAAAAACTGGTAGTAATGTTTGTCATAGTATTCTATGAAATCTGCGTCAGACATGGATCTATCATGATCTTCCAATGATGCATCTTTTTCTTTCCCTACCGTGTTTCGCACGGCAGACGTGGGCACGGAAGGAGCGTTGGGTCGGGCCAACAAGCTGTAAATGGGTTTGAATATGGATTGTTACTACAAAAAGTGTGACGGGTTTGAATATGGATTGAGAATGTGCGTTGGGTCGGGCCAACAAACTGTAAATGGAGTGGATCTGTACTAAGCCAAGTTTTATGATGATTCCCTGCACAAATGAAAGTAAACCGTTAGCCTTACCGGGGGGATGAACCCTACGATTAAGCTCCGGCGTGAGAGTAAGTACTCATGTTTGTAAGAGAATATTGGAGTGTGTGTATTAGTATGTGTGAGAAAGTCATACCTTGTAAGATTATTACAGATTTTTTTTTATAGGCGAGTCCAATGCTAGGGATTCCTAATATTTTGCTTATAATTGTTAGTGGATGGAGTGGGACCCTTGTCGGGCAAAGTTTCGCAGTAATCGTAGTTGTGGACACAGATCACCTTCCTCAGTCATGTGTCTGATCCGCTGGGTGTTCTGCGTGCGTCTTTGTATCCGGACCGTAGCCAATTTGTTATTGGGCTTAATGGCGATGCAGTACTTGTGGTTGTTTTACTTTGTTGGGCATGGGCCCAAAGTGCGTATAGCACGAGCTAAACCCAATAGGCCTGTTATACGTGCTATACGTCATCAATATGTGTACATATCAATTCTCTGTTTTAAATTTTCTATTTTGAGAAAGTCCCAAATGCTTTATAATATCTTATAAATAGCAATTTTCATTTTTAACTTGTATCGACGCATCATTCATATCTGAGACGAATCTATAATAAGGTAAGAAAATCTTAGAAAATTTTAACTAGCCAAAGAGGTATAGGAAACTACAAACATGTAGCGTATGTTTGGTGTAATAGGTTTGAGCTGGAGCTGAGGCTGATGCTTATATTATAAACCGAAAATTGAAGCTTACATTTTTATAAAGATGTTTGACGAATTAATTGGAATTGAAGCTTATTAATGTAAAAATTGCATAAAAATACATCAAATTAAATTCAGATATACTTTCGACTTTTGCATGATAAGCCCTTATTATTTGAAGGAAATTTAACTAATTTAACTAGCTATAAACCCTCATAAGCCCCTTTCAATGAGCTTGTGCTTATGGCTTATATAAGCCTCCATAAACCTGTATAACAAGATTTATTTTATATGCCGTTTTATTTTAAAATTTTAAGCCCCAATAATTCCCTAAAAGCTTCTGCCAAACACGGCCTAGAGTTGTTATTGAACCTGACTTTGCCAAACTGAAAAGGCACATTCGGCCTGGCCCATAAGCCCATGTTCAATAATGTTTTTCTATACATAGCAAATTAATCATTTTTTTTTTCTAAACCTGTTGATCTATAGTGATTTATAGTTTTGAGTTTACATCTGGTAGCTTTTTCCATTAAATGGATCTAGATCTAGTTTTTGAAAGGGTAAAATTCATAAAATAACAACCTACTTTCTTCAATTTGTCGAGTTGAAACACTTACTTTTTTATTAACATATAAATAAACATACTTTCAAATTTTGTTCTGACTTCACCCAAATGATTAAAATACCCTTGTGTTCTCATATAAAATTGCATCGTTAGTCTTCTATTCTAACGACTCTTAGTAAATAACTTAAAATTTGCTTTTCTTACGTTTTCGTCCATTTTTACACGTTCTCGTCCGTTTTTGCACGTTTTCGTCCGTAGTTGAACATTTTTTGCACGTTTTCGTCCGTTATTACACGTTTTTACACGTTTCGTCCGTAGTTGCACAATTTCGTCCGTTTTGCACGTTTTCGTCCGTTTGTACACGTTTTCATACGTTTTTGCACGTTTTTTTCCCGTTTTGCATGTTTATGACTATTTTTACATGCTTTCGTCCGTTTTTGCACGTTTTTGTCTGTTTTTACATGTTTTAGTATGTTTTTACACGTTTTCATCCGTTTTTACACGTTTTTGTACGTTTTCGTCTATTTTGATACGTTCTCGTCCATTTTTTAATCATTTTAAAACGGACAAAAACGTGCAAGAATGGACGAATAAATTTAAAAACAGCCGAAACGTGCAAAAACGAATTAAAACGTGAAAAACGAACTAATACATGTAAAAACGGACGAAAACGTGTAAAATCGGATGAAACCGTGCAAAAATGATTGAAAACGGACAAAAACAAGTAAAAACGGGATAAAAGTGTAAAAATGGATGAAAATGTCTAAAAACATATGAAAATGTGTAAAAACAGACGAAAACGTGCAAAAACGTGTTGATAGGTGCAAAAACGGACGAAAACATGCAAAAACGGACGAAAACGTGCAAAAACATGTAAAAACAGACAAAACGTGCAATAACAAAATTTGAAGTTATTTGCTAACTGATGTTAGTATAAGGTACTAACGATGCATGTTTATGTGAAGAACACAAGGGTATTTTAGTCAGTTCGGTTATTAATTTAGTCATATGGTTGAAGTCAAAACAAAATTTGAAAGTACGTTGGTTTATATATTAATAAAAAAATAAGTGTTTCAACTCGGCAAATTAGAGAATGTAGGTTATTATTTTATAGCTTTTACCCTTTTTGAAACTTAAAGTTGTTAACCTCTTAATATTAAAGGTTTTATAAGTGCGTTTATGTGGCCATGTGTGTGATTTTGTGTACTTTAGTTATTCATATGGATGTTTTTCATAAAAATATAATCCGTAAAACTTAGTAAGGGCGGACCTAGCAACAGTGGCGGAGCCAGGAATTGTGATTACAGGGGGCATCGAGCAAAAAAGGAATTTTTAGTGTAACGTGAAATTAGTTCATTAAAATAAAAAATGCTCTATTTCGATGCAATTACCACTTATTATAGACTACAAATACTATGTGTAAAACACACTAAACATTTTACAAATTGCATTATAGCGATTTCCATCTTAATAGTAAAAAATCAGTGATCATTTTATTGAAATTATAACTTTTTAAAAAAATGAAGAAGAATATAATGCTAAATGATTACAGAAAAACTTACAATGGTAACAAAAAGCGCATACATAAAGTGACCACGTTTTCCTTTTAAGAAGGTAAAAACTTTACCGATATGACGTCGTGTAAAGATAATTTCAAACAAGATTACTAAGCAAAAAATCGTACACTATACCATACTAAATTTTCATATATGCACAACTTTCAAGTCTTAAATAAATATTGCTTTGTGTTAACAATATAACTTAACATTATGCTCCACATCATAAATTTTCAAGAAATAAAAGTAATAGTAGTAACTGTTAAGAAAAGAAAAAAACTATTAACAAAAGTACAATGCAATATAAGCAAAATAGAGGTAAAAAAGAATCCCATATTATACTACCAAACATTTTATAGTCCCGTGATGTTTGGCTCTACAAGCCTACCAATATCTCACTATTCACCACCACAATCTACTTTCTCACTTCCTAGCTCCTGTTTACCTTTTTACTCCATTTTTTTCGGCGACACAAGTACAGAACACAGAAAAACAGTTACAAAATCAAAGAGCACTCTAGTTGGTAATTTGACAGTGGAGGGCACTCGGACGATTTGCCTGAGGGCACCGGTCCTATTTGTTACTGATTTGCATTTTTTTTCTTATGTAAACTGTGTATCCGCAAGAGCTTGGTTGGGGGCAACGCCCCCCCACTGCTATACATGTGGCTCCGCCCCTGCCTAGCAATCCTAGCATGATGCGGGTGTAGCACGGGTTACATCTAATTTTAGCACATGAGATGTGAAAAATCTAGAATAATCCTTATAGATAGTGATTTTACCGAACTGAACTTTTTTAAAATGGTTTACGAGAATGACTAAAATATATCACCATCACGGTTTTCATTTTCCATTCGTCTACTTATACAAATATGTATCTGGACTACTGTGCACAAATGAGTCATAGAATGCATAATGGTTTCATTACATCAATATAGAGTACTTTTTACTAAATTCAAACTATTGTTCCAACAACACCTATAACTTATGTATTAAGTATAATATATCTTATATGGAAATAGTAAATTTAAACTTGAAAATAGTAGATCTAAATGTGTAAAAGATGTTTGTCGACTAGATTCTAATAGTAAAAGCAATTGAAAGATAAAGAGTGTTTTTTGCTAAATACAAACTATTGTTCCAACAAACACTTGTAATTTATGTATTAAATTTTAAATATTATATATGGAAATAGTAAATCTTAGTTTGGAAATAGTAAATCTAAGTTTGTAATAAAATTGATATTCCACTCGCCCAACAACTCGCCTCTTAGCATTTAAACTCGCCCATGTATTTACATGTGTTTTTAATGACCAAAAATAAATGTTACTCGCCCTTGTATTCGCCCAGGCCCTCGCCTACTCCACGCCCAGGCCCACGGCTGGCAGACAATCTCGCCCAGGCCCTCGCCTCTCCCACGCCCAGGCCACGCCTAAACATGTTACTGGCTAGTCTCTCGCCCAGACCCATGCTCAGGAATTCCTTATACACGTGTACGGTTTAAAAAGTATTATCGTACGAATCTAACGTATAATATTAAAAAGTTCATTTTAGAAAAATGTATAGGCGAGATTTATATCTGTAAAGTAACACTAGAAAGAGTTCGTTTAAGAAATTTTCTCAACTTTTAATGCATGAAATTGTGGAATATGCTGTATACAACGTACATGACTTGATACTTGATTTGCAGAAATAAAATATAATGTTAATTAACAAAACGTTTGAGTTCCACATAGCATAATGTTTAGAGTTGTAATCCTACAACATGTCAATGAGTTCTTACTTCTTAACATACATCGAACCTCAACTGAATTGGTGATCGCATTTTTACCACTAATTCAATCGAATTGGTGACCGATCATCCTTAACAATTTCAAAATTATGAGCCAACCATAAGTTTTAATTGTTTTGTGTGTGTAATTTTTTATTTTATTTGTTTTTCTGGGATATGTGTTTTGTTGTGGTTGTGGTCGCTTAATAGCAAATTGTGATTATATGTAGTATTAGAAGAAAAAAAATTGATGTGACGTTGATGTGACAAAAAATGATCATAATACTTACGATCACCAATGGCATCAGCTTTAGAAAGCTTTAAAATGTTTTCAAATCACCTCATATAAGTGGCATATACTATTGGACAAAATGAACAAAACCATCAAAGGGAAAAATATGCTATAATAAGTGAGAAAGAGCAGAAAAGTAAAAGGCGGCAAAGAGATTTTACTCATTCAGGGTAATTGAGTGTTGACGGTAACATAATTTCTATGAGAGCATAAAAGTCAAAATAGAGAAAGTGTCTAACACGGCTCGCTACTAGGTCATGTAGCTTCCTTTATCATTTTCATGTCGTGTGATGATTGTCGTGTTTTGATTTTTCATGAACAAAGTTTATTGGCGCCTAACTGCATTTATAAAAAATATGATATCTTAATTTCATTTATTATCCTTCATGTTGTGTAAGTTAGTATCATCTCCATCTACGATCTCTCAAACAAACTATGAGTGTGAGTTTGAAATTGTGATTTCTCTATCAACGATTTATTGATATCTTTACATGGTTTCGGGTTACGTTTTGGCATGATTTTCTAAGAAAAATTGTTTCCTATATATACTCTTCTAGATAGATGTTGATAATTCAAACACGAAACAAACAAACGAAGCGGAAGCTTTTATTCAAAATACCGAACCAAATACAAAACCAAATTCAAAGGTACCAACACAAAAACTAATTCAAAAGGTAAAAAAAAATCTAATGTTAATAATCTCTATTTATAGCCAAAACTAACCGTCATAGATTAGTTACCAAATTATAAACAAACTTGTAGCACAAGTCGAACAAATTACCAAATAGCCCCTAAAGTTTGAGTCACTTTTGTAACAATCTCCACCGTGACTTAAACTCCTCCACCGGCTTCAAATCAAATTCAAAGTTCCAAACGCTAGTGATACTAGCCAAATTCAAATTAAACGATCAATTCCCAAAAACTATCCAAAACAAAGTTGATGCAAAGCAAATGCCGATAACTTCAAAACGAACAATCAAATGTTAACCGACAAATTCAAATTCGGATAACCAAACAAACAAATCGGCTCAAACGATCTTCAACAAAGATTATTAAATTTAGGCAACCATCTTCAAAAGCCCGACAAACGAAGATCCAAAATTTCAAACTAACAAATTTCCAATGATCCAACAAAATTCAAAGGACTTGAACCAAGTCTTCAGACACCAAACCGATCTTCAAATTCCAAATACCAAATTCAAATTCAAATGACCCACTTATTTGATAAGTATTATGGTCCAACTTCAAACTTATCATCCAAGTATCAAACAAATTCAAGTTAATGAATAACTTAATGAATGGGCACTAATAATTCAAACACCTCAAATATGATACAGATAATAATTCTAATGACCCACTTATTTAATAAGTATTACGGTCCAACTTCAAACTTATTGTCCATATCAAACAAAATCAAGTTATTAACTTGACGAACGGGCTCTAATAATTCAAACGCCCCAAATATGATACGGATAATAATTCTAATGACCCACTTATATAATAAGGATTACGGTCCAAATTCAAAATATCCAATTACCTAATCATATGTTGATCTTCAAACAAATGGTTACCCAAAGCCGATCGATCAATACTAACTCTGTTCCAATGCAACTTCAAAAAATTCAAAATCTTAAAGATCAACCAAAAACAAAAGCTTTAACGAATGATACAGATCACCAAACGAAAACTAACCAAATAGACATAATTTTAATGCAAAGCCCAATAACCAAAAAACCTAGTCTATCAGAAAAGAAAAACCTTCAAACAAAATATGATTATTCAAACCACAAAAGACACCCTGCTGGACACTTCGAATGAACAAACAAATTAGTGGCCCTGAAATCCAAATTCAAACAATCTGCAATTCGAATATCAATCTAAACAAACCCGAAACGATTTTTTTTTCTTTTTCTTTTTCTTCTTCATGGCTAAACAAACCTAGCTCTCTGATACCACTTGTTAATAATTCAAAGACGAAACAAACAAACAAATTCGAACAAACAAAGCGGAAGCTTTTATTCAAAATACCGAACCAAATACAAAACCAAATTCAAAAGTACCAACACAAAAACTAATTCAAAAGGTACAAAAAAATCTAATGCTAATAATCCCTATTTATCGCCAAAACTAACCGTCATAGATTAGTTAGCAAATTACAAACAAACTTGTAGCACAAGTCGAACAAATTACCAAATAGCCCCTAAAGTTTAAGTCACTTTTAGAAAAAAGAAGAAATAAAATTCTGAGAGAAGAAAAAACAAACAAATGTGTACCGAAATTTATGTCATTGTTCTAGTCAATGTATTATAACCGATTTTTAAATCGCTTCTGTCAAGTCGTGGGGTTCACAACCGGTTCGATCACCAGTTCAACTCAATTTTTGACCAAAACAAAATCAACTTTTAGTTTTAACAAAACAAAAGAGTGTATATATATAATTGATGACTAAATAGAAAAATACTTACCTAGATAACATGTAAAAATAAAATTACGTCGTAATTACATATATTAACTTCTGTTATTTGGCAAAACAAAGGGGAAAAAAACAAAACCCAGTCGGGTATCGAGAACTGTGTTCACCTGAGTGGCGTTAAACCCGGCGAGTTTAACTGTGTTTCGAAAATACAAAACCTAGTTTAATTTGGACCGTTTTCTTGACCGGAACCGGTTAAACGAGCAGGGTCGAATTGGGTTTCAGAAGATTGATAATTTTAATGGTACGTGAGTGTTCCATCAAGTATATATTGTGACTTCAAGTCTTACTAAAAACATTTGTAAGATACCGTAAATTATATGTCGTAAGTGTGTTAAAATTGTTGGTTATTAAAAAACCAAATATGTAACAAAACATATAAATAGATGGAATTGAGATGATGAACAAGACATAAAGAGAAGGAAAAGAAATAAAAGATTAAAAAATGATGGTAAGACGAAGGACGCCAAACAAATGATAATTAGATTGGTAAAAGCAAGAAATACTCTATGTACTTTCTCAGATAACTCATTATGCTTTGTGAATTCTTAAATAGATCATTACGCTTCAAGAAACTTGGCCTAACAGGTTACCAGTAACGTGGATATCCTATTTTTGTTTTCTTTTTTTAGCCTACATGACATGCCAGCTTGGAAGGACCACACTTTTGGGTATTTTGACTCGTTGACACAACCTTAACTCATTTCAATACACTAATCGGTTTATAACTCTAAATCATGTCCAGAACCCTAACCATTTAGTCAAGTCGCTATTATATCTTATCACACCTCCTCAATTTCAAAAAGCCTAACTTCTTGAATCTCTGATCTAATTATGTTATCTTCTTCTTCCTCTTTTAGGAGCATCATGTGAGACCCACACATTGTCAATGTGAAAAGCCATTACTTCGACGTGTTGCTTGGACAAAAAATAACCCATGTAGACGTTTCTTTAATTGTCAATCTTCAAACATAACTAATTAGGGTTTTTTTTATCTGATTTAATTAAGGTTTATTGTAGGTAGTTTAATACTTCATATATTTTTGTCAGGTAGTTTAATACTTCATATATTTTTGTCATATTCCTGATATGATACATTGCAATTCATTCCATTGGATTGATCCAGAACTTCCAAATGAGTGGTACAAAAGTCAAGTTTTAGAGCTATATTTTACCTTGAATAAGGAAGAAAGGGTGCAGTTCATGGGCCAGTTATATGCTCATTAAAGACTTGAAAGACTTGAAGATGAATTTGAACTTTATCATAATGAAATGGAAATGAAGAAGGAAGAAATGGATATTGAATTAAACAAGTTTAATAAAAAGACAACTTTTTGGAAAAAGTGTGTCATGTGTTTGGTTGTTGTACTTCTGATTTTCAATTTTAATGTTGTATTTTAGATTGTTTAGGTTTAATCTTGTATTGTCAAACTTTGGTTTATGTAGTAGCTTATTATGTGGAGGTTTGTTTGTATATTGTAAAAGTGTGTTTATGCTAACGAAATGGTAGTTGTTGTTTACAAAGTTGTAGTTGACATTCCAATGGCTGCCATAACATACCAAAATATTGCAGTCACCAAAATGCAGTGAGATAGCAAACAATGTAGTCACAAAATACACCAAATTGCATATACCAAATAGACATTATATGCAGACATAAAATACACCAAATAATGGAGTACACTTTGCAGGTTATGGGACCATTTTGGTTAAGTTGTATAGGATGTGCAATAAGAATTCAGACCTATAAAGCAGACACTAAATACACCCAATAATGCAGACACCAATAATGCAAACACAAAATAATGGAGAAACCATTATTGAAGACTCCATTAACAAAGCCGTGACAACTCACATTTTTCAGGTTCACACTCTACCATAAACTCAAACGTTTTACTTTGAACACTTGAATATTTGCCTTTACGTATATCGGTTAGGTTAACCAGCATAAAACGAAAAACAATTTTGTACGTATACCGACACTAGACTAAGTTTAGTCTACATCAAATAAGTACTCAATGACTCTTATAAGCATGTTTTATGTTGGATCGATGTACTCTAACCAAACTAACTATATAGCTTGTTAAGGGTTTAATAACCTTGGATAAATCCTAAGTTATTAACAATGAAATACTGAGCAAACTTTATTAAGTATGCGGAATTTACTTAACAAAGCTAAGAAGAATTAACTTTAACTTTCAACGATATTATTAATAACTCTAAATCTTCTTGTTATGCAGATTCTTTAACAACTCTAAAACTCTAATATCGTACTTCTCTAAAACTCTAAAAACACGTTCGTACTTCTAATGCCAACCTAGGGATCCTTTTATAGGCTTAAGGATAACCCTAGTCGGTTTACAATTTGTAACCTTGTACGACAAGTAATACTATGTAAAGCTTAGAACATTCAAGAATTTACACATTAATCCTTAACGACTTTGCATAGCAGTCCTTTAAGCCTGCAGTACTTTGATGAATGAGCAGTACTTTGACTTTCTTCATTAGCAGTACTTTGACTTCTTCAGCACTTTGACTCTTCAGTACTTTAACTCTTCAGCACTTTGACTTTCTATATCCCAACAATCCTCCCCTAACTTGAATTCTACTTGTTTGATTTCAAGTTCCTTTGTATATTCAGCTTTAACATCTTTGTCTTCATAGAGGGATTGTGACTTTATCTTCAAATCTTATTTTTGTAGATTCTGTGCTTATATCATCATCATCAAAGTAGTCTTAATATTTGTAATTCTTTTCAGCAACAATCAGCAAGCTCCATCTTCTCAGCTACTCAACAACATATGACAATTTTGTACATTAATTCAGTTAAGTTTCAGTCTATTCTCATCACTTCCAGGTGTGTAAACTCATGTGAGAGGTGAATCATTGAAATTTAATGGATTTTGATGTCTCTTTACCAAAGCCATTAACTCTGGAGTAGCCAAATGTTTAGGTGTGTAAGACCATGGTACATTGATAACCATATGATTTTTAGCAAATAATCAGCTATCAAAAGATTTGATTTGTCTTTACCAAAAGCTCTACCCTTTTAGACTAGTTAGTTCTTGCAACCATGGTGAACTAATTACCATATAAATGGTTTTTCCACAGCCTTTACCACAAACCATTTTACTTGTGGGCTAGCCAACTCTTTACATTTGCTGATATGGTGAGTTGATTACCATACAACTTATTAGCAAGTTGTCAACTATATAACGGATTTGAGATATCTTTACCAGAGTCGTTTGCTCATGGATTAGCCAGTTCTTTTGTAAACATGGTGAACTGATAACCTACTATTATAACCATCTCAAAAACCATTGTTGCTGTTAACTTTTGTTTCAAATATTCTTTACTTAACAAAGGTTTCTCTTTAAAAAATATTTATTGGTTTATGCTGTAAGCAGTACTTTGGATAAAGTACTGTTTGTCCAGCAGTACTTTGAATAAAGTACTTACTTTTCAAAAGATTTTATGCAATTATAAATCCTACCAGTATTTTATGCTTCATCATCAGCCATTTGTTGTCCATCTGATAAACAATTCGATGACCATCAGTGCTGTTTCATTCTCCTCTTCCACTTCCATTCCATGATCTAACATTCTTTTCATAAGATCTGACATGAGAGGATATCTTCTTTCTACTAACATATGGATCATTGTTCCATCTTCTAGCTCCAAAACATGCACTCCAGATTCATCAAAATATATCCAGCAATTAATTTCCCATACTTCTTGATTATTCCATATAGCATCAGTACTTGTCTCCTCAGTTTCAAAGATAGTTGTGAGGTCTCCAAGTAATACTAAACCAATTCCTTCTGATGGAATATGTTCAAAATACTCTTGTACTAGTTGATACAGATGAAATAGGTCTTCTCTGTTTATCAAGTGCAGTATGTCCCACATTGAGTAAAACACTCTAAAGCTTTCATCTTCTCTATGGAACATAAGATAATTTCCATCTTCTGCATTAACAACTTCGAATGTAACAATCTTTGACTTCTTTTCTGCAACATCTTTAGCTTTAGGATACATTAACCATCTTGATCCATGAGAGATGTGTGAGAGCATTCCATCTACGATTAGCCTTGAAAAATTGAACATACGATTTGTAGCCAATCCTACCAGTGTAGATGCAATGTTTGAACCAAATTGCTCCCAAGAAGTATTTTTAGAGCTGATACAATGAAGAAGAACATGTACCAAGTACTTCCAATGTGGACTGAACAAGGGCTTCTTGAATGTTGTTGTGTCAGCCAAAAACCCTTCATATCCAATATCTCTCAGTGTATCCCAAAGAAGCTGTTTATCAAACCTAATAGCTCTTTCTGCATCATCACACAATAAATCTTCACGAATTGATGCTTCAGTAATCTTGATAAGTTGTCCAGCAACTTTAGCTTGAATATAAGATTCATCATGCTCCATATGTGTCCTTGCAGTTGCCCAAAACTGCTGTATCCAGGGCTCAATTATATCAGGTTCCACCAAAAGCGCATAATTGATTGGGGAACCAGTTAAGAAATCAATAATGTCATGAAAGATGACATTGGCCTCTGTTTTATCTAAATTCGCCACCATGTTGTGTTTAGAAACTGTGTGTAAGTTTGCCATGGATGATTGTTAAAAAATGAGTGATTCGATGAATAGATAATTGTGTGAGAGAGAGAAATATGGAAAAGATTGATACGAATAAAGATGAGAGGGAAAATCGGGAAGTAGTTATTTATAGGTTGGATTTGAAAAATCACAGCCCATAATAACAAAGTTACCGTTAGTGTGTTTTACCCCTCAATATTACCGTTTGAACAGTACGTTAATAAGACACGCAGTTCTTTCCACGTGTGCAGTACTTTCCAAAGCAGTACTTTCAAAGCAGTACTTTCATAGAAAAAAAAACAGCAGTACTTTTTCCATCTTCTTCTCTATAATAACAAACACTCCATGTGGGCATTGTATTGCCTCCCCTTAAGCAAAGCACAAGACTGTCTAACTTACTAACCAGTCCTCCCCTTAAATGTAGCTTAATAATTAATCATGCCAATGCTCACCACCAAGTGATTAAATCTTGAAACATCAAATCCTTTGGTAAGTAAATCAGCTACATTGTTATCTGTATGCACCTTGACAACATTAATAAGCCTATGCTCATAACAATCACTGATGAAGTGATGCCTAATCTGAATGTGCTTGGTCTTGGAATGATAAACTGGATTCTTCACAATGCAAATGGTACTCTCAGTATCAATATTGATAGGAGTATTCTTGAAATTGAACCCATAATCCAAGAGTTGATTCTGCATCCACAAAACTTGTCCACAACAGCTTGCAGCAGCCACATATTCAGCTTCAGTAGAGGATGTTGCTGCAATTGTTTGCTTCTTACACTGCCATGAAACTAATCTTCTTCCAAGATACTGGCATCCTCCAGTAGTTGATCTTCTGTCATAGTTGTCACCTGCATAATCACTATCTGAAAAGGCTTCCAAGTGAAAAGGGGAATCCTTAGGATACCACAACCCTAACTTAGGTTGTTGCTTCAAATAACTGAAAATTCTCTTCACTGCATTCATATAAGAGACCTTAGGTGAGACTTGATATCGTGCACATAAACAAACAGCAAACATGATATCAGGCCTAGATGCAGTTAAATACATAAGACATCCAATCATAGATCTGTACAACTTGACTTCAACAGGTTGACCATCTTCATCCTTGCCCAATGAGTTGATAGATTTGATAGGTGTAGTGACTGGCTTCATAGCATCAAAGTTAAATTTCTTGAGTATATCTGAGACATACTTATCTTGACTGATGAAAATTCCTTCCTTTGACTGTTTAACTTGAAGTCCCAAAAAGAATGTTAACTCACCCATAGAACTCATTTGAAATTCATTCTGCATCAGCTGCTCAAACTCCGTAACCATGGACTGTTTGGTAGCTCCAAAGATGATATCATCAACATATACTTGAACCAACATGATATCCTTCTTGTCTCTCTTGATAAACAAAGTCTTGTTAATGGCTCCTTTTCTGTAACCATGTTGCAATAATAAAGTAGAGAGCCTCTCATACCAAGCTTTAGGTGCTTGATGAAAGCCATAAAGAGCCTTAACCACCTTGTAGACTTTGTTTGGATGTGCAGGATCTTCAAAACCAGGAGGTTGTTTGACATAAACCTCTTCTGTAATAGTGCCATAGAGAAAGGCACTCTTGACATCCATCTAAGAAACTTGAAATCCCATATATGATGCAAAAGCAAGGAATATTCGAATAGCTTCAATCCTGGCTACTGGAGAAAATACTTCATCATAATCTACTCCTTCTTCTTGTCTATAGCCTTGAGCTACTAACCTTGCCTTGTTCTTGATGACATTCCCTCTTTCATCTCTCTTGACTCTGAACACCCATCTTGTACCAATGACCTTCTTTCCATCAGGTAGATCACATAGTACCTAAACTTCTTGAAGTTTAAATTGAAGAAGTTCTTCTTGCATAGCTTCAACCCAACCCTCTTTAGATAATGCCTGAGCTATATTCTTAGGTTCCTTTTGAGAGATAAAGCAAGTGAATAAACATGTTTGATGATCCTTGTGATTTAGCCTGTTCTGTTTATAAACAAAGCTAAGTAAAGCATTGTGAGGTTTAGAAAAACCCTTAACTTTGGTCCTTGTAAGCACTCCAGAGTTAGAAGGTCCAATGATTTGATCAGTAGGATGATTCTTATGAACTCTTAAGATAGGAGTTTGTGGAACTTCAACATTATCATCCAAATTTGTAAAATCAGCACCTTCATTGGAATCTGAGAAAATACCTTCATCTTAAAATTCATCATCAGTGTCTTCTAAGCCAGGAATGATAGGATCATTCAAATCATCCAAAGTGATATCAATAGATGCAGCAATACTTTGATCGAAAGTACTGTCACCCAAAGTACTGTGAGTGAACTCTGCAGACTTGTTCTTTTTCTTTGCTTCTGCATAAGCTCTTCTTTGATCATCATCATAAGATTGTGTAGAAAACTAGAAGGGGGGTTGAATAGTTTACCAATTAAAACTTTGTTTTGAAACTTGTTGAAAAGATCAATTGATATTGATCTTAGATATGTTAATGAAATATGCAAGCAATATGTAATGAGTAAATAAGGAAAGAAATGATCAAACCACAACAAGTTGTTTATAGTGGTTCGGTCTACAAGGACTCTTTTTCCTTGCCCTACTCCACTCCCCGAGTCTCACACTCGAGAGTTTAACTTCACTAGTCAACAAGCTCCCTTCACCGGCGGAGAAAACCTTTACACTTCGCTTACACTATTTCCGACACTAAGCTAGATGTCGAGTTCTTTCCAAGGGTACAACTACTCTCACACACAATGTATTTTGAGGACTAAAATACTAACCACTCACACTCACAAGATTATGATGGTTTAATACAACAATGAAGTATGAATCAACACTAGATCATACAACACTAAACAAACAAGACTTCCAACTTCTCGTTTGAAGCTTGAATGTGACTTGATCTTCTTTGCTACAAAAGAGATCACTAATATGATATGAATCTGAGTTAGAAAGGTTAGAGAGAAGATATTTATGAGAGTATGATAGAAAGGGATGAAAAACTACTTGGTTTGGCATTGCTATTTATAGCCAAAATGGACAGGAGCGTCCACGGACCACGGAACCCTTAAAAGGGTTCCGCCCGTGTACCATTTTGGTACCGCCAGGTCTGACAGCCAAGATATCAAAATCTTTGCTAAAGTCAACTATATCTAAGTAAGATTGTGCAAGATATGAAGAGTACAAATCCACACAAAATATCTAATGAAATCTTTCAATGATTTCCATGATGCATCACATGATGTCATATGTTGTATTTCTATTTTTAGAAATATGCAAGTACTTAAGTAGTGTTTGGTTTTAAGAACCTAACACATTCTAAAAACTACTATCATACATAATGATTAGAATCATATTAAGATGTTACTAATCATAAATGTAAATACTTGAATGATGAATATATTGTTTGAAAAAGCTTGTTTTAATATCTATTAAACTTGACAAGCTTTAAGCTTTTATACAAATTAAATTTACTTTTGTCGTTAACAAAACTTAGGTAAAGATCAAAAATATAAATAACGTTTAATGACGATATTTGTATTAACAATCTCCCCCTTTTTGTTGAGGACAAAATATAAATTTTATTTTTATAAAAGATACAAAGTTTGTGCAAGAGTTATAAAAATATTAGTTTTAGAACTTGAAAAGGAAATGATAATGCAAGTGTATGATGTTTGACTTTTTCAGAAAGTCAAAGTATTCACTAGTTGATGCATGATGTTGACTTATTCAGAAAGTCAAAGTATGCAGTTGACTTTTTAAGAAAAGTCAAGTATTATCAATGAAGTATCATGTTTGACTTTTTCAGAAAGTCAATGTATGCAGTTTGACTTTTTCAGAAAAGTCAAACTTAAACAAGTTCAAGTTCTATATTTTCTCCCCCTTTTTGTCTCAACAAAAAGAAGAGGCTATGCGGAATGTAATGAGCCCGAGCCATTATCTCCCCTTGATCAAAATTCCCCCTAAATTGGGTGCTTAATGGGAAGATACATGGATTGTGAAAATAAAGCTACAAAAAAAATGTTAGTAATAATGATAATTCACAAGCATCTCCAAACACTATGGAATGGCATCAACAATATAATAAACATCATTCATTAGTTAAAATTTTTCATGAAGAAAGATCATGAAAAGAGAACACAATGATGTGTTTTTAGTACAAGAAAGTAAGGATAATCCTAAGAAAAGAAAAACTAGAAGTGATAGTCTATGGCCATCCTAATGAGATGGTGGATGAGAAAGAGCGTTGAGGCACTCAAGGATGTGATTGAGGATGAACCTCATTTCCTCTTGAAAGTCATGGACCATAACCCGGGTCCTTTCAACGGTTTAGGCCGTTTGCTCACAAATTGAGCAACCATGCCTAGGAGGATAGTATGTGTTGGGAAGGTTGTGGTGGTGGAACGGTAGATGTGTTGGTGGTGTTGGAGATGTTTGGGGTGGTCATGATGGAGGCTAGCAAAGCATTTTGCATTTGCATAGTCTCACTAAGGTGAGAATCCACCATGCCTTTGAATTGGTGGAGATTGTGGAGTTCCGCTTGAATCTCCTCTCTAGTGGGATTGGCATCCCACATGCACTCCTCAATGTCCTCAAGATGAGGGGACATTGATGTTGGGAGTGGATGGTCCCCATACAAAGGACCATGAATGTCTTTGTGAATGGGGTGGAAGAGAAGAGGTTTTGGCCCTAGTGGGGCGTTTGGGTCAAAAGATGACCTTGGTGATTCATGAGCTATTTGCTCAATTGTGCCAAAGGATGGCAATGGTGGTGGATGATTTGGCCTAGGAGGCAAGTCATCCAAGTCCTCCAAGAAAGGATTTGGTGAAGTTGGTGGAGTGGAAAATAACTCCATAGGAATGAGAGTTGGAGACCTTGGTGGTGAAGGTGGTGAGGGTGTTTTGGATGTTTGGATAGGTGCCGGTGGAGGTGAAGTTGGTGTTTTTGTAAGTGGTGGAGTGGTGATCACAATGTGTGATTGAGTAGGTGTAGCCAAGGTAAGGCTTGTATCATCTCGGATGGGAGATGAGATAGTGAGTGGAGAAGACTCGGATGAGGAGCTAAGGTTAACGAAGCAACAAGGCCTCACACTAATTCTAGCAGTTTTCTTGCAAGGTTTAGGAGAGGATTTTGTCATTTTTGACTTGGGTTTTTCTTTGCTAGTTAATGGTAAGAATGAAGAAGGTGTGAGGATGATCATGGTAAAACCTCTCAATTTATAGAAGTGAAAAATTATGGAGAAATGTGTTTGATTTGATGTTAAACCATTGAAGAGATGAGGTTCCTAATGATTTGGAAGTGGGTTGAATGCTAGTCATATCACCCAAGTCAATCCATACAAGAGAGATGGAGTGAAGAAGAAAAGATTTGCAATAAATGTGTTCTAATGAGTGGAATTGCCTAACAATCAGATTACCCACGGATTTGAAGGTACCAAAAATTTGGTTCCTTCCTTTATGCCAAAGGGCTCCTTGGGTGGATTTTTCAAATTTTTGAATTTTGGTGGGAAATGGATTTCTTATATACCTAAGTGAATTATACTAGTTCTAATAAGAGTATAAACTGGTTAAGATTAATTTATAAGTGATGGATGGTAATTTGGAATCACGAAAGAGTCGAAATTCAGAAAATTACCTGGAGGATCCACGGCACCAAAAATGTACACGGCCGGAACCCTAAAAAGGGTGCCGTCTGGTCCGCCTGTACAGGTACGGCGGTACTAATTCTCATAACAGACGGTACCAAATCGTTGGTGCCGTCTGATCCGTGTAGTGCAGAAAAGTAGACAGAGTATGTTTTTAGGTGTCGGGGACTTTTCCGAAACCTGAAATTTTTCTCAAAAGGTGTTACACTAAACATTTCTAGTTAGGAAAAGTAAATAACACATGTATAAACATAGTGGAGCATAGATTTTGAGCAAGGCTTATTGATTTTCACATTATAGTGAAAATGGGTAAAAATTTGATAGCATACTTGTGCTATCCCCCTGCATGAGATTGTTAGCATACAACATTGTTTCAAGTTATATTATCATCCTACATAATAAAAACAACTAAATAGTATCAAACATTAACGATAATGTATTGTTCCAAACACTCCTTAAAGTACCCTCATTTGTCCAACTTCTTGTAAATCTTGTTCATCATCCTACCATGGCACTTGAACATTCCCTTAGTTTGCTTGAATTCCGCTGATT
This sequence comes from Chrysanthemum seticuspe, assembly GCA_019973895.1. Taxonomy (NCBI): domain Eukaryota; kingdom Viridiplantae; phylum Streptophyta; class Magnoliopsida; order Asterales; family Asteraceae; genus Chrysanthemum; species Chrysanthemum seticuspe. Next base: position 204,940,691 of record BPTQ01000004.1, on the reverse strand, counting down.
CATTTTCGATCTCGGGAAGAGACGCATAATACTCATGAGGTGGAAGATGAGAGCTTGGAAGACCATCCTCGGAGCTATTTGATGATGATGATGATGGAGTTGGAGGTTTTGCTCTCTTGCCCTTTGTCTTAGCAACTCGTTCATCACTTAAAGGTACAAAGATGTGAGGGATGAGTTCATAGTGAAGGTGCATCCCTTTTGGAGTTGGTGGAATTGGTGCAAAGTTTCTATAGAGACGGGTGAGAAGCATCCCGTATGGAAGAGCAACCGATCCTTGAGTTGGAATATCAATCATTCTCCTAGCGATGTAGTAGGCTAAATTGAAAGATTGTCGGGTGGATAAGTTGTAGAGCATGTGACAAAGGCAAGCGTTTATATGATCCCTATTTCCTATGGTGCTAATGACGTTGGCTCTAAGTAGTTCCTCCCATTTCTTAAATTCGGGCTTAAGTTCATTTAACTCCATTCCATATGGATCTCGGTTTACCTCTTTTCCCTTTCGGGTAACTCGGGTTGTATCACCCTTTGGGTTAAATAGGTGTTCACGGATAACATCCTTATCGGCCAAACGGGTTTGGTAGGGAAGAGTGCGGTCATTGATTGCATCAAGAACGGTGAGTGACCATTTATCCGAGTAGATACAAGTCCCTCAGTTGGGAATTCCTAGCACTTGAGCAAAGTTGGCTAAGGTGATGGTGTAGTCGTTTTGATTGATTTTAAACCTAAGACAAAATTCATCATCATCTTCATCACTAAAGCCGGTCACACTAGCATAGAATTCTAACACAAACCTAGGACAAATTGGTTCATCGATGTCAAGAAGACAATCGAATTGAATGGCGGCTAGTTCTTCACGGAGATTGGTATTTTCAAGGAAGGATGAGTGAATGGTTCTACACTCATGGAAATACCTTGATTCTAGACCCTTAAATATTTCTACTTGTTCCTTGGTAAGTCCTTTGGTTTTGTGGTGTTTGGGAATGTAGTTAAGGGTGTCTTTGTGATCATAGAATCTTGCGGCTACCATGGTTATTCCTAAGGACAAGAATTGATATGTTAAAAATGAGAATAAACTTTAACGTTTTGGTTCTAGTGTGTGCCTATATGAAAACAATTTGGAGTTGCGGTTGTCTCGACTCATTTTATGCACAAAAATGGTTTTAGTGGAGTGTTTGGCAAATACCATGAGATAACCCAAATGCTCCTAATTCAATGTGGCTTCATTTGAATATACCCGGGAATGCATATTAGTTATGCAATACCTTTAGTATTCAAGAGCATGCAAGTGATGAAAATCTAACGTTTCTATTTGTATTAACAATGAAAAGAATTGTTTTCCTACAAGTGAGAAGCTTTTCAAATTTTTTGACATGGGGTGTTTGGTTATTTGAATAAGGCCTTATATTCATTATCTATTGATTAGTGGGAAACATGATTTGTTTATGCAATATGATAATGTAGTACCTAATTTCAATGACTAGTTATGCATTTTGCCAATTGAATTCATATTTGGTATAAAAGCATACATAAAACCCCATGTAATGATTTGTGATAGTTTTGTGCATAAATAAGAATCCTAGACTCAGAATTAAGAGATAAAATGTAGTTAGGATACTTACAATGATGTTATCTTCAGTGATTAGTGAGTGGGAAGATGTCAATAATGAGCTTGGTTTAATGTTTACACGTTTTGGTAAAGTGGGTTTTGAGGAAGAAGATGTTTTGTAGGTAGCAGTTTTGCTTCTGTAGACACCACGGACCAGACGGTACCAAAATATTGGTTCCGTCCGTGTTATCGTTTGGTGCCGTTGCTACAGTAGCAGATACAAGACAAAATTGTTTTGTTTTGACTATTCTAATGTTTTGGGCTATGTTTATCCTACATGTTTGGTTCCATTAACCCTAAACCAAGTCTAAGAAGATTAAAAGGTTCTCGTTTAAGAGGCTTAGTTAAGATGTCGGCAATGTTGTCTTCGGAGGATACTTTCTCGATTGAGATGTTTCCTTTTTGAACATTATCGCGAAGAAAGTGATGACGGATTTCAATATGCTTTGTACGAGCATGTTGAACGGGATTCTTGCTGAGATCGATGGCTCCTTTGTTGTCGCAAAGTATCACAATATCGTTGAGATGAATTCCGTAATCTACGAGAGCTTGCTTCATCCAAAGAGCTTGTTGACATGCTTTTCTAGCTGAGACGTACTCGGCTTCAGTAGTTGAGATGGCTAAGGCCGTTTGCTTCTTTGCAAACCATGAGGTGAGACAATGTCCAACAAAAGTGCAAATACCACTTGTACTTTTTCTATCGACATAATCACCGGCATGATCCGAGTCGGCATACACTATGGTCTCTACACCCGTTCCTTTGGGATACCATAATCCTAAACACGTTGTTCCCTTAATGTATCTAAAAATCCTTTTTAAGGCTTCTAAGTGTGATGCCTTTGGGTTTTCTTGAAAGCGAGCACATAGACAAACACTAAACATAATGTCGGGTCTACTAGCCGTAAGATAGAGTAGGCTACCAATCATTCCTCTATATTTAGTGTTATCTACTGATTCACCTTCTTCGTCCTTGGTGAGTTTGGTGTCCGAGGACATGGGTGTTTTAGTTGGTTTGGAATCTTCAAGACCAAATTTCTTAAGCATGTCTTTAATATATTTAGATTGGTTAAAAAATATGCCATCTTCTAGTTGTTTAATTTGAAGTCCTAGAAAGAAATTTAACTCTCCCATCATACTCATTTCAAACTCGTCATGCATGATTTTAGAGAAATCATCACATAGCTCTTGACAAGTTGATCCGAATATAATGTCATCAACGTATATTTGAACAATGATAATATGTGATTCCTTTTTCTTGGTAAAAAGAGTATTATCTACTAATCCCATAGAGTATTTGTTATCAATAAGAAAAGTCTTAAGTCGGTCGTACCAAGCTTTTGGTGCTTGCTTAAGACCATACAATGCTTTCTTGAGTTGGAAGACATGATGTGGTTTCTCAAAGTCGGTGAAACCGGGAGGTTGAGCAACATACACTTCTTCGTTAATAAACCCATTAAGAAAAGCACTTTTAACATCCATTTGAAATAATTTAAAGTCATAAGCACATGCATAAGCAAGTAATATTCTAATAGATTCAAGTCTAGCTACCGGTGCATAAGTTTCATCATAGTCAATCCCCTCTTGTTGATTATAACCTTGTGCAACAAGCCTAGCTTTGTTTCTAGATACTACACCATTTTCGTCCATTTTATTCCGAAAGACCCATTTCGTTCCAATTATAGTTTGATCATTAGGTTTTGGAACTAATTTCCAAACATCATTTCTAACGAATTGGTTTAATTCTTCTTGCATGGCAATTACCCATGATTCATCTTTTATTGCTTCATTTATGTTTTTCGGTTCAATGGTGGATACAAATAAAAAATAATTACTTTGATTTTGGGCTTGTGACCTTAAGGTTCTTTGATTAAGTTGTCCTATGCCATTTCTAAAGGATGACTTTTAGATTCTTTGATGTTTACAATTTCCTTATTTAATGGTTCATCTTCCTTGTTATCATTAATTTGACTTTCTATTATTTGACTTTCAACTAAGTCATCATCTACCAAAGGTGATGTCTTAGAGGGAGGTGGACTTTCGTCAAATGTTATGTTCAACGATTCCTCGACTATCATTGTTTCTTTGTTAAGGAAAATATAAGCTTTGCTAGTTTGAGAATAACCAAGAAATACACCTTCATAAGACTTTGGGTCAAACTTGGTGAGATAGTCTTTAGTATTAAGAATGAAGCATTTACAACCAAAGACTCTAAAATATCCTAAAGTTGGCTTTTTACCTTTGTAAAGCTCATATGGTGTTTTGTTTAAGAAAGGACGTATTAAGACTCTATTCAAAATATATGTAGAAGTGTCAACGGCGTTGCACCAAATCTTTTGAGGAATGTTTTGTTCATTAAGCATTGTTCTACTCATTTCTTGAATTGTTCTATTTTTACGTTCTACTACTCCATTTGATTGAGGTGTTCTTGGAGCGGAAAAGTTATGTGTTATACCATTTGTATTACAAAAGTTTCCAAATTGAGTTTCGTTGTCAAATTCACGACCATGATCCGTTCGGATCGACACAATTTTAACACCTAGTAGATTTTGAATTTTCTTGCTAAGAATTTCAAATTTATCAAAAGCTTCATTTTTGGTTTTCAAAAACAACGTCCAAGTAAACCTTGAGTAATCATCTACTATGACCAAAGTGTATAAGTTGCCTCCGTAGCTTCTTATAGCGGATGGTCCAAACAAGTCCATATGTAATAATTCTAGACACTTAGATGTGGACACCATATTTTTAGATTTGTGACTACTATGGGTTTGTTTACCAATTTTGCAAGCGTCGCAAAAGTGTTGGTCATATTTTAGTTTTGGTAAATTCCTAACTAGCTCTTTTGAAGATAGGTTTTGTATAAGTCTCATATTAGCGTGACTTAAGCGTCTATGCCAAAGATATGAGCTATCGTCTAACGTTGTTAGGCAAAGTTTGTCATTAGATGTTTTATCTATTTTCATGACGTATATGTTATTTTTCCTAACTCCTTTAGTTATGGTGATACCATCTTTTAGTATTTTACTACCATTTTCATCAAATAGTACTTTATACTTTTTATCACACAATTGGCTAATACTAAGTAGATTAAATCCTAACCTATCCATATGAGCAACATTTTCAATAGTTAGGGAGTTATGAGCGATCGTACCTTTGCCAATGATTTTGCTTTTGAGATTACTACCAAAAGTGACATTGCCTCCGTCATACTCTTGGTATGATGAGAAGAGACTTTTGTTGCCCGTCATATGCCGTGAGCATCCACTATCTTTTATCCATTCATCAGGTTCCAATCCAACTTTCAAGAATACCTAAGAAGTAAATAACTCAAGCATTTGGTCCCCAATATCTCATGGGTCCGTTTGGGTTAAACATACCATTTATTTGATTCATGTATGGAAATGATGGGAAAGAGTTCCATGACATGTAATCTGGAGTTTGATATGGTCTAGGGAAGTTTTGATTCCAACCATTGTGTTGGTAGTTGGGTTGTATGTTATGGTTGCTCTTAGGAAAGGGGCGTTTGGCAAAAGGTGCTTTATATCGTTGTTGAGTAGTTTTTGATCTAAATTCATTTTTAGCAAGTCCTACTCCTGATGTAACAGCTGGTTTTTGTTTAACACTATCCTTGGTTTTCTTTGCTACTTTGACAAATTCAGTACGGTCCGTATTACGAACATTCTGTCCTGCTGAAGTACCCACGGCACCATTTGTTTCAACGGACGGAACCCTTATTTGGGTTCCGTCTGGTCCGTGCTGTACTGCAGCAGTTTTGACAGATTGTTCGTCCTTTTTGGCCGTTTTGTTTTGACTCTTTGGAATTAATACTTCATTAAATCCTAGCCCATTCATGTCTCCTGGTGTTTTATGGATTTTAACTATTTCATCGGCAAGAGCGATGTTTTTGTTAAACCTTTTAAATTTAGAATTATTTTCGATTAGAACATCTTGTGTGAGCTTTAGTTTTTCTATTTCAAGATTAAGCTCTTGACATGATTTACAACCATCGTCATTTGCTTTTCCCTTTTCAAGTCGTTTTGCTTTTTCTTTTAACTCATAAACTTCATTTTCCAAAAATTCCTTTTTGGTTTTTAAAAATTTATTTTTAGTTATGATTTTTAGACTTAGCTCACACAATTGATTATATTGTTTTTGCAAAGTGTCATCATCAATAGAAGAGTAAGAAGAGTCGGAAAGTACCTCATTTGAATCATGTGCCATTAGAGCGATCTCTTCCTTGCTTGATTCTTCATCGTCTTCACTATCACTCCAAGCACCACTTACAAAAGCTCGTTGAGTTTTGCTTTTAGGTGGCTTGGGACATTCTCCTATGAGATGATTTGCATCACCACATCTAAAACACTTTCTTTCACCTTTACCCTTTTTGTCATCCCGATCTTTTCGGAATGGCTTCTTTTCTTCTCGGGGTTGTCTTACGAACTTTCCTCTTCTTCTAAAGAACTTCTTAAAATCTCTAATAGCCATGGCATATTCCTCATCTTCACTACCGGAGTAAGATTCTTCATCATCACTTGATTCCGCCTTTACTTTTAGAGCAACGGATTTGATCTTCTCCTTTCTTCCTTTGATGATCTCCGAATCTTTCTCCATCACCATTTTGTGTACTTTGAGGTTACCGATTAGTTCGTCTAGTGACATTTTTTAGAGATCTTTTGATTCTTCAATAGCAGTCACTTTAGCTCTCCATTTGGGATGGAGTGCTCTAAGAAATTTCCTGACAAAGTTCTTACTACGAAAAGATTCATCAAGTGCTTTAAGTGATGTAATAATAGTATTAAAGCGAGCAAAGCCACAATCAATGGTTTCATCTTCAGGGATAACAAATTGTTCATATTGTTGAACAAGAAGATCAATTTTGTTATCCTTGACTTGTGAATTACCTTGATGTGTAACAATCAAAGATTCCCAAATATCTTTGGCGGTTTCACACATAAAAATTCTTTCATATTCTTTTCTAGGTAAAGCATTGTAAAGCATCATTTTAGCTTCATTATTCTTAGCAACTAATTTCTTTTGTTCATCAACAGAAATGTCCTTTGTTGTAGAACTAAAATCCCCTTTAACAATAATAAACCAAAGATCTATATCTTTTGACTTTACATATGTTTCAAAACGGTTTTTCCAATAGATAAATCCATTGGTTGCAAAGAGTGGTGGTCTTTGCATAGATTGCTCTTCTTTAAAGTTTTCAGAATCCATGGATCGTTTCAAGTTTATAAAATACAAATTATTTTAGAAATTCTTGAGCAACGAGGCTCTGATACCAATTGTAGAAAACTAGAAGGGGGGTTGAATAGTTTACCAATTAAAACTTTGTTTTGAAACTTGTTGAAAAGATCAATTGATATTGATCTTAGATATGTTAATGAAATATGCAAGCAATATGTAAAGAGTAAATAAGGAAAGAAATGATCAAACCATAACAAGTTGTTTATAGTGGTTCGGTCTACAAGGACTCTTTTTCCTTGACCTACTCCACTCCCCGAGTCTCACACTCGAGAGTTTAACTTCACTAGTCAACAAGCTCCTTTCACCGGCGGAGAAAACCTTTACACTTCGCTTACACTATTTCCGACACTAAGCTAGATGTCGAGTTCTTCCCAAGGGTACAACTACTCCCACACACAATGTATTTTAAGGACTAAAATACTAACCACTCACACTCACAAGATTATGATGGTTTAATACAACAATGAAGTATGAATCAACACTAGATCATACAACACTAAACAAACAAGACTTCCAACTTCTCGTTTGAAGCTTGAATGTGACTTGATCTTCTTTGCTACAAAAGAGATCACTAATATGATATGAATCTGAGTTAGAAAGGTTAGAGAGAAGATATGTATGAGAGTATGATAGAAAGGGATGAAAAACTACTTGGTTTGGCATTGCTATTTATAGCCAAAATGGACAGGAGCGTCCACGGACCACGGAACCCTTAAAAGGGTTCCGCCCGTGTACCATTTTGGTACCGCCAGGTCTGACAGCCAAGATATCAAAATCTTTGCTAAAGTCAACTATATCTAAGTAAGATTGTGTAAGATATGAAGAGTACAAATCCACACAAAATATCTAATGAAATCTTTCAATGATTTCCATGATGCATCACATGATGTCATATGTTGTATTTCTATTTTTAGAAATATGCAAGTACTTAAGTAGTGTTTGGTTTTAAGAACCTAACATATTCTAAAAACTACTATCATACATAATGATTAGAATCATATCAAGATGTTACTAATCATAAATGTAAATGCTTGAATGATGAATATATTGTTTGAAAAAGCTTATTTTAATATCTATTAAACTTGACAAGCTTTAAGCTTTTATACAAATTAAATTTACTTTTGTCGTTAACAAAACTTAGGTAAAGATCAAAAATATAAATAACGTTTAATGACGATATTTGTATTAACAGATTGTGCTATGACATCTTGAAAAAGCATCCTATTAAGCTCATCTTGAATAGCTTGTTCTTCAGCAGATAATATAGCTTTTGGCTCATCAGTACTTTTCTCCTTCTTAACAGTTATAGGTTCTTCATCAGGAACAGCATCAGGTCTATTATGGACTCCATGAACAATATACTGTAAATCTTCTCCGTTGTGTACAGGTTGATTTTCTTCTCTAACAGGTACATAGTTCATAGAAGGAGTCAAAACTTCAAGATCAAACATCCAATCAGAACCTTTACCATTCTGATTTTCTTGATCTTCTAAAAATTCAACATGAAGACAATCTTGAACCTTCTTGGTGACTTTATTGTATACTCTAATTCCTTTGCTGTTGGTGCAATATTCCAATAAGTATCCTTCTTCTGACTTTCCATCAAATTTGCCCAAATTATCAATTGTGTTGAGAATAGTCAGAGGGCATCCAAAAGGCTTCATAAATCGAATATTGGGTTTGTTACCCATCAGCAACTCATAAGGTGTCTTCATCTGAGGTTTGGTGACTGAAACTCTATTCAACACATAGCAAGCATTACTTACAGCTTCAGCCCAAAATTCAATAGGTAATAGAGAATCTGCAAGCATTGTTCTGGCTGCTTCAATCAAAGTTCTTTTCTTTCTTTCTGCAACACCATTCTGCTGTGGAGTTCTAGCAATACTAAACTCCCTCTTGATTCCTTTGTTAGCACAAAATTCATCCATAAGCTTGTTCTTGAATTCAGTCCCATTATCACATCTAATACCTCTTACTTTAAGTCTCAATTGATTTTCAAGGGCTATTATTAGATCATGAATAGCATCAAAGGTGTCATCTTTAAATCCCAAGAAAAATACCCAACTGAATCTACTGCAATCATCTGTCACAACCAAGCAGTACTTTTTCTTGTTTAGACTAGTAACAGAAACATGACCAAATAGATCCATGTACAGCAGCTCCAAAGGTTCTCTAATAGTTCTTTCTTCAAGCTTTTTGCATGAAGCTTTATGTTGTTTACCCTTCTTGCACGCCAAACAGGAGTGATCATTCTTTTAGGTTTTGGTGGGTAAACCTCTAACTAAATTTCCTTTGACCAATTTGTTGATATTCTTGAAATTTACATGGCCCAATCTTCTATGCCACTGATGTGCTTCTTCGAGTGTTGCTTTTGCTACTAAACATGTTGCTCTTTCAGAAGAGCTAAGAGTCCTCATATCAAGACTGTACATATCATTGGTTCTTGGTACTCTGAGTATTACCAAGTGATCATCAACAGGATTGAACTCAGGGGAAAGAATAAGACATTCCTTGTCAGTGAATAGCACATGGTACTTCTTGTCACAGATCTGAGATACTGACAACATGTTGAACTTGAGCTCCTTCACATATCTAACATTCTCAAAATCTATGCTCCCTGCTTTGTTGGTTCATTTCCCACTAATTCTACATCCACTAGCATCATTCCCAAATGCAACTCTTCCTCCACAATATGACTTAAATCTGACAGAATCTCCTTGTCTCCTGTCATGCTTCCAGAGCAACCACCATCCACAATTAAATGATCTTTAAGCTCCTCTTCTGGGTTGCCCTGCACAAAAATAAAAGAGTTAGTTAATTTTAGGAACCCAATCCATTACTGACTTGTGTTCCCCTTGTGGAGTTACATACTTAAATTCTTTAAGTATGTAATTTCCACTGTCTTTAAGCACATGATCAATTATCTTTGGTTGTTCAAAAACTTGTGTTGGTTTTTCAATAAAAATCTCTTTATCATTCAAGTTTTCTTTATTATTATCAACCAAAATCTCTGTTTCACTTTCACTTACTGAAAGTACTGTTTGTTCCCCATCAGTACTTTCCTTCTTAACCTATTTGGTTTTAACTTCTGATGTAGAGTCCCTTGATCTATCTACTTTCTTTGAGTTGAAACGCCTTCTAGATTGATAGTAATTATATCTCCTAGGGTTCCTATTCCAAAAGGTGTTTGGTGAAAACTGAGCAGTACTTTGAGAAAGTACTGGTTTTGGCTTAACAGTACCTTGAAAAGTGTTTGAAGGTACTAGGGGTTTCGAAAACGGTCTTCTCTGGTGATGGGACCTATAGTCTTGTGAGAAGTTACTATGGTTGACCCTATGTGAGTGATTCCAGACAGGTTTATTCTCTCTAGGCTTATGATTGGTTGATCTGTTCTTTGGGAATTTACTTAAGTAGTCTGAGTGAAAGTCACAGTCCTTGATCAGATGATCAGAACTATAACAAACAAAACACAATTTTTGACCTGTAATCCCAAAATTTCTTCCTCTATGTGAATGACCAATCCTATCCTGTCTTCTAGGTGAATGATAAGAATTATGATTACCAAAGTTATCCCTAAAAGGTTTAGCAGTATTTTGAAAAGGTTTTCCTAAAGGTATTGCTGAACATGTGGCAGTACTTTGAGTTGAAGGTACTACTTAACTCTTAACATCATCTACCTTAGGTGTCTCAGCTGTTTCTTTTGAGGTTTCAGACCTAGATTCACCAGTAAGCTTTTTCCTAAACTCTAGATTGTCTACTCCAAAACGAGAAACATCAGGTCTAAGAGGTTGATGACTACCAGTGGGATGAGGGACATGATGATAACCTTTGTCTTTCTTATATTCATGAGGTGTTTTGCTAAGTGATTCCTCATTACTAGATGTGTCTACATAGTTAATGAGTTCATCATCACTAGTTGTTATATCATCAAAATCAAGGTCATCCTGATTACTAGGTAGGTTCTCTTCTATGCTACTGAAATCCATACCAAAACCTAGTCTAGTTCTAATGTAAGCACGTCTTTGTTTTTCAACATAACTAACATGAGAAAGACCAGATTGTCCCCAAGCAGCAAATTTTGCTAGCAATTCATCTCTCTCCTTAGTCAGCTTTTCAATCTCAGAAATCTTACATCCTAACTTCCATTCACTTAATTTTAACTGATAATCCTGTTGTTCATACTTTTCAGCCCAAGCCATTTCATTATTTTCATGTGTTATTATTTTGGCTTCCATTGATTCTAAAGTAATTTGGTAACCAGCTACCTCAGACCTAGCTATTCTACACTTATCTCTTTCAGTCACATAATCATTAAGCAGTTTTTGATAAAAGTCATGACACTTAGAACATACCTCAGAGATAGGGGTGAACTTGGTGAAGTGGCTACCATAGCAAGCATGTCAGGATCATTTTCACTCTCCATGCTCCAATCAAAGCTTCCTAGACCATCTCTGGATTCCAAAGCAGCATGTCCAGGTTCCTCATCAAACGCTGTGCTCCAATCAAACTCCTCCATTGCCACCATACAGTAGGTTACTGGTTCATCATCAAACTCAGCACTCCAGTCAACCTCTGATAGATTCTCTTGTGCAACCAAGGCTTTGGTTTCAGTAATAGGAATTTCCTTTAGTTCAAGCTTTGGTTTTTCAGTCATCCTGTTTGCCTAATATTTAGCAAACCTGCACTCCCTTGCAAAGTGTCCAGTCCTTTGACAGTTAAAGCATTCAATCTTGGATTTGTCAAAAGTGATACCCTGCTTAGGCTTGAAGTCAATACCTCTTCCTGTTTTCTTCATGAACTTCTTGATTCTTGCAGTGATCATAGCAACTTGCCACCTAATATCAATTTCTTCAAGAGCATCCTCTTCAATCTGTGACAAATCTTCTTCATAAGTAACAGGTAAGGTAGCTTGCTGTGCAAAGAATGAGCATACGACTTCATCAGAATGGATGGTGCTTGATGGTGATGATGTGGGGTTGGTCATAGTTGTGATAGAATGAGCAGGATAGCCAGTACTTTGAGTAGGGTGAGCAGTACTTTTAGTGGAAGTACTGCCTCTCTTTTCAGATGACACAAAAGCTATAGTGTGAGACTTTGAACTTGTCTGGCCATTCATCTCATGCTCATACACCTTCAGATAGTTGTAGAGATCGTCAAAGTCCATAACATCCAATCCATGTTGTCCTCTGATCATAGTAGCAATCACATGCCATGTAGATGGCAAACTCCTTACGAACTTCAGATTGGCATCTTCAACAAATACCTCTGCCTTGTATAACTCTAGCATGCAAAGGAGATTTTGGAATCTATCATATGCAGCATCAAGACCTTCTCTTTCACCAATAGTGAAAGTTTCAAACTGTTGCTTCAACAGATTTCTGTGCATCTTCTTGGAAGCATCATTACCTCCAAATCTGGTCTTGAGTGCAGCCCATAGTTGCTTTGCATCCTTAGCATCATGGAACTTGAGTAGGTGACCATCAGGAATAGCAGACAAGAGAATGTTGAGAGCCTTCTCTTGATTCCTTATTGTAGCAGCTAGCAAGATGGGTTTAGGTGCTTTAGGTTGTCCAGGAAAGTCTACAGGTTCTTCCACAACTTCATTACCATTGACAATCACATTCCACAGTGCATGGTCTATAATTGCAATGTACTGCCTCATCTTCATGCTCCATAGATCGTATTCTCCCTTCTGGATAATTGGTATTGTTAGTGAGATGATTGATGGTGGTGGTGTAGCTTCAGTCGACATCTTTAGGGTTTTGTAAAATAGGTTTTGAGGGTTTCCACACAAGCTCTGATACCACTTGTTGGATCGATGTACTCTAACCAAACTAACTATATAGCTTGTTAAGGGTTTAATAACCTTGGATAAATCCTAAGTTATTAACAATGAACACTGAGCAAACTTTATTAAGTATGCGGAATTTACTTAACAAAGCTAAGAAGAATTAACTTTAACTTTCAACGATATTATTAATAACTCTAAATCTGCTTGTTATGCAGATTCTTTAACAACTCTAAAACTCTAATATCGTACTTCTCTAAAACTCTAAAAACACGTCGTACTTCTAATGCCAACCTAGGGATCCTTTTATAGGCTTAAGGATAACCCTAGTCGATTTACAATTTGTAACCTTGTACGATAAGTAATACTATGTAAAGCTTAGAACATTCTAGAATTTACACATTAATCCTTAACGACTTTGCATAGCAGTCCTTTAAGCATGCAGTACTTTGTTGAATGAGCAGTACTTTGACTTCTTCAGCACTTTGACTCTTTAGTACTTTAACTCTTCAGCACTTTGACTTTCTATATCCCAACATTTTATAAGTCATTGCATTTGGTTTTATAAGTTTTACGTAAATCGTTCTACGTCTGAGACATAGGTTCATGCATGTATGCATTAATGCACCACCTTTCTCATCAACACTTATATACATACTTATACCTTCAAATAATTCAAAAATCTCCCTCCCCCTGATCACCATAACCAGCCACCTAACCACTTCCCAAAGGGGAAGCCCCAACACCCTCTTTGGGCTTTGTAAACCCCACACTTACTAGTTCATGCTTAAACCTAAAACATATGTTATCATGTGACTTTAGTACATCAAGAAAGCCTTTGATTCCCTCCCTCCTACCACACCACATACATGGCACCAACATTACACCCCAAACCCAAAACACTCAAAGTCCCTTATTTGGTTCACTTGCCAAAGATGAAGAAGAAATCAGATTCAAGCTTTGCCTTATTTACTTCTATATATACTACACTACCTAACACTTCTCATTTCACAATTCAAATAACAATCACTCACTCTTATTTTCTCTCCTATACACGGTAGTTTTGGTAAAATTTGGTTAAGAGCTTGGAAGGAAGACTAGGGTTTTTGGGTTATAAGTTTAGGGTTTTCTTGAGTTCTTGTACACTTCTTGATCGCCAATCCTCCGCTACACTTGTAAGCATTCAAATAACTCATTTAATACTCATTTTCACACGTATTTAAAATTTCATGCCTGATTTCATGTCACCACTATATACTTGTGTTGAAAGTTGTTTAAAATTTAGTATGAACAAACCCTAAATCTGCCATAATTTTCAGTCAGCTTAGGTGAGTCATTAAACCACTTTAAAATAATTTTTGGCCAAATTCCATACCGCAGTTAGAGGTATATAGGTCTTAGGTAGATCCTGGCCAAACTTATAGTTTTTGGAATTTGTTAAGCATCTTAAGATTTTACAAGAAATCTTTAGGCTCCAAACCATGAACCATAGTAGTTTTATCTTTGGTAGACAAGACCTAGACCTAACCACTGCAACTTGGATCACTCAAAGAACTTAAGTAATGAAAAAGTTATGACCTTAGAAAGTTGTATAAAAATTCTGAAAGAAACTGTAACAGCAGGTCAGCCAATAAATGAGTATAAATATACACTTAAAACCTAATTTCACAAATCGAGGCCTTGATTCTTGAAAGTAAACATTTTTACCTACGTCTAGGTCTTTGAATTACCAAAATAGGGCAAGAAACGAAGAAGTTACGCCCATTTAAAGTCGGAATTTGCTTTCAATCAACAATCTTTTTAGTAGTTTTAGGAACTAAAAACGCGTTTTACTTATTTTTCTTAAGCGGTTTGACTTACGAAACTGTTAGCATTATTTTTAATAATAAAATTAATAGAAGTGATGATAATTCTATATTTAGGAACTATGTAACGTTAAGAGGTAATGTGTAAAAGTCTAGTATCGGGCTATAGGAACTAAGCTAATAGGCTACTAGTTTTAGTCTAATAGTTATGTAATACTAGGCTAAAGCCCAAGAGAACCAAGGCCAAATCCAAGCCCACTTGTAGGCGTTGGGATGGTATAAGATGCACACAAGTCTCACTTGTGTGTGTGCTTGTAGGTGATTAGTGTGTGTAATAATATAAACTCTCTCTTCCTCTTCCTCTCTTTTCTACATATCGAACACCACCACCACCACCATCAATTAAGTCACCACATTAGTTTGTTTTAGTTGATATAATGGCATCATACAATTGGCATCATAGCCATATGATAGTTATTGGTTAGATTTATTAGGTTTGTTAGTGATTTGGGTTAGTTTTCGAAAAGATAGTACAAAACTGGGTATTTCGAGAACTTTCATGGGTTGAATCTTTGATTTAGGAAGTTGTTATGTTAAAGGTTTGATTCTAGAGTAGTTTAAGAGTTTACCTAGTCATTTATCTAAGAAAAACCCCAAAACAATCACAAAAGAAGCACCTTTTTAGGATTTTTCGATAGTCACTTTTCCAGAATTTTCCTCAAAAAATTGCATATTTCGATTTTTCTCGAAATGTTTAAAATTTCTCGAAATCTATGTGGCAGCACTTGATAGTTGAAGTTTCACTAACTTTGTGACGTAGCAGTTTCGAGAAATTTAGAGGTTTCGAGTAGTTTTAGTTTTTTGAGAAAAAATAGTTTCGACTAAATCCTAGGTGGCAATTTCAAGTAATCCTAATTAGGTGAAATTCCACTACATTGTTGACATGACACTTTGAGTAATTTCAAAGTTTTGAGTAATTTTTGGGAAGTTTTGAGGAAAAACCTGATTTTTTAGGCAAGGACCTTTTCAACCTTAAAAAGACAGTTTTGAGAAATTTTCATCATCATTAGACTACTTTCGAGTAACTTAAAACTTTCAAAAAATTTCACTATTTTGAGTAATTTGGGACTTTCGAGAAATTTGACAGTTTGGAGTAACTTGGGTATTTCGAGTAATTTTGGACTTTTGTGGAAAAGGAACCTAACAACCTAAAAACAAAAATTTCGAGTAATCTTAACTTTCAAGAAACTTTAAACAACTTAATCTTATCAGTAACTAAAGTTTTCGAGAAACATCTTTTGTCAAGAAAATTTTGAAATCTAATAACACATCATCAATCCAAAATTAACTTTACACAATGTCAACTCAACAAGATATTTACGTAACTAGTAATAAAACCGTTCTCCTTTGCTTGGGAAAGGTAGGTTCTTCAATGGCAAAGTCGTATGCTTCGTTATCTTAAAACCAAACATAATGGAAAACTTGATAACATCAAATAGTTCTGAATATTAAGTGTCAATTTCCCCTGATAATGCTCGTATTTTATATCATTTATATGGATTTATACTTGCTTTCCTCTATATTTCACTTTCAGGTAAATTACGAGCATTGGAGCTAAAGAGACGCGGATTTGGAGAGTTTATTGAAGATATATCATAGTATGCTCATTTTGAAGAAGTTACGGCGTACCTCCTCTCTCACATTACGCCATAACTTAAGCGTGGCTCAGAAAACCAACTCAACTAAAGATTACGGCGTAACTCTCCTAAAGATTACGACGTAACCAACTAGGTCAAATGAGGTTCCGCGCCGCTGCAAGCTACGCCGTAACTATTGTCTCAATTACGGCGTAACCAGGAATTATTGAAGATACGGCGTAACTTCTTCTAGATGTTACGCCGTAACCAGCATTTTCAGTGCAAAATACGAAGAATTAGATGTTACGGCGTAACTCTTAACATTAGTTACGCCGTAACCAGATCTGGCCTTATAAATACCACTCGAATTCTAGAATTTCAAAGCATCCCATTTCACACACAACACCAAGTGAAAGTGAGTAGAAGTTGAAGGCAGATCTAGAGGAGCATACGAAGCTATCTCCAAGGGAGAAATCACTCCCCTACGATAAGCATTAGCATTTTATCTTTTCTTTAATTTCAATTCATGTATCTCGTAATGTTAAACATTGAATCGATTGTTTTAGTTAATATGAGCGGCTAAGCACCTCTGGTGCTGGCCTAGTTATGATTCCTTAATTGTTTTGTTTATGTTTACATTGCTTCCGTATAATTATTTCTAAGTGTATGCATGCATAGTTTGTTGGTAGCTACCCTTGTTTCGGTAGTTTTGAATGGCGGTAGTGGCTAGTTACTTAGGAGATATGACCAACTGATCCTAAGTAGGTAGACTAAGTGGGAATGGTAAGATATGACAAACTGACGACCCTTTCTGCTTGTGCGATTTGACCAACTGATCACCTACCGTTTGGATGAACTTAAGAAGTCGGGGATGAGTGTTTAAGGTTCTAGCGCACGGGCACTCATTGTTATGAATCTAGCATGTAGCGGTACTTAATGACTTGGCTTAGGGGACTAAGAACAACTGGACTTATGACGGGTCACCTGATTTCTTCAGTGGGACCCTTTGCTGTTAGGTTAGTACGAACTGACCAAATGCTGTCCTAGCGACTTTGACCCCACCTGAAGTAATTGGAAGTAACTAAACGTAATCATAACTAGTTAGGATGAACAACTAGGTTAACACCCTTCTCCTCTATTGATCACAACCCTCGACTTTATTTGCTTTCATTGTCTCTAGTAATTAATTAGTTAATTCTACATCATAATCATATTAAAATCTGTGAAACCTAGACTTAGTTTAAATCCGCACACATAGCTCTTGGGAAGACCTCGGTTTTTACCGAATACTACACTACACACGACCGGGTACACTGCCCGTTAGTGCATTAGGGTAGACCATAGGTATAACGAGACTTATAAATATTAAAACCTGGTCAGTAAAATCTGCATCAAGTTTTTGGCGCCGCTGCCGGGGAGTTATATTAGGGTTTTTATTAGGTCTACTTTTAATTTTCTTTCTTTGTCATTATGTCAGGATTCAAGACTAGAAACTCAAAGCCATTTTGGCCACCCCGTTCGATGATCCGGAAAAACAATTTTGGACGAAAAAAGTTTACTCACCAACTCCTATTCATAACATTTTTTTGTTTTACGAATCCGACCAATCTGATGCAGACGCTGAAGTCATAGATGAAAATAGTATTTTAGAAATAATAATGGATTAGTATTTGGAACAGCCAAATGTGAACTGTAAACGAGCCTTCACACAAGACTCTAGTGTGGAAAAATTCTCCATTTTGGACCAATTTATTTGGGAATTACACGACCTTAAGTTTTCAGGAGATGAAAATGAGGATGTTCAAAATCATGTGGAAGAAGTGCTCTACCTATCATCTCTTTTCAGCGTCCGGAATATCCCTAGCTATTCAGTTACAGCAAGAATTTTTCCTATGACTTTTACAGGGACTGCGAAAAGATGGTACAATAAGCTCCCTGCCGAATGCAAGGAAACATGGGATAAATTAAGAAGAGAATTCGTTCAACAATTTTTTCCTCCTTCGAAGATGGCTAAACTTCTCGGTAAGATCCATTAATTCGTTCAAGAGAGTGAAGAAACGTTGTATCAAGCGTGGGAAAGATTCAATGAGTTACTTTATCGATGGCCCACTCATGACTTGAACAAGCATCAAATTGTCTATGTCTTCTACAGGGGAATTAATGCACTGACACGTGAATTACTCGATTTTCCTAGACCTATTCCACGGACTTCTGAACACTGCTATAAGTGTATTTGACGGATTTCTGAACACTGCTATAAATGGCATATGGAAACAGGTATGGACCAAGGGATAATTTTGATCATAAGGTGATGAAAACATTAACGAAGCAAGAATATAATTATGGTGAAATTTTCGAAAAGCGAAGGCTGGAAAGGGTTAATGAAACTGAAGCATGTAGGGTAGAAAAGGTTAAGAGTGTATATGGGACCAAGACCGGAAACCGTTTAGAAAAAAGGTTCCCTGACCATATCGCGGAATCTAGGGAACGTGATGAGAGAATTGAAAAAATGATGAAAACATTCGTGGAAAACACACTTTCTTCTCTCAAGACTCATGAAGACCGGATAAAGGGTTTGGAGAAGAGTGTGAACTCATGTTCGAAAGCCATCACGGATTACCTCGTTGCACGGGAAGAAGAAGTTGTCAACACTGTTGAAACAATCTTTGAAGAGCCCACTACCTTTTCGGAGAAGGTTAAACGAAGAATCAGCAAGGAGAAACTCTTGCTTCTTGACGTTGGAGCTCTCCTGGTAAACTTTCCTCTTGTTAATTCCATTAAAGCTGATCCTAACAGTATTTTGCAGGAATTAAGTAACGATTCCGATGAGACGGTTCAACTTAACGAGAGATGTTCAGTAGTTTTAAGAAATGAACTGCTGCAAAAGGAAAAAGATCCCGGTTGTTTCACTCTCCCTTGCTTGATCGGGAGTCTCAATATGTGTAAAGCCCTAGCTGATCTTGGAGAGAGCATAAGCATAATGCCTCGTTCAATGTTCCTACGTATGGGTATCAGAGATCTTAAACCAGCCATAATGAAGATTGAAATGGCCGATCGGTCCATGCAGTCACCCTTGGGAATCGTTGCGAATGTATTGGTAAAGATAAAAAAATTTCTTCCCGGTTGATTTCGTGATTCTGGTCATTCCCGAAGACAACCAAATACGTATTATTTTAGGAAGACCAATGCTTGCTACTGCCCATGCAAAAGTGGATGTCTTCGCCCGAAAATTAACCCTCGAAGCTAACGGGGAAATTGACACATTTAGACCTAATGAACTTCCGTCCACCCCTCAAAAAGTTTGCGCAATTGATCCTGTTGGTGATTTTGGCGATGCATTGGAAGATTTTCTTAGTGACTCCCCAAAAACTCCTAAAAATCTTGGCGAGATGGCTTCAGGGAAAGATTTTGATGTATTCGTAAATTTTGAAGAAGAAGATTAAGGAGTCAGTGCCGATGATTTCTCTAGCGACGTCGAAATGGTCCATTGGCACAACAACTCTGAAAAGACGTTTTCACAATCTGACCAACCAAAGTTTTATAAGATGGGAGCACAAATCCATCATAGGAACCCCTATTATCTAAAAATTTCATGTAAGATTGGGTTCATTGATTTCCATCCATTCATCGACACAAATTCCCTAGTTAACATCATTTCAAAGAATGCTACAACCAGGTGATGGAAATAGAACTTGAATATAAAGGAAACAATTTCCTAGGGATTGCAACAAACATCCGTGTCTTTGTTGGGACTCACTCAATTTTGGTCGATTTTGTGGTTTTGGATGACGTTAGCGAGTTTGTGGAAGATGGGCTAACCGAGGTGATTTTCGGGAAACCCTTTCAAGAACTACCGGGACTAGATAAAGATGAGAAGGAATGGCTTGTTTGGCTAAAGATTGGTGAATATAAAACGGTTTTTAAAATGCCACGGACTGTTAAGAATTTTAAAAAGTGGATAAAAAGGCAGTTGAGCCACGCTCAGCCATTGCTCGACATTAGTGACGAAGATAAGGCCAAAGGTATTGACCACCCTTACCAAAAGATCAAGAATTTTTACTTGGGGTGTTTAGAGCTGGGGACGGACTACAAACGGGATGAAAATCTGATCGATTGGATTCAACGTGGAGATTGCCATATCCACGAAATGACAAACAAGCACTTCTAGCCCCAAGGCTCTAAGTCTAACTTAAAGACTCGTAAATAAAGAAAAGTGCTCTTTCGGGAGACAACCCGAATTATCCCTTTCATTTGTTTTATTTCCATTTTTGTTGGGTTTTGTGTCTTTAACCATTTTTGCAGGATTTCGGGAAAAGTTGTTGCACCATGCTGAACGGGGACCTGATCTGTCCATAGTTACGGCGTAACTCATTCTTATGGTTACGTCGTAACATACCTTTTGTGCAACAATCCTCTTCAGAACATTACCAATTACGGCGTAACCCCAGGCAATGGTTACGGCGTAGCCACACTCCTGTAGCATCTGTCAGGTTTTGCTCAATTACGGCGTAACTCCTTATGGAAGTTACGACGTAACTTCCCTCTGTAACACTTCTTTCATTTTAAACACAATAACCTTGTATTATTTTTCAAATGAACTTTGTGGGTATGTTCCCTGTAAGCCCTCACGAGACTACACTCGTCCACTTGGGACACCAAGTAGTTCAAAAGGCTTGTTGCATACGCTAAATGCAACCGTGATTCTTACGAATGTGAGTTAGGTTTCTTTTTCAATTTTTCTTTTTCTTTTTATAGAATTATGCTTGTCGGTAGTGTGATTTCAGGGATTGAAGTTTGCTCGTGGATGCTTATGCGAAGGCACGACTCTTTTCCTGGGCCTTCTTTCTTTTTGGAGCAAATTTCAGAGAAGTTCTCGCTCTAATTATACTTTTCTCTTCACCTTTATTTAACGCTTAGTACAAAATGGACTTTGTACATTTCAAGTGGGGGGACGGGAGTAGAATTGTCTCTTTAACTTTATTTTGCCCTTGTTTTTCTAGTTTATTTTGAAAAATTATGCCATTTTTAAAATTTTGACATGTTTTTCATAACCTAACTAGATTAGACCTTAGCCGAGCACATTATAACCCTTGATATTATATGGTGAGATTAGCCTTATCCGTTTCCAAATTTTTACCCCAAATCCACCAAATTATGAGTTTGCCGGTAGCTTGTAAACTTTAGAACTTGGCCTTTACATCATTTCAAGACCATAATGTTGAGTTAGCTCGATGTATTTGGACTTTTCAGTTTAAGAAGGCAGTATTATAGGATTATCACCCAAATAGCCTATCATTGTGTGTCTATCGATTAGTCACCTCGACTTCTCGACCCCCATGTTAAACCCTTTTATTGCACTCACCTTTAGTGCAAGATACCCCTAGATACACCCTTCTGAGCCATTCTTTTCATTTTGTTCACCCAACATATTGTTTCGATACACCTTTACACCTTAGCCTACCTTGTAATCTTTATTTGTAATTGGGAAGTCATTATTTGCCAAAGTTCAAGGTTCAAGTGGAAAGGTTCAGAAATCACGCTCTCGTTGACGACTCCTTAAAGATCATTGAAGACCCCCCAAATTCTCATATTGTTCATCTCAAGTGGGGGGATGTTATGTGTAGTTATTATGTTATGAAAAAAAAATGAAAATGATGATTCGAAAAAAAAGGTATTGTTATTCATTTGATTGTAAAGTGCGATGTTATAAGCACTATTGTTATGAGCTTAATATAGATTTAGTATCGAGGAGGCCACCTCGGTCACATTTGAATAATGAAGTTGGAAGTATGTCCATCATGACGTCCTCTAATGGCACATCTACTTGGTTATATCATGATCCGGTTTCTTGACTTCGAAACTTGAACTTTGGGCGAACGGTAAGTGGTGATGACTTGGTTATATATTTAGACTATCTGATTGATTTTATTTTACACCAATTTTATCCCATGTCTTATCCTACCCTTAGTCATGAAGCGTGTCTAGGTGATGCAGCGAGCAATCTTTGGTGTCTTGGCCATGGATTTGGTCATGTATCATTAATTTTGTCCACTTCGCCGTGACATGTTAGTAATGACAAACCACCCTTAACCTTTGTCGTGTCTACCCATATTGCCTTCGAGAATTTTTTTGTCCTTAACTCTAGTGGTGGAGATTTGTGTAACCGCCAAGCTTATGAGAGAATACATGCTATGATTGTGCAATGAGTGATCACCCCGAAATTGACACTTAGAATAGTTGAGAGATTTGAGTGTTTTGTTCCCATTTCATGAGGTGTTCGGCTTTGTTTTATTCTAGCATAAGGGATTTGTAAACTTATATTTTTCAGGTAATGGAAGATATCTTTTTAGGAATCTTTCTAATAAGGTCTACTTGAGGGCAAGTAGAGTTCAAGTGGGGGGATATTTGATAACATCAAATAGTCCGGAATATTAAGTGTCAATTTCCCCTGATAATGCCCGTATTTTATATCATATATATGGATTTACGCTTGTTTTCCTCTATATTTCACCTTCAGGTAAATTACGAGCATTAGAGCTAAAGAGACGCGGATTTTGAGAGTTTAATGAAGATATATCATAGTATGCTCATTTTGAAAAAGTTACGACGTAAATCCTCTCTCACATTACGCCGTAACTGAAGCGTGGCTCAGAAAACCAACTCAACTGAAGATTACGGTGTAACTCTCCCAAAGATTACGACGTAACCAACTAGGTTAAATGAGGTTCCGCGCCGCTGCAAGCTATGCCGTAACTATTGTCTCAATTACGTCGTAACCAGGAATTATTGAAGATACGGCGTAACTCCATCCAGATGTTACGCCGTAACCAGCATTTTCAGTGCAAAATACGAAGAATTAGATGTTACGGCGTAACTCTTAACATTAGTTACGCCGTAACCAGATCTGGCCTATAAATACCCCTCGAATTCTAGCAATTAAAAGCATCCCATTTCACAAACAACACCAAGTGAACGTGAGTAGAAGTTGAAGGCAGATCTAGAGGAGCATACGGAGCTATCTCCAAGAAAGAAATCACTCCCCTACAATAAGCATTACCATTTTATCTTTTCTTTACTTTCAATTCATGTATTTCGTAATGTTAAACATTGAATCAATTGTTTTAGTTAATATGAGCGGCTAAGCACCTCTAGTGCTGGCCTAGTTATGATTCCTTAATTGTTTTGTTTATGTTTACATTGCTTTCGTATAATTATTTCTAATGCATAGTTTGTTGGTAGCTACCCTTGTTTCGGTAGGTTTGAATGGCGGTAGTGGCTAGTTACTTAGGAGATATGACCAACTGACCCTAAGTAGGTAGACTGAGTGGGAAGGGTAAGATATGACCAACTGACGACCCTTTCCGCTTGTGCGATTTGACCAACTGATCACCTACCGTTTGGATGAACTTAAGAAGTCGGGGATAAGTGTTTAAGATGCTAGCGCCCGGGTACTCATTGTTATGAATCTAGCATGTAGCGGTACTTAATGAATTGGCTTAGGGGACTAAGAACAACTGGACTTATGACGGGTCACCTGTTTTCTCCATTGGGACCCTTTGTTGATACGTTAGGACGAATTGACCAAATGTTGTCCTAGCGACTTTGACCCCACCTGAAGTAATTGGAAGTAATTAAACGTAAACATAACTAGTTAGGATGAATAACTAGGTTAGCACCCCTCTCCTCTATTGATCACAACCCTCGCCTTTATTTGCTTTCATTGTCTCTAGTAATTAATTAGTTAATTCTACATCATAATCATATTAAAATCTGTGACACATAGACTTAGTTTAAATCCGCACGCATAGCTCTTGGGACGACCTCGGTTTTACCGAATACTACACTATACACGACCGGGTACACTGCCCGTTAGTGCATTAGGGTAGACCATAGGTATAACGAGACTTATAAATATTAAAACCTGGCCAGTAAAACCGGCATCAAAACTCATGATCAATTTCATTATAGAAGGACCTTTTAAGGCACGACAAATCCAAGAAACGGGAGATCCTATCCTTACACCACCAGTTCTACCTCACTTACGTGATCAAACAGAAGCAGAGTACATTGAGGAAGACAAACTTCAAACTGAAGCTAATGATCTTGCAATGCACTTAATCCAACTGGGACTGTCACAAGAGATATTTGTCGCGGTAGATAGCTATGAATGTGTAAATGCAATGTGGGAAAGTGTTAGAAGGTTATGTCATGGAACTGAAATTGAAAAGCAGTACATGGAGAATAAGCTGTTAATTGAGTTTGAGAAGTTTGAATCTACAGCTGTAGAAACCATTGAATCTTACTATCATCAGTTATGCACTTTAATTAATGAGCTTACAAGAAATGAGTTGACTCTAAAAACCATCGTAAGCAACATCAAGTTCATCAACAATCTTCAAGAAGAATGGGGATGCTATGTCACAATAGTTAACCAAACCAAGGACTTGCATGCGGTGAACTTTGATAAACTCTATGATTTCCTAAAGCAAAACCAAGTTGAAGCTAATGAAGTAAAGAAAGAGAAGATGTTGAAGAATCATGATCCACTAGCTTTGATTGCTAAGACACCAACATCCCTACCACCGTATAACCCACATAAACCTTCATCTTCCACTCACAACTATATGCAACTAATAATCCCACAACATCAGATTCAACAACAAATTCCACAACAACCGATACAACGCCACCAAGTACCTGAAAACACACCACTTGACTGTGATGAAGGCACCATGAATTTGATAGAAGCTGTTGCTATGCTATCCAAGGCATTCAATGTTTGCTATAACAAACCAACTAACAACAACCATAGGATTTGTTCAAATACTCATAATAGGCAGGTTGCTCAACCGAGTATGATATGGGTCAAGGAGGACTAATACTTACAGTAAATGGTAATCAGCAAGGATATGCTCAGGGTATGTAGATGGGAAATCCAAAGCAAAATACGGGTTAGTTTTTTGGGAATCAGAGGAATCAAAATATGGTCAATCAGAATGAGAATGTTGCAGCTCCCGCAGTTGGGAATTTAGAAATGTTAATCAGTGTAATCAAATAAGGTGTTATAACTGTAATGGCATTGGACACTATGTTAGGATTTGCACTATTGGACCAATGAGACGAGATGCTAAATAATTTCAGGAAGCTTTGATATTGGCATAAAAGGAAGAAGCGAGAATCCAACTCTCTGCTGAAGAACATGACTATCTTGCACTAGCTGACTGTGAAAAGGATTAAGAAGAATTCAATGCAAACTGCATCTTCATGGCTAATCTTCAAGTTTCATCATATGACAATGAGGCAGTCACACATCCGGTCTATGACTCCGATGGAATCTCTGAGGTACACAACTATAACACATGTTATGATAATGATATATTTGCGATGTCTACTCATAAGACACAGCATTCTGCGTCTCCAGACTCTATTGTAAACACATATGTGGAGAAGGAGATTGATAGCAATATTAACTCTGGCACTCCAGATATGGATTCTAATGGAAACTCTGACTCCCATAATGTAGTGAATGATGAGTAAACACGTACTCACTTTGAATCATTACTAAAAACATGTATTTTAGAGATTGAAAAAGTTAAACTGATCAATCGCGAGGTAAAAGACGCGAATGTCAAGTTAATTATTGGACCAAAAGGAAAAGTCTACAAAAATTGCATGAAAGAATTGAAAATTGGTCATATCAACAATATTCGGATAAACAAAGATTTACAAAAACAAACCATTAAATGGACGATTGAAGAGATTTCTAATCATAAAAACCAACTTTCAAAACAAAAACAAATTTCTACCAATCTTGAAAAAGAAAGGTACAATTTTTAATGTGACTTTGCAAAAATGAAACAAATGATTTTTGATAAAATTAATGTGTACTTAAACACTTGTATCGCACGTCAATCTCAGGAAACTGAT
Organism: Chrysanthemum seticuspe; assembly: GCA_019973895.1. NCBI lineage: Eukaryota > Viridiplantae > Streptophyta > Magnoliopsida > Asterales > Asteraceae > Chrysanthemum > Chrysanthemum seticuspe. The sequence continues at coordinate 204,914,681 of BPTQ01000004.1, read as the reverse complement.
AATCTCATTAACAATTTTCTGACAAACATCCTAACAAATGATGTTATATTGATTGTTGTACATCAATATGGTCTTACACACTTTGAGAATTATCAAATTTGCTTAACAATCAAAAGGTTGAGTTTGAAAACTATGTTAATCAAAAATAAAATGAGCGCTATCATCTATGTTTTAGCCTATTTCAAAAAAGTGAAGAACATGAATATGAACACGTCTCAAATTTAATAAATTCACATATTCTTCAAACTAAAAACATAATTCTTCGAGCTAAGCTTTATGAACTAATTGAACAACACTCGATTATGAAAGATGATTGAAACTCTTTAAACGAACTATCAAACATTTCAAACATCAACAAGTGCAAGACAAATCTAAAGTCTAAATGGAATCAATTCAAAAAACCTTTCAATCTTAAAAACAAGTATGTTCCAAATAAAGTAATTTTAAAATAATTACAACAGACAAGAAATATCTATTGCAACTCATTACATCAGATGAACATCCATGGAATTGGAATGAAGGGATTCAAGTAAGATCCAGAAATCTGACTATAATCATATGAACACTAGCGACTCAGAACCCATTCTTGTGTGGGGATCCAAGTCTATCACACATGTATTTTCTTCTATGTCTTTATATGCAAATCTAAGAGATTTGCATGTGGATCTTCAACATTATAAGTCAATATTGACTATGGCTTCTGAGAGTCTCGCTCTAGAACCCGTGCTTAACCCAATGGCTTCTAATCATAATTGATTAGAACCCCGTACTAAACCCTCAGAATTCTGGACACATCAGTTCAGGACTCGTACCTAAAGAAGATCCAGCAACAACTTGGGATAAACTTACGAGCTGGAAAATTTCTTTGAGTTAATGTTTGATGAATATTATGGAGGAAATTCAACAAATGCATCAAGACATCAATCTGCTGCACCCTCTCAACAAAATCAACACCCCCAATTACAAGATGCATCAATAACCGTCGAACATGAAGAATCAACTACATCAAATTCATCTACATCAACAACACAAACTCCAGTAACTAAAATCATTCTACCACAAAATGTTGAACACAAGCAAGAACAAACACCAATTCAAGAAGAACAGTCACCAAGCCATATCAATGCAGAGTTAGAGGACTTTAACAATCCGTTTGCTACTCAGACAACGAGATCTTCTGAATTTTCTTTAAGAGATCAAGAGCCTATTAACACGCATATGGTAACTCAACGGTATCATTCAGAAATTAAATGGACAAGAGATCATACACTTCATCAAGTGCTCGGTGATGCACAACAGCTAGTAACGACGAGAAGAAAATTAGCAACTGATCCAGAACTTTGTATCTTTGCACTTGCTATATGCACAGAAGAAGAACCAAAGGACATTCGTCAACCATTGGTACAAGAAATCTGGATTGAAGCGATGCAGGAAGAACTTCTACAGTATGAAATACATGATTCTTGGGAAAAAGTTGAAAAACCGAACGACAAACTGATTATCAATCTCCAATAGATATGGAAGAACAAACTGGATGAAGAAATTACTGTAATACGCAACAAGGCTTGTCTTGCAGTTAAGGGTTATTGTCAAGGAAAAGGGATAGATTTTGAAGAATCATTTGCTCTAGTGGAAAGACTAGAAGCGGTTCGGATATTTCTAGCCTACGCAGCTCACAAGAACATCACGATTTACCAGATGGATATCAAGACAACTTTTTTGAACGGAACTATCAAAAAAGAATATGTGAGCCAACCGAAGGATTCATTGATATGGAACATTTAAACCATGTATACAAGCTAAATAAGGCCATTTATGGACTAAAACCGGCTCCATGGGCATGGTATGATGAACTATCTTCCTTCTTACTTCAGAATCATTTCAAAAAAGGTATTGTTGACCCAACTCTTTTTACAAGGAGATACCACAATGACATCTTGATCGTTTAGATTTACATGGATGACATCATTTTGGCTCCACAAATCCAAAAATTTGAAATGATTATCAAATCCCATGAAGAGAAAATTTGAGATGTCAATGATAGGGGAACTAAAATATTTTCTTGGACTTCAAATTCATCAAACCCCAACTGGTATTTTTCTAAATCAACATAAATATACCTTAGAAAGTCTTAAGAAACATACAATGGACTCATGCTATCTCTCTAGTACCCCAATGGCTACTACCAACAAACTGGATTGTGATTACATGGGAAACCAATTGATCTGAAACTATATCAGAGCATGATTGTTTCTCTCATGTATCTAGCAGCCAATAGACCATATATTCAATTTGCTGTATGTTTATTAGCACAATTTCAGGCTGAGCCTATTGATGAGGTTTAAAAACATGTGTTTAGACCATGTTGATGGTCTAGAGCTGACGGTGTCAATACCAGAGAAACAGTAGCAGACGGCGTCACAACCTATAAGGTGACACCATCACAACGACGACACAACTAAGGACCTAATGACGACGAGCTGACGGTGTCACACCTATAAAGTTACGTTGTCACATATGTAAATCTATATATACTTTTGGTTTATTTTTCATTCATTGTAACATCTTGGAGAGGTATTTAGGGAACACCTAGAGTGATGAATTTTACATATCTTGTAAGGGTTTTAGCCCCTGAACTTCATGTTTTATTGAAGTTAAGTAATTCCTCTTTAATCATTCAACATTTCTATGTGTTATTTGATTATATGTGTTTCGTCTCTTCTCTTTAACATGCTTGGCTAAATTATTAGTGTTTGCTTAGTTTTGAATGAAACCTAGTTATTGACTATCAATTTTCGTCTCTTGTTTGATTAGTTGTTTCACATTACAAGTAGGAAAACTGAATTTATCGTTAATGTATTAGCTTGTACATCTGACTAAACGCTTTCGTCACTATAGTGCACTAGTTGTTTTTATTCGTTATATTTATTATGTAAATTACATATTGTTGATAGTAAGTGTAACACCCCCAAAACTGGTCTGCGTCGAAAGAAAAAGTTACTGGGGTGCTACTCAATCAGATCAAAACACAAACTATAAAATACTAGATTTTCCTTAAAAGAATTCATTTATTGTGGTAAAACAAAGTTTACATCATTGTTTTGGTGCGGAAAATATAGGCCCATAAAGGAATTTAAGTGGTCCCCAAAATATATCAGAGTCGTCTATGACCATGCCATGCCAATGCGTAAGCGCCTCTAAAGTTTAGCTATCGCCTTTTATCCTAAAAATACATGCTAAAAAGTCAACACAAAGGTTTTGTTGGAATCACTCCTAAACCATAATTCAAGTGTTAGTTACTCATATGTAATAGGTAGCTTATTATGGCCTTTATGTTTGTTTAAGGTCAAGCTTATGTAGAAGGCCCATAAGCTTAGGCCCATGTCCAATAAGGAAAAGGGAAGGAGTGGGAGTGTTGCCCTAGCTCCTTGCCTATAAATACTCTTGTATAACCCTCACTTGAGGGTTGGTTGTTCAAGTTATTCTCTTCATTACACTCTACGCATAACCGTCTCTATTATATCGTGTGTGTGTGTGTGAATCTTGTTCAATCGCCTCTCTATCTCTTTCTATTAAGCTTGTGTTGTAAAACTAGTGACCTAAGAGTGGTATCAATCGCCTAATAGTTGGGTGAACGTATTGTTTGAAGTGAGTTTTGGTCTCACGCTTAACTTACGGTTCATAAACTTTGGCTTGCTTAAAAACGCATTTTTTACACTTTTTATTCCAAGATTCTTGTACTTTCAATGTTATAAGGTGTTAAACTTACTGTTTTTGGCAAAACGTTTTGAACTTTATGCGTGGATCATTGTTTTTCAACTAGTTTTTAAACGAGGGTGTCAACCTACGCGTAACCGTTTTGAGAGCTTTGGATCATCAAGCTTCACACTTTTGTGTCATTTTGGTGTTATTGAAGCTATTTCATCATACAAAAACTGGTTTAGAAACATCATTGGGCAAAATCATTTTTACGAGTAATCTTACGCATATCAAAACCCTAATATTACGCGTAAGTTATTCCTTGGTTTGATCTTCGTTTTCGTGGTTTACTCCGTGTTTTCTTGCTTGGATAAGCCTGAAAATACGTCGACTTTGGATATCTTTTGCACTGTGATAGTGTAAAAGATCATTTGGGCAAAACCCTAAACTTACGCATAAGCATAAAGCTTACGCGTAGAAATCCTACGCATAAGATTCATCTTACGCCTAAGCCTAGTCTTACGCATAAGGTAATCCTACGCCTAACTTTCTACGCCTAACTTTGTGTCTACGCCTAACTTTAGAGTCTTATGCATAAGCTAAATCTACGCGTAACTCTTGATTGTTACGCGTAACTTTGGTGTTTTTACGCATAAGTGCTACTTGGATTATTGTGATTTCTACGCCTAAGGACACTACATCAACTAAGGTTCATTCGACTACAAAGATCCATTTTATAACACAAGTTTATCAACATGTCACAACCACCATACTCTAACTATTTCCCTTACACTTATTCTCAACGACAACAACAACTAAGTCCACAACATCAATAATGGAATCAGCAACAAGCAATTTATCAACAACAATTTAATCAACAACATACTCCACAACTTGGTGCAATTCCACCACCTCAAATGGTTCAACCACCACCAAGTCTTCAAGTTCAACCCTACACAAATGACTTCAATCAACATCCATCAAGGAACACTATGAAGGAACCCACTTGGTTTGCAAAGATGAGTGAAGCTTTAAGCAGCCAACAATCAATTCATGAGGCTGGATCACTTGATAGACCTCCAATGCTCACTCCAGGAAACTACGATCAATGGGTGATAAGGTTCTTTCGGTTTTGTGATCTGAAGAAACCACATGGAAAGTTCTTAAAGAAGGTTATCTTGGAAGGTCCATTTCAGATGCCTAATGTCATTGTACCCGGAGATCCAAATGCTAATCCACCAAGAGATGAACAAACGAACATTGCTACTGCTGCAGACTTGAATCCTCAAGAACTTCTACACTATGAAGCTGATGAGCTTGCAATGAAATATATCCTTTTAGGATTACCTAACCCAATTCTTCGAAGTGTTGATGCTCAAAAGACTGCAAAGGAAATGTGGGAACATATTCATCTTCTTATGGAAGGATCTGTACTCAATCAGGAGGATTTGGAATCCAAAATTTACTTGGCTTATGAACACTTCATGATTGAACCTGGAGAGACACTAAAGTCTTATCATCATCGATTTTCAGACATCATCAATGATTTGGATAAACACAACATCATCATGCCAAGAATTGCAGTGAATACTAAGTTCCTGAGTAGTCTTGGTCCTGAATGGGAGAAGTATGTCATTTTTCTCTGTCAAGCGAAGAATATGCATCATTCTACATATGGATTGTTGTACGATTACTTGAAGCCTCATGAAAAGGAAGTTGATCGGGAAAGGATTCTCCGTGCTCAAATTGCTCCACCTACACATCCGGAAAATCAACAACTTGCCTTATATGCTCAACAAAGTTATCCTCCTCAACAAGCAACTCAACCAACTGCCTCAGTCACACAAAACGATCATTCACAGCAACAATCTCAACAAAATCAATTGGTTCCATACAACAACAACAATGCTCAACCAATTGTCAGTGAAGCAAATGAGGACATCGATCCGTTCGAAGCATTGCAACAAGGATTTGTTATGATTGCTAATGCTTTTGGCCGTTATACCAACAAATCCAACAATCGTATTCGTTCCTCATCTAACACACGAAATCAGGCTGTTGTAAACAATGGACGAGTTGAAGTTCAGAATCGTGGTTATGGTCGTCAGATGGGCGGTGGTCAAGGGTTTAATGCTGTGGGTCGGAATAACAACAGAGCTCAAGTGGTGGAACAGGGAAATGCTCATAATGGGTTGAATGGTCTTCGATGCTACAACTGCAATGAGAAGGGACACCTGGCTAATGCATGCCCAAAGCCGAGGACTAGGGGCAGTGCTTATTTCAAAGAGGCTCTTGTTTTGGCTCTTAAGGATGAAGCTGGTGGATCTCTCACAGACAAAGAACAGAGTTTTATGGCAAATGCAGACTCAGATGATGATATGGAGGACTTGCAGGCCAATGCAGCAGTTATGTTGATGGCTAATATGCATGAGTTACACATGAGTGACACAGGCCCAGTGTATGACACTGATGGCTTGTCTCAGGTACCCGAACAAACCATATTTATCTCTGATCTAATATCTCCGCCAACATCTGAATCCGGCAAGGCTCAGAATGTTCAAAATGGGTCATTTACATCACATTCCGACGATTTTCAACTAGACCCCGTAGTTACATTTGACGATCAAGATGACCTTATGGTTTCCATTGATAATCAAATTGACTCCGTGGTTATACTTGAGGATCTAAATAATGATCATGTTGTGACTCCGTTGAACAAGCCGAACTTTTGCCTCATTCAGATCTTGCTCTGTTACTTAAAGACCAGCAATCCCAAATTGAAGAATGTTGTGCATTAAATAAGGACTTAAAAAGTAAAAATGCACTGTTAACCAAGGATTTTGAATGCTTAAAAATGCAACTCAACTTTTTCAAAACTCAAGAAAACCGTGAAAAAGGTTTTGAAGCAGCCTTTACTAAATCTCATCAAAACGAAAAATATTTAGAGAGACAGATGCGTGATCTAGCCGCTTCGAAGAATGCTTTGTTGTCTGAAATAGAACAACTGAAACATGAACATAAAAAGCAAATTAACGCTCTCACCTTGGAAAATCAAAAGGCTAAGGCTGAGTTGTTAACTTGTCAAAAACAGTTCTCTACATACAAAAAGCATTCAACGAAACGAATAGATGATCATCTTGAAGAAATTATCGGCTTGCAACATAAACTTAAAGAGTTTAAAACTGTTGTTTACAAACATGGTGAGTCAGTAACTACTATTGAAAAGTTTACTTTAAAACCCAACCCAAATGGGTATGGACCGAATCTTGCTGATTACAAACCTAAGCTTTCAACCAAAGCATTTAAACCAAATCCTAAAGTTTCCAGTGCAGAATATAAAATTGATGATACTGTTATGAGTGTTGTTGAATATCATCGTCAAGAGGAATTCGATGCAGAAGACGAGAGTCGATCAAAATTAGAAACTGTTGTTTACAACAAACCTTTTAATTATAAAAAAGCGGTCACTTTCGTCACACCAACGGATTCTACTAACACACCAAGGGTTATCATAAAAACGTCTGAGTCTTCTAATGTTAATCCCCAACCAGATTATGCACAAATTTATGGTCCTTTACCTTCCATTAGTGAAGTAAACTCAAAACCTGAAAATCGAAAAATTCTTAGATATTTTGACATTTTCATGGCTGACCTCAAAAATTTAGAACATGAGATAGAATATCATTCTGAAATCAAGGTTCAACATTTTCAATCGCCTCTGGCGCGAGAACAGAGAGACATCTTTCAGAAAAATCTTTTACCTAATGTTAAAAATTTGAAAAATTGTGCATTATCTTGGGAACGGGACTTTCATAAGGAACTTGGAGTGATGAAGGTCGTTTTCGAGAAAACAGAAACATCTATTTCTAATACTAAACGTAAAAAGAAAATGTTGAGAAAAGATGTTGATCGACTCTTGAATGATGTTATCTGTTCTGATATCCATAATATTGTGTTATTGAATTCTGTGTCATATGCATCTAATTATATCTCTGCTGACACCGTTAACTATGTGGTAACTGTTGAGAATACTGATAATGTGCTTCAGATCGAGTCTTTAAAAGCTGAAAATGAACGATTGCTTAACGAACTTTCCAATGCAAAACGTCGTCTTAATTGGTGTCAAAAAGATATTCACAATCAACAACTTGTGTTTCAAAACAAAATCGCTCAGTTGCGTACAAAATCTTCTGATCCTAAAATTGAGCAACTGGATGATCAAAACGTGTCTTTGAAAAGTCAAATCTCAAAATATGAACAAGAACTTGTAAAAGTTAAACAGGAATATGGTGTCATATTTGATTTACTCAATAAGACTCGTCATGAAGCATCAAACGAACTTGATCACTATCTTGCATACACTAGAGAAGTCATGAATTTTGTTGGAAACATTTGTTCTGAAAACCAAGATTTGATTCACACTATCTTTAAGTTAAGAGAAATGTTAGGAAAGTATGAACAACTCCCGCCTACCGTGATTAAGAGAATAGCACCAGTAACACTTAGTAATCGTGAACCTAGAATCCCTACTGCCAAATCTCAAGTTGCTAACGTGCTTCCTTCTACTGAAACAGGAATAGTTGCATCTTTTCCAAACGTCCGTACTTCACAGCCTAGGAGCACTCAATCGAAGAATAGGAAGTTGCGACCTAAGAAAAGATCAATAAGGAATGCTAAAGTAGAAGAACACCCTAGGACTATGAATAAGACTCACGTTGCTTCCACTATAGATATTGCGTCTGGCAAATGTAATAGAAATAGTGATGTAACGAATGCTAAACCTTTAAGTACTTTTGATATTCAATCTGATGCACCTTGTGTTATTTGTCGTAAAAGTATGAATTCTGATTGTCATGACAAATGTGTTGCTAAAGCTATAATCTCTCGTTTACGGAATCCTAATAATCGGAATACCTCTAGGCCCAATAATCATTCTAAGTCTGTGCTTGGTAGACCGCCTTCTTTAGATTCTAAGGCAAGCATTGCTGTCCCTGTAGCTCCAGTTTCACCTCCTAAGAATGTAGTACCACCTAGTGCATTCACTAAGACTAAAACAAATAGTAGTTATAGATGGCAGAAATGGATATATAACACACTAGGATTTAAATGGATGCCTAAAGTTATTGATGTGTGTATGTCTACTATAACTGCTTCGGAACCCTCTAACATTTCGGGTTCCACATCTACTTCTATTCCATCTGTGTCGTCTGTGTGTAATGCAGGTGATACAGATCATTCTCTGGATTGTTGATAGCGGATGTTCCCGACACATGACAGGAAACCTTAAACTGTTATCAAACTTTATTGCAAAGTTCATTGGCACTGTCAGATTCGGGAATGATCACTTCGCAGCTATCATGGGCTACGGAGACTATATAAATGGGAACATCGAAATCAGCAGGGTTTACTATGTGGAAGGCCTCGGTCACAATCTGTTTTCAGTAGGTCAGTTTTGTGATGGAGATTTGGAGGTTGCTTTTCGGGAGAAAACTTGTTTCATTCGTGATCTACAAGGAAATGACCTTATGTCTGGCTCGCTTAATTCTAGTCTTTACACTATCTCTATGCAAGACATGGTTGCTTCATCTCCCATCTGCTTACTTTCAAAGGCAACATCAACAAAATCCTGGCTATGGCACCGTCGTCTCTCACATCTAAACTTTCAAACCATCACCAACCTTGCTCGACACAAACTAGTTGAAGGTCTCCCACGATTCCGGTATTCAAAAGATCACCTTTGCTCAGCTTGTGAACAAGGGAAAAGCACTCGTGCTCATTTTCCTTCAAAGGTGGAACACAGCTCTCAGCATGTGCTTCATCTTCTTCACATGGATTTGTGTGGCCCGATGCGCATGCAAACGATCAATGGCAAACGCTACATCTTAGTAATTGTTGATGACTACTCACGATGGACTTGGGTCTACTTTCTTCGAAGCAAAGACCAAGCTCCACAAATGATCATCACCTTTCTCACGAAAATTCAAGTTCAACTCCGGAACACCGTCCGCCAAATAAGAACAGACAAAGGAACTGAATTTGTTAACCAAACCTTTCGTGATTTTTATGAGAAAGTGGGAATTCAGCATCATCCATCTATTGCACGTACACCAGAACAAAACGGTGTTGTTGAAAGACGAAACCGAACGTTAGTGGAATCTGCAAGAACAATGTTAATCAATGCTAAACTTCCAGATCACTTGTGGGCAGAAGCTGTATCTACTGCATGCTATACTCAAAACCGTTCTATGATCACAAAACATCACAACAAAACACCTTTCGAGCTTGTCCACAACCATAAACCGAATCTCAAACACTTTCATGTATTTAGATCCCTTTGCTATCCGAATAATGATCGTGATGATTTTGGAAAGCTCAAAGCCAAAGCTGACATTGGAGTCTTTATTGGATATTGTGAGAATTCCAAAGGTTACCAGATCTGGAATCGTCGTACAAAACAGGTTATGGAAACGATTCATGCTCATTTTGATGAACTTACGGAAATGGCTTCTGAGTATAACAGCTTAGAACCCCGTCACAACCGTTTAAACTTCCCTCAACCCCCATCATCAGCTGAACAAAGCCCCCAGCTTACTCGTCAACAAATGGAAAGGTTATTTGCTCCGCTGTTCAGTGACGATATTGATGAACGTGCTCCAGGTGTATCCGCTGTTTCCGCTGCACAACCTGATAATACTCTTATACCTGATACACCTGCTACAACAACTACTGTCGAAGAAGCACCACCAGTTGACTCCACCACAACAGTTGAACAAACCGCTTCCGACAATGATGAACCGGCTGATGATATTCTTAATGAAGTACCCCCACCTGCAGATTTTGATCCAAATGCGTTCTTTAACCCGTTTGCTAATGACACTGCTGCACCTGATGTCGCGGAATCATCAACAAACCATTTGAATCCTCAGAATCTTCACAATGTATACCAACATCAACCCTCTACACATCGATGGACAAAAGACCATCCTCTGGAAAACATTATTGGCAACCCTAATCAACCTGTCGTTACGAGACAACGTCTTCACACAGATGGTGAACATTGCATTTATGCACTCACTGTCTGCCAATCTGAGCCTAAAAACATTAAAGACGCAATGACTAAAGACAACTGGATTGAATCCATGCAAGAAGAACTCAACCAATTCAAACGTCTTGAAGTATGGGAACTGGTTGAAAGACCAACAGGGGTCTACGTCATTGGTCTCAAATGGATTTGGAAAAACAAATTGGATGCTGAAGGGAACGTAATCCGAAACAAGTCACGTCTAGTTGCTAAGGGTTATCGTCAGGAAGAGGGAATAGACTTTGAAGAATCTTTTGCTCCGGTTGCTCGTCTTGAGGCTATTCGGATATTTCTCGCGTTCGCGGCTCATATGAATATGACGGTCTTTCAGATGGATGTCAAAACTGCGTTTCTCAACGGACAACTGAAAGAAACGGTTTATGTCAGCCAACCAGAAGGATTCGTTGATCCAGAATTCCCGAACCATGTCTACAAACTGAACAAAGCTCTTTATGGTCTCAAACAAGCTCCTCGGGCATGGTACGATAAGCTATCATCTTTCCTCATTGCTAATAATTTCACCAAAGGTTCGGTCGACCCTACTCTTTTTATACAATATCACGGGGCACATATCTTAATTGTTCAAATTTACGTGGATGACATCATTTTTGGGTCTACACATAAAAAGTACTCAATCGCATTTGCAAAACTAATGAAGAAAAATTTTGAAATGTCCATGATGGGTGAACTTACGTTCTTTCTAGGACTGCAAGTTCATCAATCACCCCGTGGTATTTTCTTGAGTCAGTCCAAATATGCCCTTGAATTGTTAAACAAATTTGGAATGAAAACCTGTGACACTTATGCTACACCAATGACCCATACCAAGAAACTAGACGCTAATTTACATGGGAAATTAGTTGACCCTACCAAATACCAAAGTATTATTGGGTCTCTCATGTATCTAACAGCTAGCAGACCTGATATTGTATTTGCCGTTTATCTATGCTCCCGTTATCAGTCGCGACCAACTGAAACCCACCTCTCTGAGGCTAAAAGAATCCTCCGATACATCAAGGGAACCATTAACTTGGGGATCTGGTATCCGAAGGATTCTGGTTTTGAACTAATCGCTTTTTCAGACGCTGACCACGCAGGATGCTTAGATTCAAGGAAAAGTACTTCACGAGCACTACAATTTCTTGGTGATAAACTGGTGTCCTGGCAATCAAAGAAGCAGGATTGTACATCGCTGTCATCAACCGAAGCAGAATATGTAGCCATGTCGGCGTGTTGTGCTCAAGTCATATGGATGAGAACACAACTCAAAGACTATGGTTACGTGTTTGACAGAATCCCGATGTACTGCGACAATCGGAGTGCCATTGCGATCTCGTGCAACTCAGTTCAGCATTCGAAATCAAAGCACATCGATCTTCGCTATCATTTCATCAAGGACCACGTGGAACAGGGTACAGTTGAATTATACTTCATGGGTACAGAATACCAATTGGCAGATCTTCTCACCAAAGCCTTGCCTCCCGCTAGGTTTAATGAGTTGGTCCACCGGATTGGTATGAGGTGTTTGACTCAAGAGGAATTGGATGACCTCCTAAAACAGTCTTAAAAACCTGTCAAACAACAAAATATCTTTTGTAAATATTTTTCAAAAACAAAATACAAAAATATAAAACCTGATAAAACAACAAAAATATTCTTCTAATCTAATTTTCTTTCAACATGGCATGTACATTTCTTCCGTCAACACTATAATCTTTCAAAATTCAGTATTTTTCCGATCAAGTGTTGAGGGGGAGAAAATTAATACCAAACTGATTCAAAAACATTCGTGTACTTGCATGTTATCCTATTTTGGTTGTTTCTTTTATCAATGGTGGTAAACGTTTCTGGTTAAACTGACACTCCTCGGTCTAAAATTATAACCTTTCATCATTTATTAAGTCGAGGGGGAGTGTCGTCAAAGTTATTTCCTAAAATCTATTGTTTGGTAACCAAAATGGAAGTTAAAAGGCTTTAAATGAAAATGGAAAAGGTGGAGGGACCAAAACTGCCAAAAGGTTAAAGTTATTTTAATAATAACACCTTCCACCTAACTTTCTCATCACATTTATTACTCCTAACCAACATAATCTACGCATATAATTCGTTCAACAAATCCGAAGTTTTGATCATCAATCTGTAAGTGTTTTTGCGTTGATAACACGTTTTTAAACATTGGTTTTGATTTTCAAACGAATCCAACGGTTAAATTTACGTATATGGTTTATTTTGTGTTATACGCCTACGCGTAAGAACACATGATCATACCTATGTGTTTGAGGTTAAGATAAATGGGTCTAAACGTTTCTTTAACATCAAGGATACTATGCTTATCCTCAAATTCCACCCAGAAACATGAATTGATGGTTTTTCAAAATTAGGGTTCTTGAGTCGATTTGGGTGTTTTCAAATGTGATGGTTTTTGGTCATAAAGATTGTTGTGTGATGATGCTCTTATGATGAATTGATCATATCTATGCCTTAAAACAACCCAGAAACACTAATTGATGATAAATTAGTAACTAGGGTTTAATGTTCTTAGGTTTGGGTATTTTTTATTCACTGTGTTTTGGATATTAAAACTTGGTTATTAGACTCTCACAACACCTAAGACCTACCAGAAAACGTTTGGTGCAATTCCTATGGCTAATATTCATATGCGTAATTCTTAAACTATTAGGGTTTTAGTTTTACGCGTAAGACTTTCTACGCTTAAACTGTTTGATATGCTTTCAAGCCATGATCTGTTATAAAATGAGTGTTAATGTTAATATTGATCTTATGATGATTTTATTTCAGGCTTGCTACTCGTAAAACTCAGAATCAAGGTTATTGAAACTCTACGCATAAGGATCACCTTACGCATAGAAAGTTATGCGTAAGAGAAATCTTACGCGTAGCTGTTACGCTTAAGGTTCTACAAAGGGACTACGCGTATCCTGTGAAGGATATGCATAAACAGTGACCTCTACGCTTAAGGTCTACTCTTACGAGTAAGCCTTATGCGTAAGGTTTTATATACACCTACGCGTAAGCTTTACGCATAAGGTCCTCTTGTTCCTACGCGTAATATTTCTTACGCGTAAGACAGGATCCTACGCATAAGCTTGAGTTTACGCGTATATTTCTCCTGTTTACGCATAAGCTGCCATTTCTACGCCTAAGCTCTGATCAAACCTTCATTTTGAATTGTTACGCGTGCAAACTTGTAAATAAATAAATCATAACGTCACGAAACCAATAATGTCACTAATAAACTTAAACGTTTAATATGTTGTGTTAAATAAGTGATAACATAAACTTTAAAACTTAAAGTTAACAAACTCACGAAACTTATCACAACGTCATTAAAACAATTAGACAAACAAGTGACTTTGGACTCGTAACGATCATTGACATTGCACATTCAATAATTAGACAATAAAACCTTCTGTTGACTAACATTATGTCTTTCGATATGTTGGTTCTTTTGGCTAATGTTATTTCAGATCATGACATGACTGCTCAAATGAATGTGGATGCACCAGAAGTTCTCACAATTGCTGACATCTTCCCTAATGGCTATCCTAGAAAGATTGGAAAGAACAACCTTAGGGTTGACTTTGATACCCTCACATGCTCAGAATCTTCTTGCCTGATTGCTGTAGATATTCTTAAGAATCATCCGTACCAGAACATGCTCTCACACTCTGCTACTGTTCCGGAGATCTACATTCAACAATTCTGGAATTCAATGCAAAGGATCAAGGGTCAAAGTGCATTGATTGTGACACTTAATCATAAACAAATCACCATCACACAAGCAGATCTACGGGCTGTTCTTCTAATTCCTGAGATCGAGCCAACCGACTTCTATGCCACACCTACTGAAGAGACAGTTCTGAAATTCCTGATTGAGATTAGCTATGATGAAGCTTCAGGAATAATCACTAAGCACTCTCATGTGGAGCTTAAGAACATTCCTCAACCGTGGAGAACCCTCTACATCATCATTACCAAATCGATCTCTGGTCGTGATAGTGGCTATGAGCATCCCAAGCTCATGGAACTACAAATCTTCTGGTCATTAATCAACAAAAAGGACATCGAAATTGAAGCACTGTTATGGGAAGACATGATGTCATTTCACAAGAAACTTGGCTCAAAGATTCCCTATGTCAGATACACAAAATTGTTGATCCAGAGAGCACTTGGACTTCATCCCGATATTCCACAGAGGCTCAATGACCCAGACAATCACGATATGTTGACTGAGCCTACCCTATCAGTCAGAATCAAGGAATCGTCAACAAAGAAACAGGGTGTTGTATTACCTGATCACCTTCTGTCTAATGAAATCAAAAATCTCGAGACATACAAAAGGTATCTAGTAGCAGTAAGAGAAGGCAAAGTTGGTCATCTCGATGAGAAGTCTTCTGGAACACCTATAAGGAGAACCAGAAGAGGCAGTGCAGGAAGTGCTGCAAGTACTGAAAGTCAAAGGAAGTTTCCCAAGAGGAATCATCCTCGTAAAAGGACTGTTCCTTCTAAGGAAGCTGTTCCCATTCCCGTACCTACAGAGAAAGCTAATTGACGAGGACTCAGAAGGTACTGCATTAGATGAAGAGACTTTCTACTCTGAAACTGCTGAAGATAAAACTACAACGGTATCTAAACCTCCCAGTCCTCCAGCTGAACATGGCAAAGGGAAGACTCCTGTACTTGTGCCTTATGAATAAAGCTCAGATGAAGAAGAAGAGCAACTGGATACTTCATACAGGAAGAAGTTCAAATTCATTAGACTCCAACATGTTGCGAAGGAATTTGCAAAGGATCAAATGGGTGGCCCTGGAGGTTCAAGTGGTGCAGCCCACTCTAAACCATCTCCTGATGCGGTTAATCGACCCGATAAGGGAGCTGGTGCCACCACTCTTCTGCAACAACAACAACTTTTGGATGATTCTATTGATTATGAGATTGAGGAACCAGCAAAAGAAAAGACTGAGGAAATACCTGCTGATGAAACAAAGACTGATGACAAGGCTATGTCTAAGGAGGAAACTTCTGAACCCCCTAAGGACCTCGAGTCTCCTCATGTCTCCTCCTCATCAGACTCATCATCTCATTCTTCGCCACCACCATCTAAAAGATCAACCAAATCAACATCCAAATCAGTGAAGAAGCCAACTCGATCTTGGATTTCTCATGCTCATAAAAGAATTGGGAATGTTGTCAAACAAGTCAGAAAGAAAGACATGCTCTACAGGAAGATGAATTTCTACGCTGATCAGATACAGTATATTCATGATGATATCGACAAGATGCAAGTTGAAAGGAAGTATGTCCAGAAGCTCATGAAAGATGATCTTCAAGGGAAAATGGACGAAATGATCAAAGGATACACTCACCAGTTCCTTATGGAGGTCGTTCCGAAACTGACAAAGGAGATGTATACCAGACAACTGTATCCAAATCTCTTGCATCTAGCCAAACAAGCCATGAAATCAACTCCGATGAATTAAAGCATCAATCCAGTTGAAACCACAATCTTCTCAGATGATGAATTGGTAAACCGGCTAGTAGCGCAAATGTCGAAACGCTCTACAACGTTTGCCTCACACGAAGCTAAACTGTTTGAAGCTCTACTGGAATACCAACTCAGGTCCGCATTCCGAGAAGAAGCTGTAAGGCCCAAACGTTCAAGAGATGATGAAGACAAAGATCAGGATAAGGATAAAGAGCCCAAACGCACAAAGAAGTCTGATGAATCATCCACTATTCAGTACTCGATGCAACCTCCACCACAACGGACTCCTGCTCAACAAAGATCTTCTCCTTCCTCTTCTGCAAATAAACCTCATGATTCTGAGACACCACCCCAGATTCAGAAAACCGGTGACCACTTTGAGTATACGGGTGGTGACGATGAAGAATACCATGAGCCCCAACAACAACCCGCCTCACCCGACAAAGTACAGAAACCAGCACCCTCATCTAGGCCTAAGAAACAGAATAAGAAGGCGCCCACGGCTGACGTCATATCATGGCTAGATGAAGATACAACAGAGGAATTTGAATGGTTTTCTACACTTGTCAATTCCACTCCCTACCCTGAAGAAGGTCAAGATCTGGTAGACGGTAATACTTTGGAGCATGCTAAAATTCTGCAAGAAAAGTTCAAAGTAAAGAAGATGACGAAATCCGAGTTGAGGCGAATCAAGAATGAAGCTTTTCAACTGTGGAAAGATAGCTTAGAAAGTGCCATCGAGGTCGAATATCACCTTGAAAACATTGCTCGAGCTATGTCTAATAACATGGATTGGCTCAACCCAGAAACAAACATCGACTTTACCAAGCGGGACAACCCTCCATATTACACCGACTGGTCTAAACCACTACCAATGATCGGCCAACCAGATCAGCCTAGGATCCCATTCAGATATTTCTTCAACAAAGACTTGGAATTTCTTCTTCACGGTGGCGATGGTTCAAGGAAATACGCTACATCCTTGACACTTCCATTCCCGGCAGTCGAATACTCAAACTGCATAGCTATCGAGGAAAGAGCTAATCACTTGTTCTCCAACAAAGTGGAAGCATACGACCGAGATGCAATGTATGGGATTCATCATTGGCCGGAACGCCGAAGAATCTACTACAGAAGCTGCCAGGTTCAGAAGTCTCAACATGCAGTGTTCAGTACTAAAAACATCGTTGCCATCAAACACGTTGATCTTTCGTCCAAATGGGACTACACGTATCTCAAGAAGATTGTGGTCAAAAGACAAGACGAAAGGGATTATGCATTCTCTGAAGCTGACTTTGAGAATTTGTCTATCACCGACATCGAAGACATGTACCTTGCCAAAGTACAGGGTCGTATGAGATAATTCTCCACTGAAGTACAACGTGAATTCATCAAGTCAGTGCTCATCTTCATCAGACGCGTAGTTATCAAAAAACGTGTAGAAGATCTCCAGCTGGCAGTTGAATCTTATCAGACCCGTGTCAACTTCACTCCACCGCAGCTTGATCATCCCGACATCAACCAGCTCTCACAATTTACACTCATCAGCAAACCATTCGGCGTCATTTACCGTAGTGAACTTCAAAGAAATTGCTTGATGGCGTGCAGAGATCTTCACAAGTTTGGAGATCACACTTTGAAGATGGTTAGGGACGGATTGGCTTACCGGTTGAAGGATATACACCAAAAGATCTGGGTCTCCTAAGCGATGGAATTCTCAGGATCGAAGGGATGTGAAGAGGATCATCACGATGATTGATGAACGGTTGTATAGAAGGGATCAGTTCAGAAGATTGGAAAGCTATGTTGGTGGTCGACCCAGGATTAACATCACCGACTTTCAACGCCCGATTCACACTCCTGGCGACATCTCTGGACTACCTGGTACCCCTTAATCTGCTTCTTTCTTTACTATTTTGGATGTATGATTGATGTCAATGGCTTGTGCACACATAACAGTGTACAACCCGTTCTTGTCAAGAAAGGACCCTGTGGTACGCTTTAGTGCCACAATCCTTATAAAAGGAGCGAAAGCTTCTTACTTTTGAGTAAAACCTATCAAACCTTTCATTCTTCAAGGTTTTGCTCAAAAGGACAAGTACTTCCCCGTATGATTTTCAAAACCTCAACCGTTTATATCACTTGTTGAGGGGGAAGTATTTGAATTAAAACTTTGTTCACAAATTGTTCATAGTGGTCATCTTCCCGCAACACTCGAAATGGTCATATTTATTCTCAACTTTTCAAAAATAACATTTTATATGCCATTTTTGAGGGGGAGAAAATTATGTGATAAGAAATACGTTGTGTAAATGCAAATGAATCTTTGTGCTATAGACTTAACCAACGAATTGACGGCACTTAACTGTTAGTAACTCGAAAAGACTTGTCCAGGACGGGTAATAATTTCAAGATAGTTCTCTAGTAATGTAAACGTGTCTCGCAAAGGACTTGTCCGAGTAGAAAGTACCATTCGAGAAACTCTTGGTAGACATGAACTCTGATGGGTATGACAACCTTTCGAGGCTTGTCTACACCTTCAAGGTAGTTAGAGCTAGTTGTCACCTAAAAACTGACAATGTATCTCTTTAACTATGCAACGTAACCGTGTCTCGCGGGGGACTATCTATCTTGAGTTGATCAATTCAAAAGTGCGCGCTCTTCCCACACAGTGCAGATTTCCGTCAAAACTCTAAAGCACATATGGAGGGGGAGTATTTCTGCTAAAAGATAAAACTCTCACAGTGGTTCAAACATGTTTTTCATTTACAAACCCTTTGAGATATTTTCTTGAAAATTGGTTTTATGGCAACATAGGTCAGTCATGGAATGATAAGGTAACTAAGGTTAGGAATAACCGTCCTATGATCCGCCAGAGCCGAAGGGATCTACCCAAGGACATCACAAATAGTTAGTACTTAGAAGTCCTTAGGTACGATTATAAAAAGGAGAAAATGAGAATCGGAGAAAAGAAGGAGTTGCAGAATTAAAAAGAAATGCAAAGAAAAGGGTGAAAAGAAATAGCCCTCCAAATTATTCAACTTAGGGCAGACACCGGGTTCAATTCATATGCTACTGGTTGTCACTTTGTGACACCGGTATTGAAGATTAAAAGTCGTCATGGACCCAGTGACGCATGCACTAAACCTTCTTAGCCACTCAAGTTTCTCTCAACAGAAGCAAGTTTCATTCTCACAGGGAACCCTACGCAAACTATTGGCTTTCTCTTAGAGATCGTTGGTATTGAAGAAGGAGACCCTCTCCCTAGTCTCCGCTCAGGAAAACCAAAACGCACTATTGAGTTTACAGCCACGAGATTCATCAAAAGATCTCTTAGGTACACTTGACATTTCATCACTTGATGTTCAACAATAAGAGCATCAGTGGTACGTTATCGAGTCCTTCACAGATCTTAGCAATCTGTCGAGAACATTTATGAGAGGGTCACAACTGTGATCCTTAGTGATTGAATGGAAACTCCTGCCAGGGTCAACATCAAACAGCCCTGACAGCAGGTCACTTTGGTGTGTCTCAAACGGTCTACAGTCGTGAGGTGATGCTTCGGTGTACCTCAGCGACTCATCTGAACTGTAGATGTACTTCGGTACATCGTGTTATCTCACTTGTGGGACTCCAGTTCAGGAACGGCCTTTGTGAGAATTAGAGTTGTGTTTTCACACTATGCTGTTAACACTCTCGAAGTTCGAACCTATAAATGCCGGAATCCGCTTATTACTAACCGTTTTAAATGTTTTCTTCTTATGGAAGCTCCGGAGCGGGATGATCGTGCAGATTCTTCTCATGCTCACGCCAACATCATCACTAATGGAAGTTCTATCCAAAAGCAACACAACAGTCAGAATGATTCTTCGTCAAATCAAAGAATCTACAAAGTTAAAAGACTTAAAGAACTTCATCAGTACTGAATTCCAACGTCAAAGAGCATGTGAGCATGTTGAAGAATGACGTGGAGACACTGTAGCAGCGAAGCAGACCTGAGGCAGACTTGATGCAGACGACAACATACTATCACTTTCACCACAAAGAACAATGATCAAAGAACAAAGTTAAAGATGACGTCAAAGCATAACTGTTCAAAGGAAACTATCTCTCTACACTGGGGAGATTGTTCGAATCGAGGCATTTCTTCTCACAAGAAAGAATAATGTCAGAAGACGTCAAAGCTACTATTACATCAACGCCTTCACCGTTTCTCATCACCAACACTTGAGGGGGAGATTGTTGGAATCACTCCTAAACCATAATTCAAGTGTTAGTTACTCATATGTAATAGGTAGCTTATTATGGCCTTTATGTTTGTTTAAGGTCAAGCTTATGTAGAAGGCCCATAAGCTTAGGCCCATGTCCAATAAAGAAAAGGGAAGGAGTGGGAGTGTTGCCCTAGCTCCTTGCCTATAAATACTCTTGTATAACCCTCACTTGAGGGTTGGTTGTTCAAGTTATTCTCTTCATTACACTCTATGCATAACCGTCTCTATTATATCGTGTGTGTGTGTGTGTGAATCTTGTTCAATCGCCTCTCTATCTCTTTCTATTAAGCTTGTGTTGTAAAACTAGTGACCTAACAGGTTTAGTGAATTCATAGGTTTAATCAAATAAATGGGTGATCACAAGATATATCGGTTTGTAAAATCGACAGTGTAACGCATACAAAGTCTTGGAAACATGGGCTACGTTGTTATACGCCCATAATAGAAAATAGTTATTATTTCCCTAAGCTCATGACACCAAGACTAAACTGCATACACCTAAATACTCATGTACGTGGTTTTTGCCCCCAAGGAGGTAATTGCCAATTACCTATTGAAATTAAAATATAGTGTACCTCCGTTAGTTTTTATAACAAAGATGAGGTCGTTAATCCCTATAGTACTATCCATAATATTTTTGTTCACTCGCAGTGATTAATGGTTCATGATGTGAGGGACTTTTGGCAGGACAATTAGGCAATAATAATATCAGAAAAACAACATACAGTTTTCAAGCAATTGTGATCATAAAAAGTACTAGTAGCATGTATCTTCCCCCAGGGAGTTTATAAAACAGTTAAAAGAGTAAAAGTAGGGCTATGAACTCACCTTGAGTAGGGTAATACAAGTTGGAATGATGTGCACCAAAATCGAGGTTCGGTGACTCTAACCGCCGCAACCTAAATAATTAATATGCCTTAGTTTCGAAAGAAAATGTCATGTATGCAGTTTTATAAAATGTTATATCACCCGTACATGTTTACATAAAAGTTTAGTTGTGAAAAATGTAGTTACGTCAATGTTTTCTATTAATAGTCGATATTTATATTTTAAATGTCTTAACAAGTATTTCTCATAAATAGGTTGTAGTGGTCTCATTAATATGTATCGTAGAAATCATCGACGCACTTTATAACATGTTACTATTGTTGTTTAAGTTATTTACGAGAAAATAAGGTATTACGTCAAAAATTCTCATTAAGCTTCCAAAATGACTAAGTGACCTCGAAAAACTAGTCGTAGAATAACGGTTATTCAGAGTTTAGGATTCAACTCAGGGGATTTAGGGAGTATAGAACAAGGTATACAAAAGTCTAGAACTGAAATTTGGCTCAATTGAACCCGATCCCACATAAAAATGGCCTCGAAGTTGGGTACTCATGTTGTTTTCGTGGTTTTTGGGCATTTTTCAGGCAAGTTCACGAGGTCATAGCACATTCGTTATGAATCCATTTGACAAATGGTTGGACTTTCTGGAAACTAGGCCATGTCTAATTCACTTTTGTCATTGCTATTATTTCTCCATAACGGACTCTATCGATGAAATAAACGGGCTTAAACATGGTGACTCGAAAATCTGGTCGTTTTAGCTTTGTTTCAACGTATCTTGGTCGTTTTAGCTCCGTTTCTTAAGTTCTTTATACCCCTGGTTTTGTATTTAAGTATACTAAATTATTTTTAATACCTCGGATACTCTAGTTAAATTTTAGTACTCGATTTTACCTCTTGAAAGTCGTCTAACAGCCTTATTTGTTTCAGAAAATTTGTTTCCGTCACTCAACTAAAAAACGTATTTTATTCGTTATATGTCCGTTTTAACCCGTTCAAGTGACCATGTTTTCGTATTTGAGTGTATTTCCTATATTTCTAGCCTAATATTGCTACCAAGTTACTGATTTTCCTGTGTGAAGTCAAATACGACAACCTCTCATTTAAAAGTTTCAAAATGCGTTTTCTAGCTTCTAATACCAAAATTCCATTTAAAAACTTCAAATCTAACCCTAACTCATCCACCTCCTTGTCAAGAGTATTATGAAACTTAGGTGCTCAGAATAAATCAGGTTTATGACATAACAAAATAGTTGTCAACTTAATATGTTTATGTAAACTAAGTTCTATAAAATGAGATATCTCATGATTAAGAAATGTAAGATTATGAAAATTAGTTTGATGACTTACTTGAGGTGATTCGTATGATGAGGAGATGAAAAAATCAAGCTTTACCCAAAACTAAAACTCCTAAAACCCTTTGGTAACTTAACTATTAACTCTATTAAGCTTCAGTAAGTTTCCAAACTAGCAAAATTACTTCTCTTCTTTGTTCTTCTTGTTCTAGCCGTGCACCAAGAGAGGGAGTGTGTGAGATTTTTAGTTTGCAAAGTGTGAAGGAGTGATTGCAAGGACTTCCTTTATATAGCACTAAAGAGTATGGTGTTTAAGCTTTGTTTATTAGCTAGCTTAGGTCCAAGTAATAAAAAATTTGATATGTTTCGGTTCTTTTGGGGTGTGTTGGCCGAGCAAGCAAAAAGGGAAGGGAAGACATGCTTTGTCTCCTTCTTTTTCTCATTACATGGTGGTTCAAGACCTTATTTGTTGAATCCTAATGTCAAGGTAAAAGTAGGCATGGTTCAAGGCATTTAAAAATGTATTAGCTAACTATTTAAAGGGGAGGGGTGGTTATAGGGTAAAAAGATAAGAAATTAAGTATTATTTTATGTCATATGTATTTTGTGAGTATTAAAAATAGATATTGAGTAATAGTTTTGTAGATAAAAATAAATAGGTATAATTAAATGTTTATAATAAAAGTGTTATAGAAAGTGTAAGAAAATAATTTTTGGTACTTTTGTAGTAGTTTAAGTAGTGTAATAATGCGTTAAAAATTAATCGTTGGGTTTTGATTATAAATATATAAATTCGTTACGTTAAAACGTTTAAATGGTACGTTAAAAGGGAATAACGCACGATGGAAAAATCAAATAGAAATGTTTTACTTGACATATTAATGACATATACATAGTCATATTGGTGTTGATACGCGTGTGTGAGTCCGTTTAATTGGTATGTGAGTCACGTCACATAGTTGGTTGACGAGTATCCTTCGTTGTTGTATCATTTAAATGTCCAAAAAATTTATACGTGAAAATGGTTAAGTAACCTTTATAATAGAATACTTCATGTTTAAGATTAATTAATGACTTGGAAAATTACGGGTTGTTAGAGTACCTACCCCTTATGGGAACCTCGTCCTCGAGGTTAAATTTGTGTAAGTTGCTTATGTGACAAAAGAAATTTTCGAAATTTAATAATCTTGTTTGAAAAGGTGACGTGGATAAATTCATTCGGTAACACTTGATGTTCCAATACATAAATTTTTGGCCAGGTTTAACCTAAGTATCTACCCCTTTAAAATAAGTATTTAAGAAAAATATAATTACAAGTTTTATGACAATCACAAGGGTTTTGTAATATTTATTTGAATACGTGTTCATTTGAAAGACATGTCAATTTTCAAGAAATATAATCTCTTTGTCTGAGTAGATAGTTGGGTAAAATGCTTGCGTCCTCGAAAAGATTAAAGTTTTTGTAAAATAGGTTTTTACACGTGAGGTAAGAAAGCTTTGCAAAAAAGTCAACGTTTTGTCATTTCTTAGCATAAGAAAGGTTGATAAAGTTTGACCAGCAGTTTCTAATTCATAAGAATAAGTATTTTTAGAAAAATGTCGCCACGACTTTTAACATTGTCACAAATGTGATTTAAAGAAAAGTTCTCGAAGGTGCAAACAATATAGAAAGAGGTGTAGTCGGCTATGCATGACCCCATAATCTTTAAACGTTTAAGGGCAGAGTCCAGTTGTTAAGGTTACGTTCATTGGTAGATTGTTCTATATTGACTAGTTAGTGTCACCGTCCTCTTGGAATTGGGATAGATATAAAAAAAAAGAGTCTTGACTTTGTCAAAGTTTCAGAAGAGAACTTGACGAATGTAGAGAAAGTTGCTGAACTTCAGCTTTTTTGATGAAAACTTGTTAAATAAAGTTTTAAGTGACAACATGAAATCAGTTCCAAGTTGGAGGTTTACATGTCCACTCTATGAGTTCAGAAGTTGCTTCTCAATCACAAATAATTCTGGCACCTCAACTTTTGTAGATGATGAATCAGTTTGTTCCTTAGCAATTCCCATAAAAATATTTATTATTTATTATTTGTTAGGATTTAGTAAATCCAGTTATTAAAGAGTCGGTCACCTCAAGTATATGTAATCATTAGAAAGCTCGTAGTCATAGATTAGTTAAAGGTTAGTAGTATTTAGTTAAGTAACACCGTGGAGGACGGACGGGTCTTTACCCACTGTATGCCTGATCCACAGCCCGTAGGTGGCGACTTATGTAAGAACTATAAATACTCTCTACCTTCCAAGGTAGAGAGTTGGAGCTCATAATAAGATTTTTCTTTCTCTCACTAAAGTTCCCAACCTCTAACTTTCTCTCTCTAAAACCTCTTGTATACGCCTCTTTTGATCATTGGTTTAGTGTGTTTGTGAAATCCAATATGTTACAAATGGTATCAAGAGCCATGGTTTGATCATCTCTCTTACCTATACTTGGATTTCTAGTGGTTTTAGATGGTTTTTAAGTTAAGTTTAGTGGTTTTTGCATCATTTGGTTCATTTCTAGTGTTAAAGTTTGAATTTTGGGTGTACTTTTGTGTTTAGAATCATTGTATGTGCTTGGGTTTTGATTTGGTAAGCTTGAATCACTGTGGTTGAGCTTTTTTTGGATTGAAAAGTGTGTTTTTGAAGTTTTTCTTGGTAGCGACTTGGTTCTCGTAGTGAATTTCATCATAGCGACTTGCTTCAAAAAAAGGTAGCGAGTTGTAGTGCTTTTTGGTAGCGACTTGGTCCTAGCGACTTGTCTATTGAGACAAGCCGACAAATAGTACAACTTAGTGGATTCTCCACTACGGCTAGCGACTTGGTGAAGGTAGCGACTTGCTTTCAACTTTATTAGCGACTTGTACTTAAGATTCTTAGCGACCTGGTGTTAGCGACTTGGACCTTAGCGAGTTGCTCTTTAGCGACTTGACTGCTTAGCGACTTGGTGCTTAGCGACTTGGTGTTAGCGACTTGGACCGTAGCGAGTTTCTCTTTAGCGACTTGACTGTGTAGCGACTTGGTGCACTAGCGACTTGTTACTTAGCGACTTGGTGATTAGCGACTTGGTTCAAGAACTCGTAACGACTTGGTTGATTTTTGGTTGTAATACGGTTTTCTCTTGATTTAGTAAAATCCCGTGAAAGAATCTATTTCCCGGTTTAATCATAGAGTTATAAAATCCCGTGTAATATGTTAACATGTCTACCAACGTACCTACAATCATCTCCACTGTTGCTGAAGATGTTGAAGCAGCTGGTTCAGATACTCGTCCACCCATGCTTGACAGAACTGACTACGACTCTTGGGTACAACGAATCAGATTGTACTGTCTTGGAAAGGAAAACGGAGTCAACATTCTCAAGTCTATTGATGAAGGACCTTGTCAGATTGAGACTACAAGAGACTTAATTGATACAGCTGCAGATGGAACAATGATCTATGGAATTGACAGACCAAAGACGTATGATGAGCTCAATGTTAACGAGAAAAAGAGATTCGATGCTGACATCAGGGCTTCTAACATTATACTTCAGGGTCTTCCAAAAGATATCTACAAGCTTATCAATCACAATACTGAAGCCAAGGCTGTTTGGGATAATGTCAAGATGCTTCTCTCAGGTTCTGAATTGACAAAGGAAGACAGAGAATCACAGCTGTATGATGAATTTGAACACTTTAAGATGAAGCCAGAAGAAAGTGTCTATGAGTATTACGTGAGATTCCACAAACTTGTGAATGATATGAGGAATATCAAAATGACCATGCCAAATATTCAGCAGAATTCAAAGTTTGTGAACAACATGAATCCCGAATGGCATAAGTTTGTCACATTTGTGAAGCTAACCAAAGGATTGAAGAATACCAACTATGAGCAACTTTATGCATTCCTTCTTCAGAATGAGAGACATGCTATGTTTGAAAAAAGGATTCTTGATCAGTTCAAAACCAAACAGGGAGAAACAAGCTCATCAAATGATTCAACAGCGTTTTACACAAATATTGGAGTTACCACCAAAGCTTCTCAAGTCATACCCATGGGTAATGGTAATTACAAGCTCATCCCTGATCCAGCATATAAGCCTCCTGACCCAAACACATTCATGGAAAACTTCATCACTCAATTGTCTCTCATGGTTAGTCAAAACATGAACTCTCTCCCACACACCAACAATAACCTCATAACAGCATCCAACCCACACAATCAAGCTACTGTCAGAGATGGGAAGGTCATGGTGCAACCTGTTCAAGAAAGGCAGTATGAACAGGGAAGAGGTGGAGTTGGTAGAGGATATGTGGCAAATCAGAATCGTGGAAGGAATCCAAATCAGGGTCAAGCTAAGCCAATTAAGTGCTACAACTGTGGTGGTGATGGACACATAGCAAGGAACTGCACTTCTCCAAAACGCCCTCAAAATGTAGAGTACTTCAAAGACAAGATGTTACTTGTGCAAGCTCAGGTGAATGGAGCTGTGTTGGATGAAGAGGAGTTGTTGTTTCTTGCAGAGGGCAATGCCAAGACATATGATGCATATGTGGATAAGCAGCCAATTCAGGAGATAGGTCATGATCATCAGAATGCCTTTCAAGTTGCAGACTGTGATGCATACGACTATGACGTCGATGATGAACCTACTGCACAGACAATTTTCATGGCTAGCATTTCTCCAATGGTCTCTCCAAAGGTCCCCTCACCACAGCAAGCTAGTCCATCCAAAGAATCAATCATCTCAGAGGTATTAAAACTATATGATGATGTTGATGAGCAAAAGATACATGACAAAGTACAATCAACTAAAACTTTTGAGTTAGATATTGAAAATATGGGTAATATCAATGTTGTCCCATATGATCAATATGTGAAACAAAGTGAAAGTGAGACTGTACCAAGTGATGCATCTTCTGCAGTCAATGATGACTATATTTTTAATGAATACACTGCATGTGCCCATGATGATTCTGTTGTTTCTGAACTGAATGCCTATAAAGAACAAGTTGCTATTTATGAACAGCGTGCTAAGTTTGAGTTAACCACCCGTGAGCAGGAAATGGATGACCAAATGCGTACAACTATTAGAAAAAGTAAGTTTAGAGAAGAAGTATTAAAACAAGAGTTAAACTCCTTACAAGAAAAGCTTTCTAAAACTGCTAAGCAAAAACAAGAACTTCAAGAAAATGTTAAAATGCTTAAGCAAGAATTCAGTGCTAAGGAATCAAAACTTTTGAATGATTTTTCTAATCTTAAAACCTTGAAAAACAAGCTTGAAAATAAGTTGTACGTACAAGGGAATACCATTCAGACTGCTTACATGATCACTAAGCATAGAGTTCTCAGCCATAAGCATAGTATCCCCATTATAAAGGAATCCAACCCTGAGTATGGTAAGATAGCAAAAGCTGCTCAAAATGTAATCTATGATGGCAATGAGATTCTTAAACCTAGACAGAAACCTAGTTGCATTGAGTGCACTGAGGAAGATAGAAAACTAGATGATGCATCTAGGGAGAAAATGAATAAGAAGCTTAACGATCCTGCGTGTAAAGATAAAAACATAACGATCAAACCCCATGATTACACTAAGGAAAATTGGATATCCTTGAACATGTTTAAGCCTCAAACTCAATTAACCCCTGAACAGATCTTTTGGAAGAAAGACATGGATAAGTTAAAAGTTAATGTACTTGTTGAAACAAACACTCCCCTTAGGAAAATGCATGTAGCTACTGTGTATCCTCCAAATACACCAATGCATCTAGTTCCTAGATCTATTGCCACTAATAGCAAGACCTTAATTAGCCTATATGTTGTTTATCAACTGTTTGTTGATTTTGAGAAAACTTGTAAGAAGAGAATCACACCTACTGGGATAACTGAGGGGGAAAGGGGTTTTGAGCAAACTAAAAAATGTTATTTAACTGAGGTCATGCCTTTCTTCAAATAATTAAAAGGTCAATTTGAGAGTCTTCAAAGAGGGATAAATTCATATATTAAAGAAATGGAAAAGGAATTTGATGCAATGATAGTTGAAGTCAATGATTATGAACAGGAACTCAAATATAATGAAGTTGAAAGAAAGAACTTGCACATCTTAAATGAAAATTTGATTTCGAGTTGTGTTGCTCAAGATGTGTTTTATACTGTTACTAAGCACTCTATTACTGCTTCTCGATTTCATGAATTATCTATTGCATTGAAAGTTTCCCATGATCGTGTCATTGAGCTTGAAAACAAAAACTCATAACTAAGTGAGAAAATTGATCAGGATGATCACGATAATATGGTAAAACATTTTTCTAAACTAGAAGTTGAACATTTTGATTTACAACTAAAATATCAACATCTTAAAGAAAATGTCAAAACCTCAAATATCAAGACATCCTCAAATGTTCCAGAGTTTGATGCAGTTTTTCAGATAAACAAACGTGATGAACAGATTCAAGCTCATTGTAACACGATCAGAAAGTTGAAAGCCCAAATCTCTCAATTAAAGGTTGAAAAGAACAATGTGACTGGCTCCAAAATGCCTCCTCCTTTAGATTCTCAAACTTTTCATCTTCAAAACCTAGTTAATGCTTTACAAAAAGAAAACGAAAGTTTTCTAGAAGAAAATGAAAAAGTTAAACGACACTTTAAAGAGTTATATGATTCAATGAAAGTCACTCGTGACAAAAACAACGAAAAAATAACGTCTTTACAAAAAGAAATTGAGAATCTGAGGAGTCAGGAGAAAGGGAAACTGCCACTAGTTTTTAATGAGAATGTTGCATCAAAGTCATCCTCAGACTGCAAATATATTGTGACTGTTAAATACATTCTTCCTCATCTTAGGAATAATGAACCTGTGTTTCACAACTATTGTGCTCACCTTAAGGATAGTCTAGAATGTCTCTGTGAGATTGTGGAAGAGGATTTTATAAATAAGCCTCTTGACAGTGAAATTAGGTTTGCATGCATTCAAGCCAAACGATCTCAAGAACTGCTAGAATGTTTAATAGCAACATGTCCTAAATCCCTAGGTGCAAAAGCAAAAGCTGTGATGCCTTGTTCTATGCCTAGTGTCAAGCATACAAACCATTCTATGCCCAGTTTTAAGAAAGTGAACACTAATGTGCCTTCAAGTAGTTCAGATCTCTGCACTTCTAGTTCAGGAATGCAAAAAGTAGCAAAACGAACTAATGTTTCAATTCCCTCTACAGGAGTAAGAAGTGACACCAAAGCAAGCGGGTCAAAGCCTCAAGGCAACACAAAGAATGATAGGACCTTGCATGCTAGGAATGCTCAGTGGAAGAAAGTAGAAGATCACCTTAGGGAGAATTTGAATAAGACGAATCGTGTTGATTCTAGTATTAGCTATAAGCGTACTGTAATTAATTCGAATTCTGCTACTATCTGCAAACCATGTACTGATGATTGCTTGAATTCTGTTACTAATCATGAATGTGGTGTGAATGATTTGTCTAATGTTGTTAAATGCCCAGTTAAAATTGTTAATGTTAAAATTCAAGCAAAGAAGGCAAAAAGGCAAAGGCAAAAGAAAGTTAGAAAACATTGGAAACCCACAGGAAGGAAATTTAGTAATATAGGTTATCAATGGATACCTAATGGGCGTAAGGTTAATGAGTCTTGCCCTAAATTTGCTAAGTCAATTCCCACTAGAAAATGGATGCCTACTGGTAGAACTATTCCCTTAAGAAGTGAACATACTTTGAATAGGTCAAATATGGACACTAGCACTGTATCTATTTCTAATGATTCCATTGCTTCTACTTCTGATGTGGGTGTTCCAATCACTGTTACTAACCAAATGGAACCCATTCTTG
This sequence comes from Chrysanthemum seticuspe, assembly GCA_019973895.1. Taxonomy (NCBI): domain Eukaryota; kingdom Viridiplantae; phylum Streptophyta; class Magnoliopsida; order Asterales; family Asteraceae; genus Chrysanthemum; species Chrysanthemum seticuspe. The sequence goes on along the minus strand of BPTQ01000004.1, from coordinate 204,884,151 downwards.
CATGGGGATCCCAATTATCCAATTATCCATTCTTGTCTGTGTTCAACTGCAGATCGTTCAAATCGTTCTGTGGTACCTGGACTCAGGCTGTTCCAAGCATATGACTGGAGACCGGTCACGGCTCATGAACTTCGTGAGCAAATTCATCGGAACTGTGAGATTCGGAAACGATCATTTTGGTGCTATTATGGGCTATGGAGATTACGTGGTTGGAAATAGTGTGATTTCCAGGGCATATTATGTTGAAGGTCTTGGACATAATCTATTTTCTGTCGGACAATTTTGTGACTCAGATTTAGAAGTGGCCTTCAGAAAAAATACTTGCTTTGTTAGAGAACTTGATGGTGTGGAACTTCTCAGAAGAACTCGTGGTTCAAACCTATACACCATCTCTATCAAAGATATGATGAAATCTTCACCCATCTGCTTGCTGTCAAAGGCTTCCAAAACTAAGTCATGGCTATGGCACCGTCTTCTCAATCACTTGAACTTTGGTACCATAAACAATCTTTCCAGAAAGGACTTAGTAAGAGGATTGCCAAGATTAAAGTATGAAAAAGATCATCTTTGTTCAGCTTGCCAATTGGGAAAAAGCACAAAATATGCCCACAAACCAAAACCCACACACTCAGTTATGGAAGTTCTTCATACCCTTCATATGGATTTATGTGTACCAATGAGAGTTCAAACTATTAATGGGAAGAAATATATTTTAGTCGTTGTCAATGACTACTCTCGATTCATTTTGGTAAAGTTTTTGAGGACAAAGGATGAAACTCCAGATGTCATCATTAAACTTATCAAGCAACTTCAAGTTCGACTTAACAATACTGTTAGACTTGTTCGAACAGACAATGGCACAGAGTTCGTTAACAAAGATTTAATCCAGTTTTATGAAAGTGTTGGAATCAGTCATCAAAGAAGTGTTCCACGAACCCCTCAACAGAACGATGTAGTTGAAAGACGAAATCGAACTCTTGTGGAAGCCGCTAGAACAATGCTTATTTACTCAAAGGTTCCAATGTTTCTCTGGGCTGAAGCCATTGCCAATGCTTGCTACACCCAAAATCGTTCCCTTATTCACACCTCTCATGGAAAAAACTCCATATGAACTTGTCCATAAACGAAAACCTGATCTATCCTACCTTCGTGTGTTTGGTGCTTTATGTTACCCAACTAATGACGGTCAAGATTTAGGTAAACTAAAAGCTAAAGTGGACATTGGAGTATTTGTAGGTTATGCACCAAATAGAAAAGGATACCGAATCTACAACAAGAGAACCCGAAATATCATGGAAACAATTCACGTTACGTTCGATGAGCTGACCGATCAAATGGCTCCATGACAATCCAGTTCTGGACCCGCATTTCAACCTTTATCAAGTAGTCCTATCAGTTCTACTCTTGTGTCTAATCCCTCACCAGCAACTCCTTATGTACCTCCTTCAGAAGATGATTTGAAGAAATTATTTGATCCAATGTTTGATGAACATTATGAACCAAGTGCTAATGATATGTTATTTCCATCAACAGAGGCTGCCTCTATCCCTGTCAATGAAGTTAACCCTTCAGTTTCAATGTCATTAAGTCAAGAAGCGCCTACTGCTGATCACTCTGTCTCATCAACAAATCATCAATCATCGAGTGTACACAATGAAAATGTTGCTGCTGTTACAGATGATGAAAACCCTTTTGCTCCTCCAGAAGATGAACCCTTTGAGAACATATTTGCTCCTGAATCATCATCAGAACCATCTTCATCAGGAGAAATCGACTCTGCTACTTCAGTTCCTCAACAACAACCACATGAACACCTTAAGAAATGGACACATGATCATCCATTGGACAACATCATTGGAAACCCCTCTCGTCCTATATCAACACAGAAACAACTTGCAACAATGCCTTATGGTGCTTCTTCAACTCCGTACTCTCTAAGGTCGAACCAAAAGATGTTAAAACTGCCATGAATGAAGACAGCTGGTTCAATGCCATGCAAGATGAAATTCATGAGTTTGATCGACTAAATGTATGGGAATTAGTACCTGCTCCAGATTGTGCTATGATTATTGCTCTAAAGTGGATCTTCAAAGTGAAACTTGATGAGCATGGTGATGTTTTAAAGAACAAGGCTCGATTGGTTGCAAAAGGATACCGTCAAGAGGAGGGTATTGACTTTGAAGAATCATTTGCTCCAGTTTCTCGTATCGAGGCAATCAGAATCTTCTTGGCTAATGCTGCAAGTAAGAACATGGTAGTCTATCAGATGGATGTAAAGACGGCGTTTCTTAATGGAGATCTTAAAGAAGTCGTTTACGTCAGCCAGCCTGAAGGCTTTGTGAATCCAGAGCATCCTACTCACGTCTATTGTTTGAAGAAGGCTCTTTACGGTCTGAAGCAAGCTCCAAGGGCATGGTATGATACGCTATCAAAGTTTCTTCTATCTACTAGATTCAGCAAAGGAGCAGTTGATCCGACATTGTTTACCAGAAAGTCAGGCAAACATTTAATTCACATTCAAATATATGTTGATGATATCATTTTTGCCTCGACTGACCCCAATGAATGTGACCGTTTTTCAAGTGAAATGGGCTCTAAATTTCAAATGTCAATGATGGGACAAATGTCATTTTTCTTGGGATTACAAATTTCACAAAGTCCCGGAGGCATTTTTATAAATCAATCTAAATATGCAAATGAGATTTTAAAGAAAATTGGATTTGATTCTAGTGAACTTGTTGACACTCCCATGATAGAGCGTACTAAACTGGATGAGGACCACTCAGGGATCATGGTAGACCAAACAAAATATCGTAGTATGATTGGATCCCTGATGTATCTCACAGCCAGTAGACCAGACATTCTGTTCGTTGTTTGCATGTGTGCTAGATATCAGGCTAAGCCTACCAAAAATCACCTTGAAGCGGTTAAACGGGTCTTTCGGTATCTCCAAGGAACCATCAATATGGGACTTTGGTACCCGAAGGACACCGGTATGTCACTAACAGCCTATGCAAATGCTGATCATGCAGGATGTCAAGACACACGTCGAAGTACGTCTGGAGGTGCTCAGTTTTTGGGTGATAAGCTTGTGAGCTGGTCTTCAAAGAAGCAAATGAGTACTTCTATTTCCTCTACAGAGGCTGAATACATAGCCATGTCATCTTGTTGTGCTCAAATCCTATGGATTAGATCTCAATTATCTGACTATGGCTTTGAATTCAACAAAATCCATCTGTACTGTGATAATAAAAGTGCTATTTCTCTCTCATGCAACAACGTATAACACTCAAGAGCAAAGCACATCGACATTCGACATCATTTCATCAGGGAGCAAGTAGAAAACGGTGTGGTGGAACCCTATTTTGTGAGGACTGAATACAAAGCTCTTCCTAGAGAACGTTGTGAGTTTATCCTCCCACGACTTGGTCTAAAGAGTCTACAACCGGAAACACTCAAACGTCTTCAAGAGGAAGACGAGGAGTAAAGGTCTTTCTTCATCCATCTCTTGTAAATAGTTATTCAAAAAGCAAAATACAAAATTTCAAAACCAAAAAAAAGCAAATAGAAAAATATAAAACTTTCAATAATCCATAAAAAAAAAAAAAAAAAAAAAAAAAAAAAAAAAAAAAAAAAAAAATTGAAAAATCTCGAAAAATTCCAAAAAATATTGTCGTTTTGTCATGATTTTCTCGATTCGATAAATATCTACGATCTTTGTGTTGTTAATCAAAGAATGACACGGGACTTTAGATGTTGTTCGAATTAAAAAAAAATAAAATAAAATAAAAAAAATAAAATTGGGAGAAAGTGAAACAATGGTTTATTGTCATTTCAGGCAATAACCCGCTTTTCATAGAAAGAACAGAGACATGCTTTATCTTGTTTTTCTAAACTCATGCTCTGATTCTATAAACAATCACTTACTATCTAATGAAAACTAATTGCTTTGAAAAATAACTCGGACTCTATTTTTGAAAATCATCTGGACTTAACGTTTGTCAAAAATATCTATCTCTCAATCAACAGCTTATGTCATTGATTGAGGTGGAGAATGATTTCAATTAAATCAAAAGGTTATTTGTCATACAATTGTTTTCGGAAGATAATCATGCATGTTTAATCAATGGAGTTTAAAGTCTCATAATCCGATCCTTATCAGCTAAAATGTTTTCATAATCAAGTCATAATTCTCCTCAAAAGGTTTCAAAATCAATTTAAATCTACAGAGATCATAAATCTCAAATGATTTGATAATTGTGATCGGGGGAGAATTTGTGATTTAAATTGGATTTAAACTGATATTTCGATACATGGTTTTATAAGGATGTACAAGCTCTCCTTCTTACATATGCCAAACGATTTCAAATTTTCCATGCACATGTTGAGGGGGAGCATCTATCTTAAACCACAAAGATTTGAAACATGATTAATTTATTCCAATGTGCAGTCTTTTCCTAATATGTGCAAAACATTTTTCAAATATCTATGCACATATTGAGAGGGAGCAACTATTTTGAAAACCACATTCTTTATATAACTACTCTTAGATGCAAGCCAACCCCTCAAAGATGAAAATTAGTTCTATTACAATGATGCTTGATGCAAATGTTGAGGGGGAGCTCTTGTTCTAAAAATATCAAAAACAATTCAGGTATAAAATGCTTTGATAATATATCACAAGTACTTGGATTGATTTTCAAATGGTTTTCAATTGGTTCCAATGGCAGATGAACAATACCAAATAGACCGACCAACTTTACTTTATGTATGGTGATATAAGGACGATAAGGTTAGGTATTTGTTCCCATGATCTGCCAGAACCGGAGGGATCTACCCACGGACAAGCCACCAGATAGTGTAGAAGTCCTTAGGTATATCGAAAAAAGGAGAAAAATGAGATATGGGAAGAGTGCATACTAAGACTGAGCTAGTACTGAAATAAACCCAACAAGGTTCTAGTTATGAAGTCTCGGTAAGCACTGAAGGGGTTGAAGAATAAAAAAGAATTGAATGAGAAAAGGGTGAAAATAAATAGCCCTCCAATTATTCAACCTTAGGGCAAAAACCGGTATCAATTCATATGCTACTGATGGTTACCAACGTAACATCGGTATTGAAGACAAGACGTCATGGACCCAGTGACGCACTGCACTTCAACTTCCCAAACCACTTAAGTTCCTCTTAGAAGGACTTGTTTCATTCTCACGGGGAACCGACATTATCTATCGATTTTCTCTTAGAGATTGTTGATATTGAAGAAGGAGACCCTCTCCCTAGTCTCCGAAATAGGATCTAAATATGCACAATTGAGTCTAGAGCCACGAGATCATCTAAAAATCTCATTAGGACACTGTCTATGAAGACACTCTGTTTTACACAATGTGGAAAGAGAGATTATATCTTATGAGTCCTACGCATTATCCTTGTGGTATTGCCAGAACATCTGAGTGATATGCAAACATATTCACAATGAAGATGTAAAGCCTTCTGGAGCCAACATCAAACAAGCTCTTGGTGGGTGGCATGTGAGATCTATCCAATAGATCAACCATGTGACAACTGAACAGAAACAATGGGGCGATTCAATCTTTTGAATCAATCCTGGTTCACGTTATGGACTGACGGATACCTTTGAAAAACCGGTCGTTCTGCTTAAAAACTCTTTTCTTTAGCACATCGACTGTGTACAAATATTTCAAAATAAAAGGTGTTTATGATTGATAATTGAATTTCATTAAAACCTTCGTTGTATTGCAAAAACAATTTCTATTGAGCGATACACGATTGTTTTTCAAATCTCTTTTTATCAATCAGTGAATCTCAATTCGCTGGTTCACTCACTCCGTGTTGTCTTCTTTGAGACGTTCCGGTTTGAGAACAACTAGAGCAGCTGCGAAACCCTGTCAAGGAAATTCTTTGGAATTATACCTGATCACTGGCAGTACATGTACTGAACAACGGGGAACCGTGGGCCGTGTACCTCAATTCAACGAAAGTGATCAAAGACACTTTCGTGCACTCTATTGCTAACTGTTGTATGCAGGTACGCCCGACGTTTGCAGTTGATCAGAATGAAGCGGTCAATCCATAGCCGCATGCTCACACAACACATTCATTTCTAAAGAAATCATGATTAGTGCATCAATGACTCTGATATTTTCACTCCATGCTTCTACTACGCTGCTGCCAATATCATGAATTAACGAAAGCTTCCGCTACTCTGATGAGAATATATCATGATCCAGAATGTGAGCATGTCGGTCCATAAGTCACAACATCACATAATACCAACACCACAATGGAAGAGTCAGAGATTTATGATAGCTGATGATCTCAAAAGCTGGCTCAAAACTCATTATCACGTAGATCAGTTAAAGGCCTCCACATTGATTATCTAAACATGCAATAATGAATAATCAATGACTACGAGCTCCTGAGCAAAGAACTACATCAAGAATGCAAGAACAATTTTAAATGTAATATTTGTTTGTGTTCAATGTAATTTCTAAGATGATCTTGAGGTGACCTCCCTTAGGGGGAGATTGTTAGGATTTAGTAAATCCAGTTATTAAAGAGTCGGTCACCTCAAGTATATGTAATCATTAGAAAGCTCGTAGTCATAGATTAGTTAAAGGTTAGTAGTATTTAGTTAAGTAACACCGTGGAGGACGGACGGGTCTTTACCCACTGTATGCCTGATCCACAGCCCGTAGGTGGCGACTTATGTAAGAACTATAAATACTCTCTACCTTCCAAGGTAGAGAGTTGGAGCTCATAATAAGATTTTTCTTTCTCTCACTAAAGTTCCCAACCTCTAACTTTCTCTCTCTAAAACCTCTTGTATACGCCACTTTTGATCATTGGTTTAGTGTGAAATCCAATATGCTACATTATTTCAAAACAAAGTGCTTCATTTACTTCAAAGATTTGATTCAGTTACAAAAGAAGATATTGGTTATCATGTAAAGCTTTTCAAGGGAGTAAATAATTTATAAGGTGATTGCAGTATAGTTTATGAAATGATTTGTAAAACCATTTATTGAGTAATAGGGATAATATTTTATTATTTGCAAATTAATAGTAAAATCGTAGTTTGTGATTCAGTATCCAAGCAACAACTTGGTTTAATGAATAGCTTGTAAGATGATTTTAAAAATAGCTTATAGGGTAATAGAAGAACATCTCATTGTTTGTAAAATACCAGTAAGGTTGGGATATAGTACAACAATTTGCAGAATGGCCGCAAAATGGTTGGTAAATTAATTGAAAATGGTTTGTACGTTTAGATAGCAACATAGTTTACTATTTCATAAAAAAGTAGTAGGGACAATGACTTGAGTTACAAGTTTACTCTTGGTATGATTCTAGATCATTAAAAGTTTAGTGGTTCGTTCAATATTTATGTTCAGCGAGGGGTTCCCTTTGTAGATGTCGTGGTGTGTCATTCCTAGAACGGTTAGGGATGTAACCCGGTTCATCGATTGAATATGATTTTTGGGAATAGGGGTGATGATGGTACAACAGTGGATGACGAGGCATCCTCGATCTCAGCGTTTGAGAGAATGATGATGGGACGGAATGATAAAGACATGGTGTTATAACGACCTAGAATAGTATTTTAATATATAATAAGTAACGTTTAAATTGTTATGTATCATCTGCTAAGAAAATCTATATACGTAGTTTTGATAACCCTTAAATAATAAATTAAAATATATTAAGTAACGTTCGATTGGTTATGCATTATCGGCTAAGCAAATCTCCATGCATGTTGCTGATAAGATGTAAACATGGAGGCGTAAAGTAGTGGAGTGTAGAATGGTCAGTTCAATGAGAAAAGTGTTCCACTTAGGAGAAGAGTATTGTTATGAGGAAGTATTATCATGCCAGTGTGTTGGGTGTGGGAGTAAACCTTTATGATATTCAATGCTCATGAACACACACATAAATTTTTACCATTTTTAGAAATCAAATGGAAAGTCAATCGGGCATAACCCTATCATAACTATTCTCAATATCGCAAAATTCACCTCTGGGTCAGACATAGGTAATTAGGCTATGTCATACTATCCCTGGTTGAATATAGGTGATCAATCTATATTTACCTGAGGTTCAATGAATCTAGAGATACTTAGCTTAGTTACGCTATTACCATGTCTCTTACTTTTAAAAGTTGATTCGAAAGACTAAAACAAACATTCCATTTATGTGGGGGAGAAGGCGTAGCTCTGTGGTATGTAATCATACGTATAGGAAAAATAATCATAACTCATAGTGAGATTAAGTGGGCAGTGATAAAACACATATCTACAAGATATATCGGTTTGTAAAATCGACAGTGTAACGCGTACAAAGTCTTGGAAACATGGGCTACATTGTTATATGCCCATAATGGAAAATAGCTATTATTTCCCTAAGCTCATGACACCAAGACTTAACTGCATACACCTAAATACTGATGTACGTGGTTTTTGCCCCCAAGGAGGTAAATGACAATTACCTATTGAAATTCAAATATAGCGTTCCTCCATTATTTCCGATAACAAAGACGGGGTCGTTAATCCCCATAGTACTATCTACAACATTTGCGTTCACTCGCGGTGATTAATGGTTCATGATGTGAGAGACTTTTGGCAGGACACTTAGGCAATAATAATATCATGAAAACAACATACAGTTTTCAAGAAATTATGATCATAAAAAGTAGTAGTAGCATGTATCTTCCCCCAAGGAGTTTATAAAACAGTTAAAAGAGTAAAAGTGGGGCTATGAACTCACTTTGAGTAGAGTAATACAAGTTGGAATGATGTGCACGAAAATTAAGGTACGGTGACTCTAACCGCAACCTAAATAATTAATATGCCTTGGGTTTGACAGAAAATGTCATGTATGCAGTTTTATAAAATGTTATATCACCCGTACATGTTTTGCATAAGAGTTTAGTTATCAAGATGTAGTTACATCAATGTTTTCTATTAATAGTCGATATTTACATTTTAAATGTCTTTACAAGTATTTCTCGTAACTAGGTTGTAGTGGTCTCGTTAATATGTATCATGGAAATCACCGACGAACTTTATAACATGTTAATATTGTCGTTTAAGTTATTTACGAGAAAATAAGGTTTTACGTCGAAAATGTTTCTCTCATTAAGTTTCCAAAATGACTAAGTGACCTCGAAAAACTAGTCATAAAACAGAGGTTATTTAGATTTTGGGACTCAACTTAATGGATTTAGGGAGTATGGAACAAGGTCTACAAAAATCTATAAATGAACTTCAGCTCAACCGAACCCGATCCCATATAAAAACGGCCTCGAAGTTGGGTACTCAGGCTGTTTTCGTGGTTTTTGGGCAAGTTCACGAGGTCATAGCACATTCGATATAAATCCGTTTGACAAATGGTTGGACTTTCTGAAAACTAGGCCATGTCTACTTCACTTTTGTCAATGCTATTATTTTTCCATAACAGACTCTATCTAGGAGAAAAACGAGCTTAAACATGGTCACTCGAAAATCTAGTCCCGACACTTGGAAAAAGTTTTAGTTTTGAGCTAGAAATTTAATTGATTTTGTCATAACTTTGTTTCAACGTATATCCCCGGTTCTTAAGTTCTTTATATCATTGGTTTCGTATTTAAGTATACTAACAGATTTTTAGTATCTTGGATACTCTAGTTAACTTTTAGTACTCAGTTTTACCTCTTGAAAGTCGTCTGACAGCCTTAATTGTTTCAGAAAATTAGTTTCCGTCACTCAACTTAAACTAACGTATTTTCTTCGTTATATGTCCTTTTTAACCCGTTCAAGCGACCAGGTTTTCATATTTGAGTCAATTTCCTATATTTCTAGCCTAATATTGTTACTAAGTTACTGGTTTTCCTGTGTGAAGTCGAATAGGACAGCCTCTCATTTAAAAGTGTCAAAATGCGTTTTCTAGCTTCTAATACCAAAATTCCATTTAACTACTTCAAATCTAACCCTAACTCTTCCACCTACTTGTCAAGAGTATTATGAAACTTAGGTGTTCATAATAAATCATGTTTATGACACAGGAAACTAGTTGTCAACTTAATATGTTTATAAAAATTTACAAACATGTACAAAAGTGATGCTTATGTTTATGTAAACTAAGTTCTAGAAAATGAAATATCTCATGATTAAGAAATGTAAGATTGTGAAATTTTAGTTTGATGAATTTGAGGTGATTAGTATGACAAGGATATGAAAAACTCAAGCTTTACCCAAAACTAAAACTCCTAAAACCCTTTGGTAACTTAATTATTAACCCCATTAAGCTTGAGTAAGTTTCCAAACTAGCAAAATTACTTCTCTTTTTTGTTCTTCTTGTTCTAGCTGTGCGCCAAGATAGGGAGTGAGTGAGAGATTTAGTTTGCTAAGTGTGAAGGAGTGATTGCAAGGACTTCCTGTATATAGCACTAAAGGGTATGGTGTTTAAGCTTTGTTTAATTAGCTAGCTTAAGTCTAAGTAATAAATTTTTTGATATAGCTAGCTTAAGTCTAAGTAATAAAATTTTTTATATGTGTTGGTTCTTATGGGGTGTGTTGGCCAGCAAGAAAAAGGAGAAGGGAAGACATGCTTTGTCTCCTTTTTCTCATTACACGGTAGTTCAAGACCTTATTTGTTGAATTTTAACGTCAAGGTAAAAGTAGGCATGCTTCAAGGCATTTAAAAAAATGTACTAGTCTAACTATTTAAGGGGGGCCGACTATAGGGTAAAAACAGAAGAAATTAAATATTATTTTATGTCATATGTATTTTGTGAGTGTAATGGGTATTAAAAATAGATATTGAGTAGATAAAAATATATGTATAATTAAGTGTTTATAATAAAAGTGTTATAGAAAGTGTAAGAAAATAATTTTTGGTAATTTTTTAGTAGTCTAAGTAGTGTAAGAATGCGTAAAAAATTAATCGTTGGGTTTTGATTATATATATATAAATCCGTTACGTTAAAAAGTTTAAATGGTACGTTAAAAGGGAGTAACGTATGATGGAAAAATCAAATAGAAATGTTTTACTTGACATATTAATAGCATATACATAGTCATATTGGTGTTGATATGCGTGTGTGAGCCCGTTTAATTGGTATGTGAATCACGTCACATAGTTCGTTGATGAGTATCCTTTTTGTTGTATCGTTTAAATGAACGAAAAATTTACACGTGAAAATGGTTAAGTACCCTTTATAATAGAATACTTCGTGTTTAAGATTAATTAATGACTTGGAAAACTATGGGTTGTTATATTAAAAGTCTTTACGAGACTGCATAATTGCGGATTGTTGACATTAGGATTTCTTAAGGGAGACCAATATATTCATAGAGTTAGCGAATTCAGCACCACCCTATAACCAATATTAAGGAATACAACGCGCTAATTAAAACATGAACGTGATAATTCGACTAATCAATAGGAGATAACTAGGGAGTAAGGAAATTCTAAGTAAACACCTTTACCTATCATAAGAGTTACCACTTTACTTTTTCGCATAATTAGTATAATTTATTTTAATTAGGTTAATTAATAGTTTATAAACTAAACTCTTCAAACCTCGAGATATTTTACTTTGCTTTATAAAAAATATAAAAATACAAAAAGAATCTTCCCTCACCTTTAGACATAATTCGTCATACAATTCGGCCTTTGCAACACTATTCCCTTAGAGAATGATCAATCTCTCGTGTCTTGCATATACTACGCTACTGCGCTACAACAGTGAAGTACACTGCCTATGAGGATTGTAAAACTTGGTGGTTTTGCAAAATTCCGAATTACCTACGCAAAATCACCTTAAAGAGGTAAAAAGGATCTTTCGATACCTCCGAATTTCCATTGACATGGGACTTTGGTATCCGAAGGGTTCTGGATTTGATCTTATTACCTTTTCAGATGCAGATCATGCAGGTTGTAGAGACACATAAAAACGTATGTCTGGTGGAGCACAATTTTGGGAGAAAAACTAGTAAGTTGGTCATCAATGAAACAAGACTGTACTGCACACTCAACTGCAAAAGCTGAGTATGTATCTCTATCGGCGTGTCGCACGCAAGTATTTTGGATGCGCAAACAACTTACATACTATGGCTATCATTTCGACAGAATACCCGATAGACTTGATACCTTATAGGGTCGGGTTGCGGGTTAGTTTTTATTTTTTAAAACCCGATAGACCTGACCATATAAGCCCCTAACCCGACCCGATAACCCGTTTGACACCCCTAATTGTTAATGGAGTGTTTGGTATAATGCTCCAACGAGAAGTTTAGTAGTTACTAATGAGGTTATATGCTATGGTTGAATTAGTAATTTCTAATGGTATACGAATGTATGTTGTATGTTTAGGTGATCAATGGAAAGTAAAAGAAACGCCTAAACCAAACTTAAGGTGAGTAACGGATAGCATAGTACTATAGGTGCATCTGTACAATTAATGTTTAGGTTAATGGAGTCTAATGACAAGTCACGTGTATATTTAAAATTTCAATATATTAATCATCATATTAATTTATAAACGTATACATAAGCGGAAGCGAATTAAACAATTTAATCATATACGTATATGGATATTTATGCATCATGAAAAACAACCACATATTATGATAACGACATAATCAATAGATCATCATGTCATGTTAATACTAACTACAACATAATTATATTAACATAAAAACAAGAACATAAAGAACGCTTACTTTAGATCTTCACACGATGCTGCAGATCAAACCCCCGAATACTATTCCTATGCGTTCGATCCAAGCGATACCACGAGATCTACACCACTAGTAACTTTGCGTCCTAGTGAAGAGTAGAAAACACTCAAACACTTTTGGTGAATTCACTTGTTATCTAGATACTCCACATGACAATAATGATCAATAAGTGATGCGATAAGTGGAAGAACAAAACACAAATGTGATTTGTGTGTTTTGTGGTACATGGTCGAAAGCCTAGAGGGAGGGGGAGGGAGATCATTTTCTCTCTTATAAAATTAGGTTAAAATTCCTATGGTGTTCCCTTTATATCGGTGAAAAATGAAACATTTTCCATAATTAACTAGTTAACATGCTTACAAGCCGGATGATAGCTGGGTATGATCATGTGTGTGGAGTAATCGTGCTATTATCCACCATAGTCATGTGTGGAGTAATCGTGCTATTATGCACTGATAGTCATGTGTGAAGCATTGTGATAGTTAAGCACCTTTAGACCCTTGTACTGAATGATTATGATTTACGACATGAGCACCGGATAGTAATCAGGTATGGTTATGATATGAGCTCTGGAGTAAACCGGATATGATAATGAAATGATAGTAGTACCGGAGTTATCCGGATATAACTATACGATAGAATTGACTAGAAATGAATCATATAGTGAACATCATGATATTTTAATGTTTAAGATATTTTCCCTTACTCACTAAGTCTGATGGCTTACAGTTTATAGTTATGTTTTTATGTAACTAAAGAAAGTAGATTGGGGCTCGTTGACAGAAGAAAGTGATTTTGAGGGAACAATAATGCTCGTAGTGAATAGGTGACAAGAATCTCATACGCATCACTTTGATCGTCAGCTTGTAAGTGCCCAAATGAATTTTTTTTTTCTAGAACAAAGTCTTTTATAGTTCAAGTTCATGTATTTTCGTACTTATAGTCTCAAAAGGGGTATTTGAAATAAGCCCCGTTTTTATAGAATTAACGCTTCCGCATACTTTTAAATTGAATTATGTTTTTAGACATCATTGTTATGATAAATGAAAGATGTTTACAAGATTTGAGATTTTATCGAATAACAGAAGTTCACTTTTCAGAAAATGGAAAAATGTAGGTAAGGAGGTCTATACGGCGTATCGGAGTGGTGCTTAAAAACTATGGGCGTTTCAATAAGCAAGGTATCGATGTTGCTTATTTAATTCTTTATGTGGAAGATATATATTTACTACTTCATGTACATCATTTTACAGATGGTCATTGCTTCTTTAAATAAAGAGTTTTGTATGAGAGATCTTGGTCCGCTAAACTATTTTTTGAGCATCTTGGTTACTCGTACCGACAAATGGATGTTTCTTTGCTAGAAAACATATACATTTGAGGTACTTAAGCGCGCTGGTATACGCAACTCTCACTCTTCCAGAACCCCTGCTGACATGACATCCAAGTTAGGAGCCTTTCTGGGGCTCTCCAATATCTCGAATTCACTAGACATGGTTTGTCTTATGTTGTTCAGCATTTTACATGCATGATCCTCGGGGGCCTCATCTTGCCGAAGTTAAAAGGATTTCACGCTACGTTCGGAGTATTATGGATCACGGTCTTCAATTTTATTCCTCATCGACTTCATCTTTGTTTGCTTATTTGGATGCTGATTGGGAAGGATTCCCAACCACTTATCGTTCTACTTCAGGTTATTGTAGTTTCTTTGGCAATTATTTAATGTCTTGGTTTTCTAAGCGACAATATACTTTGTCTCGATCTAGTACTGAGGCTGAGTACCGTGATATTGCTGATGTAGTGGTTGAGACTTCTTTGTTACAAAATATTCTTCGCGAGCTTCACTCTCCTTTACATTCATCTTCTGTTGTTTATTGAGATAATGTGATTGTAGTATATTTATCATCTAATCTCGTGCAACATCAACGCACGAAGCATATCGAGATTGACATTCACTTTGTTCAAGATAGGGTTGGTACTGGACAGGCTCGAAAATTTTGCATGTTCCCTCACATTATCAAGATATTGATATTTTCACGAATAGTCTTCCCTCTGCATTATTCAACGATTTTCGCGCCTGTTTGAGCGATAAGCCTCTTCCCGTTCCAATTGCAAAAGGCTGTTAATGGATCATTATTTAGTATCTAGTTTAGTTTGTATTATTCCAAACCCATTTATTAATTATTCTTGTATTTGTACTTTCTGTGAACATCATTATATTTAGAGTAAATTACACCGTTCGTCATTGTGGTTTGCGTTGACCGCAGGGTTTAGTCCTTTGACCAAAAAAATTGCACCGTACGTCCTTAAGTGTGAAACGTTATGCGCCGTTCGTCCCTCCCCTAACGGGGCCCACTAACGCTCGTTAAATCCCCTGCATGTGGTACCCATGTGAGGGTATTTTAGTATTTTTACTCTTTCTCTTTCTAATCCATCTTCTCCATTTATCATCATTTACACCACCTCCATCCTTCAAAGTCAACAACCACTTATCCAACTAAAAATTCATAATTGAATCATTCTTTCAGATATCATCCATAAACACGCACGCACAACAGCAGCTCACCCGACCCAAAGTTAGATCCACAAACACGCACGCACAACAGCAGCTCACCCAACCCAAACTTAGATCCACAAACACGCACGCACGCACAACAGCAGCTCAAATCCAAACTCACCCAACCTATCACCACTCATCTTCTTCCATATACTAATATTCTGGCCAAATCAAAAACCATGAACACCAACAACCCCATCTCCATATAAAAAAACACTAATCACAATACAAATTCATAACAAATCCAATCCAAATCATTATTAAATCTGTATCTATATCCCATAATTAAAGTCCGAAATTATCTATAAAAAAGGCAAATAATTTAACCGAGCAATCCAAACACCCTCGAAAATAATAGATAAACATGATGCTATGATAAATGGTTTTGTAATGTATATACGCAATAAGAAAGATGGTGTAGCAGTGGGTTCACCTTTTTGTTGGGTTCAACCGGGGATCCGACTTGACGAGGTAAGAAAACATCAGTACCAGATGATTTACTTTTAGTAATCTGGTTACCCAAGAACACAACCCCCATACCCGACCCACCACAAGGATCCAGCCATCCACCACCAACTCGCAAAACCAGCAGCCATTTTGAGATCAAAACACCAAATTACTTAACAAAATCAAAACACCAAATTGAGATCAGCCATCCTAATTTAAATACAAACTCACCACCACCAAATCAAAATCACTGTCTCATCACCAAACAACTATCAAGATTCGAAAAACAACAAGAAAAAAAGAATAAGATCTCGGTTTCAATATTTCTCTCAACAAGATTTTCGAAAAAAAAAATCAAGAAAGCCATTTCATCGATCTTATAAAAAGAAAACATCTCGGGTTTGTCACATAATCACAGATCTTTAAAGATCCTATAAAAATCTCTAATCATCGATCTTTTGGATAAGAAACCAAGAATTAAACAAGAAATAAAAACCCTTAGTAATGACCTTGTATAAAGATCTTTGAAGAACCAAATCGAAATAACACTTTATTGTGCTTCATGTTAACACTTTAAACTAAACGAAAATAAAAGGGTAAATGTGATTTATTGTGCTTCGTGTTAAGAGAGGTTAGATAGTGATTAATGCTGGAGATAAGGAAAAGATAAGAAAAAGAGATGTGATAAGATATGTGTGGCTGGTGAGGATAGATGAGAAAGATAAGTTGATACACAAATGGGAAATGACGGAAATACCCCTTTAAAAATCTTAGTTAACTGACGTTATCTTGAATTGGTGGGCCCAGATGGACGGAGGGACGAACGGTGCATAACGTTTCACACTTAAGGACGTACGGTGCAATTTTTTTGGTCAAAGGACTAAACCCTGCGGTCAACGCAAACCACAAGGACGAACGGTGTAATTTACTCTTATATTTATGAGAAAATACAGTCTAACAAAAGAAACCTCTAACGATGATATTACAACGGCTATTTATACTATAAACAATTGTGATACTCTCGTGAGAATAAATAAAAACGAGGTGGAAGGTACCCGCCGCGTTGCGGCGGGGTTTTTAAGTCAAAATGTGCGGTTTTGAAGTCATAAATTTCTTACAGTATTTTGCATAAGTTCATATGTCGTGTGTAAGCTGAAAAGCCGACAAAAACTAACTTATAACCTGCATATAATCAAAGTGCAAACATAGTTGATCTACTTCTTGAACATTGTTTTTTGAGCTACGAAAACTCAGATCATTTGCAAGCTTCTTTTTTTCCTTCATGGTTTGAGTTTGTTGTATCATTGATGACTATGTTTCTGCAGTTAGATTGACTTCCCTGCAAAAAGGAAGCTGAAATTACGGGATGCGAACGAAGTAAGCATTTCTGACCAGAATAAGCACTTCTAATTAGTAATAAACTACTATTGAGGAACATAAATATATCATTAATTTTGCATTTTTATCAGCATGGCTGGTCGCTGATTGTTTACTTTAGCAATCATTTCAGTTGAAGTTTCGGCGATGTAATGCCGATGGGCACATCAGTGACAATAGGCCCTTCTTACAATTACAATTTCCATACGATAAAAAAGTAAACCTTGATTACCAATAGACTTATCAAAGCATCTGATGTAATAGTCATTCGAATAATCACTTACCAGATCTCAGAGGTGGTGTTTGGCTTTGAGCTATTCAATGTAGCATTTGTATGCGACTATAGTATTTGAAGTTGTCGTAATCAGATAACCCTTTCTTTACCTATTTGTCATGTTATATTTTGGTCCGTTAGAGAAAAAAATGCATACCTGAAACAAAATCGTTTAAGACCTTTGGTGCCTCCTGTTAAGGATGCGACCGTAACCTCGCTGCCTCAGCTTCCAGTACAGACAAAATTCATTTTCACCAAATGCTACTCAATCACCTGCCATATATTTCATTGTTGCCTCCAGTCTACTCTAACGAATTCACTGCCGGGTGGCATTCTGTTTTGCACCACCAACGCAAATCATTAGCTCATAAAAGGTTGATGAAAATCTAAAATACCGACATTCTGACAAAGCAAAAATATTAACAAATAATCAGAAACCCATATCAATCCCATGACATCAGTTTACCCATATCGATCCCATCACATCAAAAATATTACCTGATATAAAACAATATATGTTACCTGAATGAGCAGCTTCTTATAGAGCAGCCTCATGGCAATAGCATGCACCATTGTGTGTCGCTTCTCATCTTCACTTTCACCCGGTGGCTTATCTCTAGGACCTGAAACACCATTTTTTTGTATTACGGTATAAGTTAAATAGCACGAACTCTGTTCAGAACTAATGACAATGCTATTATGTTTGGTATTTGAGTTTCACTTTCACTTTCACTATTACTATATATCTAGAACAGAAGTTCTTGCATAAGTTAAAAATTTATGCATGTCGTGTACAACTAAATGAGAGATAATAAGCGTTGCCCACACCAAAAAAAAAATATTATTACAAACACTGTTAAAATTCATTGTTAACCTCACCGCCAGCAAAAAAAAAAAAAAAAAAAAAAAAAAAAAAAAAAAAAAAAAAAAAAGGATTGGGGTTTTTTGCATTAGATGGTCTAAATAACCACTAATGTAATCGATACTAAAACATAAAACGGGTCTTTATATGAAGATAGTGGCTTACCTAATACCACCTAACGAAACACCATTACATGATCAAACAAGAATGTTTCTTGAATGGATTAACAGAAGTACTAATGAGTTCCATAATTTCACTCCAACGTTCTTTAAATTAGTAGCTCACTTCCAGCTTTTCCAAGTCCTAACGCAAAAGCTATATATCCTGTACAGTCCATAGACATCTTTTTCTTTAAGCTTAAAGTAAGGGTGGCAGTCTTCAACAACACGAACCAAAGCGAAGATTTTATATCGATCCCTTTTGACCCGCTACCTAACTTGCCCATCTTACCACTTATATTAATTCAACATGAAACAATATTATTGTATTAAACAAAGACTCTGGTTTGAGTTTGTGCACAAACTACATCATCCCATCTTGATTTAAAAGAAACAGATGCAGACGGCATAACATATAGATTGTTATAATATTTTCCCACTGTTTAGATATCTAGCAATTAAGAAATGCATGAACAGTTTGCAGCAAGGCACATCACCGTATATTTTTTCAACCAAATGACACATAACTATATTGTTTATTTACTCCATTGGATTACTATTTGTTATAAAGAAGCAATAATGATACTTTTGAGATGTTCTAACGATCTTTAAAAACAAAAAAAAAAGGCTCGTTTACATGTGACCAGATTGACCAAAGTGATGTTCAAAGTATTGATATTCGCGACTCCATAAAAGGGTAAATAAAGCAACTAATTCAACAAACAGAAAGAATATGTAAAAAAAAGTATACCTTCAATAGCCTCTATAGGAGTGTTGAAGCCGAAACCAATAGTTTTCCAGAACGTATTCCCACCTTTCCCTGAACTCTTTCTCCTTCCACTGTTCTTGAAAGTATCAAACAATGTAACACACTTAAATCACTTACTGATTTAAACGAAAATATACACTTGAAAAATAATTATTATCCTACAAAAAGTTGTTCTTCGGTGTAGACTTATAAACCAAAAAAATACCATTTCCATTTCTCTTTAGTGAATCATTTATAGTTTCACTCATAGCTTTCAATATTTGAGGTTGAACATAAACACCAAATAACAAACAAATCAGCTATAATCCACATGAGCCTCGTATAGCTTTCAATATTTGTTTACCTTAAGCTTTACACACACATGAGCCTCCATAGATGATATTCAGCAAAGTAGGACGCACAACTGTAACCTACATATCCGGAAACAAAATTAGGTATACTCAAAATAAAAAAATTCCTCCAAAATTATACACAAACCCACAAAATTAAAGCACATACTTGTAATTATGCAAATCCAAATATTACCACAAGACCACCTCTCGTATCAAGTTCTCTAGCTATACAAACCCTTGACTCAGCTTTCTGCAAAAGTGTATATACACAACAAACAATTTATCATTACTCGACAACCTTACCTCTAATTCATAATCAATGGTGTATGTCGACTGATGATTCATTCAGATAGGTTCATGTCTGCTAAACACGTGTATTTCCGGATATGAATCAATTATATAAGAAATTCAGTGTATATAAATTTCTTAAGAGATAGGCAAACGGATGTTGGATTACATCGTGGGCTGATGGGCTAATAATAATACTGGGCCTAGTTTATTAAAACAAAAAGCCACCTACAAGGCTACAACTATTAAAAAACTAAGCGGACGACTTAAATAAACCACCGGCCAGCTTTATATGTATAAAAAAACCCACCGACGTCCGAGATTAATATATATATAGAATGTTATATAAGAAAAAAAGAAATCGTAAAACCCATCACTTTGATAGCAGTACATTGTTATATGTGGTAGATGGTCAAATAAAACTTGGCTCATTTCTAAAATGTCTAAAAGACACAGGATCATGACAATTGTCCCGTTTTAGTAGATTTTGACAGAGTATTGATGAACATGTCGAGTATTGATGAATATTTAGTATTGGAAAATGATAAATAGACCTGACTAAAGAGGCTTAAAGTGAGACCTAAATCATAAATGACTTGTACTGTTATAAGTCATTTATGATTTAGGTCTCACTTTAGGCCTCTTTAGTTAGGCCCCTATATCATTGCTCTTTAGTATTTGATGAACATTTGGTAATGATGAACATTTTGCATTGATAGACATTTTTTGTTTATGAACTTCTAAGCAAAGTATTAATGAACATTAAAAAAAACAGATGAACAATTTGAATTGATGACCATTTTGTATTAATAACATTTTTTATTGATAAACTTCTAAGGAGAGTATTAATAAACATTTTTATTGATGAACATAATAATCATTTTGTTTTCTTTTGTGAACATTTACTTGATGAACAATTTAGTTTCCTCAACATTCTTTGACGAACATTCTGTGATGTATAATTGCTAATTCAAAGATTTACTTTGATTTTGTTCATCAAATATTGAAGCTTTTATAAATTATGAAAGCATTTACTTTCTAATGAATACCTTCAAAATCTAAAATCACAAAAATACTTCATTGAAACCTTTCGTCGAACACCTTATTGTGTTTTCATGAACATGCGAATTTTTAATAATTTAGGAGAAAACTTTAGAAAATCAAAAAATATAAAGAATTGATTTTAATTTAAGTCTTGTTGATTGTGAATTACCATAGAATTTTGTTTTGACTCAAATTGAACGAAACTTTATTTTTTTTTAAATTAGTTAATCTCGAATTTGATGAAAAGGTTATGATTTGTATTGATTGAACGAACATATAATGAAATATAATAGAAATAGAAGCCTAATTTTTTTAATTTTGAGTGATTTTTAAAACCAAAATTATGGTAGATATTTGGGGAGGTTGTAAAAGAAAACATGTAAAAAATAAATGATAAGATTTCTCTAGTGTTTACCCATTCATGTTGGTCATGTTTAACCAATCAACAATAAGAAAATGATAAAATGAAACCACCACTAATTGAAACAAATGATCCATTATTTTGCTTTCTCTCACAATATTACTAACATGATACAACATTAGAGAATTAAACTTTAGAGGATCTTAATCCCGAAAAAATGAGCGATGTAAGATTGAGAAAGGAAAAGAAAATGACACATATTAAGATATTAAAGATTTTTTAGACTTTTTAGAGCATCTACAATGCATCAAACCTTTAAAAACTTGATGCGTTTAATGCATTTAATGCTACACATATTTAATTACTAAAGCTTTTAAGAATGACTTGAAGTTTACCAACTCTTTTTAAAAAGCTTTACAAAAAGCTTTTGATGCAATGCTAAAAACCATCCTCAAAAGGTTTTTATAATAGTGAAAAGCTTTTATTTATTTGACCCATTGTAGATGCTTTTAGCAAGTGGATTTTTCTTCCCTCTTTAACTACTACTAGTGGAGGGACTGAGGGCCTGGAATGCATTTCTCACGCATGACACCACGGGAAGCCGGCGTGTGACAATTTCAAAAAATAACGAAAGGTGAGGAGCTTACCAAATAGCAAAACATGCAAATATGGGCTATCTTGTGTATTATTTTTTATTATTTGTTTTATGAGTGTGTGAGGGGTATTTAGTATATAATATTTATATAAAAGTGAGTATTTTAATTAAATGTGAAAGAGTTGTGACTATTAAAAGTTATAGTAAAAAGGAGTAAGAGAAGAGAAAAAGTTGATGCGATAAGGAAAATTGTTGGATCTGACCATTAGTCGTTACGCTGTTACTCCCTCCATCCTTAAATAAATGTCAATTATTGACTTTTTAATTATTTGTTATTCAATTTTGACCTTAAATTATTTTGTTTGTGTTATGTAATACTTGATGTAAAATCTATGAATGGATTGAGTTTTAAATGTATCTTTATTAATATAATTTTCATCAAGTATTGTATAACACGAACAAAATAATTTAAAGTCAAAGTTTAAAAAAAAAGATTTTGAAAAGTCAATACTGGACATTTATTTAAGAACGGAGGGAGTATTTGTTTTGTACGAAAAAAATATACTTCGGAAAGTAAGTATATTACGGAGTAGTATTTTTTTTTTTCTTTTATTAATTCGATAATACGAGGTGTGGTTGTGGGTTCGGAAAAGTCGTGATTGGTCATCGATGCTACAGCGCCTTCTTTGACTTTCTCTGCGTCGTCTTTGACAGTTGACACTAGTACCCTTGTTTCTTTCTTGCGTCAGGCTGTGTGCCCTTCACGTGCTCCCTTACTCATATCGTTATATTCACTGGTGTTAATTGCATTTTTGGTCCTTTGTGGTTTGGTCAAACGGTAGTTTTGGTTTTTAAAATTTTGAAAGTGCAGTGATAGTCATCATTTTGAAGTTTGAATTGCATATTTAGTCCCTGAATAAAGTTAAATGACTAAAATACTTTTTGTCTTCTTTAAAAAAAACAATGGTAATTTGGTCATTTCACACCAATAAAGACCAAAAATGCAACCCAAACTTTAAAATGGAGACTATCGTTGCACTTTCAATTTTTGGGGACCAAACCTGCAATTTGGCCAAACCACAAAGACCAAAAATGCAATTAACTCAATTCATTGTTTTAAAAACCTCGCAAAGACCCGTAAAGGCTTCGTAAAGATGTGAGGCTTTGTCATGCCGTCACGCGGTTTTAAGGCACATCTTTTTATAAACTCGAAATATATAAAACATAATATAAATATATAAATATTTTTCATATTTTGTAAAGCCTTATGCTACGCTTTATAAATGTAAAAGTTTCGTATTAACCACAAAGACGCGAAGCTTGATCATACCGTCACGTCACGTCTCGCGCTATTTATAACTTTAGTCATATCATATGCATGCCACCCTTTTTAAAGTTTATTTTATAATCAGATGATCATGCTTAAATAACATGTACTACGGGTAGTATGCATTCTACAAAACAAACAATTCATGTATAGAAAAAAGAATAAGGGAACACGAAGAAGGATCATCAGGATAAAGATTCAAGTACAAAAATATAACAAGTGCAAACACATAAGAACAAAACTAAGTTAAGTTATGTCACCCTGTCAACAACATTGCAGGGGTTAGAGACCCACCTGTTCCAATTAAAATCGAGGCGTGTGCATCTCTTAGGCTGCCCCCAGTAATACAAGTCAATTCTTCCCATTTTACCTACCACGTAAGTTTTTTTTTTCAGCGACCTTTAGGCGATTGGGTGCCCCAGTAAGAGCGACAATGATCAATTTTTTTTTTTTTTTTTTAACAGAAACTAAAATTTCATTAATAATTAAAATGTTACATAATAATTCTAATAAAATAAAAACATTACGAAACTTATTAAAACATTACAACACTTATTAAAAACTAATAATCTAGGTTGTGGCGTCCTTTGATCGAATCTTTGATTTCCTTCATTTTTTTGTTGTTGTAGTGCGGGCAAAGATAGGTCGATTGGTGTGCAATAGAATATGATGTCTTTTTCATATTTCTTTTGTCGCTCAAATTCAAGTTTTTCTTGTTCTAGTACCAATCTTTTGTCATCCATTTCCGCTTTCTTTTGCTCCAGCTCTAACTCCTTTTGCCTTTGCTCCAGCTCTTTCTTCTTCAAGTCGTAGTATCCGTCTGTCAGCTCCTTCTTCTTTCTCAATGCCAGGGACTTAATGCTTTTCCATTTCTCGGCTACACCTTCCATATAGCTAGATTTGAAACTCTCCGACGATTTCTTCTTATTCTTCTTAGCGGTATCACGACCAGTTGGTCGCTCAGGCACAGGCACATCCGAGTCGGTTTCAGAAGTCCTTGCTTTTTTTCGACGCACATCTTGGCTTAAAAAGCCGCATCTCATTATCCTTCTAAACCTCATGGTCCTTCAAAATTTCTTAACAATGCTCCAATACAAATGCATGATTATACACTATTTGGTATTCTTCACACGCTCGTCTGTAAATAGTGAGGTCATTCTCACCACTTCCATAATTCCTATAAGCATTGTTGTAAATGGCACAAAACTGACCAACTCTAGGACGAATCATATTTTTCCACTTGGTAATAATCGAGTTGTACGTTCTTTCTGCACCAACCTCCTTTTCAAAGTAAGTAATCACTTTCTGCCAAAATCCCTTAGCATTTTGGTTGTTTCCCGTTATGATATTCTCGAACGTATCACACCAAGCATTGCACAACGTGATCTCTTCTTCGCTTGTCCAAAGCGACGAATCATTCTTGGTTTCTTTCTCAACAACTGTAACACCCCCAAAAATCATAATGTGACAGCGGAAGACTATTTAGGGTATTACTTAGAGGATCACAGTCATAAGTCATAGAAAACGACTCTAAAGAGACGTTTTTAATAAAAGATTGTCATCATTTCATAAAAACTCAATGTTTTGGATCACAAGAGAAAATACCACAAGTTTTGAAGTTACGCAAAAGATAAATCAAAGTTTGAGAAATGATAACTTTATTTAAAACACCACTTCTAGCATTCCATTCCGTACACTCCGCACCTTCAAGATTTTCCTAATTAGTACCTGAGATAAACATGCTTAAAAGATCAACAAAAATGTTGAGTGATATTCATAGGTTTAATAAATGGTTGAACACAAGTTATAGATGATAATTGCTTCGAAGACAATTACCATAGAAAAACAGTCATTATTATGCACTAAGCTCATGACACCAAACTAACTGCATACACCTAATTACTGGTGTAAGTAATAAAATTGCCCCCAGATGTAATAGCCAATTACATAGAGATAATCAAATATGGTGCACCCCGGTTATTTCCGATAACCGAGTCGGGGTCGTTAATTCCCATAGTACTATTCACAATATTCGCGTTCACTCGTAAGTGATTAATGGTTCATGATGAAGGGGACTTTTGGCAGGCAACTTAAGCAATAATAATGATAATCAGGCAAGCATACATTTTAAGAAAAGACTTGTGTTCTAGTTTATAGCATGCATCTCCCTCGCGGGGGTTGAAAAATAAGTAAAAGCGAGGCTATGAACTCACCTTAGCAAAAGTATCCGAGTAGTGTAAAGATCAAGTAGTAGATGCACGAAGTACCGTCACGCGACCTATAGTTAGTATACCAATACTTTAATTAATACGTTTGTATTTTGACTTGATAATATTTAAATATATCAAAAGTTAAGTTGTTGATGCTTGTGCGGCAGTGTTTACGTTTAGATGATGTATTAAGTGTTGATTGCCATAGACTCTAGGAGATGTGTAAGTATATAGGGAATGATGAGAATACGGCAAGACGGATAAGTCATAGATTCATTGATAACTAAAAGACATTAGATGGAATACTTGTCATGGTAACGTATTTGTGTCATAAGTCGTCGTTTTAGAATATGAATGTTTACATATGAGTGTATATTGACCAATAGAAGTTATATGTTATCTATAAAAGTATGGTTGCGATATACTACAAACATGATAGTGTTATGTTTAAGAAAAATCGGCATGATCTTGATTATATATTTTGAATATAGTTTTTAAAATAAAGCATTATTATAAAGAAAATAATAGTTTTGTTTATATAAGACTCATGCAATCTATCGTTTGCAGACTTAGTTTTATTTATAGCGATAATAGTGAATTTTGTGGAAAACTAAAAGGGGGGGGGGGGGGGTTGAATGTTTTACCAATTTAAAACTTCCTTTTAAATATTTAGATCGACTTATGTCAATCTATTTAGATGTGTATGTTGGACGTTGATAGATAGATGTATAAAAATGTAATGAAAGAGAAAGAGTAAGAAGCACATAACCACAACACGAGTATTTATAGTGGTTCGGCTACAAGGACACCTTCCTCGCCCTACTCCACTCCCCGAGTCACCTACTCGAGAGTTCGTAAACACTACACGACACCAATCTCCTTATGGCGGAGAAGCCTTCACAACTTCGCCTACTCTTTTTCCTGTACTAGGCTAAACACCGGGTTCTTTCACTCCAAGGTGAACCACACGTACCACAACGTCGCCTACCCTTTATTAGGTACTAGGCTAAGTACCTAGTTCAATTACTATGGAGGAACTACTACCCAACACAACACAACACCTAATCCCAAGGAGATCCACTCCTTATTACAACACCATCAAGGATATCACCATCCTTGGAAATAAACTAATACTATATGTATAACGATGCACCTCATCGATTATACGACCTAGGCATTCTTCCCTAATGCCACTTGATTTGATTCCTAGGCATCCTTCACTAATGCCTTTGACACAACGCTTGACACCTTTCACTAATGCCTTCGTCTTGATACCTTTAGCATTCTTCACTAATGCTTTTGACACGGACGTGAAGCACCTTTCACTAATGCTTTCGTCTTGACTCTTTCGGCATCCTTCACTAATGCCTTCAACACAACACATCTACGGAGGAAGAAAGAACTATCAACAAGAGAACCTCAGTTGTCTTGATGATGACGAAGCATGGCAACTCATGGACTTGAGCATGCTCGACTTCAAGAAGTGGTGATCTCGCCTTTAAGAGGAACCTAGAGAATCACACAAAAACAAAAGACAAACTACATAGAAATATCCTTTAGGATAAGTGGTTATAGAGGTACAATACTTGTGGAAAGTATGTGTGAGAGTGGCAAGCAAAATGGAAGAAATGGCTCACTATTTATAGAGGAGAAATGCTTACTCTTCCCTGGATCTCACGGATCCCTCCCACAAGGGATCCGTCTAGCGTAAAGCTAGGGATCCGTGGGACGCTCCTCTTTACCCATGGGTATTTTGGTTATGGGTCATGGGTCATGGGTTATGGGTTGATCCATGGTTCTTTTACTAGATACAATGTATCTCATGGATGCAATGTACCTAGTCAAGTGGTTTGGGTAATACCATGGGTTATGGGTCAATACCATTTGTAGTTTTTACCCATTTTAGTATACACTAGTTATGTGTATGTTTGCCCAATATGTAAACACTAGTTGTTGTACATATCTCCAAGTCATAAAATCACTTATACTTGTTTTAGTGTTTTATGTGAAATCGTAAGTGTGTTAGAAAACTATTGGCTAAAACTATTTACGTATTTTATTTGTTTCGTTAAAATAATTTTACGTTTGTTATCAACAAAACATTAGAAGATCGTAAAATATAAATAAACGTTTTTACGGCTTATTTGTATTAACAATCTCCCCCTTTTTGTAGATGACAAAACATAAAATTATTTTAAGGAAAAACTAAAATTCGTAAAAAGTTTGAATTGGAGTTTTTACTCTCTTCTCTCCCTTTTTGTCGAAACAAAAAGAGCGTCGAAAAGAACTAACACAAAGTTTTAAGAAAAACATGTAGAAAGAAAAAATGTAAAGAGAGCAAGTGACGGGAATGGTTCTCGTCTTAACTCCCCCTTGACGAGTCCATCCCTTTGTGAGGGCGTCAAGTACATAAAAATAAGTAAGCTAATGTATTGCAATTATGTTTGCAAATGGTTCGTCCTTGTGACGAAAATGCTCCCCCTAGAAGTTTGCAATGTTGCAATGGGGTGTCATGAAGTATAATCCAAATAGGGATTATGTTGCAAATGGTTTTGCAATATGGTTTGACACAAAGCTTCCCCTAGCTTTATGGTGTCAAAATCTTCATGTGTATTTTGAAAATCTACAAAATAAAGGTTAGAAAACAAGAGTATAGTGCATAATTTCCTGAAAATAAGACTCAAGTTAGTAGAAAATTGTTCTTCTGTACCACGGATCCCACAGTTCCCTCTATGGAGGGATCCGTCTAGGCCTTTTCTAGGGATCCGACTGTCTGGTGACAGATTCTTCAGCAATGAAGATATGCCAAACAATGCTAATAATGAGGTGAGATATGTATATAATTAGCAAGCATAAACACAAAGTAACATGGCATATAGGTAATCATTCAATAAAACCAAGAGATAATCAAACAAATCTCTAAAACTAAGAGAATGATCTAGCCATACATTTTCTACAAATACTAACGAGTGACCCAAACTTAAGAAGTAACCACGTTCTTAAGGATAAAATGGGATTCCTAGACGTTCTAAGTTGAGCTTAAGACTAGGACACCTCTTTAGGCTCATGATTGTTTAGGTTTGTTGACCTCTTCGAAACGTTCGAGGAGGTGATAAAACATGAAACGTTGCTCTTCACGTAGTTCATGTATCAACCTTTCAACATGTTGACAATGATAGCAATCCTTGTCATGGTTTTGAGCTTCTTCAAGTGAAGTGGGTTGAGGATCCTTAAATAAAGGAGGAATTGGTGGAGGCTCATTAAGTAGAGTCTCAACAATATTGGAAGGTGGAGGTAGAGAAGTATCAACTTCCTTGTGGTTGGGTGGTTGACTTTGATGTCTTATCATAATCCAAAATGGACTATTGGGGGGAAATGGAGAAATTGACATTGGTGCTAATGTTGATTCAACATTTTGATTTTGTTGTACAACCTTTTCTAGTGAATTTGTTGGTAATGGTGGAAGATGAGTTGGCCAAGGGGGTAATTCCTCTAAGTTGTGAGAATGTGGAGATGATTGTGAGGTGTTAAATGATGTGGCTCTATGCACTAATGATGTTGGTTGGGTTGAAAAGGGTGTATTTGGTTTAGTAGAATTTGATGATGATATCCTTGTGGGAACAATCCTCTTGGGAATTAGTTTGATTGGTTTCTTTGGTGTAGGGGAAATCCTAGCATTTGTGGACTTAACCGGAGATGATTCGGTTGAGGAAACTTCGTGTATGACCCTAGCAAGTTTCTTGGGTGGATGAGTTAGCACTAGGAGCTTTTCTCATGATGAAATGACTAAGGAAGATGTTTGTAATTACTGAGAATTGTGTTGTGTTTGATGACTAAGGTGTTCTAGCAATATGACTTATAAAGGGAAGAATTTGGCAAGTGCATACAAGACTTAAGCCACTAAGATTTTTAGAAATGTGATGATTAACATGCAAAAGATTGAAGTTCAGAGTTTCACTGATCTAGGAACTTAATAAAGATGAGGTGGAGTGTTTAAGTAAGCAAGATGAGCTTGAAATGATTGTTTTGGCTAGAGTTGACATAATCTGGAACCCGGATCCCACGGTTCCCTCCTCTGAGGGATCCGGCTAGGCTAATCCTAGGGATCCGGCTCTCAGCAGCTATGAAAGGTTAGAAATGAAGTTTCTAAAGTCTAAGACCTATATCATCTTGAGTGTTTCAGTCCTCCTAAGTATCTTAAATGAGGGTGTACTTGAATGATCAAGAGTAATGAATGATATAGCAAATGTTTGCTTTTTATGGAAGGAAAGTGAGCCTAAATGACTACCAATGGATGTTCAAGAATAACACTAAGAGTTTTGATGGTGTCAAGTCATAATAAATGATCCTAGATATCAGATGTTAGCTTGAGATGGAGTTTGAAAAATCCTCAAAAATCAAAAGAATTGAAGAACTAATTTTTGACCTGTTTTGAGATAAAAATGACTAGGGATATTTTCATAAAATTGTTCAATATGTCCTCCTAAGTATTTTGAAAAATGAAAAACAATTTGTGAGTATTGAAGCGAAAATATGGTGAGTTTTGATGATTTGATAAATAAAAAGGCATTTTGAATAAGATCTTATGTAAGTTAAGAGTGAGTTTAAGGCTTTCTCATCTTTGAAAGAGACTTAGTTGAGTTCTAAGATCTTATGTTTAGCTAGTGTGAGGTTATCTAGTAAACTATATTGATGTATGGGATGCTGTATTGCTGATCTATTGTCACGGATCCCACGGTTCCCTCAAGGGAGGGATCCGTCTAGGCTAATCCTAGGGATCCGGCATCTGCAGATCAGAACCATCACAGAATCATGTGCAGATTTTGCACACTAATCAACCATTAAACTAAACAAAAATACAAGCATGTTATCACATAAAATTTCTCATAGATAATGGTAGAAATAACAATATCCAAGTTACCACAAACAAAAGTGCTAAAACATAATCATCCACATACAAATCAAGTGTCTCAAGACAATTATACTCCTATAGTCTCTTTCGTCAATCCTTTCTTTTTCTCTTTCCCGACTTTGTGAAGTGATAAGCAAGGTTTTGAATCATACCCCTTAATTGCTTGAATTCCGCGGTCTCATTTGGAATCGTTGGGAGTTGTTCATAGTAATCAAAGGGTTCCAATTCGATGTTAGCTATGGGGTCGGCATCTTCTTCTTCTTCATCTTCTTCTACTTCACCATCCGAGGAATCCGAAAGAGCTTTAGGTTTTCTTCCATTAATCGTGAACCGTTTAGAGGGTTGTTTGGTAAGAGGTAACATTACATGATCGGCAAAGAAATGATCATCGTTGATAGGAGATGGTTGCAATGCACTAACATACTTACAAAGTCGTGTTAGGAGCATACCATATGGAAGTACCATGTTGGAAGCTTTGAATACCTCGGCCATTCTCCTCACCATGTAATAGGCGAGATTAAATGGCTTTTGGTGGATAAGACAATAGATCATTTGCACAAGACATGCATTTGGATGATCCTTGTTACCAACTAGGCTAATGACGTTTTCCCTAAGAATTTCTTCCCATTTTCTAAACATGGGATGCATTTCGAAAAGTTCCATTTGAAAAGGATCACGGTGAATGAGCTTTTTGTTTCGGTTGTAACGGGATTGGTCGGTCCTAACCTTGAAGATAGTATCTCGAATGGTTGCGGGATCATCAAGAGGATTATTGTAGATAGGTTTAGAATCAAGTGCAAGTTTTTGAGCTTTAATTGCCCAATCTTGAGAATACATACAAATTCCTTCACAAGGAATGCGAAGAATTTGAGCAAATGTGTTGAGGGGTAGAATGAAGTTTCGTTTATTGATGATGAAGGCGATTGAAATGCTATCATCGGTGTTTCGAATGATCCTAATGCTTTTATAGAATTCAAATATGAAAACCGGGCAAATTTGTTCATCAATGTCAAGAAGACAATCAAAGTTGATTGCCGAGAAAATTTGACGAGTGTCGGTATCTTCAAGGAAACATTCCTTGACTACACGACCTTCATGAATAAGTCATTTTTCAAGTCTTTTGAAGACTTTGTGATCGGTTCTTGATAGCCCTTCTTCCCGATAGTAATAGGTGAGGTAATGGACGGTATCATGGTGGTCTTGTTGAGTGGCTTTAGGCATGGTTGGTCCTAGAAATATAAATATTCCAATTAGGTAATATAAGTTGAGATGGGTTTATGGTTTTGATTTGTATTAACAATGTTGTGAACAATGTAATCCTAATTGTGTTAAAAGCCCCTTTTAATGATTAATTTTGAAAGCCCTAATTGAATTAATTGATTAGAAATTGTGCAACCATAAACCCATAGGATGAGGATGATGGAGATTAGAGCAAGTTAGTGTAATTACTTACAATGGTGTTCAAGAGAGAAATACTTGAGGGTATGGAGTCCTATGAGGATGAAATCAGTTCTTTAGTCATTTTTGTGTTATGTGGGGAGAGGAAAACTGGTCTGTGATGTTTTTCAAATGCGTATAGATGTGTTCTGTTCTACGGTTCCCCCGGGTCCCTTGTATTTGGGATCCGGCTAGTACAACTAGAGGGATCCGGCTCCTGTGGACAGGAAAAGGTTTGTTTGGCTTTATTTTTGTAGTAGGCTATAAATTAGCTTACGGAACAAAAATACTTTAAAAGAAAAAAATGTTTTGGTCGACGGGATTTGATAAGTTAATTATCAAGGATCCATTTGGGACGACGGTGTTAGTTTGACGAAATAAAGAGGAATACTATTCCCGATGATGAGTAAGTCGGAAAAGTGACGAAAGAGAGACTTTTAAGAAACTAGCAATTTATTAAACAATCAAGAACTATGATATCAACATAATCATGTAAATTAACTAGTGAAAAAGTAAACATACCTTTATGCTTCTTGGCTTGGCTTATGAAAACATAATACCAAAAATGCTTCATGAGTTCTTAAAGTAATCCTTTGTACTTAGAGTAAGTAGGTTGTGATTACTTTTAGATCATTTCTCGAAGGTTGACTTCATTTATTCTTTGAATAGAAATGAAGGTTTTGAGGAGATCCTAGCATGAAGATTTCTTGAAACAAATATGTTAGAATGATCTATCAATGTCCAACATGAAAAAAAAATGTTTTAAAATATTTCCTTATTTGTAAATTTCAAACATACACGGATCGTATCAAGTTTTTAAAGTACAATATACTCTAAGAAACTTGGTAACGAAGCTCTGATGCTAATTGTGGAAAACTAGAAGGGGGGTTGAATAGTTTTACCAATTTAAAACTTCCTTTTAAATATTTAGATCGACTTATGTCAATCTATTTAGATGTGTATGTTGGACGTTGATAGATAGATATATAAAAATGTAATGAAAGAGAAAGTGTAAGAAGCACATAACCACACCACGAGTATTTATAGTGGTTCGGCTACAAGGACACCTTCCTTGCCCTACTTCACTCCCCGAGTCACCTACTAGAGAGTTCGTAAACACTACACGACACCAATCTCCTTATGGCGGAGAAGCCTTCACAACGTCGCCTACTCTTTTTCCGGTACTAGGCTAACCACCAGGTTCTTTCACTCCAAGGTGAACCACACCTACCACAATGTCGCCTACCCTTTATTAGGTACTAGGCTAAGTACCTAGTTCCATTACTATGGAGGAACTACTACCCAACACAACACAACACCTAATCCCTAGGAGATCCACTCCTTATTACAACACCATCAAGGATATCACCATCCTTGGAAATAAACTAATACTATATGTATAACGATGCACCTCATCGATTATACGACCTAGGCATTCTTCCCTAATGCCACTTGATTTGATTCCTAGGCATCCTTCACTAATGCCTTTGACACAACGCTTGACACCTTTCACTAATGCCTTCGTCTTGATACCTTTAGCATTCTTCACTAATGCTTTTGACACGGACGTGAAGCACCTTTCACTAATGCTTTCGTCTTGACTCTTTCGGCATCCTTCACTAATGCCTTCAACACAACACATCTACGGAGGAAGAAAGAACTATCAACAAGAGAACCTCAGTTGTCTTGATGATGACGAAGCATGGCAACTCATGGACTTGAGCATGCTCGACTTCAAGAAGTGGTGATCTCGCCTTTAAGAGGAACCTAGAGAATCACACAAAAACAAAAGACAAACTACATAGAAATATCCTTTAGGATAAGTGGTTATAGAGGTACAATACTTGTGGAAAGTATGTGTGAGAGTGGCAAGCAAAATGGAAGAAATGGCTCACTATTTATAGAGGAGAAATGCTTACTCTTCCCTGGATCTCACGGATCCCTCCCACAAGGGATCCGTCTAGCGTAAAGCTAGGGATCCGTGGGACGCTCCTCTTTACCCATGGGTATTTTGGTTATGGGTCATGGGTCATGGGTTATGGGTTGATCCATGGTTTTTTTACTAGATACAATGTATCTCATGGATGCAATGTACCTAGTCAAGTGGTTTGGGTAATACCATGGGTTATGGGTCAATACCATTTGTAGTTTTTACCCATTTTAGTATACACTAGTTATGTGTATGTTTGCCCAATATGTAAACACTAGTTGTTGTACATATGTATCTCCAAGTCATAAAATCACTTATACTTGTTTTAGTGTTTTATGTGAAATCGTAAGTGTGTTAGAAAACTATTGGCTCAAACTATTTACGTATTTTATTTGTTTTGTTAAAATGATTTTACGTTTGTTATCGACAAAACATTTGAAGATCGTAAAATATAAATAAACGTTTTTACGGCTTATTTGTATTAACAAATTTAATTTATAAAATTGTCGTTTTAAACTAAAATGTAAATATAAGTCATTTGTAAAACCATCGTTAATAATTACAAAGTGTGGTTTAGTGTATAAAAATCGTCATTTCAAAAATAGCTATTATTTACCAACTATAAAATATAAGTTATGGTTTATTATTAAAAGAATGTTTTGTCTATATATTCAAGATTATAAGTTTTTGGTTTTAAAAATCTAGTTTATCATTTTAACGAGTTTGGTTCTAGTCGAGGGCTTGATGTAGACGCGGTAAGTTATATGAGGGGGGGGGGGGGGGGAGGGAAATAGATTTGGGCTTGATGTTAGTCAAGGAAATGGACTGTTTTTACAAAGAATGGGCTTTGGCCCCGATTCTACATGTCAAACGGACCTAGCCATATGCTAGAATGGGCTGTGGCCCAATCTTGAAATCAAACGCACCCAACATGGAAGAAGGAAAAGAGCAGCACTTGTTTTATTTGAGGTATCTTGATAAAAATAGAGGAAGCATGTTCTAAGTGTTTGTATACAGAATGTTTTTGAAAAGAAAAGATAACACTTGGTTTGGTAAGAGTACACGAATCGGGGTGTTTGCTTCTAGTTCGCAAGGCTTACCAAGCCCTCGATGGAGGGTGGTTGTGAGCCATCACAAATCAAATGTACCCTAGCTAGACACAAAATACAACTTTTGACACTCACCGAACTAAAAGTAGGACGCCTAACTTGACCATGGAAACTGGTAATATCATGTGTTATTTTGACAACATATGAGTAGTTCCGGAGTCAAAGACTCGACACCAGACTACATCCGTTAAGATAGTACCCTCACGCAAACATGGTTGAGTCGAGGATTTAGATTCCGCTTAGACAACAATTTAAACGATTGGTTTCCAACATCTTATTAACTTTGTGTTAGGAGGTGCCTAATCGTCCTAGTAACTAGAAGACCATAACTCAAGCCTAGGTAAACTACTCCCACCATGGTACGACCTTAATGGGTTTCAGTTTGAACTCAAGAATAACCAAAAACCAAAATCAAATAGGCTAATCGCAACTGAATAAGCACCACTACCATAAGCCAATGATTTTTACCACACAAGTTTTAATATTATCCAAAGTCAAATCTATTTTTATTCATGTTTATTATCCACAAAAGCTTAAATTTAACAACAACAGAATAAATTTCTTTCTTACGACAAGAATCATTAGGTCGACATTAACATTATTCAAACAAGATTCATAACTCACAATCCTTAATGTTTACAGAATCAATAGAGCTCAAATGGAAATATAATTAAGAACAAATCTTACAAAAGAAGTGTTGCGATGGAGATACCAGAAGAGAGCAAAACCCAAGCGGTAAGACCCAATCCGAATACAAGCAACCCGAACCTAATCTTACAAACCTAGTTTTAAGTGATGATAGAAGGAATGAATGTGAAGAAAAACTTCTGTGACCCGCGGCTTAAATAGAGGTAAAAGGGGAAGTCTTTCACCAATACTATCTTGGTCTTAGAGATGAGAAAGAGCCTTCTTTGAGTAACTTCCACATGATGCGCAGACCTTCACATGGCTCCTCTTGGTGTTATCTTCAGGTCGTGGCCCCTAGAGACAGGAAGGACAATGGGGACCTTGAGTTTGTCGATTTCTTCCATTGAAAGAGCCAAGAGTGAGATCAATATTTGGTTATGGTTGACCTTGGAGGTGGAAAAGTAGTTTGGGTGGTTTCTCTTTTTGGGAGATGGAGGAGCGTGTATAGAGGAGGGAGGATGAGAGAGAGAGACGAATTTGGAGCTGAAGAGTAGCAGGTGTGGGGCGTGTTTTCTGAGGAAGACAGAAAGAGATGATAATGTTTTGTGAGGTGAGTGGGGCGTGGGGTTTTGATAAGGGATAAGGGTAAATTAGTTTAGTTTTTATTTGTTAAAGAGTGTATGTACAATTTATTTTAGGTATTTATTTGACATTTAAGTGTATTTTGTATCTCGTTGTTTATTTGTAAACGTATAATTTTGACGGAGAGAAAGTATATCACTTATATTTTCGAACATGTTTTAATTAAACTGGTATGATTGTATGATTTTTGGTCTTATTAATTCGTTTTTATTTTTTATGTTTTCTTTTATTATGTTGGTACGCGTGCTGACTCGTAAGACAATAAAATTTCTTGTGAGACTGATTTAGCTATCAATAAATATCGGGCATGATTAAATAAGACTACTCGAATATGCATAAATTTTTATGCAAGAAAAAGAAATGTACATGCTAAAATGCTCAACTTAGATCAAATTAATTTTTGATAAACAATCTAGTTCATTAATATGAAGATTAAAATAGTGAAATTTTACAGGTGGCTACAACAACCTTCTTCTTAGCGTTTGTAGCTCGTTTCTTCGGTTTGACCGGTAACGTCTCTTCCGAAATAGTCTTGTCGTCATCATTTTAAACGAATCGTGATACGATCCATGAGCCGAACCTTGACCCGAACCGTGATACTCTTGAGTCGGATAACCCGAACCAATTCCAACATAAAAATCAGGATTGGTGTATAATAGTTCTTCAAAATCACAAGCATCAAGATTCATACGGTTAACCGGAGAATAATGTTGATAATTTGAATATGAATACGTTGATGAATCCATTGTTGAACGATACACCGATTCGGGTGAGCCATACATAGATTGTTGGCTTCGACGGGAGTGGCTTTGTTGTTGTTGTTGGATGTTTTGATACGGTGGAACAAACGGACGATTCATAGGATGGTTTATAAAAAATGGATTGTTAGTTTGTTGTTGCGGAGGTTGTTGCGATTGATAATCCAAAGTAGCGGGTCGGAAATTGACGGTTGGTGAGACACGTATTAACCGTAAATTCGGATCCGGTGTTAATTGCGGGATGTTTTGTGCCAATCGGGATTTTCGGCCTTTTTGTTGTGGTGTTTTCTTGGACATTTTGATAGAGATGATTATGAGATTTTTGATAGAGAGGATTGTGAGATTTATGGATTTAAGTGTGTAAATATGTTGTGTATCTATAGGGTAGTGTAATATATATATATATATATATATATATATATATATATATATATATATATATATATATATATATATATATATATATATATATATATATATATATATATATATATATATACTAGCTTCATAGCCCGCCCGAAAGGGCGGGCTAGCTTCATAAGTTTACTTGATAATGATAACCAATAATGTAAACAATCATAAACTAACAAATGAATAAAACTCAAATGTAAATCTGTTATATAAAATACTGTAGCAAGTAAATGAAGTATATCGTGTCAGAAAAAATATGGTATATCATATAAAATAGATGACACATGTATGATTAAGCCTTGGTATAAAACATGCTAAAAAAGAATATATAAATCTAAAATCACGAACATAGATAAATATGTATCAATTCATATCCCATTCAACTTAATAGAAATGTGAAGGAGGTTTACGAAATTGCAAGACAATGTCATAAGAAGGGTCAAATTAATCTTGATCCCCAAATACATATATAAGTAGGGGTGTCAGTAGGGTCGGGTTGACCCGACCCGAACCCGATAAGGCTTATCGGGTCGGGTTTACTCGGGTTGAAAAAGCTTATCGGGCTAGTTTGACCCGAACCCGATAACCCGATATTGTTATAGGGTCGGGTTCGGGTTAAATTATATATGTTATCGGGTTATCGGGTCAACCCGATAAGACCCAAAATATATAATCCCACCAGTCTTATTGCATGGGGTTGAATGGTTCAGTAGCACAAGTGCTTCATAGATTCAAGCGTTTAACTGGTACAATACGAGCTGAATGGAAAATAAATAAATTTGGTCTGATTTAGATGTTGTCATGTAGTGTGTTATACTTAAGATGAAAAACAAATATTGACTGTAACATGTTACAGAAAACATATTGTGTATTAATCAAATGTATCTTCTTTTTTAATCTTTAGTTTGTACAGATAATAGCATTTTAAAGTGACGTAGAGATTTGGTTATTCATTTTGCTGCCATTTAATAACTATATCATCATGTCATTAAAGTTGTTGGTTTAATCACTTCTACTTCCGTTACGATAAACAACATATAAGCATATATTACTCACAAAGGAAATGACACAAGAGAAGTTTTACAATCAGATTCGTATATTCTAAACATGGCTCTTATGTACAAGTAAACGATAGTTTTTGGCTGCTCCTTAATAAGTCTTTTAATCCCCATTCTTTGAATGTTTTGATGAAGATGTTTTTATCAAAGTTTCCACATGCCTGCAATGGTTCAAATGCATATTGTTTGATTTTTTCTTTATCTAGTCAATGAATTAATATATTTCAAATAATTGATATTTTGTACAACTGTTACTTAATCGGGTCACCAGATAACCCGAATCACCCGACCCGACATAACCCGACCCGAATCCCCCCGAACCCAATAACCCGATTCTTAATCGGGTCAGGTTGCGGGTCACTTTTAAAAAATTCAAAACCCGACTCAACCCGACCCGACTAACCCGATAACCCCGATAACACCCCTATATATAAGTAATTATATATTTTAGATACATTTAACCAGGATTCTTTTTTCTTCATACCAAGGCTAACATCTTAAATAATACCGTGTACTTTTTCATACCAAGAATCATAGAAGTAGCATTTAGTCCATTGAAGAATCTTTTTCTGATGTTCCTTTGGTTTGGAGCTCTGTAGCAACTCTTCTCATGTACTTTTTCGCCAACTTAAGTACTTAACTGATCCCAGCTTAATCTGCAATGAGATTGTAGATCATTCAATCATTCATGCTTGAATTATAGCATGCCAGAAGTAACATAAAATGAGCATCATGCTTATATAGTATTCGGTAAATAAAGGTTATAGTATGTCACAGGGCGAAACGGATTATGGCATGTCTGTTTGACTTGGATCACTTTTTCTTCGAAATTTTTAGCTTTATTAATGATTAGTTTGTCAGATAGATCACCAATGTAAGAGAATCTTAAGCATTACAAATACACTTTAGGCTAAGTACAATGTTGATGTATAAAACTATCAGTTGAAAATACTAATGATTTATAACGAAAAACACTTACTTAAATGATGCCAAATCCTTTACAATGTCTTGTTTCCGGATCCGTTGGCAATTGCACTAAATCCAGTGGTACAAAGACTTGAAGAATTTGGAGATAAGATTATCAGAAATAAACAATTACAAACAAAACTACTGGTGCATCTTACTTTCCAATAAAACTGGTGCAACTTTTAAATTAATCTTCAAGCTTTTAATTCAAAATATGGCTGCATAAAGCTTCTGATTAGCTGTACCATAGGAACCTGCAATGCCGCATGTTCCTCCAACAGAAGCAATAGATTGCACAAGATTCAGTTCGGCCTCTCAAGGTTTAACCCTATTTTTATTGTAATGCTATTGTTTTGTATATTATAAGATGATATCATAGCAAGGATACCAATTTCCGAGATTCTGTTTCATAATATAAAGATGATATCATAGCAAGGTGTACCAATTTCCAAGATTCAGATACATGTAGCTCAACAAAAAATATAGTTTGCATGAACTTTTTGCATTTTATTAATGAACATGAGCACAATCATGTAACCAAACACGCTTAAGAAGCAAGAAAATACGTAATAAATAATAGTTATCAGAAAATAATCATTTAAGAAAGTTTATTGCAAAGAAAGTACGAGTAAAAAGTAATTCTTCATTTTATTTAATCTTGGCATGTGTAACAAAGGAAATCGTAAATTTATAACAACGTGGAATGATATGTACTGAGCAAAATATGTCGTTGAATAAAAGAAGCCAGATTAACAACATAAACTTGAAGATGTTTTCATTTCTTCAATATCTTAGTAGGAGTTAATACTTAATATTCATATTACTTTCTGTATATAGAGTTCTATTTGTGAAGCTCTTTTACTTATTTGTATAGCTATGTGTGGCAAGACATCAACTCACCAGTATTACAAGATAACATTCGAGCTTGTTGGTACTGACATTCGCCGAAGAGTACTTCTAACATTACTCGCTGACTTTTCAGCACTTGTCTCAATACCGAATACTGCAATCTCGATCTTTGGCTCTTCTAACTAAACCCACTATGACAACTGAAATGGTGCCTTATATTTGAGAGAATCTGCACATACTCATCTAAGTTATTTGAGAGATCTTTGGCTCATTTCCTTTTATCAGCATCTCCACTCTATAAGAGCAACAGTCTAAGCGCATAACCATGGCTAGACTTTAAAAGACGCTCCTTATAACCCTATCGGCAACAGAAAGCCAATATCGCTACATGTGCCCATCATACGAATCCAACTTCTTGCATTCTAAATAGGTACATGACACTCACACCTCTACACCCATGGCCAGACCACACTGACCAGCCTAACCATTTATAATTGTGGTGTAAATATATTGACCAAGAGATCCACCCAAGCTTTGCTAAAGGCAAAAGCATATTTTTCTTATTCAAACTATATTACTTGCTTCAGTACAAAATAGCAATCAACATATAGCCCATTACCTAGAGTATATATGAAAGGTCCTAACTTCTAAATCAGATCAACAAGTGATAACCACCGGAAGTATATAAAAAAGTAATCATTACATTTTTTAAAAAAGAAATAACAATAGCCACCTATTTTGTTTATTTCCATGTTGTCATATTAGATTCATCATACGTCCATCCTAAGGTTCAAAGAAACACAAACTTCAAAAGTTGGGGACTGTACAATTATAAGTTGAATCTTGTATAGGTTGTGATCAGCAAACTATACACATATTAACAATTGTTTTGTCTCACATAAAAGTTTAAAACAGAACAACAGTAACAATATGAGGTCGATTCTGCAACATAACATATAGTATGATCGAAAAAGAAAGAAAAGCCAATGAAAGTTGGACATACATACCGCACTTGTCGCAATGAAAAAACTTGTAACGACCTCCAGTTCTGCAATGATAAATATTCTATCATCGATCAATTTCAAGAAATAGCAACGTACAATTTTAGAAACATCGCTATTCTTAATAGTAACCTGCATATTTCACACTCATTGGAATGGAACTGTTCCTTTGAAATCTGAATCACAACACAATAGAAAGTTAACATAGTTCTCAAAAACTTCCCATATGAAGCAAATGAAATGTGAAAGCTTGTTTACATCGTATTCGTAGAACTTGCTAATATCACAAACATTCTTGTTGTGCCTTGAGGACAACTCAGAATCAAAGTTTCAAATGTTAAAGTGTCACACAAACATTCTTGTATCTTTTATGGATTCGCATCAAACCATAGAGCTTGAGTACCATCACAAGTTGTATACTACTTTCTAACTTCTATAACAATTTAAACACTTAATTATTAAAACATACCTGATCAAAGTTTATGAAGATACTGTGATATATAATTTTATACCAAGTCAACAGACAGCGGTGGGAAAAACCCTCAAAACCGAGCCGAAAAAGTCATCACCCAATAATAAAGGAATAGAATCAGAAATCCATTACAACAAAGATTGGTCAATAAATCAAAATCAGTTTACATATGAAAAAGTAAAAAAAGATAACTCGTTAATTTGTTAGTGGGAATAATTGATAGGTTTTGATTGTGTGTGACTTATTGAGAGGAAAAGGATGATTTTTAAGTCGTTGCGTTTCAAATTTTGAATGAAAACAGAATCAAATTAAAACCCAGAGGAAAATGTCAAATGTGATTTTTGGAATATGGGTTTTTTTAAGGAAATATGTTATGTGATTTGAGGATTTTAAGGGATGATTTAAATGAGTAGGAATTCTGTCTTGATATAATGGAAGATGGTAACTGAATAGGTTGAATATTAGTTAAGAAATGCAATCATATTTCACAACCGGTGGCTTACTTAAATGGTTGAGGCGTTTGTTTGTTGGTTGACAGACTCAGTGTTCGATCTTGGCCTGTGACAGATTTTTTTCAAATTTTATCACGAATAGTGCCTAGTCACCATTTCCACCTCATCAAATGATGCGCCATGTCAACATTAAAATGCTTAGTCAGCATTAATGACGTGGCATGTGTAGTCCCATATATATGTATATATATATATATATATATATATATATATATATATATATATATATATATATATATATATATATATATATATATATATATATATATATATAGAGTCCGGTTCTAGAGAAAAGTGTAATTAGAGAGAAAAGTGAGAAAAAAAGTTATAGGGACGAATTCGATAACAATGGAAAGATCAGGGTGAAATATGAAAATAAACTAAAAAAACACGGATAAACCACACCACACACACTTTCTCAGATCAAACACACACACACACACCACACACCACACACGCTTTCTCTATCTCTCTCTAATCAAACACACCAAACAAACAATTCTGATCAAATCCGATAAAAACACATTCAAATCCGATCAAATCACACCATTTTTTTCTGATCATCATAAAAATGACGAAAAAAGACTCAGGAACTGTAAGTGCACTAATTTTATGTATTCCGATCATCACACTGATATTTTTATTTGTTTTTTTGTATTATTAATCTTCTAATTTGATGTATTTCAATTTCAGCAACTCGCATAAGTCCACGAACACTGGAGAAGAACAAAAGAATTGAAGATAATCAAGCAGAATGTAAGAATTATAAAGTCTATTGTTTAATGCATCTGCAAATTTTTAAAAGCACACCAAGCAGTTGTTGAAGCATCTGTGTTGATAAGTTGGAATGAGGTTAAATTTGTTAAATTATAAAATTTGTTATAATGAGGTTAAATTTTAGTGCATCTGTGTCAAAATGTGTTAATAATGTGTTATAGCATCAATTCAGTTAGTATGAACACTTTTAACATGGATATTAGGGCATCAAAATGAATGCGTGTTAAAAAATTAGGGCATCAAATGCATCTGTGTTAAAAAGTTAGGGGCATCAAATGCATATGTGTTACAAAATTAGGGCATCAAATGTATGGTTACATTATATGTATTTAAGTGGATCAAATTATGCATTGGAGCATCCGTATGTATGACTATATCAGTCTAAAGAGTTATCGAAGCATATGAATGTATGATTAGCTAAATAGAAGTTTTATGTTGTATTATCATCTTTTATGTTTAGGAAAATTCATTTCATTAGTGTGTTTTTCTGTTTTTCAGGGTTATGATATTAGTTCTCATAACTAATTACCACCTGGTGTGCAATTCATGGAAGGTGGGTAGCCATTG
The DNA here is from genome assembly GCA_019973895.1 of Chrysanthemum seticuspe. Lineage (NCBI taxonomy): Eukaryota > Viridiplantae > Streptophyta > Magnoliopsida > Asterales > Asteraceae > Chrysanthemum > Chrysanthemum seticuspe. The sequence goes on along the minus strand of BPTQ01000004.1, from coordinate 204,840,785 downwards.
ATGGTCAAGATTTTCGAACCAAACCAAAGAGGAATTGGATTAAATACCGCCTACAATTCAGGTACTTAAAAGGGGCTGGAAATTGGGTTGGCTGGGCAATGGGTCAAAACGGCTAGTTATTTATTATGGTTCAAAACAGGGCATGGTACGGGCGACATTTTGTGTGACTTATGACCAGCTTGACATGGTCAACCTTTTTGACAATAGGTGTTTTAGAAAGGTGTAGAGTAGAATGTGCTAGTGTCTTTGCTGCTAAGATGATTTTTTTAGCGAGTCATTATTTGAACCAATGTTCTGCTTTCTATGCAAACTATCCTTCATGAGCTCTTGCAAATATGGCAAAAACATTACAATGTGCAAAAAAAGAGCACTTTTTCCGTCTAAAATTTATTTCTTTTGGAAATTGCATTTTTTTCTAGTTAACCATTTAAAGTTTGGTGGTTTCTTTGCGATATAAAGCCATTTAGCTATCATGTTAATAGCATATCTACATGTAGAAAAATATTGGTGTTTTCTAAAATACATTACAGTTAAATTTAGCCTCTAACACAAAAAAGTGTTTATCTTTTTTCATCTAGTATAGTGACTTTTGAGACTTGCTGAGTATACCAATCTCTATTTTTTTGAATTATATCATATAACTATTAATCGAATTTGGTTTTTTAATTTGTTGTTATAGGAGGTTTTAGACTACTAAACATTTCTTCTCGATTACATAATATTTTTTTAAGTGCATCAATATATATCTTGTAAGTGCATCTGTATGTATTTTAAGTGCATCAATATATATCCTGTAAGTGCATCTGTATGTATTTTTAAGTGCAACACTCACGTGATCAATACTCATTCAGTGTTCTCGTTGCAGCTGCTGGTAACTCTGAAGCAGAAGAGTTATCGAAGCATATGAATGTATGATTAGCTTAATAGAAGTTTTATGTTGTATTATCATCTTTTATGTTTAGGAAAATTCATTTCATTCAGGGTTATGACATTAGTTCTCATAACTAATTACCACCTGGTGTGCAATTCATGGAAGGTGGGTAGCCATTGATGGCAAGATTTTCGAACCCAAACCAAAGAGGAATTGGATTAAATACCGCCTACAATTCAGGTACTTAATAGGGGCTGGAAATTGGGTTGGCTGGGCAATGGGTCAAAACGGCTAGTTATTTATTATGGTTCAAAACAGGGCATGGTACGGGCGACATTTTGTGTGACTTATGACCAGTTTGACGTGGTCAACCTTTTTGACAATATGTGTTTTAGAAAGGTGTAGAGTAGAATGTGCTAGTGTCTTTGCTGCTAAGATGATTTTTTTAGCGAGTCATTATTTGAACCAATGTTCTGCTTTCTATGCAAACTATCCTTCATGAGCTCTTGCAAATATGGCAAAAACATTACAATGTGCAAAAAAAGAGCACTTTTTCCGTCTAAAATTTATTTCTTTTGGAAATTGCATTTTTTTTCTTGTTAACCATTTAAAGTTTGGTGGTTTCTTTGCGATATAAAGCCATTTAGCTATCATGTTAATAGCATATCTACATGTATAAAAATCTTGGTGTTTTCTAAAATACATTAAAGTTAGATTTAGCCTCTAACATAAAAAAGTGTTTATCTTTTTTCATCTAGTATAGTGACTTTTAAGACTTGCTGAGTATATCAATCTCTATTTTTTTTTGAATTATATCATATAACTATTACTCGAACTTGGTTTTTTAATTTGTTGTTATAGGAGGTTTTAGACTACTAAACATTTCTTCTCGATTACATAATATTTTTTTAAGTGCATCAACATATATCTTGTAAGTGCATCTGTATGTATTTTTAAGTGCATCAATATATATCCTGTAAGTGCATCTGTATGTATTTTTAAGTGCAACACTCACGTGATCAATAATCATTCAGTATGCTCATTGCAGCTGCTGGTAACTCTGAAGGGGTGCCACCTACTATTAGGCGTTGCTTTAGCCATGAAGTGAAGATGAGACTTTTGACCGAAGAGCAGAGAGTTGAAGGCGTTGCTTCCGGATGTAAGTAAGAATATTCTTTTCTTTTATTTCTACTTATAGAGTATAGATTCCAGAATCAATGTACATGCAATGACATTGAAAGTGCAGCAGATGATAATTTTTCATTGTAGATGTCTAAAGAGGATCTTGTAAAAGATGTCGTTGGACAAACATCTGGTTTCAAATATGATATTATATACAAATTCAAATATGTAAAAGTTAAAATCAACTAAATCACGCTACTTAAATAAGAGTAGTTTTTTATTTGGGCAATACAACTTATGCGTTTAGTGCATGCATTTGTTGGACTTATTAAGGCATCTGTTTGCATATTTAATGCATCCATTTGCATGTTTTAGAGCATCTACTTGGACATATTAGTGCATCCATCTGTATTGTAAGAGTTTTGTTAAATATGTTTTTATCATTTTAAAATCTTATGTGTGAATATTAATATATGTTTTTACTGTTTGCAGTCTGGTTCTCATGCTTATGCAAGAGAGTCCTTAGAAAGCATCCTGAACATTCCTAAGAGGGTAAGTGGTACTCTTTATATATCATGCTTGTTTTTAGAGCTATCTATAAAGTGTTTAAATCAAGCAAGGTTTTGGTATTGCTACAAAGATATTTCCTGCAGTACTTTTTTTGGTTCTATAAGCAATAAGCCTTGAACCCAAAACTAGTTGCTGTTGCGCTACAAATGAAAGAAAAAGTTTTAAAATACTAAATACCCGGATACATATTTTTTAGATGAATTCCCTAGGGTTCTTTGACATGAAGATGTCCTCCCACTCCCTTATGTTATCTCTCCTCACTTCTGCTATCTATGTCCGATACAAGTTTCTTCTTCCAAACTAGTGACTTTAAAATTTAAGTTGGAAATGTCCAGTTTTTCTTTATTGTGTTGCTGGTGCAACAGTTTCTCCTCAAGCATTACCACACCAACCTTCTGTCTCATATCCTATTTCAAATCAAATCTCCCATTGGCGGCCGCACATCTACCTCAATATACACATTTTTTCACCTGCCACAGTGTCTGCATGTGGTTTTATGTTAATAAATAAAATAAAAATGAGTATGATGATATTTGACCTAGGCCCGAAGGTAAGTAAAACTTCTATTATGAAGGGTAACATGTTTAGTGTATGTGTTATTATTGAATTAAGTCTATATTGGTATTGATTGCACTGTTACATGGTCTGAATAATCTGTGGCAAAATGGGTCGCGTTTTACATAGTCCTGTTAATTGATGTGTCTTATTTTGGTGCATCTGTTAACGGATTGGTGCATCTGTTAACAGATTGGTGCATCTGTTAACAGATTAGTGCATCTGTTAACAGATTGGTGCATGTTTATGTTAACAGATTCGTGCATCTATTAACAGATTTTTGCATCTATTATCATATGCTTGCATATGTTAACAGACTGGTGATATGTTGACAGATTTCCAAGTTGGAGAAAGAAGAGGAGCATGTGGACCAACCTGAAAATCATGTCATCCCCTTTGTAGTAATTCCAAATCACCTGCAAGTCCATACTGTCGATTTGTCACACTTAAGTTTTGGAAGCATTGAGGTGAACCTGAATGTTGTTTATCTGGAACGTCATATGTTGAGCAACCTGAAACTACGTATGACTTCCTAGAATCATTTCCCATTGTTCTTACTTTTGTTTTTATTACTTTTCATAATTCAAGTTTCTTTTGCAGAAATCGTGAGTACTATAATGACGGGCCTACAAGAACATTAGAGAGCAATATGGTTTAAAGAACAAGTGCTGAGAGTTATAATTTACCTTTTGTTTCACGAGTACTATGCGACTATTCTGCAACAGGATGTAGACACAAACTCATTGTTGGCAGCAAATGGTCATCATGCCAGAGAATCTGATTTGTCATACAGTTTTTAGTTAATCCATGCCTACTAGGTATGCCAACTCAGTGTCTTTGATCAACAATCCGACCATATCTATTTCTGAGGTACGATACATGATGTATTATTTCGCACTTTTTTACTTTTGGAAAACATTAGTTCTTAGATATATCACTAAGGTTAGGGGGTGTATGGGTTAGCTTATCTAGTTGGCTTATGGGATTATCTGATCTTGGAAAAGCTAATAAGCTCACATTCTAAGCTTATTAACTGAAGCTTATGGTTTTTCTGTTTAAACTACCTTTAAAATTTGAGATTTTTGACTTCTAACTTCTACAAAATCAAATAAGCCCATAAGATGGCTAAATAAGCTAGATCCAAACACCCCCTTAAAGAGTTGAAGTTTTGTTAAATTTGCATAAAAAGTCAAACATATTTTCTACCTCATTGCGAAAGGTTATCTTTGTAATACTAAAACATGTCAGATAACAACTGATTAATTATCCCAGTTACTACTTTAACAAGGAGAAGAGCTCAAGGTGGTCCAAAGTCTTAACTTGTAGAATCTACTAAAATGCTTATTTTCCATGATCGTGTTTTTTAATAATGTTCTAATTGTAATTATACATAACCACATCAATTCAATATATAATCCTAGCCATCTGGGTTTTGTACAATCTACTAAAATGCTTATTAATGATAATGGGTCAATTGTGTGCAAGAGAAAAACCTGCTATTTTGGACATTCAATGGCATTTACAAAGAACGAAGTAGTGATTGCAGAAACTGGAATTGGCTGCTGGTGACACAACTGCTAAATTTGTGAAAATTGAAGCATTGGAGGTATGTATTTCACATCAACTGATCTTCTTTTTACTACGTTTTCTTCGTATAGATAAAGTATTTAAGGTTTATTTCCCCAGGAATTTGAAAAGTCAAATGATGAAGAAACTGCAGGGCTCTCGGGATTTCGAGTTGCATCTACAGTTGCTCAACTGAAGAGGTCTCAAAAGCATCTGCAGAGGCACGAAAAGGTCCAAGATCCTGCAACCGTGTCAAGAAAAGAAGTCGGGAAGATGGACGATCTAACAGACTTGAATATGATGGTTTAAAGTGTGTTATGTTGTGTAAAAATGTTCAATATAGTGCTTTTTTTAAGACCTAGGAATGACTTTATGTTGTATAGAAAACATTGTATCTCTAATTTGTTCAGTTAAATTTTAAATCGGAATAAAAAGTAAGTCATCTTATGTGTACATGTGCAGAAAAAAAATATTTCACTCACGGTGGCTATTTGACATTAGTAATAAGAAAATTTAAAAGTTACAAAAACAGCCCTTGACAAATAAAAAAAGTAACAAAGAGGCCCCTTGAGTTGGGAAGGAAAAAAGGAGGGGAAGGGAGGGAGATCCAATGGATGAGATCACTTCTCTCACTTTTCTCTGGAGATCAACTTTTTAAATGATCAAATCTCTCTCTCTCTCTCTCTCTCTCTCTCTATATATATATATATATATATATATATATATATATGTATTTTTGGTTTCAAACGGTCACAAATCAAATGCAACGTTCAATTTTTTTTTAACCATTACACAACGGTTTGTTTAATTAAATTGGGTTGTTTCACTCGATCGCATAGACGACCAAGTAGTGAGGAAAGTGACCCACGATCGAGTAAACACAGAAGAACAATCGAAAAGTAATCGATCGCCTATGTAGATCAAGTTGCTCTACTGGAGGCCAGCCTTAGAGACCCATAAAAGAGAGAGAATTTTGCCTTGAGGAAATACATCCTCATCTCGGATAGCTTGATTTGAATTATTCAATGCCTGAACTATCCAATTACGCCATCTCCAAATCACTAATAACAAGACAAGACGAACCCCATGGAAAAGCTTAACGACCCCTTTACTCCTATTATGCACGGAGAGAGATCCTCTCAAGTTAAGAGGATAACTTGAGTCAAGTTAGACAATTTTGAGCCATTGGATTTGATCCAATGGCTCAAATCAAAAGAACTTCTTTTGACTTGAGCCATTGGATCAAATCCAATGGCTCACAATTGTGTAACTTGACTCAAGTTGTATAACACAACTTGAGAGGATCTCTATCCACACAAGGGTAGAAGTGTCAAAAGTTGTGTGATTATTATCATTATACAATTTATTTTGCTTACTCATAAATCCATGCTTACTAAGGGACAAATCCCTACCATCTATTTAGTTTGATCTAATGGTGAGGATTAATCTAAGATTTAAATATAAACATAAGTGCATGTTTTTTTTTTCTTTTCTTCTTGTCTTTCTTTTTTATTCACATTTTTTTTTTGTCTTTTTTCTTTGTCTTTTTTTTATTCACGTTTTTTTTAAATTCATGTCTTTTTAATGCGCATTTTTTTAATTCACGTTTTTTTTAATTCGCCTTTTTTCCTTCGCTTTCATACGATTTCGTCCGTTTTCATCTGTTTTTGTCCATTTTCATACGTTTTTGTCCGTTTTTGCCCGTTTTCATACGTTTTCGTCCGTTTTTGTTCGTTTTCATAGATTTCGTCCGTCTTCATCATTTTTCTCGTTTTTGTTCATTTTTCATACGTTTTCGTCCGTTTTCATACGTATTTGTCCGTTTTCTTACGTTTTCATCCATTTTCTTAAGTTTTCGTCCGTTTTCATATGTTTCTGACTATCACAAGTGATATTCAGAATATCACTTGTGATTATCTGAATATCACTTTGTGATATTTAGTACACAAAGTGATATTCAGAAAATCACAAGTAATATTTTGTTAATATCATTTTGTGATTTTCTGAATATCACTCTGTGATATTTTGAATATCACTTTGTGATATTATGAATATCACTTGTGATTTTCTAGATATCACTATGTGATATTCTGAATATCACATGTGATGTTCATGTTACAAAACATTAGTTGAAAATCACTTGTGGTATTCAGAATATCACAAGTGATTTTCTGAATATCACATAATATCACTTGTGATATTCAAAATATCACATAATATCACTTGCGATATTCACATATCATATAATATCACTTGTGATATTCTGAATATCATAGAATGTCACTTAAGATATTCAGAATATCACTTGTGATGTTCAGAAACGTATAAAAACATCTGAAAACGGCCAAAAACATTTAAAACGGACGAAAACGTATGAAAATGGACGAAAACGGACGAATATGTATGAAAACGTAAAAACACGTATGAAATGGACGAAAACGTATGAATAATGGACGACAACGTAAGAAAACAGACGAAAACGTATGAAAACGAATAAAAACGTATGAAAACCGACAAAAATGTATGAAAACGGGCGAAAACATATGAAAACGGACGAAAATAGATGAAAACGTATGAAAACAAACGAAAACGTATGAAAAAGATAAAAACAGACAAAAACGTATGAAAACGGACGAAAATAGATTAAAACGTATGAAAACAGATGAAAGCGAAGAAAAAAACGCGAATTAAAAAACGTAAATTACGTGAAAAAAAAAAAACATGAATTTCAACAAAAAACGTGAATAAAAAAAATGTGAATAAAGATTAAAGACAAAAAAACAAGAAAAAAACATGGACTTGGGTTTATCTTTAAATCTTAGGTTAATCCACATCAATAGATCAAACTAGATGAATAGTGGGGATTTGTCCCTTAGTAAGCACCAAAATAAGAGTAAACATTTGAAAATTCTCTATAATGTGTGAAATATCAAATTCTCTTATAATAATAATTGTGATAACCTTATGAAAAGGTAAGACTTGCCGATTTTATTACATGTAACATTTTCTAGACGAATGGATTATTGGCCCAAAGGTCTATTAGGGTTAAGGTTTAGTTTATGTTATTAACTTATTCGCAAAGTTATGTTCTATTTAAATAGACATGCTATCTTGTGTATTTGGGAAAAGCAGTCAATCAATATTAATCTCTAATATTTTACATAGTATCCGAGTCTTAGATAAGATCAACCAATAAAAAATTTCTTTCCTCCGGTCATCGGCTACTCGCCGATGATCCGAATAGATCCTAATTACTTTTGCTTTATTGCAATAGTTTTTTTTTTTTTTTTTTTTTTTTTTTTTTTTTTTTTTTTTTTTTTTTAACAAAGTCATAAACTGTGTCGCGCAAAACCCTAGTCGTCATAATATACCCCCATGTTTGTTGAGAAATCAATCAATTAAATTTTTCTTCATTTACAAAAAATGTTTTTATCTTTGGGATTATTGTTGTCGGAGACACTAGTTGAAAGAAATTGTAAGTTCTACCTAAAGGCAAATCAAGCTATGACGTAAAAAAATGTCACAAAAAAGAGGAAATCGTTAAGCAATAAACAACTTTGTCATTGAATAAAACTTGGCTCCATTCAAACAGACAACATAGAAGACGAGGAAAAGAATAAGCAACTTTCAACATTCATTCCAGTTTGGCAGTCCGGAAGTGTAACAACCCCAAAAATGGCACAACGGATGTACACAAGTCTCAGGTGCTACTAAATTGATATCACAACACAAGTATAGAACAACTGATTTTTTTAAGAAATTTCATTTATTGTAGTAAAACAAGTTTACATCATTTGTATAGTGTGAAAATACAGACCCATAATAAAGTGGTCCCCATGTAGGTTTATCAGAGAAATCTATGACCATGCCATGCCCTTGCCTTGCGCCTCCAAAGTTAGCTATCGCATTTCAAAATGAAAATACATGCTAAAAAGTGTCAACACGAGGTTGATGAGTTTATAGGTTTATTCAAATACATTTATAAATTCGAGAGTGGTGAAGTAACCCTTCAGTTTTTGTGACCATGGTGTTATCATGTTTACCTTGAAATAAAACTCCATTTGTGGACCCTGTATGGGTATATGACCATTACAATGAATATAATGTCATACAGTGTGATTATTTCGCTAGCACTAAATTCATGCAACCGAATCTTAACCATAGTGTGCATGCCTCTAGAAGCATGTTAAGATAAGGCCTAGCAAGTATTGAAATCCCTTAACACTTGAATCTCGACATGATATATGTCCGTTGCCTATCCGGTCAACCCGAACGGGGGAGTCACCCCTAACAGATCTGTTTATAGCATTCGCGCTTCCCAGCAGGAATTGACGGTTCATGAGTTCGGCCAAAAAATTTGGATTTTAGGCTTAAGCTACTCTGCGTACATAGTTTAATCAGTAAAAGATTTTGTGTGGTCCAGAAAACATTTTGCGTGATTCTCACGTATGTAACTTTAAACAGTTAAGTTTGCTAGAAAACAATCAATAGTGTGGTAGGTAAACACATCATGCATTTAAATAATTATTCATTTAAGTCAAACAACACAGTTTGAATAATACACATTTTCAGTAAACGAACATTGAGTTTAAGTAAAGCGAGCATGTATCTTCCCCCAAAATAGATATAAAACAGTTAAAAAGTGGGGGCTATGAACTCACCTCAGCAAATAGTCGCATGAAGTGACATAAATCGATTTGTGATAGTGAGTGGCTCTGAAACGCAAATTTAGTATTTATTCATGTTTAAGACTCGATAAAGTTTAGCGAAACTTTATAATTTTTTTTCAGTGTTTGTGTTGTTGTTGCTTGTGTGGCGTCATTTAAGTCTGAAAACAGTTTTTTCAAAATTTTATGTATTGGCTTATGGAAATGTATAAGTATATAATGGAAAGAATATCGAGGATGAATGAGGCTTCGGTTTGATGATAACCAAACGACGATGTGCGGAAAGTAAGTATATATGTTATAAGACGTACGCGGTTTAAACGAAGGATATATATATATATATATATATATATATATATTAAGTGTATATATATGATTTGACGGATTATGATATATGATTTGATACGTGGCTATTGGAGTATCTCCTTTAGTTTTTGAGCTCGTGGGAAGTATTCTGATTTTGTGACTATGTGATTCTGACATTCTTATTCATTTGGTTGCTATGTCATACTTTATCCTGTTCTCCATTTGATTGCACATTCACTCAGTATCCTTATGGGATTCATTCGACTACCATACTATACTACAGTTCATTTGATTTTCTATACTCTCATTCCATTTCGGTTGGCTACCAAGATTACACTTCAGATCACCACTTCATCCGTTTACCGTGCTATTATATAATTATTTGACTTATCCGTTTACCATGTTATACCTTCGTTCACTTATTTCCGTGGGCTATGATTATCATTTAGTATTCCTATCTGCTATTTGTGACTACTATGCTTGTACTTTTGTTTGGTATTTTCTATTGCATATGATATAGGTTCGGCCGTAGTAATTGATGTTTACCTGATTTGTTGATCTGCAATGCCTAAACTTCTGTTCATGCTACCGTTTGATGATGGAATTTGGTTCAACTTATGTTATCTGTTTGACTCGTTTCGGTTGCCATGCTATATTCTTGTTCAGTTACTTCATTTAATTATGATGTTCGTTCAGTATTCCTACCCGATACATGTGTCTAACATGCTTATACTTCAGTTGGTATTTTCGCTTGTTATGATATTTGTTCTGTTTTTTAATTGTTGATTATCTAACTTGTGTGATTATCATTCTTACATTCCATTCAGTTGCTTCCGCCTGCTTATAGAACTCAGCTTAGCGTATATATATATATCTGATTATCTGATTTGTTGTTTTGTCAAATTCATTTTTAGTTGTTCCTCTGGCTGATATGCTTGTACACTGTTTGGTTACTTGTTTTGATTATGATATTATTCATCAACTCCTATTTGATTATGTTTCGATACTGGTATGTTTTGGATATTTATATGTTCTTATATTCGTCCACGGATGTGTTGCTTTGCTTTGGTCTCCTTTGATTTGTGTTCCTTCTGGATATCTGTTAATATTGTGTTCTGCAGGTTCCTCATTAACTCATTGTGCTCATTCGTTACGACTTCGTTATCAGTATCCTTTTATTCGCTTTTGTATTTTGATTATGTTTAGCTTTCATTTTGTTATATCTGTTCACAGGGCTTTTTAAGCACAGCCGCATTTTCTTTTCCATGCAGCAGGTACCAAGTGGGATGTTGGGCTTTGATGGGCTGAGAGTAGGAGCATTTGTGTGAACCGACCCTATTTTCCCTTATCATTTTGGACTCATTTTGAAGAACATTTGTTTTGATATTTCATTTCTCTTAGACATTTTTAATTATGTATTTCCTTTAGAAGTCATTCGTTTATATGACTTGGTATTTAAGTTAATAAGACTTCCGCTTGCGTTTATATGCTTTGTATGACATCATAATGTGACATTTTGACCTGTGTCGGGTTGGGGTGTTAAACTTTTATTTGTAAAGGTTTAACCCCTGTACTTTATAAGGGAAGGTTTGAAGCATTATTCTAGCACCCTCCCTCAAATTTGCACTTTAAACATGTCTTGTTTGAAGCATTATTCCAGCACTCTCCCTCAAATTTGCACTTTAAACATGTCCATAAGACACATCTTTTCACACAAGATCTTATGTTGACCAGAATCCTAAGCTTTAGTAAGAATATCAACAATCTTCTGAGATGTATGAATTTTCTCAATTTTTATCACACTGGCAATAACGTTTTCTCTTACTAAATGAACATCTATCTCAAAATGTTTAGTTTTTTCATGAAACACACATTTGTTTCAGTTTGCAAAGCAGAACTGTTATCACAATAAAGAACAACATGTAACATATCCTTAATACCAGTTTCACCAAGCAAATTAAAATTCCAAATGGTTTCACATGTAGCAGAAGCCATGCTTCTGTACTTTGCTTTTGCAGAAGACCTAGACAAAGTTAACTGCTTTTTACTTTCCCAGAAATCAAAGAATCATCCAGAGATGTACAATAACCAATAACATATTTCCTTGTAACATAACATTTAGCTTAGTCAGAATTTGCATAAGCTCTAAGCTTAAGATTGCCACTTTTATTCATCTGAATGCCAGGTCTTGGTGACCCTTTTAAGTATCTTAAAACCCTTAATGCAACATCTAAATGTGATTTAAGTGGAGCATGCATATATTAGCTTAAACAGTGCACGGAGTAAGAAATATTAGGTCTGGTATTAGTAAGGTAAATCAACTCTCCAACAAGTTTTTGATAATTTCCAACATTTTTCAAACACTTATCATCATTATACTCAATATAATTCAAGATGGTATTTTATGGCTATGGTGCAAATACAGGTTTAGTAGCTAACATACCATATTCATGCAGTAACTCAAGACAATACTTCCTTTGACTTAAACACACACCTTTATCATTTTCCAAAACCTCATTTAATTTGAAATTTGATTTAAAAAACTCTTTAAACTTTTCAATTTAAGAAACATTATTTCTAATTATAACTATATCATCTACATAAACATGTAAAGCAATTAAAATATCATCAAAAATTTTAGCAAACAATGAATAGTCATATTTTGACTGCACAAAACCATGTTCAACAAGAGCATAAGTAAACTTAGCATTCCATTGTCTAGGTGTCTGTTTAAATCCATATAAATACTTATTCAGTTTGCACACTTTAGACTTTTCTCTATCAAATCCAAGAGGTAATGTCATATAGACATTCCTAACTAAGTCACCATAAAGAAATGCATTGTTAACATCAAGCTAAAACAAACATCAATTATTGCACACAACTACATTAATCAAACATCTAACAGAAGACATTTTAACCATTGGACTAAAGTCTCCTCATAGTCCAATCCCTCCCTATGATTGTAGCCTTTGGTAACAAACCTGGCTTTATATATATCAATCTCTCCAGAAGACTTATACTTAATCTTAAAAACCCACTTGCATCCTATAGGTCTTCTTCCTTTAGGAAGATCACAAATAGTCCAAGTGTTAGTTTTATTTAAAGCCTCTATCTCATTAGTCATAACCTCAATCCAATTTTATCTTTTAATGCCTCAAGATAGGTATTAGGTTCAACACATTTGTTCAATGTAGTATAATAAAAAAAATCAGATAGAATCATATTAGATTAATTCACAAGTTTCCCAAGACCATATTTAATATTACTTTCCACCACATAAACATTAAACTTAGTTGACATTTTTCCAAACCTACTAGATCTTCTAATATCAAGTTGCACTTGACTTAAGTTTCCAGACATCTCCTTTTGATTTAAAATAACTCAAGAGAATAAATAGGGACATTTCCATCAAAGGAAGTATTATCACCCATGGAAACTGCAGTGCCACTATTTTCACACTCATCAGAAGTATTTAAACTTGTGGGGCAATAATGTGCATTGCCATCATCATGGGAGGTATTTGTATACATCCCGTCATCATTGGGACTTGAAGAAGATTGGTGTTGGATCGATCTACTCTAACCAAACTAACTTAAATAGCTTGTTAAGGGTTTAATAACTTCGGATAAATCCTAAGTTATTAACAATGAAACACTGAGTAATCTTTATTAAGTACGCGGAATTTACTTAACAAATCTAAGAAGAATATAACTTTATCTTTTATTAATAACTCTAAATCTGCTTTTTATGCAGACTCTTTAACAACTCTAAAACTCTAATAATAATCGTACTTTGGGATTCTAAAAACATATATATCTAATTCCAATCTAGGGGTCCTTTTATAGGCTCAAGGATAACCCTAGTCGGTTTACAATTTGTATCCTTGTACTACAAGTGATCTAAACAAAGAATTTTCTAGAATAAACAAAGCTTTCCATAAACGAATATAGCAGTTCTTTAGATTTGCAGTACTGTTGGAATCACTCCTAAACCTAAATCAAGTGTTAGTAATTCATATGTAATAGTTAGCTTAATTATGGCCTTTATGTTTGTTATTAGCTTAAGCTTATGTAGAAGGCCCATGAGCTTAGGCCCAAGCCCATAGGAGAAAGGATGGGAACTAGGAGTGTTGCCCTAGCTTCCCTCCTATAAATACTCTTGTATAACCCTCACTTGAGGGTTGGTTGTTCATTTTATTCACTCCTTTACACCTTTACGCATAACCGGTCTAGCTTTATACGTGTGTGTGTGTTTAACGTGTTCAACCGCCTCTCTATCTCTTTCTATGTTGCTTGTGTTGTAAAACTAGTGACCTAACAGTGGTATCAATCGCCTAATAGTTGGGTGAACGTTTTTTGGTCCTACGCGTAAGAAATACGTTTCGTCCTTGATACTTTCGTTAGCTTAAAAACACGTTTTTTACACTTTTTAATCCAAGATTCTTGTCCTTTCAATGTTTTAAGTTGTTAAAATACTTGTTTTTGGCAAAAAGTTTCAAACTTTACGTGTGGATCTAAGTTTTTAAGCTTGTTTTTGTTCGAGGGTTTCGTTCTACGCGTAACCTATTTTGACGTTTTGGTTCATCAAGTTTCACACTTTTGTGTTATTTTTGTGATATTAAAGCTATCTCATCACAAAAATCTGGTTTAGAAACATCTTTGGGCAAAATCATTTTTACGAGTAAAGCTACGCGTATCAAAACCCTAGTTTTACGCGTAACTTTATCCTTGGTTTGATCTTCAGTTTCGTGGTTTACTCCGTGTTTTCTTGCTTGGATAAGCCTGAAAATACGTCGACTTTGGATATCTTTTGCACTGTGATAGTGTAAAATATCACTTGGGATAAAACCCTAAAATTACGCATAAGCATAAAGCTTACGCGTAGAAAATCCTACGCATAAGATTTATCTTACGCCTAAGCTTAGTCTTAAGCATAAGGTAATCCTACGCCTAAGTTTTCTACGCCTAACTTCTTGTTTTACGCATAACTTTAGTGCTTTTTCCTCAACTTACGCGTAAGCTAAACCTACGCGTAACTCTTCTTGTAGCGCCTAACTTTGGTGTTTTTACGCATAAGTGCTACTTGGTTTATTGTGATTTCTACGCCTAAGGATACTTCATCAACGAAGGTTCATTCGACTACAAAGATCCATTTTTACCAACACAAGTTTTCAACATGTCACAACCACCATACTCTAAATATTTCCCTTACACTTATTCACAACGACAACAACAACTAAGTCCACAACATCAACAATGGAATCAACAACAAGCAATTTATCAACAACAATTTAATCAACAACATACTCCACAACTTGGAGCAATTCCTCCACCACAAATGGTTCAAACACCACCAAGTCTTCAAGTTCAACCCTACACAAATTATTTCAATCAACATCCATCAAGGAACACTATGAAGGAACCCACTTGGTTTGCAAAGATGTGTGAAGCTTTAAGCAGCCAACAATCAATTCATGAGGCTGGATCACTTGATAGACCTCCAATGCTCACTCCAGGAAACTACGATCAATGGGTAATTAGGTTCTTTAGGTTTTGTGATCTGAAGAAGCCACATGGAAATTTCTTAAAGAAGGTTATCTTGGAAGGTCCATTTCAGATGCCTACTGTCATTGTACCCGGAGATCCAAATGCTAATCCACCAAGGGATGAACAATCAAACATTGCTACTGTTGCAGACCTGAATCCAGCAGAACTTCTACACTATGAAGCTGATGAGCTTGCAATGCAATATATCCTTTTAGGATTACCAAACCCAATTCTTTGAAGTGTTGATGCTCAAAAGACTGCAAAGGCAATGTGGGAACACATTCATCTACTTATGGAAGGATCTGCACTCAATCAGGAGGATATGGAATCCAAAATTTACTTGGCTTATGAACACTTCTTGATTGAACCTGGAGAGACACTAGAGTCTTATCATCATCGATTCTCAGACATCATCAATGATTTGGATAAACACAACATCATCATGCCAAGAATTGCAGTTAATACTAAGTTCCTGAGTAGTCTTGGTCCTGAATGGGAGAAGTATGTCATTTTTCTCCGTCAAGCGAAGAACATGCATCATTCTACATACGGATTGTTGTACGATTATTTGAAGCCTCATGAAAAGGAAGTTGATAGGGAAAGGATTCTCCGTGCTCAAATTGCTTCACCTTCACATTCGGAAAATCAACAACTTGCCTTGTATGCTCAAAACAGTTATCCTCCTCAACAAGCAACTCAACCAACTGCCACTATCACACCAAATGATCAATCACAACAATCTCAACACAATCAATTGGTTCCATACAACAACAACAATGCTCAAGCATTTGTCAGTGAAGCTAATGAGGAATCCGATCCGTTCGAAGCATTGCAACAAGGATTTGTTATGATTGCTAATGCTTTTAGCCGTTATACCAACAAATCCAACAATCGTATTCGTTCCTCATCTAACACACGGAATCAGGCTGTTGTGAACAATGGACGAGTTGAAGTTCAGAATTGTGGTTATGGTCGTCAAATGGGCGGTAGTCAAGGGTTTAATGCTATGGGTAGGAATAACAACAAAGCTCAAGTAGTGGAACAGGGAAATGCTCAGAATGGGTTGAATGGTCTTCGATGCTACAACTGCAATGAGAAGGGACACCTGGCTAATGCATGCCCAAAGCCGAGGACTAGGGGCAGTGCTTATTTCAAAGAGGCTCTTCTTTTGGCTCTTTAGGATGAAGCTGGTGGATCTCTCACAGACAAAGAACAGAGTTTTATGGCAGATGCAGACTCAGATGATGATATGGAGGACTTGCAAGCCAATGCAGCTGTTATGTTGATGGCTAATATGCATGAGTTACACATGAGTTACACAGGCCCAGTGTATGACACTGATGGCTTGTCTCAGGTACCCGAACAAACCATATTTATCTCTGATCTAATATCTCCGCCAACATCTGAATCCGGCAAGGCTCCAAATGTTCAAAATGAGTCATCTACATCTCATTCCGACGATTTTCAATTAGACCCCATAGTTGCATTTGATGATCAAGATGACCTTATGGTTTCCTTTGATAATCAAATTGACTCCGTGGTTATACTTGAGGATCTAAATAATGATCATGTTGTGACTCCCGTTGAACAAGCCGAACTTTTGCCTCATCCAGATCTTGCTCTTTTACTTAAAGACCAGCAATCCCAAATTGAAGAATGTTGTGCATTAAATCGGGATTTAAAAAGTAAAAATCCACTGTTAACCAAGGATTTTGAATGTTTACAAAAGCAACTCAACTTTTTCAAAACTCAAGAAAAACGTGAAAAAGGTTTTGAAGCAGCCTTTACTAAATCTCATCAAAACGAAAAATATTTAGAGAGACAGATGCGTGATCTAGCCGCTTCGAAGAATGCTTTGTTGTCTGAAATAGAACAACTGAAACATGAAGATAAAAAGCAAATTAACGCTCTCACCTTGGACAATCAAAAAGCTAAGGCTGAGTTGTTAACTTGTCAAAAACAGTTCTCCGCATACAAAAAGCATTCAACGAAACGAATAGATGATCATCTTGAAGAAATTATCGGCTTGCAACGCAAACTTAAAGAGTTTAAAACTGTTGTTTACAAACATGGTGAGTCAGTAACTGCTATTGAAAAGTTTACTTTAAAACCCAATCCAAATGGATATGGACCGAATCTTGCTGATTACAAACCTAAGCTTTCAACCAAAGCATTCAAACCAAATCATGAAGTTTCCAGTGCAGAATATAAAATTGATAATTCTTTTATGAGTGTTTTTGAATATCATCGTCAAGAGGAATTAGATGCAGAAGACGAGAGTCGATCAAAATTAGAAACTGTTGTTTACAAGAAACCTTTTAATTACTCAAAACCGGTCACTTTCGTCACACCAACGGATTCTTCTAACACACCAAGGGTTATCATAAAAACGTATGAGTCTTCTAATGTCAATTCCCAACCAGATTATGCACAAATTTATGGTCCTTTACCTTCCATCAGTGAAGTAAACTCAAAACCTGAAAATAGCAAAATTCTTAGATATTTTGACATTTTCATGGTTGACCTCAAAACTTTACAACATGAGATAGAATATCATTCTGAAATCAAAGTTCAACATTTTCAATCGCCTCTGGAGCGAGAACAAAGAGACATTTTTCAGAAAAATCTTTTACCAAATGTTAAAAATTTGAAAAATTGTGCATTGTCTTGGGAACGGGACTTTCATAAGGAACTTGGAGTGATGAAGGTCGTTTTCGAGAAAACAGAAACATCTATTTTTAATACTAAACGTAAAAAGAAAATGTTGAGAAAAGATGTTGATCGACTCTTGAATGATGTTATCTGTGCTGATATCCATAATGTTGTGTTATTGAATTCTGTGTCATATGCATCTGATTATATCTTTGCTGATACTGTTGACTCGGTGGTAACTGTTGAGGATACTGATAATGTGCTTCAGATCGAGTCTTTAAAAGCTGAAAATGAACGATTGCTTAACGAACTTTCCAATGCAAAACGTCGTCTTAATTGGTGTCAAAAAGATATTCACAATCAACAACTTGTTTTTCAAAACAAAATCGCTCAGTTGCGTGCAAAATCTTCTGATCCAAAATTTGAGCAACTAGATGATCAAAACGTGTCTTTGAAAAGTCAAATCTCAAAATATGAACAAGAACTTGTAAAAGTTAAACAGGAATATGGTGTCATATTTGATTTACTCAATAAGAATCATCATGAAGCATCAAACGAACTTGATCATTATCTTACACACACTAGAGAAGTAATGAATTATGCTGGTAATATTCGTTCTGAAAGTCAAGATTTGATTCACACTATCTCTAAGTTAAGAGAAATGTTAGGAAAGTATGAACAACTTCTGCCTACCGTGATTAAGAGAATAGCACCAATAACACTTAGTAATCATGAACCTAGAATGCCTTCTACCAAAACACAAGTTGCTAACGTGCTTCCTTCTACTGAAACAAGAATAGTTGCGTCTTTTCCAAACGTCCGCACTTCACAGCCTAGGAGCACTACATCGAAGAATAGGAAGTTGCGACCTAAGAAAAGATCAATAAGGAATGCTAAAGTAGAAGAACACCCTAGGACTATGAATAAGACTCACGTTGCTTCCACTATAGATATTGTGTCTGGCAAATGTAATAGAAATAGTGATGTAACGAATGCTAAACCTTTAAGTACTTTTGATATTCAGTCTGATGCACCTTGTGTTATTTTTCGTAAAAGTATGAATTCTGATTGTCATGACAAATGTGTTGCTAAAGCTATAATCTCTCGTTTACGGAATCCTAAGAATCGGTATACCTCTAGGCCCACTAATCTTTCTAAGTATGTGCTTGGTAAACCGCCGTCTTTAGATTCTAAGGCAAACATTGCTGTCCCTGTGGCTCCAGTTTCACCTCCAAAGAATGTAGTACCACCTAGTGCATTCACAAAGACTAAAGCAAATAGTAGTTATAGATGGCAGAAATGGATATATAACACACTAGGATTCAAATGGATGCCTAAAGCTATTGATGTGTGTATGTCTACTATAACTGCTCCGGAACCCTCTAACATTTCGGGTTCCACATCTACTTCTATTCCATCTGTGTCGTCTGTGTGTAATGCAGGTGATACAGATCATTCTCTGGATTGTTGATAGCGGATGTTCTCGACACATGACAGGCAACCTTAAACTGTTATCAAACTTTATTGCAAAGTTCATTGGCACTGTCAGATTCGGGAATGATCACTTCGCAGCTATCATGGGCTACGGAGACTATATCAATGGGGACATCGAAATTAGCAGGGTTTATTATGTGGAAGGCCTCGGTCACAATCTGTTTTCAGTAGGTCAATTCTGTGATGGAGATTTGGAGGTTGCTTTCAGGGAGAAATCTTGTTTCATTCGTGATCAACAAGGAAACGACCTTATGTCTGGCTCGCGTAACTCAAGTCTTTATACTATCTCTATGCAAGACATGGTTGCTTCATCTCCCATCTGCTTACTTTCAAAGGCAACATCAACAAAATCCTGGCTATGGCACCGTCGTCTCTCACATTTAAACTTTCAAACTATAACCAATCTTGCTCGACACAAACTAGTTGAAGGTCTCCTACGATTCCGGTATACTAAAGATCACCTTTGCTCAGCTTGTGAACAAGGGAAAAGCATTCGTGCTCATTTTCCTTCAAAGGTGGAACACAGCTCTCAGCATGTGCTTCATCTTCTTCACATGGATTTGTGTGGCCCGATGCGCGTGCAAACGATCAATGGCAAACGCTACATCTTAGTAATTGTTGATGACTATTCACGATGGACTTGGGTCTACTTTCTTCGAAGCAAAGACCAAGCTCCACAAATGATCATCACCTTTCTCACGAAAATTCAAGTTCAGCTCCAGAACAACGTCCGCCAAATAAGAACAGACAAAGGAACTGAATTTGTTAACCAAACCCTTCGTGAATTTTGTGAGAAAGTGGGAATTCAGCATCAGACATCTATTGCACGTACACCAGAACAAAACGGAGTTGTTGAAAGACGAAACCGAACGTTAGTGGAAGCTGCAAGAACAATGTTAATCAATGCTAAACTTCCAGATTACTTATGGACAGAAGCTGTATCTACTGCATGCTATACTCAAAATCGTTCTATGATTAATAAACGCCACAACAAAACACCGTTTGAGCTTCTCCACAACCATAAACCGAATCTCAAACACTTTCATGTATTTGGCTCCCTTTGCTATCCGAATAATGATCGTGATGATTTTGGAAAGCTCAAAGCCAAAGCTGACATTGGCGTCTTTATTGGATATTGTGAGAATTCTAAAGGTTACCGGATCTGGAATCGTCGTACAAAGAAAGTTATGGAAACGATTCATGCTCATTTTGATGAACTTACGGATATGGCTTCTGAGTATAACAGCTTGGAACCCGGTCACAACCGCTTAAACTTCCCCCATCATCAGCTGAACAAAGCCCCCAGCTCACTCGTCAACAAATGGAAAGACTATTTGCTCCGCTGTTCAGTGACGATATTGATGAACGTGCTCCAGGTGCATCCGATGTTTCCGCTGCTCAACCTGATACTACTCTTATACCTGATACACCTGCTACAACAACTACTGTTGACGAAGCACCACCAGTAGACTCCACCACAACAGTTGAACAAACCGCTTCCAACAATGATGAACCGGCTAATGATGTTCTTAATGAAGTACCCCCACCTGCAGATTTTGATCCAAATGCGTTCTTTAACCCGTTTGCTAATGACATTGCTGCACCTGATGTCGCGGAATCATCAACAAACCATTTGAATCCTCAGAATATGCACAATATATACCAACATCAACCCTCTACACATCGATGGACAAAAGACTATCCTCTGGCAAATATTATTGGCAACCCGAATCAACCAGTCGTTACGAGACAACGTCTTCACACAGATGGTGAACATTGCATTTATGCACTCACTGTCTGCCAATCTGAGCCTAAAAACATTAAAGAAGCAATGACAAAAGACAACTGGATTGAATCCATGCAAGAAGAACTGAACCAATTCAAACGTCTTGAAGTATGGGAACTGGTTGAACGACCAACAGGGGTCTACGTCATTGGTCTCAAATGGATTTGGAAAAACAAATTGGATGCTGAAGGGAACGTAATCCGAAACAAGTCACGTCTAGTTGCTAAGGGTTATCGTCAGGAAGAGGGAATAGACTTTGAAGAATCTTTTGCTCCGGTTGCTCGTCTTGAGGCTGTTCGGATATTTCTCGCGTTCGCGGCTCATATGAATATGACGGTGTTTCAGATGGATGTCAAAACTGCGTTTCTCAACGGAAAACTGAAAGAAACGGTTTATGTCAGCCAACCAGAAGGATTCGTTGATCCCGAGTCCCCGAACCATGTCTACAAACTGAACAAAGCTCTTTATGGTCTCAAACAAGCTCCTCGGGCATGGTGTGATAAGCTATCATCTTTCCTCATTGCTAATAATTTCGCCAAAGGTTCGGTCCACCCTACTCTTTTTATACAATATCACGGGGCACATATCTTAATTGTTCAAATTTACGTGGATGACATCATTTTTGGGTCTACACATAAAAAGTACTCAATCGCTTTTGCAAAACTAATGAAGAAAAATTTTGAAATGTCCATGATGGGTGAACTTACGTTCTTTCTAGGACTGCAAGTTCATCAATCACCCCGTGGTATTTTCTTGAGTTAGTCCAAATATGCCCTTGAATTGTTAAGCAAATTTGGAATGAAAACCTGTGACACTTATGCCACACCAATGACTCATACTAAGAAGCTAGACGCTGATTTACATGGGAAATTAGTGGACCCTACCAAATACCGAAGTATTATTGGGTCTCTCATGTATCTAACTGCTAGCAGACCTGACATTGTCTTTTCCGTTTATCTATGCTCCCGTTATCAGTCGCGACCAACTGAAACCCACCTCCCTGAGGCTAAAAGAATCCTCCGATATATCAAGGGTACAATTAACTTGGGGATCTGGTATCCGAAGGATTCTGGTTTTGAACTAATCGCTTTTTCAGATGCTAATCACGCAGGATGTTTTGATTCACAGAAAAGTACTTCAGGAGCACTACAATTTCTTGGTGATAAACTGGTGTCTTGGCAATCGAAGAAGCAGGATTGTACATCGCTGTCATCAACCGAAGCAGAATATGTAGCCATGTCGGCGTGTTGTGCTCAAGTCATCTGGATGAGAACACAACTCAAAGACTATGGTTACGTATTTGACAGAATCCCGATGTACTACGACAATCGGAGTGCCATTGTGATCTCGTGCAACTCAGTTCAGCATTCGAAATCAAAGCACATCGATCTTCGCTATCATTTCATCAAGGACCATGTAGAACATGGTACAGTTGAATTATACTTCGTGGGTACCGAATACCAATTGGAAGATCTACTCACCAAAGCCTTGCCTCCCGCTAGGTTTAATGAGTTGGTCCACCGGATTGGTATGCGGTGTTTGACTCAAGAGGAATTGGATGACCTCCTAAAACAGTCTTAAAAACCTGTCAAACACAAAAATCTCTTTTGTAAATAATTTTTTTCAAAAACAAAATACAAAAATATAAAATCTGATAAAACAACAAAAATATTCTTCTATCTATTTTTCTTTCAACATGGCAAGTACATTTCTTCCGTCAACACTATAATCTTTCAAAATTCAGTATTTTTCCGATCAAATGTTGAGGGGGAGAAAATATATACTTAACTGTTTCAAAATATATGTGTACTTGCATGTTATGATATCCCGGTTGTTTCTTTTAAATGGTGATCACATTTTCTGGTTCAATGACACTCCTCGGACTAAAAGTTATAACCTTTCATTATTTCTTAAATCGAGGGGGAGTGTCGTCAAGTTTCTTTCTTAAAATCTATCATTTGGTAACCAAAATGGAAGTTAAAAGGCTTTGGATGAAAATGGAAAAGGTGGAGGGATTAAAACTGCCAAAAAGCTTAAAGTTATTTTAATAAAACTCCCCACCTAACCTTTCTCTTCACATTTATTAATCATAACCAAACTAATCCTACGCCTAAGAATCATTCAACAAATCCGTGTTTTGGATCATCATTTTGTAAGTTGTTTTATAATCTTAACATGTTTTTAAACAATGGTTTTGATTATTACACGAAACCAACGGTCAAATAATGAGTTTGAATGTGATTTGTGTTCTACGCATAAGCTATGAACACAAATCTTTCATTCGTGTGTTTTTTGGTTAAAAAGATTGTATAAAAACGTTCATATAACATCATTAAAACTATTTTGATCAATAAAACACACCCAGAAACACGAATTGATTGGTTCTGGAAAACTAGGGTTTGTGCGTAAAATTGGGTGTTTTCATTTGAGGACGTTTCTGGTTAAATGATTGCTTGAAAAGTGTTGTATTCATGTTGAATTGATGATATCTAGGCCCAGAATCAACCCAGAAACAATGAATAATAATTTATTGAAAATTAGGGTTTTAGTTCATACGGTTTGGGTATTTTTGATTTGTTGGAATCACTCCTAAACCATAAGTCAAGTGTTAGTTACTCATATGTAATAGGTAGCTTATTATGGCCTTTATGTGTGTTTAAGGTCAAGCTTATGTAGAAGGCCCATAAGCTTAGGCCCATGTCCAATAAGGAAAAGGGAAGGAGTGGGAGTGTTGCCCTAGCTCCTTGCCTATAAATACTCTTGTAAACCTTCATTTTAAGGTTGGTTGTTCAATATTTCTCCTTCACTCACTCCTACGCCTAAACCGTATTATTATCTTGTGTGTGTGTGTGTTTGGTTTATTGTTCAATCGCCTCTCTATCTTTCTATTAAGCTTGTGTTGTAAATCTAGTGACCTAACAGTGGTATCAATCGCCTAATAGTTGAGTGAACGTATTGTTTGAAGTGAGTTTTGGTCTCGCTTAACTTGCGTATCCGAAACTTTGTATTGATCAAAAACGTATTTTTTACACTTTTTAATCCAAGATTCTTGTCATTTCAACGTTATAAGGTGTTAAACTTACTGTTTTTGGCAAAAAGTTTCGAACTTTATGTGTAGATCATTGTTTTTCATCTAGTTTTTGTACGAGGGTTTCAACCTACGCATAACTGTTTTAAGAGCTTTGGATCATCAAGTTTCACACTTTTGTGTCTTTTGGTGTTATTGAAGCTATTTCATCACACAAAAACTGGTTTAGAAACATCTTTGGGCATTATCAGTTTTACGAGTAATCCTACGCGTAGCAAAACCCTAAAACTACGCGTAAGATTATCCTTGGTTTGATCTTCGTTTTCGTGGTTTACTCCGTGTTTTCTTGCTTGGATAAGCCTGAAAATACGTCTACTTTGGATATCTTTTGCACTGTGATAGTGTAAAAGATCATTTGGGTAAAACCCTAAACTTACGCATAAGCATAAAGCTTACGCGTAGAAATCCTACGCATAAGATTCATCTTACGCCTAAGCGAAGTCTTACGCATAAGGTAATCCTACGCACAAGTTTCTACGCCTAACTTTGTGTCTACGCATAACTTTAGAGTCTTTTCCATACTTACGCGTAACTAGTGATTGTTACGCGTAACTTTGGTGTTTTTATGCATAAGTGCTACTTGGATTATTGTGATTTCTACGCCTAAGGACATTTGAACAACTAAGGTTCATTCGACTACAAAGATCCATCTTTACCAACACAAGTTTTCAACATGTCACAACCACCATACTCTAACTATTTCCCTTACACTTATTCTCAACGACAACAACAACTAAGTCCACAACATCAACAATGGAATCAACAACAAGCAATTTATCAACAACAATTTAATCAACAACATACTCCACAACTTGGAGCAATTCCTCCACCACAAATGGTTCAAACACCGCCAAGTCTTCAAGTTCAACCCTACACAAATGACTTCAATCAACATCCATCAAGGAACACTATGAAGGAACCAACTTGGTTTGCAAAGATGTGTGAAGCTTTAAGCAACCAACAATCAATTCATGAGGCTGGATCACTTGATAGACCTCCAATGCTCACTCCAGGAAACTACGATCAATGGGTGATACGGTTCTTTAGGTTTTGTGATCTGAAGACGCCACATGGAAATTTCTTAAAGAAGGTTATCTTGGAAGGTCCATTTGAGATGCCTACTGTCATTGTACCCGGAGATCCTAATGCTATTCCACAAAGAGATGAACAAACGAACATTGCTACTGTTGCATAATTGAATCCTCAAGAACTTCTACACTATGAAGCTGATGAGCTTGCAATGCAATATATCCTTTTAGGATTACCTAACCCAATTCTTCGAAGTGTTGTTGCTCAAAAGACTGCAAAGGAAATGTGGGACCATATTCATCTTCTTATGGAAGGATCTATACTCAATCAGGAGGATTTGGAATCCAAAATTTACTTGGCTTATGAACACTTCATGATTGAACCTGGAGAGACAATAGAGTCTTATCATCATAGATTTTCAGACATCATCAATGATTTGGATAAACACAACATCATCATGCCAAGAATTGCAGTGAATACTAAGTTCCTGAGTAGTCTTGGTCCTGAATGGGAGAAGTATGTCATTTTTCTCCGTCAAGCGAAGAATATGCATCATTCTACATATGGATTGTTGTACGATTACTTGAAGCCTCATGAAAAGGAAGTTGATCGGGAAAGGATTCTCCGTGCTCAAATTGCTCCACCTACACATCCGGAAAATCAACAACTTGCCTTATATGCTCAACAAAGTTATCCTCCTCAACAAGCAACTCAACCAACTGCCTTTGTCATACAAAACAATCATTCACAACAACAATCTCAACTGGTTCTATACAACAACAACAATGCTCAACCAATTGCCAGTGAAGCTAATGAGGATATCGATCCGTTCGATGCATTACAACAGGGATTTGTTATGATTGCTAATGCTTTTGGCCGTTATACCAACAAATCCAACAATCGTATTCGTTCCTCATCTAACACACGCAATCAGGCTGTTGTCAATAATGGACGAGTTGAAGTTCAGAATCGTGGTTATGGTCGTCAGATGGGCGGTGGTCAAGGGTTTAATGCTATGGGTCGGAATAACAACAGAGCTCCAGTGGTGGAACAGGGAAATGCTCAGAATGGGTTGAATGGTCTTCGATGCTACAACTGCAATGAGAAGGGACACCTGGCTAATGCATGCCCAAAGCTAAGGACTAGGGGCAGTGCTTATTTCAAAGAGGCTCTTCTTTTGGCTTTTAAGGATGAAGCTGGTGGACCTCTCACAGACAAAGAACAGAGTTTTATGGCAAATACAGACTTAGATGATGATATGGAGGACTTGCAGGCCAATGCAGCAGTTATGTTGATGGCTAGTATGCATGAGTTACACATGAGTGACACAAGCCCAGTGTATGACACTGATGGCTTGTCTCAGGTACCCGAACAAACCATATTTATCTCTGATCTAATATCTTCGCCAACATCTGAATCCGGCAAGGCTCAAACTGTTCAAAATGAGTCATTTACATATCATTCCGACGATTTTCAAATAGACCCTGTAGTTACATTTGACGATCAAGATGACCTTTTGGTTTCCTTTGATAATCAAATTAACTCCGTGGTTATACTTGAGGATCTAAATAATGATCATGTGGTAACTTCTGTTGAACAAGCCGAACTTTTGCCTCATCCGGATCTTGCTCTCTTACTTAAAGACCAGCAATCCCAAATTGAAGAATGTTGTGCATTAAATAAGGACTTAAAAAGTAAAAATGCATTGTTAACCAAGGATTTTGAATGTTTACAAAAGCAACTCAACTTTTTCAAAACTCAAGAAAAGTGTGAAAAAGGTTTTGAAGCAGCCTTTACTAAATCTCATCAAAACGAAAAATATTTAGAGAGACAGATGCGTGATCTAGCCGCTTCGAAGAATGTTTATTGTCTGAGATAGAACAACTGAAACATGCACATAAAAAGCAAATTAACGCTCTCACCTTGGAAAATCAAAAAGCTAAGGCTGAGTTGTTAACTTGTCAAAAACAGTTCTCTGCATACAAAAACCATTCCACGAACCGAATAGATAATCATCTTGAAGAAATTATCGGCTTGCAACGCAAACTTAAAGAGTTTAAAACTGTTGTTTATAAACATGGTGAGTCAGTAACTGCTATTGAAAAGTTTACCTTAAAACCCGATCCAAAAGGATATGGACCAAATCTTGCTGATTACAAACCAAAGCTTTCAACCAAAACATTCAAACCAATCCTGAAGTTTCCAGTGCAGAATATAGAATTGATAATTCTGTTATGAGTGTTGTTGAATATCATCGTCAAGAGCAATTAGATGCAGAAGACGAGAGTCGATCAAAATTAAAAACTGTTGTTTACAACAAACCTTTTAATTATTCAAAACCGGTCACTTTTGTCACACCAACGGATTCTTCTAACACACCAAGGGTTATCATCAAAACACCTGAGTCTTCTAATGTTAATCCCCAACCAGATTATGCACAAATTTATGGTCCTTTACCTTCCATCAGTGAAGTAAACTCAAAACCTGAAAATCGCAAAATTCTTAGATATTTTGATATTTTCATGGCCGACCTCAAAAATTTAGAACATGAGATAGAATATCATTCTGAAATCAAAGTTCAACACTTTCAATCGCCTCTGGCGCGAGAACAAAGAGACATTTTTCAGAAAAATCTTTTACCAAATGTTAAAAATTTGAAAAGTTGTGCATTGTCTTGGGAACGGGACTTTCATAAGGAACTTGGAGTCATGAAGGTCATTTTCGAGAAAACTGAAACATCTATTTCTAATACTAAACGTAAAAAGAAAATGTTGAGAAAAGATGTTGATCGACACTTGAAAGATGTTATCTGTGCTGATATCCATAATGTTGTGTTATTCCATTCTTTGCCACATGCATCTGATTATATCTCTGCTGATAATGTTGACTCTGTGGTAACTGTTGAGACTACTGATAATGTGCTTCAGATCGAGTCTTTAAAAGCTGAAAATGAATGATTACTTAACGAACTTTACAATGCAAAACGTCGTCTTAATTGGTGTGAAAAAGATATTCACAATCAACAACTTGGTTTTCAAAAGAAAATCGCTCAGTTGCAAACAAAATCTTTTGATCCTAAACTTGAGCAACTGGATGATCAAAACGTGTCTTTGAAAAGTCAAATCTCAAAATATGAACAAGAACTTGTAACAGTTAAACAGGAATATGGTGTCATATTTGATTTACTCAATAAGACTCGTCATGAAGCATCAAATGAACTTGATCACTATCTAGCTCACACTAGAGAAGTTATGAATTTTGCTGGTAATATTCGTTCTGAAAATCAAGATTTGATTCACACTATATCTAAGTTAAGAGAAATGTTAGGAAAGTATGAACAACTTCCGCCAACCATCATTAAGAGATTAGCACCAGTAACACTTAATAATCGTGCACCTAGAATCCCTACTGCCAAATCATAAGTTGCTAACGTGCTTCCTTCTACTGAAACAGGAATAGTTGCGACTTTTCCAAACGTCCGCACTTCACAGCCTAGGAGCACTCAATCGAAGAATAGGAAGTTGCGACCTAAGAAAAGATCAATAAGGAATGCTAAAGTAGAAGAACACCCTAGGACTATGAATAAGACTCACGTTGCTTCCACTATAGATATTGCGTCTGGCAAATGTAATAGAAATAGTGATGTAACGAATGCTAAACCTTTAAGTACTTTTGATATTCAGTCTAATGCACCTTGTGTTATTTGTCGTAAAAGCATGAATTCTGATTGTCATGACAAATGTGTTGCTAAAGCTATAATCTCTCATTTACGGAATCCTAAGAATCGGCATACCTCTAGGCCCACTAATCATTCTAAGTCTGTGCTTGGTAGACCGCCTTCTTTAGATTCTAAGGCAAGCATTGCTGTCCCTGTAGCTCCAGTTTCACCTCCTAAGAATGTAGTACCACCTAGTGCATTCACAAAGACTAAAGGAAACAGTAGTTATAGATGGCAGAAATGGATATATAACACATTAGGATTTAAATGGATGCCTAAAGTTATTAATGTGTGTATGTATTTTATCACTGCTCCGGAACCCTCTAACATTTCGGGTTCCACATATACTTCTATTCCATCTGTGTCGTCTGTGTGTAATGCAGGTGATACAGATAATTCTCTGGATTGTTGATAGCGGATGTTCCCGACACATGACAGGCAACCTTAAACTGTTATCAAACTTTATTGAAAAGTTCATTGGCACTGTCAGATTCAAGAATGATCACTTCGCAGCTATCATGGGCTACGGAGACTATATCAATGGGAACATCGAAATTAGCAGGGTTTACTATGTGGAAGGCCTCGGTCATAATCTCTTTTCAGTAGGTCAGTTTTGTGATGGAGATTTGGAGGTTGCTTTCAGGGAGAAAACTTGTTTCATTCGTGATCTACAAGGAAATGACCTTATGTCTGGCTCGCGTAATTCTAGTCTCTACACTATCTCTATGCAAGACATGGTTGCTTCATCTCCCATCTGCTTACTTTCAAAGGCAACATCAACAAAATCCTGGCTATGGCACCGTCGTCTCTCACATCTAAACTTTCAAACCATCACCAACCTTGCTCGACACAAACTAGTTGAAGGTCTCCCACGATTCCGGTATTCAAAAGATCACCTTTGCTCAGCTTGTGAACAAGGAAAAAGCACTCGTGCTCATTTTCCTTCAAAGGTGGAACAAAGCTCTCAACATGTGCTTCACCTTCTTCACATGGATTTGTGTGGCCCGATGCGCGTGCAAACGATCAATGGCAAATGCTACATCTTAGTAATTGTTGATGACTACTCACGATGGACTTGGGTCTACTTTCTTCGAAGCAAAGACCAAGCTCCACAAATGATCATCACCTTTCTCACGAAAATTCAAGTTCAGCTCCGAAACACCGTCCGCCAAATAAGAACATACAAAGGAACTGAATTTGTTAACCAAACCCTTTGTGAATTTTATGAGAAAGTGGGAATTCAGCATCAAACATCTATTGCACGTACACCAGAACAAAATGGATTTGTTGAAAGACGAAACCGAACGTTAGTGGAAGCTGCAAGAACAATGTTAATCAATGCTAAACTTCCAGATTACTTGTGGGCAGAAGCTGTATCTACTGCATGCTATACACAAAACCGTTCTATGATCACAAAACGCCACAACAAAACACCTTTCGAGCTTGTCCACAACCATAAACCGAATCTCAAACACTTTCATGTATTTAGATCCCTTTGCTATCCGAATAATGATCGTGATGATTTTGGAAAGCTCAAAGCCAAAGCCGACATTAGAGTATTTATTGGATACTGTGAGAATTCTAAAGGTTACCGAATCTGGAATCATCGTACAAAACAGGTGATGGAAACGATTCATGCTCATTTTGATGAACTTACGGAAATGGCTTTTGAGTATAATAGCTTAGAACCCGGTCACAACCGTTTAAACTTCCCTCAACCCCCATCATCAGCTGAACAAAGCACCCAGCTCACTCATCAACAAATGGAAAGGTTATTTGCTCCGCTGTTCAGTGACGATATTGATGAACGTGCTCCAGGTGTATCCGTTGTTTCCGCTGCTCAACCTGATAATACTCTTATACCTGATACACCCGCTACAATTGAACAAACCGCTTCCAACAATGATGAACCGGCTGATGATATTCTGAATGAAGTACCCCCACCTGCAGATTTTGATCCAAATGCGTTCTTTAACCCGTTTGCTAATGACACTGCTGCACCTGATGTCGCGGAATCATCAACAAACCATTTGAATCCTCAGAATCTGCACAATGTATACCAACATCAACCCTCTACACATCGATGGACAAAAGACCATCCTCTGGCAAATATTATTGGCAACCCGAATTAACCAGTCGTTACGAGACAACGTCTTCACACAGATGGTGAACATTGCATTTATGCACTCACCGTCTGCCAATCTGAGCCTAAAAACATTAAAGACGCAACGACAAAAGACAACTGGATTGAATCCATGCAAGAAGAACTCAACCAATTCAAATGTCTTGAAGTATGGGAACTGGTTGAACGACCAACAGGGGTCTACGTCATTGGTCTCAAATGGATTTGGAAAAACAAATTGGATGCTAAAGGGAACGTAATACGAAACAAGTCACGTCTAGTTGCTAAGGGTTATCGTCAGGAAGAGGGAATAGACTTTGAAGAATCTTTTGCTCCGGTAGCTCGTCTTGAGGCTGTTCGGATATTTCTCGCGTTCGCGGCTCATATGAATATGATGGTCTTTCAGATGGATGTCAAAACTGCGTTTCTCAACGGACAACTGAAAGAAACGGTTTATGTCAGCCAACCAGAAGGATTCGTTGATCCCGAGTTCCCGAACCATGTCTACAAACTGAACAAAGCTCTTTATGGTCTCAAACAAGCTCCTCGGGCATGGTATGATAAGCTATCATCTTTCCTCATTGCTAATAATTTCACCAAAGGTTCGGTCGACCCTACTCTTTTTATACAATATCACGGGGCACATATCTTAATTGTTCAAATTTACGTGGATGACATCATTTTTGGGTCTACACATAAAAAGTACTCAATCGCTTTTGCAAAACTAATGAAGAAATTTTTTGAAATGTCCATGATGGGTGAACTTACGTTCTTTCTAGGACTGCAATTTCATCAATCACCCCGTGGTATTTTCTTGAGTCAGTCCACATATGCCCTTGAATTATTAAACAAATTTGGAATGAAAACCTGTGATACTTATGCCACACCAATGACTCATACCAAGAAGCTAGACGCTGATTTACATGGGAAATTAGTTGACCCTACCAAATACCGAAGTATTATTGGGTCTCTCATGTATCTAACAGCTAGCAGACCTGATATTGTCTTTGCCATTTATCTATGCTCCCGTTATCAGTCGCGACCAACTGAAACCCACCTCTCTAAGGCTAAAAGAATCCTCCGATACATCAAGGGAACCACTAACTTGGGGATCTGGTATCCGAAGGATTCTGGTTTTGAACTAATCGCTTTTTCAGACGCTGACCACGTAGGATGCTTAGACTCAAGGAAAAGTACTTCAGGAGCACTACAATTTCTTGGTGATAAACTGGTGTCCTGGCAATCAAAGAAGCAGGATTGTACATAGCTGTCATCAACCGAAGTAGAATATGTAGCCATGTCGGCGTGTTGTGCTCAAGTCATCTGGATGCGAACACAACTCAAAGACTATGGTTACGTATTTGACAGAATCCTGATGTACTGCGACAATCGGAGTGCCATTGCGATCTCGTGCAACTCAGTTCAGCACTCGAAATCAAAGCACATCGATCTACACTATCATTTCATCAAGGACCACGTGGAACAGGGTACAGTTGAATTATACTTCGTAGGTACTGAATACCAATTGGCAGATCTTCTCACCAAAGCCTTGCCTCCCGCTAGTTTTAATGAGTTGGTCCACCGGATTGGTATGAGGTGTTTGACTCAAGAGGAATTGGATGACCTCCTAAAACAGTCTTAAAAACCTGTCAAACACCAAAATATCTTTTGTAAATAATTTTTCAAAAACAAAATACAAAAATATAAAACCTGATAAAACAACAAAAATATTCTTCTAATCAATTTTCTTTCAACATGGCAAGTACATTTCTTCCATCAACACTATAATCTTTCAATATTCAGTATTTTTCCGATCAATTGTTGAAGGGGAGAAAATTATCACTTAACTGTTTCAAAACATCTGTGTACTTGCATGTTATCATATCCCGGTTGTTTCTTTTATCAATGGTGGTAAAGTTTCTGGTTCAATGACACTCCTCGAACTAAAATTTATAACCTTTCATCATTTTCTTAAGTCAAGGGGAAGTGTCGTCAAAGTTATTTCCTAAAATATTTGTTTGGTAACCGTAATGGAAGTTAAATGGCTTTGAATGAAAAAGGAAAAGGTGGAGGGACCAAAACTGTTAAAATGTTAAAGTCATTTTTAATAAAAACACTCTCCACCTAACATTTCACTTCACATTTATTACTCCTAACCAACTAATCCTACGCATAGAATTCATTCAAGAAATCCGAAGTTTTGATCATAAATCTGTAAGTGTTTTTGCGTTTGTAACACGTTTCTAAACATTGGTTTTGATTTTCAAACGAATCCAACGGTTAAAAATACGTGTATGGTTGATTTTGTGTTATACGCATACGCGTAAGGACACATGATCATACTTATGTGTTTGAGGTTAAGATAAATGGGTCAAAACGGTTCTTTAACATCAAGGATACTATTGTTACCCTCTGAATCCACCCAGAAACACAAAATGTTGGTTTTTCAAAATTAGGGTTCTTGAGTCGAATTGGGCGTTTTCAAATGTGAAGGGTTTTGGTCAAAAAGTTTGTTGTGTGATGTTTATATTATGTTAAATTGATGATATCCAGGCCCTATAACAACCCAGAAACACTAATTAAGTCAGAATTAGAAATTAGGGTTTAATGTTCTTGAGTTTGGGTATTTTTGATTCACTGTGAATTGGGTGTTAAAACTTGGTTTATAGACTCTCACAACACCTAAGACCTACCAGAAAATGTTTGGTGCAAATTCCATGGTTAGAATTGTTATGCGTAATTCTTGAACTTTTAGGGTTTTTGACTTACGCGTATGTGTTTCTACGCGTAAACTGTGTAATATGTTTCATGCCATAATCTGTTTTAACATGACTATACATGTTAAGATTGATGATATGATGATTTTATTTCAGGCTTGCTACTCGTAAAATTCAGAATCAAGGTCGATTGTTACTCTACGCATAAGGATCATCTCACAAAGGAATGAAATGCCGCAAAACGCCATTCAAGTGTGTGAGATTTTTGACATATGGGGCATTGACTTTATGGGGCCATTTCCTTCTTCCCGTGGTAATAAGTACATACTCGTGGCCGTTGACTACTTGTCAAAATGGGTTGAAGCTAAGGCTTTACCCACCAATGATGCCCGAGTTGTGGTGAAATTCTTGAAATCCTTATTTGCTAGGTTTGGAACTCCACGAGCCATCATCAGTGATCGTGGTACGCATTTTTGCAATGACCAGTTTGAAAGAGTCATGCAAAAGTATGGTGTAACTCACTGTACCTCTACTGCGTATCACCCCCAAACAAGTGGGCAAGTGGAAGTTTCTAACCGGGGGATTAAAAGAATCTTGGAGAGGACGGTTGGCGAAAACCGTGCCTCTTGGTCGGATAAATTAGATGACGCACTCTGGGCCTTCCGTACAGCTTACAAAACACCCATCGGGTGCACTCCATACAAGCTGGTGTACGGGAAGGCGTGCCAAACATTCGACATGCCTTCCGGGTCTCACGCAGTAGATTAAATAGGCTGGTTCTCCGTGCCAAAAGCGGTTGGCAGGAGAGGTTCTAAGAAAATTAGGGGGCCAATCTTTGAAGGTGAACGGGTGAACAAACCCCCACTATGCGTCATCTCCATGTCACTCAATGTGGTATGAAAACGTACTGAGAAAGTTTGACCAGTAACGTTTTTACGCATGGTGCTAGTGACTACTACCGAGCACCTCAAGGTTTGGATCGTTTATTCCTAAAGTTCTTAAAGTGGTGTTGAGCCCGTAGTAACCACCCATTTCGGAATCGAAGTTGGGTAAAACTGTTCATCAGTTGCCGGTGCTCATACATGAATAATGGTGCCCTTCTTCCTTTACCGGGGTATTTCAGTTACGGGGTATACAGTTTTTAGAGTGTGTGAACTTACCGCAAAACGCCGTAAAGTAAGGAAACACTCTACTAGGAATACGCATCTCATTGTTAGCTGGAACTAAGACTTAAAATGCTCATCGTTCGGACTTTATTTTAGTAGTATAGTAGTTAGAATTGT
>BPTQ01000004.1:204522931-204795042 GCA_019973895.1 Chrysanthemum seticuspe | reverse complement strand
TTTTCTGGAAACCACTGAAAAGAAAACTTTAAAACCGAGTCCCTGATAAAAACTGTTAAAATCTTTGAACCCCCTGACTTTGACGTTAAAAACGTTTAAACTATACAAAAAGTAGACTAAAACTATAAAAACATGGTATTCAGCTCACCATATCCTAAAAAGTGAAGAGTTGGCTAGCCCGCAAGATTATGGCTTGTGGTAAAGGCAGTGGAAAATCCATAATTGGTAATCGACTCACCAAAGATAATATTGATAATTTATCTAAGAGTTGGCTAGTCCAGAGCAAACGGCTACTGGTAAAGACAAAATCAAATCCGTTGGAAGCTGGTGGTTTGCTCAAAATCACATGGTTATCGGTGTACCATGGTTCTTACTTGAACTGAAACATTTGGCTACTCCAGAAGTAATGGCTTTTGGTAAAGAGATTAAAATCCATTATGTTTTCTCAAATCATTGCTAGGGACTAGCAATATCTCAGTGTGGGGGATTGATGAGTGTGTAAATACTCATCATTTTTGTACAATATAAACTGCAAAATCATCTGAAAACACTCAGAAACACATCAAAATGATCAAAATATCACAAATCAGAGTTTTATGTGTTTTAAATACAAAAATATCAAAATCAGATGAAAAACATATCAAATTTGCAAAAATTGCAGTTTCAGTCCCCCAAGTTTCTAAAATTGTCAAAAATAGTCCCTGAGCCAAAATTTCAAAAGAAAAGTCACCAAAGGTCTTTTTAAAATCATGAATTGTCATATTTAGTCCTTTGGTGAAAAATCTAAAAGTTTTGAGAAAATTACAGTTTAGTCCCTGAAAATCCAAAAATGTTCAAAACTAATCCTTGGAATTTCACAATTGGCAATAAAAGTCCTTGGATTTTTGGAGATTGTCAAAACAAACCCTTGGATCATAAATTCAGAAAGTACATGTTTGGTCCCTGGGGTTTCAGTTTTACAAATTTGGTCCTTTGGTTTTGAGATATTACACTTGTGGTCCTTATGTATTACTAAGCCAAACCATTCGGACCTAATTACAACCCAAGCCCAAAACAAATACCCCCTGGCCCAATCCCTCAACCCGTTTTATACCCGAATCCAACCCAACCCTTTTTAATATTACCGGTCAAACCCATTTGAACACTCCCTTCCCTCTCTCCTTCACATGATACACCTTCCATCATTGCCCCAGCCCTGCAACTCCCTGGTCACACTCCACCTCTACCATCATCACCTACATCCCCCCTCCAAACACTAAGAGCCAAGTTAGCATTAAATGCACCCCATACCAACCCCACTCAAGCTACAACTGTTAAACTAAAATTGGCGCCAAAATTGCTTTAAACGGCTATGATCAATTGTAGTGATCCAATGGTCACTTTTTGTGCTGGGATTTATTCAGAAGGAGGAGAGAGACAGACTTGGGTGTATAAAAGGCCAAGAGAAGCATCAAAGAAGGAGTTTTAGTTTTAGTTTTTAAGCAATGTATGTCGTTTTATATGTTAACTAGTCTTAAGTAGTTTTAATCTGTATTTTCAAGCTTAATTGTATCAAATAACAGTACCCAAGTGTATTTCAACTTTCTTTAAGTATCAATCTTAAGTTCATGTTAATTTCCATCTTATGTGTCCACTGTTGAGATTTGTGTTTTCAAACTCACTTGCTTAAGCCTTTAACAACTCATTTTCAATCTCAAATAAGCTTATATAAGCTCATAAAAGCTTTCCATAAGCTCACAATTCAGTTTCACTCACTTGTGAACCTTGGTCAACAAAAGTCAACACGGGTACAAAAATTGAAGCAGAATGGATATGGGTTGATGCAGGCTTGGAATTGGGTTGAATAGTAGCTAGTTGGATTGGTTTGATAGGTTAGTGGTACTTGGTTCTCATTTTGCTAGCCATTGTGGCTTGGACTATTTGTAAGTCAAATTTAAGGTTTCTTGTATAATCTGTATTTGTAAGTGTAAATCTGTTAAAACATGGTCAATCAGTAGTAATTCAGCTATAGTAAGTTAGTTTGATCATAGTAACAAGTTGGATCTTGATTTAAACCTATTTTGTTGCATATCAGTGATCTAAGGGGTGTTTGGAATTACTGTTCTATCTGTCTTAAAGACTTGTTCAGTGGTTAGCTTCTTTTGTTTCATGTTTGTGTAGCCTTAGTATGGTCATTTGAATCAATAACTTGGGTCTGCTATGCTCTAAAAGTCAACATACCTTAAAATATGTCTACCTGTCTAACTGTTGTGGAATTTGAGATTGCAGTTCATCATTTTGTGTTTAAATATCATCAACATTGCTTGCATTAGGTTCAATACATCTCATAACATCAAAATCAGTCTTAAAATTGGATCTAAAGTTCACTTAAGTCAAAATCTTAAATATTTTCAAAAGTCAAAGTGCTAAAATCTGGTTTTAGGCTCAGATAGAAGGAATTTTCATGGCTTTAGTTTTTAGCCATTTTCAGTGAAATTTGGTACTTTAAAAACCTCATCTGGTCCAGTTACTTATTAGCATTTTAGTTGAATTCTATCAAATTTTTACAAGCTTCAAATCAGCTCCTCTCTCTGGCCAAAAGTGCCCTGCACCTCAGATCAGTGAATACTGAGTTTTACTCAGTTTTTGTGCAAAGTGCACAGAGCTCATAAGAGCTTTTCATAATCTGAATTTTGGTGAAATTGCTCTCAACCAGGTCTTTTACAAGTTCCAAGTCATAGATTTCACATTGAGCTTATTTTGAAGCTTCTGCATAAGCTTAAAGTAGTACTCAGAAACTGTTGTAGAACTAGAAACTCATAGACATCAAATCTGTGATCAGTGTGATTCTGTGGTTAAAATTAGTTAGGATTAGTTGCATTAGAGTTCTTATTGCATATTTGAGCCTCTGTAATCAATTGGTGCTTGTTGGGTCACTGTAGCTTATTTAAGTGCTTATTTCAATAAGCACTTGAAAAGCAGTTTCTGATTTCTCCACATAAGTGTCTGTTTTTCCAATTTTATTATATTCCTAGTATTAATTTAGACTTTTCCTGAAATTTTCAGATTTTTCTAAGTTGTTTAGCTATTTTTCTTAATTTAAATTAGTTTTTAATCATTTTTAATTAGCTTTTAATATAAAAAATTCAGAAAAGGTTCAAAAAAATAATTTTTCAATTTTCTTAAGTTTAGATAAATATAAAAAGTGAAAAAAGTAATTTTCCAGATTTTTCATAGTTTATTTGGTAATTTTTAGTAATTTAATTAGTTTTAAATAGTTTAAAATTCATAAAAAATAGAAAATTAATCAGAAAAATACAAAAATAGTTTTGAAAATTCTAGTTTGATATTTTAGACTTTTCCATTTCATAATTTTATTTTTCTAGCTTTATTTCCTAATTTCTTGTATTTTGGTTAATTATTAAATAGTTAAAAATAGTTTTTAATTAATAATAATTAGATAATTAGTGATAAAAATAGTTTTCTTTTTCTAAAAAGTTTCTTTTATCATTAGGATTGTAAAAATGTATTTTTCATATTTTTAGGGTTAATATTGTGTAAGTTTCACGTTTTTAATTGTACGTCGCGTAGATTTTAATTTCAGATTTATAAAAACATAAAAACAAAACATCATTGTAAAAATAGTGATAGCATTTATTTAATAGATTTTATCTTTTTAATCTCCTTTAATTTGCATTTAAGCCGTTGTAATTCGTTGGCTTTTCCTGTAGTTATAATCATAACCAAATCCTTTTTCCGTTCAAACTCCTCGATCACTAAACGTTTGATAAATCATTGCATAGCTCGCTGGGACATAACGACCCGGGGAAACATTGTACTCCTCAGATCTTCATTGCATCTGTGCTTAAGCTGTTTTAAGTTTCTTGCTTGCGTGAAAAAACTTGACGGTTTTGCGCAGATCAATGCTCATAAAAGAATTGGGAATGCTGTCAAACAAGTCAGAAAGAAAGACATCCTCCAAAGGAAGATGAATTTCTATGCTGATCAGATACAGTATATTCATGATGATCTCGACAAGATGCAAGAGGAAAGGGAGTATGTCCAGAAGCTCATGAAAGATGATCTTCAAGGAAAAATGGATGAAATGATCAAAGGATACACTCACCAGTTCCTTATGGAGGTCGTTCCGAATCTGACAAAGCAGATGTATACCAGACAACTGTATCCAAATCTCTTACATCTAGCCAAACAAGCCATGAAGTCAACTCCGATGAATTTAAGCATCAATCCAGTTGAATCTACAATCTTCTCAGATGATGAATTGGTGAACCGGCTAGTAGCACAAATGTCGAAACGCTCTGCAACGTTTGCCTCACACGAAGCTAAACTGTTTAAAGCTTTATTGGAATACCAACTCAGGTCCTCATTCCAAGAAGAAGTTGTTAGGCCCAAACGTTCAAGAGATGATGAAGACAAAGATCAGGATAAGGATAAAGAGCCCAAACGCTCAAAGAAGTCTGATGTATCATCCTCTATTCAGTACTCGATGCAACCTCCACCACAACGGAGTCTTGCACAACAAAGATCACCTCCTCATTCTTCTACTGATAAACATCAGGATTATGAGTTACCGCCCGAGACTCAGAAAACCAGTGATCACTTTGAGTATACGGGTGGTGACGATGAGGAAGTCCGTGAGCCCCTACAACAACCCACCTCTCCCAAACAAGTTAAGAAACCAGAATCCTCATCTAGGCCAAAACAAAAGACGAAGAAGGCGCCCATGGCTGACGTCGTATCATGGCTAGATGAAGATACAACACAGGAATTTGAATGGTTTTCTACACTTGTCAATTCCACTCCCTACCCTGAAGAAGGTCAAGATCTGGTAGACGGTAATACATTGGAGCACGCTAAAATTATGCAAGAAAAGTTCCATGTGAAGAAGATGACGAAATCCGAGTTGAGACGAATCAAGAATGAAGCTTTTCAACTGTGGAAAGATAGCTCAGAAAGTTCCATCGAGGTCGAATATCACCTTGAAAACATTGCTAGAGCTATGTCTAACAACATGGATTGGCTCAACCCAGAAGCAAACATCGACTTCACCAAACGGGACAACCCTCCATATTACACCGACTGGTCTAAACCACTACCAACAATTGGCCAACCAGATGAACCTAGGATTCCATTCAGATATTTTTTCAACAAAGACTTGGAATTTCTTCTACACGGTGGCGATGGATCAAGGAAATACGCTACATCTTTGACACTTCCATTCCCAGCAGCCATATACTCAAACTGCATAGCTATCGAGGAAAGAGCTAATCACTTGTTCTCCAACAAAGTGGAAGCATACGACCGAGATGCAATGTACGGGATTCATCATTGGCCGGAACGCCGAAGAATCCACTACAGAAGCTGCCAGGTTCAGAAGTCTCAACATGCAGTGTTCAGTACTAAGGATATCATTGCCATCAAACACGTTGATCTGTCGACCAAATGGGACTACACTTTTCTCAAGAAGATTGTGGTCAAAAGGCAAGATGAACGGGATTATGCATTCTCAGAAGCTGACTTTGAGAATTTGTCTATCAACGACATTGAAGACATGTACCTTGCCAAAGTACAGGGTCGCATGAGGCAATTTTCAACTGAAGTACAACGTGAATTCATCAAGTCACTGCTCATCTTCATCAGAAGCATAGTCATCAAAGAACGTGTAGAAGATCTCTAGCTAGCTGTTGAATCATATCAAACCCGTGTTAACTTCACTCCACCTCAGCTTGATCTTCCCGACATCAACCAGCTCTCACAATATACACTCATCAGCAAACCATTCGACGTCGTTTACAGCAGTGAACTTCAACGAAATTGCTTAATGGCGTG
This sequence comes from Chrysanthemum seticuspe, assembly GCA_019973895.1. NCBI lineage: Eukaryota > Viridiplantae > Streptophyta > Magnoliopsida > Asterales > Asteraceae > Chrysanthemum > Chrysanthemum seticuspe. Next base: position 204,789,213 of record BPTQ01000004.1, on the reverse strand, counting down.
TAGTGATCTTCACAAGTTTGGGGATCACACTTTGAAGATGGTTAGGGACGGATTGGCTTATAGGTTGAAGGATATACGTCAAAAGATTGGGTCTCCTAAGCGATGGAATTCTCAGGATCGAAGGGATGTAAGGAGGATCATCAAAATGATTGATGAAAGGTTGTTTCGAAGGGATCAGTTCAGAACATTGGAAAGATTTGTTGGTGGTCGACCCAGGATTAACATCACCGGCTATCAACGCCCTGTTCGCACTCCTGGCAACATCACTGCACTTCCTGGTACCCCTTGAACTGCTTCTTTCATTATAAATTTGGATGTGTGATTTATATATGTGAATGGCTTGTGCACACATAACAGTGTACAACCCGTAATTGTCAAGAAAGGACCCTGTGGTACGATCCAGTGCCACAATCCTTATAAAAGGAGCGAAAGCTTCTTACTTTTGAGTAAAACCTATCAAACCTTTCATTTTTCAAGGTTTTGCTCAAAAGGACAAGTACTTCTCTGTATGTTTTTCAAAACTTTAACCGTTTATATCACTTTTTGAGGGGGAGTACTTGAGTTAAAACTTTGTTCACAAATTGTTCATAGTGGTCATCTTCCCGCAACACTCGAAATGGTCATATTTATTCTCAACTATTCAAAAATAACATTTTATATGCCATTTTTGAGGGGGAGAAAATTATGTGATAAGAAATATGTTGTGTAAATGCAAATGAATCTTTGTGTAATAGACTTAACCAACGAATTGATGGTACTAAACTGTTAGTAACTCGAAAAGACTTGTCCTGGACGGGTAATAATTTCAAGCTAGTTCGCTAGTAATGTAAACGTTTCTCGCAAAGGACTTGTCCGAGTAGAAAGTACCATTCGAGAAACTCTTGGTAGACATGAACTTTGAAGGGTATGACAACCTTTCAAGGTTTGTCTACACCTTCAAGGTAGTTATTAGAGCTAGTTGTCACCTAAAAGCTGACAATGTAACTCTTTAACTATACAACGTAACCGTGTCTCGCGGGGGAGTGTCTATCTTGAGTTGATCAATTCAAAAGTGCGCGCTCTTTCCACACAGTGCAGATTTCCGTCAAAACTCTAAAGCACATGTGAAGGGGGAGTATTTCTGCTAAAAGATAAAACTCTCATAGTGGTTCAAACATGTTTTTCATTTACAAACCCTTTGAGAGATTTTCTTGAAAATTGGTTTTATGGCAACATAGGTTAGTCATGGAGTGATAAGGTGACTAAGGTTAGGAATAACCGTCCTATGATCCGCCAGAGCCGGAGGGATCTACCCAAGGACATCACAAATAGTTAGTACTTAGAAGTCCTTAGGTATAATTATAAAAAGGAGAAAATGAGAATCGGAGAAAGAAGGAGTTGAAGAATTAAAAAGAAATGCAAAGAAAAGGGTGAAAAGAAATAGGCCTCTAAATTATTCAACTTAGGGCAGACACCAGGTTTAATTCATATGCTACTGGTTGTCACTTAGTGACGCCGATATTGAAGATTAAAAGTCGTCATGGACCCAGTGACGCATGCACTAAACCTTAATAACCACTCAAGTTTCTCTCTACAGAAGCTTGTTTCATTCTCACAGGGAACCCTACATAAACTATTGGCTTTCTCTTAGAGATCGCTGGTATTGAAGAAGGAGACCCTCTCCCTAGTCTCCGCTCAGGAAAACCAAAACGCACTATTGAGTCTAGAGCCACGAGATTCATCAAAAGATCTCTTAGGTACACTTGACATTTCATCACTTGACGTTCAACAATAAGAATTTCAGTGGTACATTATCGAGTCCTTCACAGATCTTAGCAATCTGTCGAGAACATTTATGAGAGGTTCACATCTGTGATCCTCAGTGATTGAATGGAAACTCCTGCCAGGGTCAACATCAAACAGCCCTGACGGCAGGTCACTTCGGTAACTCCCCGTGGATTACGCTTAGTGTGTCTCAAACGGTCTACAGTCGTGAGGTGATGCTTCGGTGTACCTCAGCGACTCATCTGAACTGTAGATGTACTTCGGTACATCGCGTTATCTCACTTGTGGGACTCCAGTTCAGGAACGGCCTTTGTGAGAATTAGAGTTGTGTTTTCACACTATGCTGTTAACACTCTCGAAGTTCAAACTTGTAAGTGCCGGAATCCGCTTATTACTAACCGTTTGAAATGTTTTCTTCTTATGGAAGCTCCGGAGCGGGATGATCGTGCAGATTCTTCTCATGTTCACGCCAACATCATCACTAATGGAAGTTCTATCCAAAAGCAACACAACAGTCAGAATGATTCCTCGTCAAATCAAAGAATCTACAAAGTTAAAGACTTAAAGAACTTCATCAGTACTGAATTCCAACGTCAAAGAGCGTGTGAGCATGTTGAAGAATGACGTGGAGATACTGTAGCGGCGAAGCAGACCTGAGGCAGACTTGATGTAGACAACAACATACTATCACTTTCATCAAAAAGAACAATGATCAAATAACAAAGTTAAAGATGAAGTCAAAGCATAACTGTTCAAAGAAAACTATCTCTCTACACTGGGGAGATTGTTCGAATCAAGGCAATTCTTCTCACAAGAAAGAAGAATGTCAGAAGACGTCAAAGCTACTATTACATCAACGCCTTCACCGTTTTTCATCACCAACACTTGAGGGGGAGATTGTTGGAATCACTCCTAAACCATAAGTCAAGTGTTAGTTACTCATATGTAATAGGTAGCTTATTATGGCCTTTATGTTTGTTTAAGGTCAAGCTTATGTAGAAGGCCCATAAGCTTAGGCCCATGTCCAATAAGGAAAAGGGAAGGAGTGGGAGTGTTGCCCTAGCTCCTTGCCTATAAATACTCTTGTAAACCTTCATTTTAAGGTTGGTTGTTCAATATTTCTCCTTCACTCACTCCTACGCCTAAACCGTATTATTATCTTGTGTATGTGTGTGTTTGGTTTATTGTTCAATCGCCTCTCTCTATTAAGCTTGTGTTGTAAATCTAGTGACCTAACATGATTCATGACATATTTGATGTTAAAACTTGGATAAAACTACTCTATAGGCATACTAGTACTACCTATGGCTAAATTTCTTACGAGTAATTTATGAACTTTAGGGTTTTGTCTTACACGTAAGGGTTTTTACGCGTAAACTGTTTGATGAATATTCATGCCATGATCTGTTTTATAATGAATGTTAATGTTAATATTGATATTATGATGATGTTATTTCAGGCTTGCTACTCGTAAAACTCAAAATCAAGGTTGTTAACCATCTACGCATACGGATCACCTTACGCGTAGCAAGTTATGCGTAAGAGAAATCTTATATTACGCGTAAGGTTCTACAAAGGGACTACGCGTATCCTGTGAAGGATATGCGTAAATAGTGACCTCTACGCATAAGGTCTACTCTTACGAGTAAGCCTTACGCGTAAGGTTTTATATACGCCTACGCGTAAGCTTTACGCATAAGGTTCCCTTTTCCTACGCGTAACATTTCTTACGCGTAAGTAAGGATCCTACGCATAAGCTTGCGTCTACGTGTATACTTCTCCTGTTTACGCATAAGCAACCATTTCTACGCCTAAGCCTTGATCAAACCTTCATTATGAATTGTTACGCGTACAAACTTGTAAATAAATAAATCATAACGTCATGAAACCAATAATGTCACTAATAAGCTTAAACGTTTAATATGTTGTGAAAAATAAGTGATAACATAAACTTTAAAACTTAAAGTTAACTAACTCACGAAACTTATCACAACTTCATTAGACTATTGAACAAACAAGTGACTTTGGACTCGTAACAATCATTGACATTGTACATTCAATAATTAGACAATAAAACCTTCTGTTGACTAACATTATGTCTTTCGATATGTTGGTTCTTTTGGCTAATGTTATTTCAGATCAAGACATGGCTGTTCAAATGAATGTGGATGCACCAGATGTTCTCACAATGGCCAATATCTTCCCTAATGGCTATCCGAGGAAGATTGGAAAGAACAACCTTCGGGTTGACTTTGAAACCCTCACCTGCTCTGAATCTTCCTGTTTGATTGCTATGGATATTCTCAAGAATCATCCCTACCAGAACATGCTCTCACATTCTGCTATAGTACCGGAGATCTACATTCAACAGTTCTGGAATTCAATGCAGAGGATCAAAGGTCAAAGTGCAGTGACAGTGACGCTCAATCACAAACAAGTCACCATCACACATGCAGACTTACGGGCTGTTCTTCTCATCCCTGACATCGAGCCAACCGACTTCTATGCCACACCTGCTGAAGAGACAGTTTTACAATTCTTGATTGATATTGGCTATGATGAAGCTTCAGGAATTATCACTAAGCATTCTCATGTGGAGCTTAAGAACATTCCTCAACCGTGGAGAATTCTCTACATCATCATTACCAAATCTGTCTCTGGTCGTGATAGCGGCTATGAGCATCCCAAGCTCATAGAACTGCAAATTTTTTGGTCATTAATCAACATGAAGCACATCGAGCTTGAAGCTCTGATATGGGATGACATGATGTCATTTCTCAAAAATCTTGGCTCAAAGATTCCCTATGTCAGATACACTAAACTGTTGATCCAGAGAGCACTTGGACTTCATCCTGATATTCCCAAGAGGCTCAATGACCCCGACAATCACGACATGTTGACTGAGCATATTTTATCTGTCAGAATCAAGGAATCGTCAACAAAGAAATAGGGTGCTGTATTACCTGATCACCTTCTGTCAAACGAAATCAAAAAGCTCGAGACATACAAAAGGTATCTGGTAGCAGTGAAAGAAGGCAAAGTTGGTCATCTTGATGAGAAACCTTCTGGGACACCTACACGGAGAACCAGAAGAGGCAGTGCAGGGAGTGCTGCAAGCACTGAGAGTCAGAGGAAATTTCCCAAAAGGAATCCTCCACGTAAAAAGACTGTTCCTTCTAAGGAAGCTGGTCCTATTCCCATTCCAAAGCTTGAACCACAAAGAAAGCTAGTGGAAGAAAGCTCTGAAGATACACAATCGGACGAAGAGGTCTTCTACTCTGAATCTGCAACTGAAGTACCTCCTTCAGTAGCAAAACTCCCTGTCCACCAGCTATCCAAGGAAAAGGGAAGACTCCAGTACTTGTACCTTATGATGAAAGCTCAAGCTCAGATGAAGAGCAACTGGAAACATTCTACAGGAAGAAGTTTAAAATCGTTAGACACCTACAAAAAGCTAAAGAATTTGAACAAGATCAAATGCGTGGCCCCGGAGGGGTGGTGTCCACTCTTCACCAATTCTTGATGCGGTTAATCAACCCGATAAGGGAACTGGTGCCACCACTCTTGTGCAACAGCAAAAGCTTGTGGAAGACTCTATTGATTATAACATTGAGGAACCAGAAAAGGATAAGTTTGAGAAAGAAAAGACTGATGAAGAAGCCCAGGCTCAGATGGAAGTAAAAGCTAAATCTGGACAAGATAACGAAGGGAATTATGATGATTATCTTCTCAACAGTCCAATTCGTTCCAAGGAGGATACTTTTGCACCTCCAAAGGACCCTAAACCTCCTCATGTCTCCTCATCATCAGATTCATCATCTCATTCCTCACCACCACCATCTAAAAGATCAACCAAATCAACATCCAAATCAGTAAAGAAGCCAACTCGATCTTGGATTTCTCATACTCATAAAAGAATTGTGAATGCTGTCAAACAAGTCAGAAAGAAAGACATGCTCTACAGGAAGATGAATTTCTACGCTGATCAGATACAATATCTTCATGATGAGAATGACGAGATGAAAGTTGAAAGGGAGTATGTTCAGAAGCTCATGAAAGATGATCTTCAAGGGAAAATGGACGAAATGATCAAAGGTTACACTCACAATTACCTTCTTGACTTTGTTCCTAAAGTTACAAAGGAGTTGTTCACCAAACAAATCTATCAGAATCTACTTCATCTGGCGAAGCAGACTATGAAATCAACACCAATGCACGTGAGCATCAATCCAGTTGATCCCATAATCTTCTACGATGCTGAGTTAGTTGACCGGCTGGTAGCTCAAATGTCCAAACGATCTGCAACACTTGCCTCTCAAGAAGGTAAATTGCTTGAAGCATTGCTGGAATATCAACTCAAATCAGCATGCCGAGAAGAAGCTGAAAGGCCGAAACGTCCACGCGACGATGAAGATAAGGATCAGGATAAGAATGACGAGCATAAACGCTCGAAGAAGTCTGGTGAATCATCTTCTATGCAACCTCCACCTAAACGGACTCCGGCACAACAAAGGTCTCCTCCTCGTTCTTCTACTGAAAAACCTCTGGATTCTTCTGAGTTACCACCCGAGACTCAGAAAACCGGTGATCACTTTGAGTATACGGGTGGTGACGATGAGGAACTCCATGAGCCCCAACAACAACCCGCCCCTCCCGACAAAGTACAGAAACCAGAATCCTCATCTAAGCCTAAGAAAACGAAGAAGAAGGCGCCCAAGGCTGACGTCGTATCATGGCTAGATGAAGATAACACTGAAGAATTTGAATGGTTTTCTACACTTGTTAACTCCACCCCCTATCCAGCTGAAGGTCAAGATCTGGTAGACGGTAATACATTGGAGCATGCTAAGATACTGCAAGAAAAATTCTGAGTAAAGAAGATGACGAAATCTGAGTTGAGGCGAATCAAGAATGAAGCTTTTCAACTGTTAAAAGATAGCTCGGAAAGTGCCATCGAGGTTGAATATCACCTTGAAAACATTGCTCGAGCTATGTCTAACAACATGGATTGGCTCAACCCGGAAGCAAACATCGACTTCACCAAACGGGACAACCCTCCATATTACACCGACTGGTCTAAACCTCTACCGACAATTGGCCAACCAGATCAGCCTAAGATTCCATTTCGCTATTTCTTCAACAAAGACTTGGAATTTCTTCTACCCGGCAGTGATGATTCAAGGAAATATGCTACATCTCTGACACTTCCGTTTCCGGAAGCCATATACTCAAACTGCATAGCCATCGAGGAAAAGGCTACCCACATGTTTTCTAACAATGTGGAATTGTATGACCGTGATGCAATGTATGGGATTCACCATTGGCCGGAACGCCGACGAATCTACTACAAAAGCTGCCAAGTTCAGAAGTCTCAAAATGAAGTGTTCAGTACTAAAGGAATCGTTGCTGTTAAACATGTTGATCTTTCGTCTAAATGGGACTACACTTTTCTCAAAAATATCATGGTCAAAAGACAAGACGAAAGAGATTATGCATTCAGTGAAGCGGACTTTCAGAATTTGTCTCTCAACGACATTGAAGATCTGTATCTTGCCAAAGTACAGGGACGCATGAGACAATTCTCGACTGAAGTACAACGTGAATACATCAAGTCCTTGCTAATATTCATCAGAAGCATAGTCATACAGGAACGTGTAGAAGATCTTCAGCTTGCACTTGAATCATACCAGACCCGTGTCAACTTCACTCCACCTCAGCTAGATCTTCCCGACATCAACCAGCTTCCATAATACACACTCATCAGCAAACCATTCGGCGTCGTTTATCGCAGTGAACTTCAACGAAATTGCTTGATGGCGTGTAGAGATCTTCACAAGTTTGGGGATCATACTTTGAAGAAGGTTAGGGACGGGTTGGCTTATTGGTTGAAGGCGATATATGAAGGCATAGGGTCTCAAAAGCGATGGAACTCTCAGGACAGAAGGGATGTGCAGAGGATCATCAGAATGATTGATGAAAGGTTGTATCGAAGGGATCAGTTCAGAACATTGGAAAGCTTTGTTGGTGGTCGACCCAAGATTAACATCACCGGCTATCAACGCCCTGTTCGCACTCCTGGCAACATCACTGGACTTCCTGGTACCCCTTGAACTGCTTCTATTTCATAATATTTTGGATGTATGATTTATTATGACAATGGCTTGTGCACACATAACAGTGTACAACCCATAATTGTCAAGTAAGGACCCTGTGGTACGTTTCAGTGCCACAATCCTTATAAAAGGAGCGAAAGCTTCTTAATTTTGAGTAAAACCTATCAAACCTTTCATTTTTCAAGGTTTTGCTCAAACGAACAAGTACTTCCCCGTAAGTTTTTCAAAACCTCAACCGTTTATATCACTTGTTGAGGGGGAGTATTTGAATTAAAACTTTGTTCACAAATTGTTCATAGTGGTCATCTTCCCGCAACACTCGAAATGGTCATATTTATTCTCAACTTTTCAAAAATAACACTTTATATGCCATTTTTGAGGGGGAGAAAATTATGTGATAAGAAATATGTTGTTTAAATGCAAATGAATCTTTGTGCTATAGACTTAACCAAAGAATTGACGGTACATAATTGTTAGTAACTCGAAAAGACTTGTCCAGGACGGGTAATAATTTCAAGCTAGCTCGCTAGTAATGTAAACGTGTCTAGCAAAGGACTTGTCCGAGTAGAAAGTACCATTCGAGAAACTCTTGGTAGACATGAACTCTGACGGGTTCGACAACCTTTCGAGGTTTGTCTACACCTTCAAGGTAGTTATTAGAGCTAGTTGTCACCTAAAAGCTGACAATGTAACTCTTTAACTATGTAACGTAACCGTGTCTCGCGGGGGATTGTCTATCTTGAGTTGATCAATTCATAAAGTGCGCGCTCTTTCCTCACTGTGCAGATTTCCGTAAAAACTCCTTAGCACATGTGGAGGGGGAGTATTTCTGAAAATCTAAAACTCTTGAAGTGTTCAAACATGTTTTTCATTCACAAATACTTCGAGAGATTTTCATGAAAAATGGTTTTATGGCAATGGAGTTATAAGGTGATTAAGGTTAGGAATAACCGTCTTATGATCCGCCAGATCCGGAGGGATCTACCCAAGGACATCACAAATAGTTAGTACTTAGAAGTCCTTAGGTATGATTATAAAAAGGAGAAAATGAGAATCGGAGAAAGAAGGAGTTGTAGAATTAAAAAGAAATGCAAAGAAAAGGGTGAAAAGAAATAGCCCTCCAAATTATTCAACTTAGGGCAGACACCGGGTTCAATTCATATGCTACTGGTTGTCACTTGATGACGCCGGTATTGAAGATTAAAAGTCGTCATGGACCCAGTGACGCATGCACTAAACCTTCGTAGCCACTCAAGTTTCTCTCAACAGAAGTTTGTTTCATTCTCACAGGGAACCCTACGTAAACTATTGGCTTTCTCTTAGAGATCGCTGGTATTGAAGAAGGAGACCCTCTCCCTAGTCTCCGCTCAAGAAAACCAAAATTCACTATTGAGTCTAGAGCTACGAGATTCATCAAAAGATCTTTTAGGTACACTTGACATTTCATCACTTGATGTTCAACAATAAGAACATCAGTGGTACATTATCGAGTCCTTCACAGATCTTAGCAATCTGTCGAGAACATTTATGAGAGGTTCACATCTGTGATCCTCAGTGATTGAATGGAAACTCCTACCAGGGTTAACATCAAACAGCCCTGACAGCAGGTCACTTCGGTAACTCCCCGTGGATTACGCTTAGTGTGCCTCAAACGGTCTACAGTCGTGAGGTGATGCTTCGGTGTACCTCAGCGACTCATCTGAACTGTAGGTGTACTTCGGTACATCGCGTTATCTTACTTGTGGGACTCCAGTTCAGGAACGGCCTTTGTGAGAATTAGAGTTGTGTTTTCACACTATGCTGTTAACACTCTCGAAGTTCAAACTTGTAAGTGGCGGAATCCGCTTATTACTAACCGTTTTCATGTTTACTTCTTATGGAAGCTCTGGAGCGGACTGATCGTGCAGATTCTTCACATGCTCATGCCAACATCATCACTAATGGAAGTTCTATCCAAAAGCAACACAAAAGTCAGAATGATTCTTCGTCAAGCCAAAGAATCTACAAAGTTAAAGAGTTAAAGAACTTCATCAGTACTAAAATTCAACGTCAAAGAGCGTGTGAGCATGTTGAAGAATGACGTGGAGACACTGTAGCAGCGAAGCAGACCTGAGGCAGACTTGATGCAGACAACAACAACATACTATAACTACCATCACAAAGAACAATGATCAAAGAACAAAGTTAAAGATGACGTCAAAGTAAAACTGTTTAAAGAAAATAATTTCTCTACACTGGGGAGATTGTTCAAATAAAGGCAATTCTTCTCACAAGAAAGAAGAATGTCAGAAGACGTTAAAGCTACTATTGCATCAACGCCTTCACCGTTTATATTCTTCATCACTAACACTTAGGGGGAGATTGTTGGAATCACTCCTAAACCTAAATCAAGTGTTAGTAATTCATATGTAATAGTTAGCTTAATTATGGCCTTTATGTTTGTTATTAGCTTAAGCTTATGTAGAAGGCCCATGAGCTTAGGCCCAAGCCCATAGGAGAAAGGATGGAAACTAGGAGTGTTGCCCTAGCTTCCCTCCTATAAATACTCTTGTATAACCCTCACTTGAGGGTTGGTTGTTCATTTTATTCACTCCTTTACACCTTTACGCATAACCAGTCTAGCTTTATGCGTGTGTGTGTGTTTAACGTGTTCAACCGCCACTCTATCTCTTTCTATGTTGCTTGTGTTGTAAAACTAGTGACCTAACAAGTACTTTGACTTTGACAGCAGTACTTTGACTTCTTCTTTAGCAGTACTTTGACTTTGTCAATCTTCAGTACTTTAACATTCTTCAGCACTTTCATATCCCAACAATCCTCCCCTAACTTGAATTCTACTTGTTTGACTTCAAGTTCCTTTGTAAACTTATCTTTAGCAGCTCCATCTTCAAGGAAAGATTGTGTCTTTGTCTTTGGATTGTATCTTTGTAGACTCTGTGCTTATACCATCATTATCAAAGTATTCTTTAGAAATTATTCTTTACAGCATCCTTGATTAGTAATCTCTTTTCAGCATCATTCAGCAAGCTCCATCTTTTCAGCAACATAAGACAATTTGTACATTAATTCATTTTAAGTTTCAGTCTATTCTCATTACTTCCAGGTGTGTAAAATCCTATGAGAGGTGAATCATTGTAAATTTAATGGGTTTGAGTTCTCTTTACCAAAGCCATTAACTCTGGAGTAGCCAAATGTTTTGGTGTATAAGACCATGGTACATTGATAACCATATGATTTTTAGCAAACCATCAGCTATCAACAGATTTGATTTGTCTTTACCAAAAGTTGTACCCTTTTGGACTAGTTAGTTCTTTCATCTCTGGTGAACTAATTACAAAATAATAGTTTTTCCACAGCCTTTACCACAAGCCATTTTCTTGTGAGCTAGCCAACTCTTCACATTTACTGATATGGTGAGTTGATTACCATACAACTTATTAGCAAGTTGTCAACTATAAAACGGATTTGAGATATCTTTACCAGAGTCGTTTGCTCATGGATTAGCCAATCCTTTTGTAACCATGGTGGATTGATAACCTATTGGTGTTACCATCTCAAAAACCATTTATTTCATTTAAACCTTTTGTTTCAAAATATTTGTCACTTAACAAAAGTTTTTTCAAAATCATTAACTGGTTTAACGCTGCAAGCAGTACTTTGATGAAAGTACTGTTTGATTAGCAGTAATTTGAATAAAGTATTGATTTTTTCAAAAAGAATTTATTCAATTAAAATTTATACCAGTTATTCATCATCATCAGCCATAGTAGTCCATCTGATGAACAATTTGATGACCATTAGAGCAGTTTCATTATCTTCTTCAACTTCCATTCCATGCTCTAGCATTCTCCTCATAAGATCTGATGTAAGCGGATATCTTCTGTCTGCTAACATGTGAATCATAGTCCCATCTTCTAACTCTAGAACATGTACTCCAGATTCTTCAAAGAATCTCCAGCTGATAAACTTCCAATCTTCTTGGTTCTTCCAAATCTCAGCAGTGCTTTCCCAAATAGTTGTGAGATCTCCAAGTAAGACTAAACCAACTCCTTCTGATGGATTGTGTTCAAAATAATCTCGCACCAAATGATATAAATGAAATAAATCCACCCTATCTATTATGTGCAATAAATCCCATAGCATGTTGAACACCCTGAAGCTTTCATCTTCTCTGTGAAACATCAGATAACTTCCATCCTTTGATTCTACAACTTCAAAAGTAGTTATTGGAGATTTGTTCTTCTTCATTTCAGCATCATCCTTAGAATACTCAAATTCTACTATTCTTAAGTAATTCCTTAGTTCATCATCAGTATCAGACCTTAACTCAACTTTCTTTGATGGCTGTGTGTTTTCAACTTCAGTTGATCTTTTTCTTTTTAAGCTTTCTTTTCTTTCATCTTCTTTCTGAGCATCATTATCTTTATAGTCTTTGATACTATCAACTTGTTTCTGATAAGCTTCTCTAACAGCTTCATACAAACCTTTCATCTCAACATAATTCAACTTATTCAATCCAATATATCCTTGACCTTTTACATATGCCATCATTGCATTCCTTTGTTTAGCAAGATTTGGTCTTCTTGGTAGAGCAGAAACATGAATAGGTGACTTTAATGGTACAGCAGCTTCAGCATTCAATTCTTCTTGTAATTTCCTAGCTGCTTCTTCATTCATAGCCTCTTCATTAACAACTTCAGCATTTAATTCAGCTTGTATCTTTCTAGCTGCTTCCTCATTCATAGCAGCTTGAGCAGCCCTTATCTGTGCTAAAGTAGGCTTCTTTTTCTTCTTTGTCTCTACCAATTTACCTTTTCCTTTATCCTTAGGATCTATAGTAGGTTGAGAAGCTCTTGGTTGTTCTTCTTGCACTCCTGGAATGCTAACACCCCTTGGCTTTGATAAATCATGCAAGATTTCAGCAATGGTTTCATCATCATTTGCAGTATGTATAGGTTTGGGTGTTTCAGCTTCCTTTTCTGGTATGACAGTTGAAGGACAGCTTCTTCTTCAGTTAAAACAGTTGAAGGACCAGCTTCTTCTTCAAAATCTAACAACCTTGGAGTAATTAATTCTTGCCTGTAGGTTCCATGAAAAGCAGTACTTTGATCTTCAGTACCTTGAACTTCAGTACTTTGAACTTTAGTGCTTTCTTCCTCAGTACTTTCAATATTAACCTGCTCTTCAGTACCTTGAGGTGGAACATCAGTACCTTGAGGTTCAGCTTCTTCATTCAAATTCTTATCTTCCAAATTCCTCCCCAATTGGAATGAAGATGATTTTTGAACCTTTTTGCCTTTGGTTGTCTTCTGAAATTGCCTAACTGGCCTGCCTTGCCTTCTTTGAGACTTGACCCATAGACGATGATGTTGAACCAATGGCCAGACAAACTTCTTGAGTCTTCTAAACTTAAGCTGCAACTTCTTAATTTGTGTAGCCTGATCTTCAAAAGATTTCTTCAATCTTGTCAATTCTCTGGATAAAGCATAGTTGTTTAGAGTTGTATCCTCAGGCTCCATAGTTTCTTCATCTCCTCTAGATGGTGAGTGTTCTTCTTGTTGAGAATCATGAACAGAGACTGGTGGAGATGGTGGAGGTGAAACTGCAACATCTTCTTGAACTTCAGTACTTACAACATCTTCTTGAACTTCAGTACTTTGCGAAGCAGTACTTTGTGATGTAGTACCCTGAGATGCAGCACTTTGAGAAGCAGTACCCTACGTAGAAGCAGTACCTTCTCTGTCATCGCCCTCTGCAACCTCATCTCTGATAGCTTGAACAAACCTCCATCATAGAAGTGGTTAGTGGAGTGTGCCTTCCAGTGAATAGATCACTTTTCCTAGCCATAAAAGTGAAAATCTTGGCTGGTTGCACCACAACAGGTAGTAGATCAGTAGGCTTTGGTACATCAGCAAGTTGTTTGTTCAGGAAAACTTGAATAAACCTTGGATACATCAACCATCTTGATCCATGTGAGATGTGTGAGAGCATACCATCCAGGATAAGCCTTGAAAAGTTAAAAATTCGATTTGTAGCCAACCCCACTATAGCAGATGCTATGTTAGACCCAAATTGCTCCCATGATGTACTTTTAGCACTAATACAATGAAGCAAAACATGAACTAAATACTTCCAGTGGGGACAAAATAAGGGTTTCTTGAATGTTTGTTCAGTTAAGGACCCTTCATACCCAATGTCTCTGAATGTATCCCAAATCAGTTGCTTATCAAAACGAACAGCCCTTTCTTCATCATCAAACAATAAGTCTTCACGAATAGAGGCTTCAGTAACCTTCACAGTTCTCCCAGCAACTTTAGCTTGAATATACGAATCATCATTCTCCATATGAACCGTAGCAGTTGCCCAAAATTGTTGAATCCAGGGCTCAATGATATCTGGTTCCACTAAAAGTGCATAACTAATCGGAGACCCAGTGAGAAAATCAATGATATCATGAAAGATCACATTAGCTTCAGTCTTTTCTAAATTCGCTACCATGTTGTGTTTTGAAACTGTATTACGATTTGCCATTGATGATATGTGAACACAGAAAGTGATATGATGAATAATATGGGTGAAAGAGAGAGAATTATGGAAAAGATTATAAGGTATCAATATGAGAGGGAAATTCGGAGAGTAGTTATTTATAGGTGAGATTTAAAAAATCACAGCCATTAATAACTAAGTTACCGTTAGTAGTAGTTACCCCTCAATATTACCGTTCGAACAGTACTTTGATAAGACAAACAGTTCTTTCCACGTGTGCAGTACTTTCCAAAGCAGTACTTTGCAAGCAGTACTTTCAGAAAAAAAAAAAAAAAATACTTTCCCATTCTCCTCTTTACAATAGCAAATGCATCAAGTAAACATGAATTTCCTCCCTTCAAACAATGCATAGGACTATACTTACACTAAATAGTTCTCCCCTCGAATGTAGCTCAGTAATTAATCATGCCAATGCTTACCACCAAGTGATTGAATCTTGAAACATCAAAGCCTTTGGTGAGTAAATCAGCTACATTATCATCTGTGTGAACCTTGACAACATTAATGAGCCTGTGCTCATAACAATCTCTGATGAAATGATGCCTAATCTGAATGTGCTTGGTCTTGGAGTGATAAACAGGATTCTTCACAATGCAAATCGTACTCTCATTATCAATGTTGATAGGAGTATTCTTGAAATTGAACCCATAGTCCAAGAGTTGATTCTGCATCCACAAAACTTGTCCACAACAGCTTGCAGCAGCCACATATTCTGCTTCAGTAGAGGATGTTGATACAATAGTCTGTTTCTTACATTGCCATGAGACTAATCTCCTTCCAAGATATTGGCATCCTCCAGTTGTTGATCTTCTATCATAGTTATCACCTGCATAATCACTATCTGAAAAAGCTTCTAAGTAAAAAGGTGAATCCTTTGGATACCACAACCCCAACTTAGGTTGTTGTTTCAAATAACTAAAAATCCGTTCTACTGCATTCATATGAGAGACTTTTGGTGAGACTTGATATCTTGCACATAGACAAACAGCAAACATAATATCAGGCCTAGATGCAGCGAGGTACATAAGACATCCAATCATGGATCTGTATAACTTGACTTCAACAGGTTGTCCATCTTCATCTTTGCCCAATGAGTTGATAGATTTAATAGGTGTAGTAACTGGCTTCATAGCATCAAAATTGAACTTCTTAAGTATGTCAGATACATACTTGTCTTGACTTATGAAAATTCCCTCCTTTGACTGCTTAACTTGAAGTCCCAAAAAGAAAGTTAACTCACCCATTGAACTCATTTGAAATTCATTCTGCATCAGCTGCTCAAACTCCTTAACCATTGACTGTTTGGTAGCTCCAAATATGATATCATCAACATATACTTGAACTAACATGATATCCTTCTTGTCTCTCTTGATAAACAAAGTCTTGTCAATAGTTCCCCTTCTGTAACCATGTTGCAATAAGAAAGTAGAAAGCCTCTCATACCAAGCTCTAGGTGCTTGATGAAGGCCATAAAGAGCCTTAACCACCTTGTAGACTTTGTTTGGATGTGTAGGATCTTCAAAACCAGGAGGTTGTTTAACATACACCTCCTCTGTAATCTTGCCATATAAAAAGGCACTCTTGACATCCATCTGATAAACCTGAAATCCCATATATGATGCAAAAGCAAGAAAGATTCTAATGGCTTCTATCCTTGCTACAGGAGCAAACACTTCATCATAATCTACTCCTTCTTCTTGTCTGTAGCCTTGAGCTACTAACCTTGCCTTGTTCTTTATGACATTCCCTCTTTCATCTCTCTTGACTCTGAACACCCATCTTGTACCAATTACCTTCTTTCCATCAGGTAGATCACATAGTACCCAAACTTCTTGAAGTTTAAATTGAAGAAGTTCTTCTTGCATAGCTTCAACCCAACTCTCTTTAGATAATTCCTTAGCTATATTCTTGGGTTCTTCTTGAGAGATAAAGCAAGTGAACAGGCATGTTTGATGATCCTTATGATTTAACCTGTTTTGTTTATAAACAAAGCTAAGCAAAGCATTATGTGGTGTAGAAAAGCCCTTAGCTTTGTTTCTTGTCATTACTCCAGAAGTAGAAGGACCAATGATTTGATCAACAAGATGATTCTTATGAATTTTGTGGAAAACTAGAAGGGGGGGTTGAATAGTTTTACCAATTAAAATTTCCTTTTAAACTATTTAGATCGACTTATGTCAATCTATTTGGTTGTGTGTGTTGGATGTTGATAAACAAGCATATAAAGATATGTAATGAAAAGATAAGAGTAAGAAGCACAAAACCACAACGCGAGTATTTATAGTGGTTCGGCTACAAGGACACCTTCCTTGCCCTACTTCACTCCTCGAGTCACCTACTCGAGAGTTTGAAACACTACACCAATCTCCTTATGGCGGAGAAGCATTCACAACGTCGCCTACCCTTTTTCCGGTGCTAGGCTAACCACCGGGTTCTTTCACTCCAAGGTGAACCAAACCTACACAACGTCGCCTACCCTTTATAAGGTACTAGGCTAAGTACCTAGTTCTTTCACACCAAGGTGAACTACAACTTCACAACGTCGCCTACCCTTTATTAGGTACTAGGCTAAGCACCTAGTTCCATTGTAATGGAGGAACTACTACCACACTACACCAACGACTAATCCCAAAGGAGATCTACTCCTTTACAACATCATCAAGGATATCAATATCCTTGGATCTAATGCTAGTCTATCTAGTACATCGAAACACACCATATCGAATGTACATCTATGGCACCTTTCACTAATGCCTATGACTAGTTCTACAAGACACCTTTCACTAATGTCTTGTGTCTTCACTTCTAAGCACCTTTCACTAATGCTTCTTGTCTTGACTTCTAAGCACCTACCACAAGTGCTTATGCTATAGACGATATATACCCTTCACTAATATCTTCGTGTTGACACTTGAGACATCTTTCACTAATGTCTTCAACACTACACTTCTTTGAAGAAAGAAAGGAATCATCAACAAGAAGACTTCAGTAGCCTTGATGATGAGGAAGCTTGGCAACTCATGGACTTGAGCTTGCTCGACTTCAAAGGTGGTGATCTTGCCTTTAAGAGGAACCTAAAAGATCACAAAAAAACAAAACTACAAACATAGATCTCTTGGATATAAGGTTAGTGAGATTTAACTCAGGGAGAAAGTGTGTTAGAAAGGGGTGAGAAATAATGAAGAAATGGCTCACTATTTATAGAGGAAAAATCCTACTGTTCCCCGGATCCCACGGATCCCTTCCACAAGGGATCCGTCTAGCGTTAAGCTAGGGATCCGTGGAACGCTCCTCTTTGACCATGGGTATTTTGGTTATGGGTCATGGGTTGAACCATGGATCTTTGGCTAGATACAATGTATATTTGAGTGCAATGCACTTAGTCACTTGGGTATGGGCTGATCCATGGGTTATGGATATTATCCATGTATGATATAAGCATGATGTCATGCAATGGGTTATGGGTCAAGATCCATGGGTTATGGGCTTTGGGTTGTACCCAACTACATTCAATGTATTTGCCCAATGGGTTATGATACTTAAGTTTCTACCCATTTATATTACCCAATATACTACATACTAGTTATGTGTATATTTTATCCAAATATGTAAACACTAGTTGTTGTACATATGTATTACTTAAATCATAAAATCACTTATACTTGTTTTAGTGTTTTATGTAAAAATGTGAATATGTTAGAAACTATTAGTTCAAACCATTTACGTATTTTATTTGTTTCGTTAATATGATTTTACGTTTGTTATCGACAAAACATTAGAAGATCGTAAAATATAAATAAACGTTTTTACGGCTTATTTGTATTAACAGTCTCCCTCTTTTTGTTGATGACAAAACATAAAATTATTTTAAGGAAAAGCTAAAATTCGTAAAAGTTTTGAATTTGTAGTTTTTACTTTCTTCTCCCCCTTTTTGTCGAAACAAAAAGTGTTCGAAGGAAAGTAACACATCGTTTTTAAGAAAAACATGTGAAAGAAGAAAAAGTAAAAATAAGTAGAGAGCAAGTAACGGGAAAGGATCTCGTCTTTTACTCCCCCTTGACGAGTCCATCCCTATGCAAGGGCGTCAAGTAAGTGATACTAATCTAGTTTGTTTGCAAATAAGTTTGCAAAATATTTCGTCTAAGAGACGAGTGTGCTCCCCCTTTATTATTGCAATTTTGCAAGGGGATGTCACGAAATATAAACCTAGTATTGCAAGTAATTTGCAATGTATTGCTTTGACAAAAAGCTCCCCTAGCTTTAGGATGTCAAAGTCTTCATGTGTAAATTGAATAACTACAAAACAAAGGTTAGAAAGCAAGTATAATTCACAATATCCTGCAAATGTGGTCCAAGTTAGTAGAAAATAGCTTTCTGTCTCACGGATCCCGCGGTTCCCTCCTAGTAGGGATCCGTCTAGGCAATTCTGAGGGATCCGTAGTAGCTGATTAATTTCAGCAACGGTGATATAACAAGTAATGTTATCACAAAAATGAGATATGAATACAAGGTAATCATATGCTCAGAAAAATAACAAGTAGCATGTAATTCCATTTAATAAAACTAGAGTTATGATATACATGACTCTAAAAACTAAGAAAATAAAAGATACATGACTAGGAATTTCTAAACCAACTATCGCTTGATGCTAGGACACCACTAAAATCTTCTAGCTCAAGTTTTGTTTAGGTTTAATCTCGTCGAAACGTTCGAGGAGATGATAGAACATGAAACGCTGGTCTTCTCGTACTTCATGTATCAAACTTTCAACATGTTGACAATGATAGCAATCTTTGTCATGGCTAGGTAGTGGTAGTGGAAGAAATGAAATGGCTTGATGCGAAAGATCAAGTGAAGCGGCTTGTGGAGCTTCAAACGATGGAGGGATTGGTGGAGGCGCATTTGAGAATGGCTCGACCAAGAATGAAGGTGGTGGTAGAGAAGTGTCAACTTCCATATGGTTGGGTGGTTGACTTTGATCATTTCTCATAATCCAAATGGGATTATATGATGGAAACGGCGAAAAGGAAGCCAGAGCAAGTGTTGACTCAACACCTTGATTTTGAACCATTATTCCTCCTAATGAGGAGAATGTTGTCGGCGGAAGCGGATGAGACGGCCTAGGAGGCAAGTCCTCTAAATTGTAGAGGTGTGGTGATGATAGTGGGGATGTAAATGAAATAGCTCTAGGAACTAATAGTGATGGTTTAGTGGAGATGATATTGTTTGGCCTAGGAGGTATGGTGGTGTTTGGCATTGGTAGTTTTGTGGGTACTATCCTTTTAGGAATTGGTTTGATTGGATGATGAAGGATCCTATCATTTGTTGGCTTGACCGGAGATGATTTGGTTAAAGAGATTTCGTGTATAACACGCGCCTTTTTCATGGGTGGTTCTTTGGTGGATAAGTTACTACTTGGGGTTTTCATCATGATGAGATGATTTCAAGAGGTTGCAAGAGCTGAAAGTTAGGATGAGAGTGATGACTATGGAGGTTCTAACAAAGTGGTTTATAAACTAAGAGATTTGGTGTGGGACCTTAGTTTTATCAACCTTATCACTTTACCAAGCAAACCCAACACGTATACAAGTATACCCACGTGAAACAAACACAAACAAAGCTTAGAAATAAGATGAGAAAGATGGTGACTTGATGTAATATTCGTG
This sequence comes from Chrysanthemum seticuspe, assembly GCA_019973895.1. NCBI lineage: Eukaryota > Viridiplantae > Streptophyta > Magnoliopsida > Asterales > Asteraceae > Chrysanthemum > Chrysanthemum seticuspe. The sequence continues at coordinate 204,769,124 of BPTQ01000004.1, read as the reverse complement.
TATGTGAGAGGATAAGATAAACACAAGATGTTGTATATTTCAAAGGAAAACACACACACACACACTTTCAAGCACACCCCTCAAATGACCATTTGAGGGGTATTTATAGTACTAGTGGTTTGTTGCCCTAAAGGCTTTCTATGGGCTTTTCGTGGGTTTGCAATGGGCTTGGGATGCTTAAGCTTATACAAGGCTTAGCATACGCGTAACATTTAATCAATTAGATTAGCCCAGTCCACGAGCCCGTTGACTATTCTATCACGATATCTAACACACATTATAAAGTTCCTATATGTGAATGACCATCACTTCTAATAAAACTATAAAGGCTAACAATCTCCCCCTAAGGGGTGGTCATTCAAACGATGCTCCACTTGATTAGGTCTCTACTTTTCTTGAGCTAGGACTTTGTGTGTAGATATTGAATAGTCTTGATTCTTTGTTCCTTCATGCTTTGTGATCAGATAATGTGGTTGTCTGCCATTGTCAACTTCGTTGGTTAGGTGTATCCACGTCTTTCTCCACCATGCTCACACTTCTATTTGTCTTTTGGGTTTCCAATGATGAAGTTCTCGAGTCTTTACACTTTGTAGATTCTTTGACATTGACGAAGAATCATCTTTAACTTTGAGTTGCCTTTGATTTTGATGAGAACTTTCATGTGTTGTTGGTATGAGCATGTGGCGAGTCTGCACGATCCATCCGCTCCAGAGCTTCCATAAGAAGAAAACATAAAACAAGTTAGTAAAAAGCGGATTCCGGCACTTACAAGTTTGAATTTCGAGGGTGTTAACAGCATAGTGTGAAAACACGTCTCTAATTCTCACAGAGGCCGTTCCTGAACTGGAGTCCCACAAGTGAGATAACACGATATACCGAAGTACATCTACAGTTCAGATGAGTCGCTGAAGTACACCGAAGAATCACTTCACGACTGTAGACCGTTTGAGACACACTAAGCGTAATCCACAGAGAATTACCGAAGTGACCTGCTGTCAGGGCTGTTTAATGTTGACCCTGGCAGGAGTTTCCATTCAATCACTGAAGATCACATATGTGAAACTTCTCATAAATGTTCTGGCAGATTGCTAAGATCTGCGTAGGACTCTAGAATATATCACTTGAGTTCTTATTAATGAACAACAAGAGATGTCATGTCAAGTGTTCCTATGAGATCTTTTGATGAATCTCGTGGCTCTAGACTCAATAAGTGCCTTTTGGTTTTCCTGAGCGGAGACTAGGGAGAGGGTCTCCTTCTTCAATACCAATGATCTCTAAGAGAAAGTCAATAGATTATGTAGGGTTCCCAGTGAGAATGAAACAAATCCTTTTAAGAGGAATTGAGTGGCTAGAAGGTTTAGTGCAGTGCGTCACTGGGTCCATGACGTCTTTGTCTTCAATACCATTGTCAACTAGTGACAACCAGTAGCATATGAGTTGAACCCGGTTTCTGCCCTAAGGTTGAATATGGAGGGCTATTTCTTTTCACCCTTTCTTTCACTTTTTTTTTTAATTCTTCAACCCCTTCTTTCTCCTTTCTCACATTACTCCTTTTTTCAATCATTCCTAAGGACTTCTAATACTAACTATTTGTGATGTCCTTGGGTAGATCCCTCCGGCTCTGGCGGATCATAGGACGAATTTCCTATCCTTAGTCACCTTATAACTCCATGACTGTCCTATTGTTGCCATAAAACCATTTTTCTTCAAAGTCTCTCAGAGTGTTTATGATAGAAAACATGTTTGAAACACTCCGTGAGTTTTATATTTTCAGAAACACTCCCCCTTCACATGTGCTTATAAGTTTTGACAGAAATCTGCACATAGAGGGTAGAGTTCGCACTTTTTGAATTGATCGACTTTAAATGAACTAGACCGATTCGAGACACGTTTACATCACTAGAGAACTAGCTTGAAATTATTACCCGTCCTGGTCAAGTCATAGAAAGTTTCTCGAGATGGTACATGATTGCTCGTCAATTCATTGGTTCCGTCTGAGTCGAGCTCATTTTGAGATTCAAACAACGATTTTGATCACATTTTAATCACGTCTCCTCCCCCTCAAAAATAGCATATATGTGATATTTTTGATATCAACGGATTAAACAACATTTTAGAATCTTTTGGAGAGACAAACGGATTTGATTTAAGCATGAATTTTGGAACATTTTTGTTTTATACTCCCCCTATAATAAAGCATAATCAATTAAAGGGTTTTAGAGGGAGTTATCTTGAGCACAAAGAATTTTGAAAGATTTTGAAAAAATCTTTTTGAACAATCTTGAAAAGGTGCTCAAGATGATGATGATTTCTCACCATTTTTAAATTTAGTGCACTGAAGCGTACACCAGTGATTTTTCTATCAAAGCACGAGTTTTGATTTGAAAGTAATCAAAAGTCATCATTTCGGTCCGGGTTTCGTACTGATGTATACGAAAGCCATTATTGAAGAAATTTTGAGAAACGACATGTTTTAGAAAACAAATTAAAGAACTCTCGCTCAAGCATCTGTACATGCCCGTATCATTGTTGAATGACATTTCTAGAAACTTACAGAATATCGATTATACAAGAGACATGTCGTGGAAGAATATTTTTGGATTTTTGATTTTATATTGTTTTTGTATTTTTGAAAGATTTTATATTTTTATATTTTGCTTTTGTTGGTTTTTCAAATTTTGTATTTTGTTTTTCAAAAATATTTACAGCGAAGCTTTTTGGAAAATCATTTTCAAGAAGATTCGAGAAGACGTTCTAACTCCTCAGGGGTTAGGCTTCGCATTCCAATTCGGCGAACTAAATACTCAAACCCTTCTTTTGGAAGGGCTTTCGTTAATAGATCGGCGAGTTGGTAATCAGTCTTCACGAAGAATAATTCAACAGTACCATTTTCGACGTACTCTTTGATGAAGTGATAGCGGACTCTGATATGCTTAGTCTTTGAGTGATGAACAAGATTGCATGATATGGCTATGGCACTTTTCGAGTCACAATACATAGGTATTTTATCGAAAGTAAAGCCATAATCTGTGAGTTGTGTTCTCATCCATAGAACTTGAGCACAACACGCAGATAGAGACACATACTCAGCTTCAGCGGTTGACAGTGCAGTGCAATCTTGTTTCTTTGAAGACCAGCTGACTAGCTTTTCACCCAAAAATTGTGCTCCTCCAGATGTACTTTTTGTTGTAACTTGATCACCTGCGTGGTCCACATCTGAAAAGGCAATAAGATCAAATCCGGATTCCTTCGGATACCAAAGTCCCATGTGAATGGATGTCTTCAGGTACCGAAAGATCCGTTTAACCTCTTTGAGGTGCAGTTCGGTAGGCTTTGCCTGAAACCGTGCTAATAAGCAAACAGCAAAATGAATATCGGGACGACTAGCAGTAAGATACATGAGAGAACCAATCATGCTCCGATATTTCTTCGGATCAATAGGTTTCCCAAACAAATCGGCTCCAATTTTTGGTGATGTTACCATTGGTGTTCCGACCGAGTCACAGTTATCCATACCATGATTTTTCAAAATCTCAGTTGTGTATTTAGCTTGATTTATAAAAATTCCACGAGGGGACTGATGTATTTGTAAACCAAGAAAGAATTTTAGTTCCCCCATCATGGACATTTCAAATTTGCTTTTCATGAGATTTTCAAAATGTTTTGAAAGATTCGGATTAGTGGACCCAAAGATGATGTCGTCCACATAAATCTGAACAATCAAAATGTCGTTTTTGCATTTTTGTGTAAACAAGGTAGGATCAACTGTTCCTTTGGTGAAATTGTTTTGGATAAGGAAAGAGGACAGTTCGTCATACCACGCTCTCGGATGTTCCATGTCTATGAAGCCTTCTGGATGACTCACGTACACTTCTTCTTTCAGAGTTCCATTCAAGAACGCGGTCTTAATGTCCATCTGATAAACCGTGATGTTTTTGTGAGCTGCATAGGCCAAGAATATCCTGACTGCTTCAAGTCTAGCTACCGGCGCGAATGACTCTTCAAAGTCTATTCCCTCTTCCTGTCTGTATCCTTTGGCCACAAGACGAGCTTTGTTGCGAATTACAGTCATTTCTTCATCCCGTTTGTTCTTCCATAACCATTTGAGATCGATGAAACGAACGTCAATTGGTCTTGGAACCTTTTCCCACGAGTCATGTAGACGGTATTGAAGAAGTTCCTCCTGCATTGCTTCTATCCATGCGGGATCTGCCATTGCCTCGCGAATGTTCTTTGGCTCGATATTGCTAATTGAGCAAAGGTAAATGCACAAGTCGCAATCGGTGGCAAGTTGGCGTCTCGTCTGAATTGGCCTTGAAGGTTCACCAATAACTTGTTCAATTGGGTGGTCTTTTGTCCACTTCAGAGTAGAAGGATACCGTTGGTTATACGTATGCGAGTTAGATGGTTCTCGTAAGTTTGAAGAAGATTCAGCTGATTCCGTAGCAAACGGGTTTTCAAATAAGTCTTCATCTAACGTTGCATCGTTTCGGTTTTGGTTTTGCTCATCAACTGCTGGTAGAACAGGTGCATTAACTTGAGTAGAAGTAGATGATGTTGATGGATTTGGTGCATTGGTTTCGACCGTTGTAGATGCATCTTCTGTTGGTGGTGGAGGATGATTTTGAGCGGGTGCAGCGGAATGATGGTTTGATGCATTTGTCAAAGTTCCACCATAGTATTCATCGAACATTAACTTGAAGAAATTCTCCCATTCTTGTTCTTTAGGATTGTCAAACGAAGTTGATTGAGCTCTTTGAGGTACGAGTCCTGAACTGATGTGTCCAGACGTCTGTCGGTTTAGTGCGGGTTCTAGAGCGAGTCTCTTAGAAGCCATTTGTGAAAGTTCGTCAAATGTCACATTCATCGTCTCCATGATCCTCCTTAGCCTTCTGTTATACACCCTGAATGCCCTCGAGTTATCTGAATATCCAATGAAGATTCCAATATCACCTTTTGCTTTCAGTTTTCCAAGATCTTCTCTGTCATTCGTAGGATAGCACAAAGCGCCAAACACGTGAAAGTAAGAGATATCAGGTTTTCTGTTGTTCACTATTTCATATGGGGTTTTATTGAATCTTGGATGGATGAGGGATCGGTTCTGAGTGAAACAAGCAGTGGCAACAGCATCAGCCCACAGAAATAACGGTGCACTAGAATAGATTAGCATTGTGCGAGCAGCTTCCACAAGAGTTCTATTTCTTCTTTCAACTACCCCATTCTGTTGTGGAGTTCTAACAACTGATGTCTGATGAGTAATTCCAACATCTTCAAAATAAGTTCTTAACTCCTGATTTGTGAATTCAGTGCCGTTGTCTGTTCTTACAACTCTTACTGGAGCTTGAAGAAGTACTTGAATGCGTTTTAGAAAGGTGATGATGATGCCTGGTGCTTCATCTTTTGATCTCAGAAACTTAACCCATGTATATCTTGAGTAATCATCGACGATAACAAGAATATACTTTTTCCCGTTAATGCTTTCAACTCTCATTGGGCCACATAAGTCCATGTGCAACATATGCAACTTTGCTTCCGAACTAGGTACGGATTTGGGTTTATATGATGCTCTTTTGCTTTTTCCTTGTTCGCATGATGGACATAAGTGATCCTTGGTGTATTTGAACTTTGGAAGTCCATTGACGATGTTGTCTTTGGCAAGATTGTTGATGGTGTCGAAATTGAGATGGGATAACCGTCTGTGCCACAACCAGGACTGTGTTCCAGATGCTCGTGTCATAAGACATATTGGTGATGAAGAGGCCATTTGGTTTATGTCGATAGCATACATGTTTGTATCACGATTCCCAGTTAAGAGATCAGTGCCATCCAAGTTTCTAACGAAGCAAGCATTTTTTCTAAAAGCAACCTCTAAATCTGCATCACAGAACTGCCCGACTGAGAACAAATTGTGTCCCAACCCTTGGACATAGTAAACCCGAGTGATTAAATAATTTCCGAAAGGTAGATCTCCATAACCCATGATAGCTGCTACATGATCATTTCCGAAACGTACGGTTCCCATGAATTTCCAGACGAAATTGATCAGCAGCTTCAGATTCCCGGTCATGTGCTTGGAGCAACCCGAGTCGACGATCCAAAGACATATTTCGATAACCTGCCAATCACAGAAGAAGAAGATTTTGGAAACCGTTTCGATTTTGGTTCCTTTGGGTTAGAGGTAAAATCCTGATCACACTCATAGAAGTCATCTATTGGTAAGACAGGTGCATCACTCATTCTTTCATTCTCGAGTGTGAAAGTTCTACCCGTTGGTTTCCAAATGTCATCCCTAAAGTAAACATTATGCTCCCTATCAGTAGTGTAAAGCCTAAGTCTCGCGACTAGTCTTCCTATTCGTTTAGCATAAGTTCTTTTGGGTGCATTCTTCTTAACAGGCTTAACAATCTCATTCTTAGAAACACAATCATCATGAACATTAGTTAAAGATTTCTCGCAAGTTAAACAAACAGATTCATTAAACTTAGCAGAGTTCAAAGGTTCATTACATTCAGATGAAATGTCTTTCTTATTACAAAGCGGTAAATTCCTAGGGTGTTCTTCTACTTTCTTCTCTTTATTCAAGCGACTACTCTTAGAGGCAAGCGAGACTCTATTGTTCCTTGTATTGCTCTTAGGCTTTAGTCTGCTGCTCCTAGAGGTGCTTCCTAGTCCTGTAGAAGGTAAGGCACACTCATTAGGATTCACATTTTTAGCTAGAGAAGTGGTTTCAGCTTTCCTAGTCTCTTTAGAGTGCTTTTCTAAACTTATGTCGTTTGATCCATATGTTTTAGATGTGGAGGCAGACGCATTAGTGGTACTCATCTTAAAAAGTCCAGGTGCTAAAACTGTTGGTTTCTCTATAACCGCTTTTCCATTATCAACATTTTGTTTAGGTAGGGCAGGTGGAGTGACTGGTTTTGATGAAACATTTTTCTCATTGACTTTTGGAGGGGGCATAGAAACAGACATTTTTGGTTTAAAAACCGGTTTGGGAACATTTGCTTTCTCCTCAGTCAATGGTTTTGTAATCACAGTTTCCACTACCTTTCCTTTTTGACTTTCCAGCTGAGCCCTCAAAAGATCATTTTTTGCTTTCATGTCATTGTAGGCACGCTCATACGACAATTTGTCATACTTGCATTCCTCAGTTTTACGATCAAGTTGTTTAAAATATGAGATATTTTCTTTTTCAAGTTTCTCAAGTGCTTTTTCATATTTTGAAACAATTTCTGAGGTCTCAGACTGGAGTCTTTCATGATCTTCAACAGAATATGTTTGCAAAATGATGGACATAATATCAGTAGTCAGAACATCTTCGAAGAGAGAGTCATTTAAATTTTCCAAAACTTTGATTTGTTCAACACAGTCATTAGCTTGCTTTACCAGGGATTTATGGTCCTTGACAAAGTCAGTTGTTTCTTTCAAAAACGCTTGTTCAAAATGAATTACCCTTGCACTGATGGCATTCAGCTGAGGGGCAATTTGAGTTTCAAAAAACTTTCTTTGTTCTATGCCAAAACTAGAGAACCAGTTGTTAGGTGTAATAGTGGTTTTAGTTTTAACAGTGTCTTGAAGATCCACAATTCTAGTTTTCACATTGTCTAAAATACTTCTCGCATCACTTGTGTTAAAAGGATTGTTTGAAGACATTTGTTCAATGTTCGAAAGAGAATTTGAGACAACAACTGGTTTTGAAACAGATTTTGAAACAGATGTTGACTCTTTGTTTGAAACACTTGTTGTGATGGAGAACTTTGACTTTTCTTTTTGATTAACAAAAGTAATTCCGTTAATTTTGTTCCATTTGTTATAATCAATAGGTTTGATTTCCGGATTCTTTTGTTTCATTTTTGATCTACTCTCCTCAGATAGTTCTAACGTTTCAAGAGAATCACGAACAATAATGGGTTCATGCAAAACATTTCCATTGTTTAACACATTCTTAGATTTCTGAGCTTTCTTGAGGAACGAAGAAGGGTCGTTACCAAGTGCCATTCTATTATTAGTATGAAAACGTGGATTTACTTGATTAGAAAGCATCTTGATTGTTTGAGCAGAATGACCCGTTTTAAGAAGCAAATTTTCCAAAGTTTGGATTTTCTCATTTTTATCAAGAATTTCATCAAGAAGAGAGTCTTCTCGTTTTGAAAAATCAGTAATCAACTGCTTCTTCTCTTTTTCAAGATTAGAAAACATTTCTTTTTGTTTAGAAAGTTGGTTATTTAAATCAGAAATTTCCTTGTTTAAAGATTTAATTTTTAAGTTCAAATTCACATCAAGTGTGTTATACTTGATTTGCAAAAGTTGTTCTTGAGAAACCAAATTTCGATAACCAATTTCTTATTCTGATTCTTTGTTTTTCTGAAATTCAAAGGCTTTTGCGTTCTCCTTGTAACTCTCAAGCTCAGCGGTCAATTTGGCATTCGCGGCCTTAACATCGCGATTGACCTTTTTAACTTTCTCAATTTCAATGCCACAGTTGTTGATTAATGATTCAAAATAAGCACGTGTTTCCTCATCAGTCTCAGTATTTTGTGCCACACAGTCTCCACTAGGATCCACATCTGGAGTCTCAGAGTTAGTATTGCTACAACTCGGATTGTCCAGGTATGTATCATAAGTAGGTGCTGATGTCACAGAATGTTGTTCGTTATGAGTAAACACATCAAATATGACATTGTTATAGCATGGATCAATGATTGGTACCTCAGATACTACGTTGGTGTCATAGACAGGAGGTGAGTCTGACTCCGTGTCATACTTAGCTTCCTGAAGATTTGCCATGAAGATGCAATTCGCATTGAGTTCCTCGAGGTCTTCCAATTCATCCACAATAGCGAAAAAGTCATTTTCCTCAGCACTTAACTGTAACCCCGCTGCTTGCTTATCTGCTAACAAAGCAGCTTTTCGAAGAAAATCACCAGTCTTCTTCTGCGGTTTAGTGGGACAGTTTCTTGCCATGTGACCCACTCATTGACAGTTATAACACGTAACCTGATTACCCTGATTCACATTTCCATAATTCCCAACGACTGGAGCTGCAACATTCCCATTCTGATTTCCCACTGCTCTATTCCCAACATTCTGACCCATCTGATTACCCTGATTCGGAATCGCCTGATTACCCATGCGAAATCCAGTAGCATATCCCTGTTGATTCCCAATAACTCCAACCATTTGACCTTGACGACCCATATTCACACCCGGCTGTGCAACTTGCCTGTTGCGAGTGTTTGATGAAATCCTTTGGTTGTTGTTAGTTGGTGTGGAATAGCGACCTCTGAATGCTTTACCCAAGAATGCAAATGCTTGTGACAAAGCTTCTTCTTGTTCTATTTCAAGATCAGTGATTCCTTGTTCCTGGTAATGTTGTTGTTCAGGTGGATAGTTTTGTTGTTGAGGGATGTATTGCTGCAAGTTGTTGTTAGTGGAAGATGATGAAGGTTGTTGTTGTGTATTCACTGGAGTTTGAGTCTTTGCAATGAGTGCCAATGGATCATGATTCTTTGCTAATCTTTCTTGCCTGACTTCATTCACTTCAGCTTGATTTTGTTTCAGAAACTCGTTGAGTTGATCAAAGTTCACTTGATGTAAGTCTTTTGTTTGGTTGACAATAGTGACATATCGTCCCCATTCTTCTGGTAGATTGTTCAAGAACTTGATGTTGCTCACGATAGTTCTGGGTGTCAACTTGTTTCTGATCAGCTCATTCATTAAAGTGCAGAACCTTCCATAGTAGGATTCGATGGATTCTCCTGGAGTAGATGTAAACTTCTCCCAAGCAGTTAGCAACTTGTTCTCTGTGTCTTGTTGACCAATTTCTGTTCCATGACAAAGTCGTCTAACACGTTCCCACATATCAAAAGCAGTTTCACAACTGTCTACAGCAGCAAAGATGTCTCTTGGTAGACCCAGTTGGATAATATGAATTGCCATGTCATCTGCTTCGACTTTCTTCTGATCCTCTTCAGAGTATTCCGATTCTTTTTGAAGACGAAAAAATGGTGGGGTGGGAGGTGTTGCATCAGCATTTCCAGGGTCTTGGACTTGTCGAGGTATGAAGGGTCCATCCTGAATGGATTTGATCATCAATTTTCCATTAGGTTTTGTCTTGATGTAACGAAGCATTCGACTTGTCCATTGAAGATAGCCACCTTTTTCCAACATAGGAGGACGGTTTTCGGCACCGGCTGCATGAATATCTTGTTGAGTTGCCATTGATGAAGGTATGATCTGATAAAGTTGATGTAGGATCGATTCAACGATAAAGGAGTTGTGGTTGATGATGATTAAGCTCGGTTGAGGTGATTCTGAAAGTCGTACTCGTAACCTTGGTTCTTAAAAAATTTTCGCCCAAAATTTGAAATTCACTATAAAAATCAATTCTAAGGTCGTATGAAAAATTTGAGTTATGACAATTTTGACGCCAAATTTGACCCGAAAAATTTGAATTTAGGCACAAAAATTTGAATTTTTGACCAAAATTTTCACAGTTAAACCAAAATTTGAATCTCGCGTAAAAATTTAACGTTTAGTCTCCTCAAAATTTTAAATTTTACTCAAGATTTCCCGCCAAAAATTTTACTCAAGATTTGACCAATTTTTTTTTTTTTTTTTTTTTTTTTTATGCGTAGAAAGAGCTTAGGCGTAGAAACAGAAGTTACGAGTAGGATAAGGTTATGAGTAGACGAGGCTTATGCGTAGGATCTTAGGCGTAGGATTCCTTAGGCGTAGGATCTTATGCGTAGGTTTAAAGTTACGAGTAGAAAAAGTTATGCGTAAGATTTATCTTATGCGTAAGGAAAACTTAGGCATAAGAAAAATGCTTATGCGTAAAGTATTCTACGCGTAAGTCGAAACTTATGCATAAGATTAGGGTTTTGCCCAAAAATCCTTTACACTATCACAGTGTAAGAGATATCCAAAAGTCGAAGTGTTCCACACACTTATCCAAGTGAGGGAAGCACTGAGTAACAGTTATAGCACGAAGATTCTTCACCAAAAAGTTACGAGTAGAAAACTATGCGTAGTTGACTTTCTTACGAGTAGAACTAGGGTTTTGACCTACTTGTAAAAAATTTTCAATGATTCAACCAATTTCTCTTGCACAGAAATCCTTAAAAACACTCGAATAACCCAAAAATGTTAACCTTTTTCACCCAAAGTGCTTAGAAAAGTTACGAGTAGAAATGACCAATAAACCAAATACGAGCTTAAAACTTAACCAAAACGCGTAAAGCTTCGAACTTTTTGCAAAAAACTGAAACTTTAGCACCAAATAAACCTTAAACCACAAGAATATTAAATTTTTAAGTGCAAAAATTAAAGCTTTAAGCTTTTCAAATATGTAAAACGTGAGTACCAAAACTTAACGCGTAACCCTTCAAAACAAACACAAACACTCCTAAACCATTGTTAGGCGATTGATACCAATTGTGGGACTTTAGTTTTATCAACCTTATCACTTTACCAAGCAAACCCAACACGTATACAAGTATACCCACGTGAAACAAACACAAACAAAGCTTAGAAATAAGATGAGAAAGATGGTGACTTGATGTAATATTCGTGTATGTGAGAGGATAAGATAAACACAAGATGTTGTATATTTCAAAGGAAAACACACACACACACACACTTTCAAGCACACCCCTCAAATGACCATTTGAGGGGTATTTATAGTACTAGTGGTTTGTTGCCCTAAAGGCTTTCTATGGCTTTTCGTGGGTTTGCAATGGGCTTGGGATGCTTAAGCTTATACAAGGCTTAGCATACGCGTAACATTTAACCAATTAGATTAGCCCAGTCCACGAGCCCGTTGACTATTCTATCACGATATCTAACACACATTATAAAGTTCCTATATGTGAATGACCATCACTTCTAATAAAACTATAAAGGCTAACATTTGGCAAGTGCATTTAAGCCTTAAGCCACTAGGATTCATTGGAATGTGATGATTAACATGCACAAGAGTCAACTTCAGAGGTTGTACTGATCTAGGAATTCATTTAAGATGAGATGGAGTGTTTGAGTTAGGAAGATGAGTTGAAATGATTGTTTTAGCAAGATTTGACATAAACTGTCATCCGGATCCCACGGTTCCTTTCTCATAGGGATCCGTCTAGGCTAATCCTAGGGATCCGGCTTTCAGCAGTTATGAAAGAGTTGAAATGATGTTTCTAAGATCTAAGACCTATATCATCTTGAGTGTTTCAGTCCTCCTAAGTGTTTTAAATTAAGGGGTGCTTGAATACTTGAAGGTAATGAATGATGTAGCTAATGATTGTTATTTATGGAAGGATTTGGAACTTTCAAGAGTACCAATGGATGAGCAAGGATGACACTAAAGATTTAGAGTGTCAATTGAAGCTAAATGATCCTAGAGATCAGGTTTTGTCTTAGGATAGTGTTTTGGAAAATATCCTAGAAGCTTTGAGATGGAAAAACTAGATTTTGATCAACTTTGATCAATTTTGAGATGAGGATGATTTATGATCAGTTTTGTCATAATCGAAAGATTTCTAAAACTAGATGTGAGGGATTAAGTAAAAAATGAAGTGTGAGTTTAAGAGCGGAAGAGTAATGGATTAAAAATGAAATGGTAGATCTACAAGCTTCTTAGAGTGAGATCTAGGTGAGTTATGTAAAAGATCAACCTATTTTGATAAGGACTTAATTTGCCTTAAGACACTATGTTTAGTTTAGTGTGAGGTATTCTAAGAATATGGTTGAAATATAATGCTTGCAATTGCATTTTCTGTTTGCCGGATCCCACGGTTCCCTAAGTGTAGGGATCCGTCTAGCATAATCTTTGGGATCCGCCTATCTGCTCAGCAGGACCTTTACTAAAGGTATGCAATGATCTTGAAAATGCATTATATCTCAAGGATAGTCTAAAAGGAGTTCTAATACTAAGATATCAAATGTAAGATGTTTTATTTCATGAAGGAAATTGGATTACATTGATAGAGCACGAATAAAAGAGAATTTGATCCTATTTTGGAATACTAATAGGTTTCTTGAGTGTTTTCACTAGGAGGATCATTATGTGGTGGATGAGTGTTGGTGGAATCAATAATGAAGAAAGTCTTCATGAGAGATATGTTTAGCGGTTCCATCATCTTGTTCACAAGTACGTACAACGGACTTTGAAATTGAGGATGGAAGTGCATAACATTATGATAGAGGCGTGTCAAGAACATTCCATAAGGGATGAGTTTATTCTTGGAGCCTTGAAGATTTGCAATTCGCCTTGCGAAGAAGTAGGCGAGATTGTATGGTTGTTGTGTTAGCAAACAGTACAACATGTGAGCACAACAAGCGGGAAGAATTTCTCGATTTCCCGTAAGACTCCAAACATTTTCACGTAGGATGACTGCAAGAGGCTTGTACTCTTCTCGGATATCCCTTGTAAAGATAATGTTTGGATCGGAGTAATATGGTCGAGATTTGCATATCATGCGATTTAAATCTTCCGGAGAGGGTATGTGTGAACAATATGGACTATTTTCTTCATGAAAGTTGAAAAGAGAATCAAGAGACCAATCTTCGGTGAAGGCACATTGTCCATGATTTAGAATCCGGAGGATGTGAGCAAAATGCCCAAGGGTTAGAGTGAACTTTTGGTTTTTGATATAAAACCAAAGAGATAGAGAGCGATCCTCGTTACGAACGAGTTCGACTTGACAGAAGAATTCCATTATAAACCTTGGACATATCTTCTCATCGATTTCAAGAAGACATTCTAGTCCTATGGCTCGGAAGGAGGTAGTGATACCTTCTTCGAATTGTAGAGAGGTGTCTACAATACGTCCTTTATGGAAGTGACGGGTTTCGAGATTGTTGAACCCACGGACATGATTGCCAGGTGTGTTGGGCTCAAGAGAGATGTTAGGAGTGTAGACGCTAGTGAGTGAAAAATCAAACTCGTATTCATGCGTCATAGTTGAACCTATAGAAGTGATGGGTTAATAAGAGGTGATGTTTATGGTCAACCAATAATTATCTAACGTTTTTATTAGATTTTTATTAACAATGGTTTTTAAACAAGAAAGACACTTGACTCACTTATTGTTTTGACATTATAGTGGAGTATTACTTTTACAAAAATGGTTTTTAATTTTCATGAAAAAAACTGTTCTCCAATAGGACGGATCCCACGGTTCCTTTTCAAAAGGGATCCGACTAGTATAACTTCCGGGATCCGTGGATCTGTAGTAACAGAAACAGATTAGATAAAAACGTAGGTTTTATATTTTTATACCACGAGAAGTGTTTTATCCTACATTTTCTTTTAGCATGCATTCATGACTTCTAATGTATCACGAAGGAATATGAAACATATAAATCACAAGAAAATAAATAATAACAAAGATAACAAGATTATTAGTAATATTGCATTTCAATGCTAAGGCTGATACAAAGGATTGGGTATATGATCCCAATATAGATTAACAACACAAAGTAAATGTCTCCATATGTGAACTTCATCATAGGGAACACAAGTGCGATGAGTGTTAAGGCGATGAGCACGAGTGCGATGTAAACCATGTTGATGACCGATCTTCTTGGTTTCGGTTGAGATGGAATGAGGAGGAAGATGAAGTTTTTGAGTGAGAGGAAATTTTTGAAATTGGAAGATTTGAAAATATGAGGATTTGATAGATAGGTCGACGGTGGGAGTTTTTATAGGGAAGGAGGAATTTTTGAAATTCGTGTTTTTGTTTTATTATTGAATTAAAAGAAAGACAAAACATAAGTTTTATATACCACGACTTTAGACGAGAATTAAGACACGTATGTAAGAAAAAGGCTTCCTAATGAAGCTTCATGTAAAACATGTAATTTGCACAAAAGATAATCATATAAATACCTAAATAGGTATACCTAATTATCAAGCAAAGTAAAAAGAAAATCATACCTCTAGCGCACTTAGGAATGTCTTTACAAATGACACAGCAAATGTCACTTAGACTATTCCTGCTCCTTTGCGTTTAAGATACCTTCTTAAGGAAGGTATTCTTGTTACCAAGCGACTCCTAAAGCTTGGTGGGTATGAGCTTTGACTAATCAACATGACAAAGAAGATTAGTGCAATTAAATGAAAAAATAAATAAGAAAAATGTTGTTTATCATATCAACATCCAAACATATAGTTTTAAAAGACATGGTGTTTGTTTTTATGAAAAACCTTCTTTGTAGTTTTCAATTAACCATAGATCGTATCAAGTTTTTAAAGTACAATATACTTCAAGAAACTTGGTAACGAAGCTCTGATGCCAATTGTGGAAAACTAGAAGGGGGGGTTGAATAGTTTTACCAATTAAAACTTCTTTTTAAACTATTTAGATCGACTTATGTCAATCTATTTGGTTGTGTGTGTTGGATGTTGATAAACAAGCATATAAAGATATGTAATGAAAAGATAAGAGTAAGAAGCACAAAACCACAACGCGAGTATTTATAGTGGTTCGGCTACAAGGACACCTTCCTTGCCCTACTCCACTCCCCGAGTCACCTACTCGAGAGTTTGTAAACACTAAACCAATCTCCTTATGGCGGAGAAGCCTTCACAACGTCGCCTACCCTTTTTCCGGTGCTAGGCTAACCACCGGGTTCTTTCACTCCAAGGTGAACCAAACCTACACAACGTCGCCTACCCTTTATAAGGTACTAGGCTAAGTACCTAGTTCTTTCACACCAAGGTGAACTACTCCTTCACAACGTCGCCTACCCTTTATTAGGTACTAGGCTAAGCACCTAGTTCCATTGCAATTGAGGAACTACTACCACACTACACCAACGAATAATCCCAAAGGAGATCTACTCCTTTACAACATCATCAAGGATATCAATATCCTTGGATCTAATGCTAGTCTATCTAGTACATCGAAACACACCATATCGAATGTACATCTATGGCACCTTTCACTAATGCCTTTGACTAGATCTACAAGACACCTTTCACTAATGTCTTGTGTCTTGACTTCTAAGCACCTTTCACTAATGCTTCAAGTCTTGACTTCTAAGCACCTTTCACTAATGCTTCTTGTCTTGACTTCTAAGCACCTACCACAAGTGCTTATTCTATAGACGATAGATACCCTTCACTAATATCTTCGTCTTGACACTTGAGACATCTTTCACTAATGTCTTCAACACTACATTTCTTTGAAGAAAGAAAGGAATCATCAACAAGAAGACTTCAGTAGCCTTGATGATGAGGAAGCTTGGCAACTCATGGACTTGAGCTTGCTCGACTTCAAAGGTGGTGATCTTGCCTTTAAGAGGAACCTAAAAGATCACACAAAAACAAAACTACAAACATAGATCTCTTGGATCTAAGGTTAGTGAGATTTAACTCAGGGAGAAAGTGTGTTAGAAAGGGGTGAGAAATAATGAAGAAATGGCTCACTATTTATAGAATAAAAATCCTACTGTTCCCCGGATCCCACGGATCCCTTCCACAAGGGATCCGTCTAGCGTTAAGCTAGGGATCCGTGGAACGCTCCTCTTTGCCCATGGGTATTTTGGTTATGGGTCATGGGTTGAACCATGGATCTTTGGCTAGATACAATGTATCTTTAAGTGCAATGCACTTAGTCACTTGGGTATGGGTTGATCCATGGGTTATAGATATTATCCATGTATGATATAAGCATGATGTCATGCAATGGGTTATGGGTCAAGATCCATGGGTTATGGGCTTTGGGTTGTACCCAACTATATTCAATGTATTTGCCCAATGGGTTGTGATACTTAAGTTTCTACCCATTTATATTACCCAATATACTACATACTAGTTATGTGTATATTTTATCCAAATATGTAAACACTAGTTGTTGTACATATGTATTACTTAAATCATAAAATCACTTATACTTGTTTTAGTGTTTTATGTGAAAATGTGAATATGTTAGAAACTATTAGTTCAAACCATTTACGTATTTTATTTGTTTCGTTAATATGATTTTACGTTTGTTATCGACAAAACATTAGAAGATCGTAAAATATAAATAAACGTTTTTACGGCTTATTTGTATTAACAAATTTTTAATATAGGAGTCTGTGGAAGTTCATAATTTTCATCCAAATTAGTGAAATCAGCATCTTCATTGGTATCTGAGAAAATACCTTCATTATCTAACTCATCATCAGTATCTTCTAAGCCAGGCATGGTTGGATCATCTAAATCATCCAAAGTACTGTCAATAGGTGCAGCAGTACTTTGATCGAAAGTACTGTCACCCAAAGTACTGTGAGTGAACTCTGCAGTCTTGTTCTTTTTCTTTGCTTCCTCATAAGCTCTTCTTTGTTTATCATCATAAGAATGTGCTATAACATCTTAAAAAAGCATCTGATTAAGTTCATCTTAAATAGATTGATCCTCAGCAGACAATGAGGATTTTGGTTTATCAGTACTTTGCTTTGGATCAACATGTATTGGTTCTTCATCAGGAACAACATCAGGTCTAATATGGACTCCATGAACAACATACTGTAAATCTTCTCCATTGTGCACAGGTTGATTTTCTTCTCTAACAGGTACATAATTCATAGGAGTCAAAACTTCAAGATCAAACATCCAATCAGGACCTTTACCCTTTTGATTGTCTTGATCTTTTAAAAATTCAACATGAAGACAATCTTGAACCTTCTTGGTGACTCTGTTGACACTCTAAAGCCCTTGCTGTTAGTACAATAACCCAATAAATATCCTTCTTCTGACTTGCCATCAAACTTTCCCAGATTATCAATTGTATTTAAAATAGTTAGAGGGCATCCAAAAGGCTTCATAAAATGAATGTTGGGTTTGTTGCCCATCAGCAACTCATAAGGTGTCTTCATCTGTGGTTTGGTGACTGATACTCTGTTAAGCATATAGCAAGCAGTACATACAGCTTCAGCCCAGAATTGAATAGGTAATTGTGAATCTGCAAGCATAGTTCTGGCTGCTTCAATCAAAGTCCTATTCTTTCTCTCTGCAACACCATTCTGCTGTGGTGTTCTTGCAATGTTGAACTCCCTCTTGATCCCTTTGTTGGCACAAAATTCATCCATAAGCTTGTTCTTGAATTCAGTCCCATTATCACATCTAATACCTCTAACCTTGAGTCTCAGTTGGTTTTCAAGTGCTATTATAAGATTATGAATAGCATCAAAAGTATCATCTTTAAAACCCAAGAAAAATACCCAACTAAATCTACTGCAATCATTTGTCACAACTAAGCAGTACTTTTTCTTGTTTAGACTTGCAACAGAGACAGGTCCAAACAAATCCATGTGTAATACCTCTAATGGTTCTCTAATAGTCCTTTCCTCAAGCTTCTTGCATGAAGCTTTATGTTGTTTACCCTTCTTGCACGCCAAACATCAGTGATCATTCTTGTAAGTCTTTGAAGGTAAACCTCTAACTAAATTTCCTTTGACTAGTTTGTTGATATTCTTGAAATTTACATGGCCCAATCTTCTATGCCACTGATGTGTTTCTTCAGATGTTGCTTTTGCCACTAAACATGTGGCTCTCCCAAAAGAGTGAAGACTCTTCATATTCAGACTGTACACATCATTAGTTCTTGGTACTCTAAGTACTACCAAGTTATCATCAACAGGCTTGAATTCAGGGGAAATGATGAGACATTCTGTGTCAGTGAATAACACAGGATGCTTTTTATCACAGATTTGAGAGACTGACAATAAGTTGAACTTGACCTCCTTCACATATCTAACATTCTCAAAATCTATACACCCTGCTTTGATGGTTCCTTTTCCAGTGATTCTTCCTCTATTGGGATCATTCCCAAATGCAACTCTTCCTCCACAAATAGATCTAAAATCTAACAGAATCTCCTTGTCTCCTGTCATGCTTCCAGAGCAACCACTATCCACAATTAGATGATCTTTAAGCTCCTCTTCTGGGTTGCCCTGTACAAAGATACAAAAGTTACTGTCTTTTAGGAACCCAAGCCATTACTGACTTGTGTTCCCCTTGTGGAGTAACATACTCAAATTCCTTGAGTATGTAATCTTCACTGTTTTTGTAGACAGAATCAAGCATTATCTTTTGTTTTAAGACTTGTGGTGGATTTTCAGCAAACTTTCTTTTTCAACAAAAATCTCCTTTTCTTTTTCCACAAAATCATCTTTATCAAAAATCTCTGTTTTACCAGTACTTGTTGAAAGTACTGTTTGTTCATCATTAGTACTTTCCTTTTTAACCCATTTAGTTTTAACTTCTGGTGTAGAGTCCCTTGATCTAGCTACTTTCTTGGAGTTGTAACGCCTTCTAGATTGATAGTAATTAGATCTCCTAGGGCTCCTATTCCAAGAGGTGTTAGGTGAATACTGAGCAGTACTTTGAGAAAGTACTGTATTTTGCTTATCAGTACCTTGGAAAGTGTTTGAAGGTACTGGAGGTTTTGAAAAAGGTCTTCTCTGGTGAGGGTACCTATAGTCTGGTGAGAAGTTTCTATGGTTAACCCTATGTGAATAATTCCAAGCTGGTCTAGTCTCCCTTGGTTTTTGGTTGACAGTTCTGTTCTTGGGGAACTTACTTAGGTACTCTGAATGTAAGTCACAATCCTTAATCAAATGATCAGGACAAAAACAAACAAAACATAGTTTTTTATCTGTAATTCCAAAATTTCTTCTGCTATGTGTATGACCAAACCTATCATGTCTTCTAGGTGAATGATGAAAACTGTTTTGACCAAAATTATCCCAAAAAGGTTTAGCAATGTTGTGAAAAGGTTTTCTTAAAGGTACTGCTGAAGGTGTAGCAGTACTTTGAGGTAAAGCAGTACTTTGAGGTGAAGGTACTGCTTGGCTTTTAGCATCATCTACCTTAGGTTTCTCAACTGTTTCTTTTGGGGTTTCAGACCTAGATTGACCAATAAGCTTCTTTCTAAACTCTAAGCTGTCTACACCAAAACGAGAAACATCAGGCCTAAAAGGTTGATGACTACCAGTGGGATGAGGGACAGCATGATAACCTTTGTCTTTCTTATATACAGGAGGGGTTTCACTAATTGAGTCCTCATTACTAGATGTGTCTACATAATTAATGAGCTCATCATCACTAGTGGTTATATCCTCACATTCATCCTGATCACTAGGTGGGTTTTCTATGCTATTAAAGTCCATACCAAAACCAAGGCCAGTTTTAATGTAAGCTCTTCTCTGTTTTTCAACATAACTAACCTGAGAAAGACCAGATTCTTTCCAGGCATCGAACTTTGCTAACAAATCATCTCTCTCCTTAGTCAGTTTCTCAATTTCAGAAACTTTACAATTTAACTTCCATTCACTTAGTTTTAACTGATAATCCTGTTGTTCATACTTTTCTGCCCAAGCCATTTCATTATGTTCATGTGTTATTATTTTGGCTTCCATCGACTCTAAAGTAATTTGATAACCTGCTACCTCAAACCTAGCCTTTATACAGTTATCTCTTTCAGCCACATAACTATTCAGTACTTTTTGATAAAATTCATGAAAATTGGAACATACCTCAGAGATAGGGGTGAACTTGGTGAAGTAGCCATCATAGCAAGTAGAACAGGATCATCTTCACTTTCCATGCTCCAATCAAAGCTTCCTAGACAATCTCTGGATTCCAAAGCAGCATGTTCAGGTTCCTCATCAAAAGCTGTGCTCCAATCAAACTCTGCCACTGACTCCTCCACAGCTACCATAAAATAGGTTACTGGTTCATCATCAAACTAAGCACTCCAGTCAACCTCTGATAAACTCTCTTGAGCAACCAAAGCTTTTGTTTCAGTAATAGGAATTTCTTTTAGCTCAAGCTTTGGTTTCTCAGTCATCCTGTTTGCTTGATATTTAGCAAACCTGCACTCCCTTGCAAAGTGTCCAGTCTTTTGACAATTGAAGCATTCAATTTTGGATTTGTCAAAAGTAATTCCTTGTTTTGGTTTGAAGTCAATGCTTTTCCTGTCTTCTTCATATACTTTTTGATCCTTGCAGTGATCATAGCAACTTGCCACCTGATATCAATTTCTTCAAGAGCATCCTCTTCAATATGTGAGAGATCTTCTTCATAAGTGACAGGTAAAGAAGCTTGCTGTGCAAAGAAAGAGCATACGACTTCATCTGAATGGAGGGTATGTGTTGGTGTGGGTTGCTGAGCAAAGGTGGGGGTAGAATAGGCAGCAGTACTTTGAGCAACAGTACTTTGAGTAGGAGAAGCAGTACTTTTAGAAGTACTGCCTCTCTTCTCAGATGACACAAAGGCTATACTATGAGACTTTGAACTAGTTTGGCCATTCATCTCATGCTCATACACCTTCAGATGATTGTAGAGATCATCAAAGTCCATAACATCCAAACCAGGTTGTCCTCTGATCATTGTAGCAATCACATGCCATGTCGATGGCAAACTCCTTAAGAACTTTAGATTAGCATCTTCAACTGAAACCTCTGCTTTGTGTAACTCTAGCATACTGAGAAGATTTTAGAATCTGTCATAAGCAGCATCAAGGCCTTCTCTTTCTCCAACAGTGAATGTTTCAAATTGCTGCTTCAACAGGTTTCTGTGCATCTTCTTGGAAGCATCATTACCTCCAAACCTTGTCTTGAGAGCAGCCCAGAGTTGCTTTGCATCCTTAGCATCATGGAACTTGAGTAGGTGTCTATCAGGAATGGCAGACAAGAGAATGTTGAGTGCCTTCTCTTGATTCCTTATTGTTGCTGCTGGTAAGACAGCCTTAGGTGCTTTGGGTTGTCTAGGAATATCAATAGGTTCTGGAAAAACTTCATTACCATTGACAATTACATTCCACAGTGCATGGTCTGTAATTGCAATGTGCCTCATCTTCATGCTTCATAGGTCGTACTCTCCCTTCTTGATGATAGGTATCCTGAGTGAGGTGATGGATGGTGGTGGAACAGCTTCAGTCGACATCTTTAGGTTTTGTTAACTAGGTTTTAGGGTTTCTTCTTAGTCAGAGTTTCCACACATGCTCTGATACCACTTGTTGGATCGATTTACTCTAACCAAACTAACTTAAATAGCTTGTTAAGGGTTTAATAACTTCGGATAAATCCTAAGTTATTAACAATGAAACACTGAGTAGTCTTTATTAAGTACGCGGAATTTACTTAACAAATCTAAGAAGAATATAACTTTATCTTTTATTAATAACTCTATATCTGCTTGTTATGCAGACTCTTTAACAACTCTAAAACTCTAATAATAATCATACTTTAGGATTCTAAAAACATATATATCTAATGCCAATCTAGGGGTCCTTTTATAGGCTCAAGGATAACCCTAGTCGGTTTACAATTTGTATCCTTGTATGACAAGTAATCTAAACAAAGAATATTCTAGAATAAACAAAGCTTTTCATAAACGAATATAGCAGTTCTTTAGCTTTGCAGTACTTTGACTTCGACAGTAGTACTTTTACTTCTTCTTTAGCAGTACTTTGACTTTGTCAATCTTCAGTACTTTAACATTCTTCAGCACTTTCATATCCCAACAATTGGTTATCAAAATACTTTCATATCAAAATATTCTATAGAATTTAAATGATTATAAGAAGGGAAAATTGGTCAAATAGACCACGCGCCCTAATGCATATCACTTTATGGACCACGCCCTTTTAAAATTCGAAAATAGACATGTTGCCCACCGCTTTTCTTGGACCCAACCAGGGGCTGCCATGTGTCCGACAACTTATGACACAAGTACGTATTTTGAAGGTATATGTCATGTATTGTAACGTATTGTTTTTTGGGCAACTTGTATTGTTTTTTGGGCATCTTTATGTTTTTTGGGCAACTTGTATTTATACACGAGGATAGTTTTGTCATTTCATATTTAAAAAAAAAACAAAAAAACAAACGCCCACAAAACACAGAGTACATGTCCTTTAATGTCTTGTGTTCCCAATCACTTTCTTCTTTCTTCAATACAATTTGTTTAACAAAATATTTCTTTCTTCTTTTGGTCTATTGACTTCATATCTTTATCCCAATCTTTCTACTTTTGTTTACAAAATATGTCTGACAATATCCCATTGGATGTTCAACTAGATATCATCCTTAGGCTACCTCCTAAGTCTATACTCCAGCAACATAGTGTTTGCAAGTTATGGAAGGCTAGTATAGATTGTGGAAGCTTCATCTTTAATTACGGTGTTCGTCGTAATGATCAGTGTTTATTTACGCTAACATTCGATATGGGTGACCAAGGTTTTGTGTTAGCTTTAGATGAACAGCTAATCGCTACGCCACTTAATACAGATTTAATGCTTTCATCTATGATTACAGTTGGCAATTCTAATGGTCTTTGGTGTTTTGTCTATGGTTCTAATCTAATGACTGTTATTTGGAACCCGACAATCAAAAAATCACTTGCAGTATTTGTCCCGGTTTACACGCATCAAATCGAACGTCAAAAGATTTGTTTTGGTTTTGCCGTCCGTCCGGACACTCTTGACCCGACGATCGTGAAGGTCTCCTATCCTATTTTCGAAAGTGGTTTCTGGTATGTCTCTGTCTTTTCTTTGAACTCGTTAAGGTGGACAATCCTTGAAAATTTCCACCCCCCTCGTGAAACTATCAAATTGAAACGTAAAAGTCATGCAGTTGTAGGTCGTTTTCTCTATTGGACTGGGAGTGAAAAGTTAACTAATGAGGACGGTGTTATTTATAAGATTTATATGTTGATTTCTTTTGATTTGGTAACCAACCAATTTAAAGTTATAGACCTACCACAGATTTTAAAAAATGAACTCCCAGTTCCATTCAATGTTTTCGATCTTGGAACCTCTCTAGTGATTTCTGGGACGATCATTGGTGAAGACATTCCATTGTTTTGCGGATGGTTGTTGGACGTCAATGGTTCTTCCATAACATCATTTAGAATCCTATTCACCATCCCTACCCTATATTCGGTTCGTTTGCTTGGGTTTACAAAGGATCAAGCTCCAATAGTGGAAGCGTACAGCGCCAATCATTTGGGTCAGTCGGTATTTGTGCACAACAAAGAACTTGAATTATTTGTCTGCATGGGAATGTTAGGAGATGCGGGATCTTTCTACATCGCCCCATACAAAGAATCTCTTCTTTTGTTAAATCAGCCAGACCATGCTGTTTATAGTATGTTTTATTTATATTTTTAACTTACCATTCTATTAATGTTTTATTTTTAACTTACACCATTATATTCATGTTCAACAGGTTTGTTCGGCAGAAGTTAGGGATCATGCTTAATGGGAATGAAGCTTTGTGGTTTTAGTACGATGTCTGCATGGAGTGGTTAGCTTTTTCTGCGTACTTGCTAAATTTTATAAATCAAGTGGTTATATATTATGAAACCATTAAACTCATAATTATGTAGTAATCGTAATATGTAGTAGGTTGTCTGTATGAAACGTTGTATGTTAACGTATTTACTATTTCCTATGTTCTTTAATCCCATTATACATCTTTGTTTAATCTGGGGAACTAGCAGTTGTTTCCAATAAACAATGTGGCAACTAACTGTTCTACTTAGGGCAACTTCTTTTCCTTATTGACTAATTTTATAAACCAAGGAGTCCTTCTAGCTGTTACAATTCGTATTATACAATCAACTAATAACTACCAAGTAGTGACTATGCACACTTGAACTTAACAGATTTACCATTCAACACTAGTACAATTTAACTAGCAGTTGTAAGTTTAATACTAGCAGCACTAAACCAATATGTCTCTATTCAGGCCCAGAATAGTATGACCAACACCTACACAAGGGCACCAGAATGGTATCAGCAGCACCTACACACGGGAAGCACAAACACGGCCATACACAACAGTATTAATGACGGTGGCATCATTTCGTTGATGTGTTCTATCACAAGCAGTGGTTAAAATAGCTAGCAGTAGTAACCTGTATACTGACAGTTGTAAGTATACAACCAATTCAGTTTTACTAGCAGTAGTAAAAATAAGTATAGCGGTAGTAAAAATGACTAGCAGTTGTAAGTCTACAACCACTTCAGTTTTACTAGCGGTAGTAAAATTAACTATAGCGGTAGTAAAAATAACTAGCAGTTGTAAGTATACAACCAATTCATTTTCAATGTTTGGCGTTGCTTTCATGATTCAATGTTTTCAATTTTTACGTAGTTATTTCATTTGTTGTATCATTAAAATACATACCTAACTTTGAACTTAGTTTGCAGACTCATTAAACTGAAATATTGAATAAGCCAAACATGTATCACAAAACAAACGTAATAAGAGCCATCTCTTCATCTTGATTAGTAGGTTCTCTTGTATGTTGCAAGATCCTGTAGTGCTTTTTTACTACTTCTATACCAAGAGCCATCTCTTCATCTTGATTGGGATCAAGAGTCTATGTCATTGCATCAAGTTCATGTTCACTATTTTCTTCAAAATCATCTTCATCTACGTCATGTTCCTCGTACCCTCCATCGTCATTATCATTCATGTTGCATGCCTGCATAATGGTAAACCAATATAATACATCAATAAATAATGTCGTTTGACAGAATAACAATTTATCCTCACTTTACAATCATTAACAATGGCCCTAATAAACCATAACATGTACTGTTGTTATTAATGTAGTTGGATATAATTAAAAAGCAAACAACAACAATAGAGAATAAATAATCTACTAAAACTCACCTTTCACAAATTTTTCACAACAAAATCTAAAAATTTTCTATTTAAAGTATCACAGGATCAACATTAAAGGAGGCGACGTTTTGTTTTCTCTGGATATTTGACTTTTAATGTAGAAGACTAATAGGTTTTATTGGGCCCATCAAATATTTAACGGCACATGACCTAGTGTACCGTCTCGCGCCCTTAAAAGTTCAGGGTAGCAGGAATTCCAGTTAGCCAAGTTGGAAGCAGTAAAATGGGTTTTGGCCATATTTTACGGACCAAATTTGAAAAGCTTGTATCTTGGGCGCGCGAATTAATGAACCAACCCAACAACCACATATAATGATCATAACACACCCTCATTCTGACCATCAATTGCAAATCAACAACCCTCATCCAAAGCCTCCTGTCGACAATTAAAAAAACCAAAAAAAATTACTTGAAAACTATGTCGTTTCGAGCTAATGTTATCACCATTATGAGAGATTATATTAGCAACATGCCAGATACAGTGATCGGTAACATTTTGAATCGGTTTCCAATAACAGAAGCGGTGAGCACCTCTATTTTATCTACAAATTAGAGGTTTAAGTGGACCTTGCTCACCGAAGTCGTAATTGATGAGGATTTCTTTTATTATTTAACATATAAGTTTGATGGGAGCCATGTTACTAGACTTTTAAATCAGCTTACGGGTCCTATAAAAAAGTTTGTCTTCTCTGTAGATCCCAAACCGTTGTCAGGAATGGAAGACTTGAATTATGAAGAGATTCGTGATTGGCTTATGTTTTTGGCACTGCAAGGAATTCAGGAGCTGACAGTTAGAAACTGGTATGGACAACCAGTTACATTGCCAACCGAACTTTACGGGCGTATTGAATTGAAACATCTTGAAATTCATTGTTGTGATTTTCCTAGTTTGGTGCTTTTCACTAGTTTTCCAAATTTATTGAGCTTAGAATTGTGTTTAGTCAAATTTCTTACCAGTGCAGTTTGGGATTTAATTGCTGGTTGTCCCTTACTTGAATCTCTTATATTGGATGTTGAGAGTACAAACGAGATGAATCTATGGAATCTTGCAAGTCTTAGGAATTTGAAGAAGTTACATTTGTCATTCGGTATTTCGAATGCTGTCACGACAATCATAGCATCCAATATCTTTCACCTGACAAGACTTCCATCTCTTGAGACCCTTACATTGGATTTTGACTATTGCACGGTAAGACCGTTTTGAGATTTACACTTCTAATTTTACAATGTTAAATATATGTGTAACTGTAACGACATTTAATCTTTGAAACTAACCCAAAACTCGACCTGTTGTAGTTGATGCGTGATGGTAATTCCAGGATGAATGTCCCTTTGCCATTTGTATCCCTCGTTAATCTGAATCTAAAAGGAGTTGATTTTGGCGAGACTGTTATCGTGTCACTCATCGTCCAAATGATTCGCGTATCTCTAAACTTGAAAAAGCTGGAAACCAGAGTAAGTGTAATACTTTATTACTCTATTTCATACGTATCAAATAAACATCCGTAAACTGCCATGTTTTTCTATCTCAATACTATTTGATTTTCTAGGCTGCACACACGCTTAGTGTTTTACCTTTGGAACAACCTTCATTTGATTTAGACACAACCACATTCAGTCATGGGCAGATTCAGACAGTGATTTTTTGATCCTTTCCTAGATCACATAATGAATTACACATAATAAAGTTTATACTTGCTTGTTCCACGTCGTTAAAGAAAATGTATATCAGGGCCAGCGATTTGATGGACGATGGTTATGATAATATCAAGACGAATTGGGAGTTCGCTAGGAAGCTGTTGAAACTCCCCCGATCTTCCGTCACAGCCGTTGTAAAATTGTTCTAGTGGTTGTAGTTTTATGTATGGTTTCAATACCCTGCGTCAATTAAATTTGTGTACACAAAGTTTGGTGTGTCTGTTTATCAAGGGTTTATGTAGTAATCGTAATATGTTGTAGGGTTGTCGTCTGTATGAAACGTTGTATGTCAACGTATTTAGTATTTCCTCTGTTTCCATTATCCATTTTTATTTCATCTCGCCAACTAGCAGTTGTTTCCAAATATCAATTTGGCAACTAACTGTTGAACGTAGCGCAACTTCTATCACTAGCAGTTGTTATAATAACTAGCAGTTGTGCGTATAATACTAGCAGTTGTAAGTATACAACCTATTCAGTTTACTAGCAGTAGTTAGTTGTTTCCAAATATCAATTTGGCAACTAACTGTTGAACGTAGGGCAACTTCTATTACTAGCAGTTGTTATAATAACTAGCAGTTGTGCATATAATATTAGCAGTTGTAAGTATACAACCTATTCAGTTTACTATCAGTAGTCAGTATAATTAGCAGTAGTAAAAATTAACTAGCAGTTGTAATTTGGCAACCAATTCATTTTATAATTACAGATATTTAATTTAAGTCGCATAAAAGTCGCATAAACCTCAAAATAATTTGGCAACCAAAGCATTGTACCATTTTTTGACGTTTAGAAAAGCCGCATAAACCTCAAAATAATCAACTCACTCTACACATCTAATAACATGAAGCGTTATGTACTTACGTCAAACTGATGATAAACTCAGTCTACACATATAATCAACCAATTAGGAGCAACCAATTGTGTTGCTTTTTATAACAATTTTGTGGTATTTTTAAAATCCGTGACCTAACAAAAATAATGTAACATTCTTTTAATCTAACTAGTTACAATACATCGACATTTCTGATTCATCAGTGTTCACTTGAATAGTATGTTTGAAAACAAATATTAATGTTAACAAATTAAATTCACACCAATAAGTTATGGTCTATAAAAGACCTGCAAATACTATTAATACACGAATACACTGAATAGTATTAGCGAGTAGAACCTTGGAGTGTATCGACTCTAGCGTGGACCTCCTTTTATAGTCTAAGGAGTCCTTTACAATATACAGGATAATTATACTTAGCATACTTATCTAATACAAAACATCCTACCCAAGAAATTCAAGAATGTTACATATTAAACTGACACAATCATACTAGCAGTGAAAAACTACATTAGCAGTGGTTTGCTCTTTATTTTATCCCGGCGCCCGCAAGCTCGTCATTTTTACCTTGACCTCAGTCTATCTAACCCGATCAGCCAGGATTGGTAGACGTACACTTGCTTCGGGAAACGGGCACCAATCAACAGAGGACTGCAGACCATAATTTTAAGCCTCTCTTTGCATATTCTATCACTCCTTCGACCCAATACCCATGATATACTTCCTTCTTCCACTCGGGTAGAGCGAGGTTAAGAAGTAACTGGCTGAAATTTGAACATCCGAAATGGCTAATGGGAGTCTAATCGGTTTAAACTCCCACCTTTGGTACGCCATATGGTCTGGGCATGCTTCCACAAACTTCAAAGGACACGGGTTTTGGGTGAAGGAATGTTGTGAATGGTCGCGGGGATGTGTTATTAGTCGTCATTCTCGACATTTTAGAAACGACTAATTGTTTTTAGTAGTCATTTAAGAACATGTTTCAGTTGTGGCAGCAACTGCTTTGCGCTTATGTTTTTTTTGGGGGGTAAAGGTTTAGGCTATGTATGGGCTTTTCGGAACTGACGGTGCGTGGGCAACGGGTTAACATCTTCAACTTCTCTTTGGTGTTTTTTGTTGGTGGAGGAATGGTTGCTTTTTTTATGTGCTTTCCCTTTATTTACCGCGAGTATTTAAAGCGAAGATTTTACTGTTCTTGCACGCGGTATAATTAATTTCCAATTACTGTTTTGTGGGTAGGCACGTTCCTAGGCTCCTACCCTTCTATTTTTCCTGTTGGATTTGTCCCAAAATTTCTAGGGAAGGAACATGAATATTTACTTGCAGATTTGTTCACCTTTTTTTGGTATTTGGATAAGCCTTATCCGCAATTACAAACCGCTTGAATATATCGGTTTATTATCCTTTTGAAAGTTTGCTATGTCTCTATATACTTTTTTTTAGAAAAATGTAGCTTCCACAGCTGTTGTTGGTTTTGGAAATGTTGCTTATGCACGTTTGACAAACTGAAGTAAATCATTCATATCGGCGCTTTAAATTTCACTTTTAAAATTTGAACTTCAACTAGTCAACCTTTTAATTCGAAAAAAACCATATGCAGGAGGGACTTTTTTTTTATTATAACTGATTTGGAAAAAACAGAAACAAAGTTGGTATTTGCGTCGACACTAGCGGTGGTTTGAGCGAACCTAGCAGTGGTTTGTTAAACTGTAGCAGTGGTTGCGTATTAACATATGCATATATTTGAGAATTTGTTCAAACCATGTAGCCTCCTTTGGTTTTTCCAAAAAAGCAACCATGTTGTGAGTTGCTGCAGAAGAGTTAGGCACCATCGATGTTTATTTCGAAATTGATTGCAACAGATTGTTAGGTGTTGCGAATTATGATGTGTGTGGGTCTAAACTATGTTTTTCCCTAGCAGTTGTAACTCTATTTTTTTTATCCCCAATTGAATCCAAATTAATTTGTACTTTCAAAACAACTGTTTTACTCTTGTAGCAGTTGTTAGTATTTTTGGACGTATTTATCCCAAATGTGCTATTCTAATCAGCAAACGCAACCGTTATCTTCATCTGCTATCTAGACACGACACCATTTTATGACGCTTAGAAAAGTCGCATAAACCTCAAAATAATCAACTCACTCTACACATGTAATAACCTGAAGCGTTATGTGCTTACGTCAAAGTGAAGATGTTGACGTTTTTACAATAACTTATGGTCTATAAAACACCTGGAAATAATATTAATACACGAATGCTCTGAATAGTATTAGCGATTACAACCTTGAAGTGTATCGACTCTAAATATGCCGAAAAGTTATATCAAACTCTAGCCTGGACCTCCTTTTATAAGCTAAGGAGTCCTTTACAATATACAAGATAATTATACTTAGCAAACTTAGCTGTACAAAATATCCTACCCAAGAAATTCTAGAACGCTACATATTAAACCGACACAATGATACTAGCAGTGAAAAACTACATTAGCAGTGGTACGCGACTTAATTGTGAGTGTGGATTCCTTCTTGATTGCTATCATTTCCTTGAAGGATTTCCCGTTGTTTGGTTCTCCTGGGGCGGCCGTATTTTCATATGGGATTCCCTGCAGAAGTTCGATAGGCTTCTCAACAGGTTTCCCGTGTAAATCCGCCCCTATGCGCCCCTATGCGCGGTACTGGAAGAGCTTTTAGTGGGGTTACTTTTCCAATTCGCGCAGCTTTTATTTTAGAGCAATGGTAGAACCACAAATAATTCAGAAAAAATACATCCACACGCTGACGTAATAGGTTTGAATTGGAGTGAGGAGAGAGAACTGCCATAAAATACACCAATCATCCCCTATACGATAGCATGGGATTCTTTTTACGAATTATTTATGTGGTTCGCTCTAAAATTAATCCCAGTGCCCGCAAGCTCGTCATTTTTACCTTTAACCCAGTCTATCCAACCCGATATGCCAGGATTAGTAGACGTACACTTGCTTCGGGGGCCGGGCTGCAATCAATAGAGGACTGAGACCAGAAATTTCAGCCGTGTTGTTTGCCTCTCTTTGCACATTCCACCACTCCCTCGACCCCAATACCCATGATATACATCCTTCTTCCGCTCGGGAAGAGCGAGGTTAAGAAAGAACTGCCTGAACTTTGAACATCCCAAATGGCTAATGAGAGTCTAATCGGTTTAAACTCCAACCTTTGGTACGCCATATGGTAAGGGCAGGCTTCCACAAACCTCAAAGGACACGGGTTTTGGTTGAAGGAATGTTGTGAATGGTCGCGGAGATAGGTCATTTTTGTCGTCTTAGAAACGACAAATTGTTTTTAGTAGTCATTTAAGAACATGTTTCAGTTGTCGCAGCAACTGCTTTGCGCTTATGTTTTTGTTTTGGAGGGTAAAGGTTTAGGCTATGTATGGGCTTTTTGGAACCGACGGTGCGTGGGCAGCGGGTTAACATTTTCAACTTCTCTTTGTTGTTTTTTGTTGGTGGAGGAATGGTTGTTTTTTTATGTGCTTTCCCTTTATTTACCTCGCGTATTTAAAGGGAGGATTTTACTGTTCTTGCACGCGGTATAATTAATTTCCAATTACTATTTTGTGGGTAGGCACGTGCCTAGGCTCCTGGGCATCTATTTTTCCTGCTGGATTTGTCATAAAATTTCTAGGGAAGGAACATGAATATTTACTTGCAGATTTTCTCTCCTTTTTTGGTATTTGGATAAGACTTATCCGTAATTACAAACCATTTGAATTTATCGGTTTATTATCATCCTTTTTTGTACCGAAAGTTTGCTATGTCTGTACATCTGTTGTTGGTTTTGAAAATGTTGCTTAAGCACGTTTGACAAACTGAAGTAAATCATTCAAGTCCGCGCTTTAAATTTCACTTTTAAAATTTGAACTTCAACTAGTCATTTGGAAAACAGAAACAAAGTTGATATTTGCGTCGACACTAGCGGTGGTTTAAGAGACCCTAGCAGTGGTTTTTTAAATTGTAGCAGTGGTTGCGTATTCACATATGCATATAATTGATAATTTGTTCAAACCATGTTCCTTTGGTTTTTCCAAAAACGCAACAATGTTGTGGTTTTTTATCCCCAATTTAATCAAAATTAATTTGTACTTTCAAAACAACTGTTTTAACTCTTGTAGCAGTTGTTAGTATTTTTTGGCGTATTTATCCCCAAT
The DNA here is from genome assembly GCA_019973895.1 of Chrysanthemum seticuspe. Lineage (NCBI taxonomy): Eukaryota > Viridiplantae > Streptophyta > Magnoliopsida > Asterales > Asteraceae > Chrysanthemum > Chrysanthemum seticuspe. The sequence goes on along the minus strand of BPTQ01000004.1, from coordinate 204,736,731 downwards.
TGTGCTATTCTAATGAGCAAACGTAACCGTTATCGTCATCTAGTATCTACACACGAAAATTCTGACAATCAAGTTAAAGTTATTGGGCAATTTCGTTGGAACCTCATGCCACCTTCCAATTTGCAATCTGGGCAACTAAATGCCATCATTGGGCAATACTTGTTGTACGATCGGGCAACCATAATTCTTAACCATATGATCATAAAGGATACACTTAACAGCATAAACCTAACAGCACTAAGTTTGGCATAGAAGCACTATCGCATGGTTGGCAGCATAAACTAATAATTATTTTTTACAAGAACAAACATTCATAACTGGTGGAACCATTCCTTGTGCACTAGCCCTTTTTTTCTATGATCTCGAACTCTCTTTCAGTTTTCGTGATAGCAACACGCTTTGTTAACTTCCTTCTTTTGAAAGGTGTTGCACTACCGCACCGCATGCCAGCGTCCTCTTCCTGCCATACCTGTAGCTTGTGCACAATGTAGACTTCCATGGATCCATTCTCATCAGCAAGGTCATACATTCGTCGAACGTCATTTTCTGTGTGCAACAATGTTAAACCATCTTCTAGTGCCTTATTTGGTGCAGCATAAAATAAAGCCCATTTTCCCCCTCCAATATCATTCAAAACATGATCAAGCACCCTGGTAAATGCAACCCTGGTGGAAGATTTTTTACAAAAAAACTAGTAAAGACTTCAAGTGTTTGAAGCTATTGTCAAAAAGCTTTTGTATTTATAAAATTTCATTTTTCACCCAACATTAAATATGCAAATGCTTTTTGCAGTGGAATAATTGTGTTCAATGCATCAAGTCTTTTATGACTTGATGCATTGGTAATGCTCGAGGAATGTGTGGATGTTGATAGTTGAAGATTATTAATTTGATTTAAAAATACAAAAACCATTTCCCAAAAAGCAACTGACATACTTACCAGTAAACAGGTGAAAAGTGAAAACAAAATAGCCAAATGCTAGAGTTCACAAAAAAGTCAAAAAAAAAAGTAAAATGCAGAGGCCACTGATACTCTAACTCTTTGTGACCACAAAAAACCCATTTGCAAACACCAATTATTACAGTTAGTTTGGATTATTCACACTATACACCAATTCAAATTTTCAATAAATAATACAGCTGTCTACACAAAAACTAAAAACACCTTTTCATTTGTGAAATTTACCTTTCACTTCTGCTGTGATATTTTAGTCAATTGACATTTAGATCAATTAGATTATCAATCATCACAATCATTTACGAAATGGCGTGTTCTTTGTGTCAAGATGGTACATGCACTCCGAATTGTACTAATTTGCACGATTCTTTATTTAAAGACATGATAGACCGTTTCAAGAGAATGGTAATTGCTTGTGAGCCGGGAAAGACTTTCCCAATAGAAGGAAATTTTAGAGAGAAACAAGAGATAATTGATAAGAGGAAGAGAATGATTGAATAACTTCCAGAGTATGAATGTGAGTATGAAGATATGAAAGCGCGTTTCAAGAGGATCGAAGATGATAATGCTAATTTGGAAGCAACGTGTGAAGAGGCGATAGCTGATTTTAAGATTTACAAAGATTATAATGCTGATGCTGAAGCAAAGTATGAAGAGATGCAAACCAGTTTTAAGATTTTGAAAGATCATAATGCTGTTGTCAAAGCTAAGTATCAAGAGATGGTTGAATGTGCCAAAAATCTTATCAACAGACTCAAAGAAGTTGCAGCTGATGCTGATGATTTTTAGGATTATGAATGTTTTTGTAAATGTTTAAGAATGTGCTATTTTGGACTGATTAGGTATGTAAGGTAATAAGTATTTATCTAATTAACAAGGTACTAGATTACTGCATCAAATTTTATGTTATGATTTTATGATATCATTTGTGAAAACATAAATAATCAAAATAATAGCCAATCTCGATATTCTTCACATGCGAATATACTCTAACTAGACTTAATTCCAATACTAAACTCAAAATTTCATTAGTTATTGATATTATTAACTAGGAAACATAAATTTTCCAAACCTCAAGAGTCAAGATGATTCTTTAAAGGCTGCAGTTGAAGAAAAGGAGAATGAAGGGGTGCAGGCAACCACTTCCAGTATTGCTGCATCCACCGCTAGTATTGGAGTAACCACTGCTGCTATTATTATACCCATTGCCAGTTCAGACGTTTCCACTGCATAGGCAACCATTGCTACAATTATAACCACATCAATAACACCAACACCAAAACCAAAAAAGGCTGACAATGAGATTGCCATACAATTGGTTAACCAAAAGTAATCTCACCCTATCCCTGCACCTAGAGCTATTGCTAAGACTCTAAACATTGGTGAACCTGTGCAGAAAGCAACTCCTTATTAGTCTACAAACTGCCACTAAATTTTTTAATGAACCAAGTAATGTTACATACTTAACTAACGACATCTAAGGTATCATACCCTACATAAATACGAATCAGATACACATAAAAAAGAGCAACGGATTATAAAATGGAATTAACACCTATCTAACATACTTATTCATCGAATAACAAAAACGATTTATTATAACACAAAACCAATTGGAAATAATCATATGTAATAAACAACGAGAACAATATTTACGTACCATACTTGGGAACATTTTTTTAAAACTTGATCAATCGAATGTGGTTTGCAATCAACACTGTAGCTTTAAAGATGGTGACATAACTGACGTTACAAGGAAGACAGGGGGCTGACGAAGAAGACGGTTTGATTTGTGAAAATAGTACTGCGAGAAGCAAGAGAAAACCGATAACTATGGATGCTTTATTGGTCATTGACTTTTGGATTTTGAACTCTCTTAATTAATGGATACTGTACTTTTACTATTCAAATGTGTACTTTTTTGTCTAACGTAAAATGACGATAGAACCCTTTTTAAAATTATACGGTTGCCCACCGCTTTTTAGTTGCCCAAAAAACAATACCTTACACATAAGGACACTTGTCGCAATGTCGATGAGTTGCCTAATGACAGAGGTTGCCCTCGGTCTATTTTCAAATTAAAAATAAAAGTGGTCTAGAAAGTGATATGCATCAGGGCGCGCGGTCTATTTGCGTCATTTTCCCTTATAAGAATTGTCCACAAAAATATTTTGATCATTTTGAAGAGTAAAATTCATTTTAAAAGAAAAAATGTTTTCATAAAATTTTACATCTATGGGATAATAAACCATTTTTGAATCAAGACTTTACACTTTGTAAGCCTTTTTTGTAGTTGAAAAACCAAGCAAGACACATTTTTCAGACATGGAAAAAACTTTATCATTATTATTAAGAATAAAAGCAAAACACATACACCCAAAACTTCTTAAATGGAGAGTTTGGGTTTAAAACCACACATCAGTTCGAAGGGATATTTACCGTCAAGAACATAAGAAGGTAGCTTGTTAGTAAGATAAACATTAGTTAAAATACATTCATGCCATATTTTTAAAGGAAGGCCACTTTGAAAAAATAAACTTTTTGCAACCTTTAGTAAATGTTTGTGCTTTCTCTCAGCAACTCCATTCTTCTGAGGAGTATACGCACACGATATTTGATGAACTATACCAAGATAGTCAAAGAAACTGCTCATTTTATTATTTATAATAAGTACCATTATCTGAACTAACAATTTTAATGCCACATGTAAACTGATTAAAAACAAGATTAGTATAGCTAGCAAAATGATTATAAACTTCATCTTTGGTTTTAACAAGATAAACCCACACAACCCTGGTATAATCATCAACAATAGTCAAAAAAAATATCCAAGCCCATCTTTAATAACAACTTGTTATGGTCCCCATAAATTAAGATGAACAAGTTCATTAATAAAGTGGACTTATGGTCACTTAATGGAAATGGCTATTTTGTTTGTTTAGCTTTGTGACAAATATCACAAGGAGAAACATGAGATTCTTTAGTGAATTTTAAATCGTTTTGTAACACACAATAATATTATTAGAGGGGTGACCAAGTCAGCTATGTCACAAAGTCTTAGACACCTAACAAGTAGCAATTTGATTAACTATTATTTGACTAGAAGAAGGTGAGTCATAACATCAAATAACCTAAATATTTTACTATCAATTTCCCTTGTAAATGTTCATGATTATTGTATTTTCATATCAATATGTACTCTAAATGATCCAAATGTCGTTTTAGGTGATATTTGAGCAAAGGAACGAAAAAATGAGGAATTTGAAAGGAAACACGATGAAATTCACACAACTTCCTGGAACAGAGACAACCTACGGCATAGTTGGATCGACCGACTTATGTTGTAGTCTTCATATCTATTAATCAAGACCAAGTTAAATTGCCACATAGTTACGGTGTAATCAATTCGTTCAAGCTACGCCGTAAAGTTTCATTGAAGACTAGGAATGTTGCTGACATAAGAGTTGTGTCGTAACCATATCCACAAGGTTACGACGCAAATAATGAGCCAAAAGTTAATGAGATGAATAGGGTGTAATCCATTCTTCATGGTTACACCGTAACTATTCTACAACGGGGAAAAGCAATGTTCATGAAGGAGATTACGGCCTAACCCATTACTTATGGTTATAACATAATTATGTCGAGCCTATATAAACAAGCCCTAATTATGCATTTTTATCATCTCCATTTCACACAACATAGAAAGGACGATTAGGGTTCCAATCCAAGACAGTTTCCAGCATTTCCAAACCACTTTCAAAGGGAGAATTCACTTGAATTCATTCATAGCTTTAGCAATTCATCAATTTGTACCAAACTCAATGTTTAGTTTAATCATTATTACTTTCATTATGCTTGTTGTATTTTACGACATGAGAGGCTAAACACTTTATGTGTTAGCTTGGTTATGACATTATTAATGCTTTGATTCTAGTTCCTTTATCTATTTACTATTTTATGTGGATTTGTTGTGAGCCTGTCGATTAATCCTCGCGTTTTGGTAGTATTGAAGCTAGTGTAGACTTTATTAGCTAGTTATTAGATAAACATTTGAACACTAGGCTAATAGTTTGCTAAAAGTGTGACCATCACCCGAGTGTAGGAATTGACCAGATTACCACCTACACTAGAATAGGTACTTAAGAAGCGTGGGTAAACCTTATATGGACCAAACGAGGTTTGACTGTCGGTTAGTGGGATCATCGACATTAGATAGGTCTTTTAGGATATTTGGGGGTTTAATAACTATGAACTAGATACCCGAATTTCGTGACCAACGGGGGTTGAGATCATAGAGATTATAGGTTAGGTTACGATGACCAATCAGGCCTAATGATACTAGAACCACCACGTAAAATGAGATGTAGACATTGCACTTAGGAACGGGATCATTGCATTGATAATGTAGTAACTAGATTGACATATCTTTCTCCCTTGATTAATCCAACTCATTTCATTTTTGTTAAATATTTCTTGAAAATTAGTTAATTAAACAAAAACCAACTTTGTGAAAATTAAAATTTGAATTAGAAACCGACCATTAGCTCTTGGGACGATCTCGGCTTTACCGAATACTACATTACACACAATCGGGTTCTCTGCCCGTTAGTGCATAAGTAGATCATAGGTATACGAAAAAATTTTAAATTTAAAACGTGATCTAAAATAAGAATCAGTGAGGAAGATGGTAAGTCGAAAAAAAATAAAGACCACCAATCTCACTACCAGTCCCCAAGATTTTGTTTTGAATCAAATCGTGTATATAACATTTACTTTTATCAAATCCAACAGACATTCAGCTATGTTTAATAAGCTTATGAACATATAAAAGACTCACACAATATTAAAGCACAACCAACACGTAAAAAAGAAGGACATTTTCTGAAAGTTTTAAATTTCCAACATATTTTACTTTTGCAAGAGTACCATTAGGATGACCAAGAGTAAAATCTAAATCAGTAATATCAATGATACTTCATATTAAGTGTAGAAACTGTCATATGTTGGTTGGCACCAGAATCAATAATCCATCCCAAAGTTATATTGTTGAGAACAGTGTTCGTAATTAAAAAATATGCAAAACTTTATGTTGAAAACACATTATTGTTGAAAAAACATGGCATACATGCCATGTTGGCATGCATGTTGCTAGAAGGCACATCATTAATGAGACTCATCAATTTCATCGTCTGTTCATTAGTGAAAGACAATGTAGTACCATTCTCATTAAAAGAAGTGCTAGAATTAGCATTAAAAGAAGATTTGAAACCATAATCTTTTGTTGGAATTTTGTTATAGCCAGGAGGATACCCAATCAAATAAAAAAATTCAGTAGTAGAACCCACTTTACCATAGGTTTTATAAGTCAAATTAAGATTGGGCCCTATATTGTTACAATTGTTATTTCCAGGATTGTTACTAGTGTTACTAAACCTCTTATTTTCAAATCTTTTGGTATCATTATCGAAAAAATTAGTTTTGGACACAAAACTAGAAACTCGAGGTTTAGACACAGAAGCAGCTCAGGAAGGAACTCCTCTATGAGACTCTTCGCTTGACACGATAGAAAAAACATCATCAGGAAGAGTCTCTCTTGACAACAAACTGCTCCTAATAGGCTGATAAACATCATTTAATCCCATAATAAAATGCATAAGTTTCATAAGTTGACTATGTTATAAAACATCTTCCCTTGCAGCACAAGTACACTTAGGCAATTCGGTCAAAATATCAAATTCTCTCCAAAGAGAATTAAGTTTATGATAATCCTCTGGAATAGACAATTGTCCTTGTTCAATACCTTTAAATTTATGCACTAAATTTAAAACAATAGACCCATCTAACTTGTCATAAGTTTCTTTAAGTTCAACCCAAACATCAGCAACATTGTCAGAAAAAAATTAACTCAAAAAAAAATCCTCAGAAACAGAATTCAACAACCATAGCTTTCCCACTGATTAAACAATGGAAGACTATACCCATAAGCAAATTTCTTATAAGTACCATCAATGAATCTAGTTTTATTTTTAGTATGAATAGTCAATTTGATTGCAGTAGCCCATACTCTATAATTTTCAGTATTAATTAACTTCACACTAATGATAGTATTAGTATTAGAATCATTAGCATGCAAATGCAACGGATTACCCAAATCAAGACTGCCAATCCACACATCACCAACACCACTGGCACCCCCAGTCTTGATGAACAATAACAATGACATACAAACCAGAAATAACGGATAAAACAAACAAACAGTAACAATTAAAAACCACAATATAGTACTTAAAATATTCCAAACCCCAAAGTGGACCAAAAATAAAAAAACTAGGTCAAGATTCAGAGCAGGATTCCTTGCTTCTTAAGAAGTAGTTCAAGATAAACCAGGATCTTAGGGTTTTATGTTTAGGTAATCAAAACAAATGCAAGTCAGATCAATTAACCACCAAACACGAGGTATACAAAAATTATCCGCCAATCAATCTCTAAACTTCACAGGAAATAACCCCACATCTAACAATTATAAAAAAAATAAAGAACATAATAATAAAAGAGTGTGAGATGTGTAACAGAGCACGCAATTCAAAATCACAACAGAAGACAATAGCAAATCACAATCACTCTTGATTCACTTAGTCAAAAGATGATTATGACACCCAATTGAATCAACAATTACCAATAACCACTCCAGAAGCAAAACTCCCAAATCTTGAAAAATTTAGGTTTCAATATTCAAACATGAAACTACTAAATCATCCATTAGTCATACATATCTAACCAAGAACCAACTAGATCCAACAAATTTAACCAAGAACCAACAAGATCATATTGACAACAACCCAAACAGACTAAGACTTAATAACAAACTGTTGAATCAACGAAGATTATATCATATCACAAATAATTTGTAAAAACCCCCAAATGGTAGTAAACCCTTCAAATTAACCACCCAATCAAACAGTAGGATATGATACTATGTTGAAATGATTAAACATGTATCAATGAACCTAACCAACCTCCCATTGGCTCAAATTATTACTTAAAATATTTTATTACAAGAAAGAAAAAAGATAGATTACAAACTGTAAACTATCAAGAACATAAAACTCTCAGCAAGAACACCTTACTACAACACTCATAAAGATAGAAATAATTTATCAATATATTTGATCAGTCAGACGATTAAACAGAACACTGAGAGTGAATAAGAGAGATATAAAACTTGTGTGTGACAAAATGATAAGATGATGTGAAACCATAAGTTTTTTTTTCTTCTATAAAAGCCTAGATTATCACCTTTGCACTTCAGTCCCTCAAATACACAACATAACCAAACAAGCCCCTCACAAAGAACGACTATTAGATAACACTTTTATTTATACAAGTTTAACCCCTGTACTTTGTAAGGGAAAGCTTGAAGCATTATTCAAACAAGAGGAGTGTAAGTTGAGTGAGTCCCTTGTTGTAAGGTCTCTTACATAGTGTTTCAATCACACAAATATTAGTTTATAGGTTTAGAGAGAGAAAGTAAAGTGTAGAGAATAGAGATAGATGGAAATGAGAGAGGTGGGAGAAGTAAGTTGAAAACTAAGTGAAATGTTTATTCCAATTGAGTCTTATACCTTCTCAAATCAAAGGGTGATGCGTCTATATTTTTACAAGGGTGGCCAACTTGGGCCTTAGTGGGCTTGGTTTGGATTGGACTTGAACTATGCCTATTATAAGTAACATATTAGCTTATATAATTCCATATAAGTCCCTAAGCCCACCATTTGATCTATAACTAGTTATTAAAAGCTAATGTTCATAATGATAAATGTCCATCACTTTTATAAAGCTAACAATCTCCCTATAAGGGGTGGTCATTTACAAATGACATGTCTTCAGTCTTGATACTTGGATCTTGAATCTTCAACACTTGTATCTTGATCTTGAACCTTCTTTGTAATAGACTTGATAGATTTCTTCATTCCGTTCCTGCATGTGATCTTTTTTCTTTCCTTTGATCAACATCTTCACTTGATATGTTGTTGTGTTCACTCCGACATACTCATACCTCTTCTAGGTTTTTTATATTATGATCTTTATTCTTTCCTTGATTCTTCTATTGAATTTAACTTGTTCTTGACTTTGGATTTGATGTATCTCTTTGTCTTGAACTTGTTGAGGAATGATTACTTGAGTAAGAGTATGTGATGTTTGAAGATGTTGATGTATATGGTGGTGCTTTAGGAGCGGCTGCATTCATCATTACTTGTCACAAAAAATGTGGATAATAATAATGTCAGGCCAATTGATCATTATGAACCTTTTCTTAGAGAATTGTTCCACTACGATTATTTTACTGATGAATGATTCCATTCATCTTGGTCAGGCGAATCAGCCTCTGAATCCCATTAAGGATAGATATCAATACATTAGATAAATCTAAGTATAGAATGTTGGGATTATATTTGAGTTGATAAAGACAAAACACATGAAATATGAAGGACTTATGAAGACAAAGGATAAAACTTTGCAAAAAAGAAAAGATTACAGAAGATCTTTTATTATTCTAGAAAATATTCTTTGTAACCCTAATTCTCTATTATATAAAGAGAATATAGGTCATAAGTTTTAAGTGTGTCAAGATGTAAAACACCAAAGGTGTGTATGTGTCTCTAGGGCGTGGGTTTGTGTTGTTACCTATTCACTATAGTATAATAACAGTTAAAGTATTTTAAACAAATTAATAGTGAATCAATGACTGAAAGATGTAAGTAAAACACACAGATTAATTTTCAACATCATATTCTTATTAGAAATGAATCAAAAGAATACGTTACCCTAGTACTTGCGGAACAGTACTAGGGATTGAAATGACAAAGTGTTGTAACTCCTCACTAAGCTCAAGCTAAGTCTGAGCACAACTACACGGAACCACTGAGCTATCTCAGGGACACAGTTGTATTTGGAGGAGTGAAAGATGGCTTGTGTGTGTGTTTTTACAATTCACAAGCTTAGACTTTCACTCCATCTCTTATGCTATTTATACAAGTATGAGTTTTAACTTTTCCTAAGTGACAAACTGACAATTTGCAGAAGAAAAAATATTGATGTATTTTGTTTCTGTTTACAAAGACTATATTAGGTAAAGGGACCAAGTCACTTTCTTCATGTCAGTACTGATGCTGATACTAAAAGGGAAACTTTCAGGATAAGTACTCCGTCTTCTTCGTTTCCAACGTAACCGTTTTATCCCGCCCATTCTTCAGTCTTCATAGTCTTCAGTCTTCAGTTTCAGTTTGTCTTCAGTGTAAGTAGTTGGTGAGGAGTTTAGGGATTCAGTGAGTTATTGTCATCACTCACTGAATCCACCATCTTCTTCATGACTCAGTCTTCACCCTTTAAGTTCCGCCTTACTGAGTGGAGAGACTTATTCTTCGTCTTTTATTGAGTATCCTGAAGATGGCTCACTAAGAGACTATGCACTCAGTGACCTGTTAGTGTTTAAGGATATAAATACTTAGGGTATTTTCTATTCAAATCCTTGACTTAAGGGGTTTGGGTATTTACTGAACCCAACAGTCTCCCCCTATTTGGATATACAAATAGCCTAAGTGTTTGATCAGTGTAAGTGAGAAAATGGCTTCTTCTTACACTGAATGTACTACTGAACATAATAAGGAACACTGAATCTTTTAACAAAAGCATACATTGTTTATTGATCAATTACAAGGTTCCTATTACTAGTACAAAAGATAAATGATAATGATGTCAGTCAAGATGGATCCCCAGTGCTTCAAGCTTAGGTTTATTTTTGAGGAGTGTTTCTTTGTCAGGGTGCTCTCTTATCTTGGCATTCAGGTCATGGTAGAACCTGATGTTTGCTGATGTTTGGATCTGAGAGGCCACATGTATGTAGCTCAGCATTGCAGCCACACCTGCCTGATCAATGTCACTCCGTCTTTGGAATGTTGGGTTTTCATAGACATCAATGTGGACAATCCTCTTTCAGGCTTTTCAATTACAAGACAGTTCACGAACTTTATACCTTCAGGCAGCTCCCTGTTGCATTCGAGTCCAGGCACTTTGATCTCAGGTTGGAACTCAACTCTCTTTCTCTTTCCCTGTGATGACTGAGGTTGAGATCCTTGTGGTGCAGTTAAGGCAGGCTGAATCCCCAGTTGTGCTGGTGCATCCCTCAGTCTTTTATACCTTTTACTGAGCATTTTCATCAGCCCCTTAACCACCGCATTCTTTTTCTTTTCAATTATTGGACCCAGCTCATCGAGTTCAGTGATCCCAAAGTCAGTGAATTTCAGGGGATCATGAACCTCGAAGTGTCTTTTATCATCCCCCCTGTAAACATTCATGGCCAGTGGTTTGGTCTTGGGGATGATTTTGACATCTGTGATTTTCTCAGGCAGCCTTCTATTAGTCATTGACCAATTGTAGTTCAATTCTTGCCTTCCTGATGGCTGCAGACTTCTTGTTCTTTTCTCCCAACTGTTTTCTCATTTCAACCGTCTTAGTAGCCTGAGCATCCTTAAACTTTTGTCCTGCCTGACCCTTCTGAAGCTTCTTTGGATCAATTCCCAAGTTCTCAGCATCTTCAGCGACAACTTTTATCATTGCTTCTTTGCTCTTCCTTTCCTCCTCAGCTAGTTTTTGTTTCCTTTCTTCTTTTGCAAGATAGGCACTTAGCTGTTGTGGTGAGAGCAGGTATTCAGTGTCGCCGATCTTGTAGGGAATCTTCTCAGGCTCAGGAGTTTGCATTATGCCTTTACCTTTGTCTTGGCCTGAGGAAGATGATGATGCTACCAGTGGTGGTTTTGTGGTTGTGATGGGTGCAACTGTCATAGCCATTGTTGTTGTTGTTGATGATAAGGGTGGGATTGATGAAATTGGTATGGTTGGGACTGGTGGTGTTGGCTCCCCCTCAGTGTGAGAGGAAGTCTCTTCAGCGGTCTTCTCCCCCTCAACTGTTGCGGCAACGTCAGTGAGAGCAAGATTTGGCTCTGACACTGGGGGAGTTTGGGTGGCTTGAACTTTGAAGGCTTGGTAGATTTCAGTGACCATAGCCTTGATGTCAGAAGTATCTTTTTGAAGACCAGTGACCTTTGTTTCCAGATTAGCTTGAGAAAGTTCCAAGGCAGTCATGCGTGGCCCAAGATTCCAAGCCATTGATGAGGAAGCCTTAGCTAAATTGGTCACTTCAACATCCAAAGTGTAACAATTCGCATTCTTGGGTTACTATTCACTCCCGATACCCGCACCGCCTTTTAACTAATACATTTTAATTTACCTTGCCAAGTCATATACCTAGTCATCAACTAGATATTATTTAGATAATACCTAGTTAAATATCTACAAAATATCTCACTAAGAGAAGTCAAGTTAAAATTCTCTTCTTAAATATCTTACTATTATAGGCTTTAACAGCGTTTACGTGCTCCGTCAAACTTATCACTCATTTAATATGCTAAGATAGGTTATATTAATGAGTTTTAACATTTTTATAAGTTTCATATTTTTAAGATACCCGGTTTTAAGTTTCGTGACTTTACGACTTACGGTTAGCGATTAACGGGACCAAAACTCACTCCGTAAAAGCAAGATATTATTAAACCTCATATCTAATCATCCAAGATAGGCATGGAATGAAATTTTAGACCACATGGGATGTTTGTATATGTGTCATCAAGATAAGACTAGGAAACTTACAAAGGAAGACTTATACATGTTTAAGTAAACTTAACAACTAAGTATTTAAAGACTATATAATTGTTTTATGACTCATAAGAACATAAAAGATCAATATAAACTCACAAAAACTCTCTTTTCTTTCATTTGGTCGCTCACATCACAATCCCTAGCACCATGATTCTTTAATCTTCAAACTACAAGTTATATATCAAAGTTCAAGGCCTAGTTATTCCCTACATGATTCAAGAGTTTGTTTGGTGATTCCATGGTTGGATTAGGAGCTATACAAAGTAAAAAGGTTTGAGTTAGAAGTTTTCTTACCAGGTTAGATCAAGCCTAGCAAGGGTTAGCAAGGTGTGTTAAAGATTTGGAAGCTAGGGTTTTGTGTTACAAACATAGGTTTAGTGATCTTGATTAATGGTTCTAGTTAAATTTCATCACAAGGATTGTAAGCAAACTCCTATACTTACCTTTGATTTCAGTAAATACTAGTATTTCATGTATTTAATATGTTTTATATGCTTATTATGGTTGATTGTGCTTGGATAAATGAACTAAACCACTAGAAATCGTCAAAATGACTAGTTTTGCAAAACAGAAACTGGACAGGGGCTGTAACGTAGTTACTGGGTAAAATTCGTGGACTGAGAAACTTAGGTAATAACATAGGATTATAGATAGATGTCTTGTGGTCGTTTTTCCGGGTGGCTCGTGTCGTAACTCATCCCGATGAATAAACTAGAGCCAAAACGCTTAAACGTATCCAAAACTGAATAACAGATTTTAAACGGCTAAAACTCATAAACATTGCATATAACCCCTTGTTGGTCAAAGAATAAAAGTTTTAGCTAACACCCTAACTTGAACGTGGCCGCTGGCCGTGCATTAAACGGAGTTGTAAAACTCAACTTATGACCAAAACCATGAGATAGTTTGCTGCTGATTGAAATAACTAGTAAATTAAAGGGTAAATTGGTAATTTCACATTAGTTAAATAATTTCTGGGCCAGTAGTACCCACTAATATTTTTAGTACATTTAGTTACCTTTCTGAAGACATAGAAACCGAGTCGTAATTATTTACGGTTTAGATATAACGGGTAGATTTAGATGGGGAAAACTTAAATAAACGAAACGTAAACACTTATATGAATTTAGAAACATCAAGTATCCAAGCATAATGAATGTAATAACTATATAAGGCATGTTTATATATTCACTTCGTTGTTTTAGAACCTAAGACATAACAACATATTCTAGGTTGCTCGTAGAGACTTCCCGGTTTATCCATCGATTCAGTTATACGTTTTGATATCATCTATTCTAAGGTGAGTCATAGCCCCTACTCTTTTAATGCTTGTTTTACAAACTCTTTGGGGGTGATACATGCTCAACTACTTGCTTTTAGTATTACAAATACTCAAAGCATTTATACTTGATTGCATTATACTTGATTACGTTATACTTGAAAAGATTATACTTGATTGCGTTTACATGATTGTGTTATACTAAACACTAAAGTCTCTCAGCATAAACGGAGCAGTCCAATTCTAAAGTCTCCCAACATAAATGGAGCAGTCCAATTCTAAAGTCTCCCAACATAAACAGAGCAGTCCAATTCGAAAGTCTCCCAACATAAACGGAGCAGTTCTCGATCGAAAGTCTCCCAACATAAACGGAGCAGTCCAATTTGAAAGTCTCCATTATCGACGGAGCAACACTAAGTGCAATAATGTGAAATATTATGACTGTATGTGTGCTTGACTATAAAATGTACTATATTTTAGGAGTGGGTTGTAAACCCACAGGTTGCAAGTTTTGTATGGGCGGAACTTGGAACTGAGTGGATTTACAATGCCTTTGCTGTGTGAACATTCTTTAAAGGCTTTACATGTTAAACAAACTCTATGAACTCACCAACCATTGTGTTGACACTTTTTAGCATGTTTATCTCAGGTCATAAGGCGAGAGCTAGAGTTTGAAGCATAGAGTCGCACAACATATTTTGAAGACGTACGCTTTTATCATTTACCATTCGAAACATTTTGTAAACATTTATATATTATACTTTGGGACCTTATGTTTGTAACTCTGAATTTATCAATCGAATGGTAACTTTTCAAAACGTCTCATTTAGAGGTCGTTTTCTATAACTTTTACTTTGTATTATGAAGTAGCACCCCAGTGACATAATCTTCCGCCGCGATATTTTGGGGGTGTTACAGATTGGTATCAGAGCATTGGTTATAGAGAACTAGGTTGCATTTAGAGCCTAGACTATAACTACTATATACGTTGAGACCTTGCTCCTTATCGCCTTGCATACTTTAGACTTTTTCATAATTTTTGCAACTAAGATAGATGTCTATGAATTGACCAAAACCCGAACATCATACGAGTCGATTAGTCTGAGCACGGCATTGTTACTCCTAAATTATACATAGCCTGATCACCTATGTCTAATTCAGGAAGAATCCTACAATAAACGGAGTAGTAGTCTCATATGTGTAAGCAATTCCATAATCGAACCAAATTTTCAAAAGATCTCCTTCAAACCACTTGTTTCCCAGCTTGATCTAAGTGACAGTTCTTGTTTGATTGAGTTGCGAAGATCAAGCTAGAATCAAGTTGTTACTCAAACCGATGTAGCCTAATCTCATGACAGTTCTTGTTTGATGAGTTGTGAGATTAAGTAAAACTCGGTTACCTAAAGGTCTTTTGAGGGTTATGCTTGAGTATGGGAAAGTTTTCCTCATCAAACCTAGCCATAAGAGAGTACGTCTTTAGAGAACACAATAGTCACGATAGTCACAAGAAGGTATTTAGATGGATAAGAAACCCAAATACATGAGCTTTGACATAATCACTTAGACTATACACACCGTAAGTAGTTAACATCAACAAAACTTCGGGACGAAGTTCTCTTAAGGGGTAGGTACTGTAACAATTCGCATTCTCGGGTTACTATTCATTTTACTATTCACTCCCGATACCCGCACCACCTTTTGACTAATACATTTTAATTTACCTTGCCAAGTCATATACCTAGTCATCAACTATATATTATTTAGATAATACCTAGTTAAATATCTACAAAATATCTCACTAAGAGAAGTCAAGTTGAAATTCTCTTCTTAAATATCTTACTAATATAGGCTTTAACAGCGTTTACGTGCTCCGTCAAACTTATCACTCATTTAATATGCTAAGATATGTTATATTAATGAGTTTTAACATTTTTATAATTTTCATATTTTTAAGATACCCGGTTTTAAGTTTCGTGACTTTACGACTTGCGGTTAGCGATTAACGGGACCAAAACTCACTCCGTAAAAGCAAGATATTATCAAACCTCATATCTAATCATCCAAGATAGGCATGGAACGAAATTTTAGACCACATGGGGTGTTTGTATATGTGTCATCAAGATAAGACTAGGAAACTTACAAAGGAAGACTTATACATGTTTAAGTAAACTTAACAACTAAGTATTTCAAGACTATATAATTGTTTTATGACTCACAAGAACATAAAAGATCAAGATAAACTCACAAAAACTCTCTCTTTTCTTTCATTCGGTCGCTCACTTCACAATCCCTAGCACCATGATTCTTTAATCTTCAAACTACAAGTTATATATCAAAGTTCAAGGCCTAGTTATTCCCTACATGATTCAAGAGTTTGTTTGGTGATTCCATGGTTGGAATAGGAGCTATACAAGGTGAAAAGGTCTGAGTTAGAAGTGTTCTTACAAGGTTAGATCAAGCCTAGCAAGGGTTAGCAAGGTGTGTTAAAGATTTGGAAGCTAGGGTTTTGTGTTACAAACATAGGTTTAGTGATCTTGATTAATGGTTCTAGTTAAATTTCATCACAAGGATTGTAAGCAAACTCCTATACTTACCATTGATTTCAGTAAATACTAGTATTTCATGTATTTAATATGTTTTATATGCTTATTATGGTTGATTGTGCTTGGATAAATGGACTAAACCACTAGAAATCGTCAAAAGGACTAGTTTTGCAAAACAGAAACAGGACAGGGGCTGTAAACGTAGTTACTGGGTAAAATTCGTGGACTGAGAAACTTAGGTAATAACATAGTATTATATATATGTCTTGTGGTCGTTTTTCCAGGTGGCTCGTGTCGTAACTCATCCCAATGAATAAACTAGAGCCAAAACGGCTAAACGTGTCCAAAACTGAGTAACAGATTTTAAACGGCTAAAACTCATAAACATTGCATATAACCCCTTGTTGGTAAAAGAATAAAAGTTTTAGCTAACACCCTAACTTGAACGTGGCCGCTGGCCGTGCATTAAACGGAGTTGTAAAACTCGACTTATGACCAAAACCATGAGATAGTTTGCTGCTGATTGAAATAACTAGTAAATTAAAGGGTAAATTGGTAATTTCACATTAGTTAAATAATTTCTGGGGCAGTAGGACCCACTAATATTTTTAGTACATTTAGTTACCTTTCTGAGGACATAGAAACCGAGTCGTGATTATTTACGGTTTAGATATAACGGGTAGATTTAGATGGGGAAAACTTAAATAAACGAAACGTAAACACTTATATGAATTTAGAAACATCAGGTATCCAAGCATAATGAATGTAATAACTATATAAGGCATGTTTATATATTTACTTCGTTGTTTTAGAACCTAAGACATAACAACATATTCTAGGTTGCGCGTAGAGACTTCCCGGCTTATCCATCGATTCAGTTATACGTTTTGATATCATCTACTCTAAGGTGAGTCGTAGCCCCTACTCTTTTAATGCTTGTTTTACAAACTCTTTGGGGGAGATACATGCTCAACTACTTGCTTTTAGTATTACAAATACTCAAAGCATTTATACTTGATTGCATTATACTTGATTACGTTATACTTGAAAAGATTATACTTGATTGCGTTTACATGATTGTGTTATACTAAACACTAAAGTCTCCTAACATAAATGGAGCAGTTCAATTCTAAAGTCTCCCAACATAAACAGAGCAGTCCAATTCTAAAGTCTCCCAACATAAATGGAGCAGTCCAATTCAAAAGTCTCCCAACATAAACGGAGCAGTTCTCGATCGAAAGTCTCCCAACATAAACGGAGTAGTCCAATTTGAAAGTCTCCCTTATCGACGGAGCAACACTAAGTGCAATAATGTGAAATATTATGACTGTATGTGTGCTTGACTATAAAATGTACTATATTTTAGCAGTGGGTAGTAAACACACAGGTTGCAAGTTTTGTATGGGCGGAACTTGGAACTAAGTGGATTTACAATGCCTTTGTTGTGTGAACATTCTTTAAAGGCTTTACATGTTAAACAAAATCTATGAACTCACCAACCATTGTGTTGAAACTTTTTAGCATGTTTATCTCAGGTCATAAGGCGATAGCTAGAGTTTGAAGCATAGAGTCGCACGACATATTTTGAAGACTTATGCTTTTATCATTTACCATTTCAAAAAATTTTGTAAACATTTATATATTATACTTTGGGACCTCATGTTTGTAACTCTGAATTTATCAATCGAATGGTAACTTTTCAAAACGTCTCATTTAGAGGTCGTTTTCTATAACTTTTACTTTGTATTATGAAGTAGCACCCCAGTGACACAATCTTCCGCCGCGATATTTTGGGGGTGTTACACAAAGAGCCTAGTGTTTCCTGAAGAGACTGAACTGAAGATTGAAGACCCTGAACATTGGCAGACTTCAGCATGTTGATAAGTTCAGTAAGTCCTGAGGAATTCTTCAAGTAAGCCCTCAGTAGCCTCCAGCACTTTTGAGTTGAGTGCTGGGTCTTCTTTGACTGATTCCCTGATTTCATCAATCTTGGTCCCACAGCCCTGAAGATGTTTGAGAAATTTAGCCAAGTTATCATCCAATCTGTGAAGTTGCTCATACATAAGATCTCTGTGTTCATTAGTGTTAGCATTGAAGGTGAGCACATCGAATTTAGGATCAGCATAACTGGCAGCAGCCTCAGTGTGTTGATCCCATATTTGGTCAGTGACCCTAGAGTATATCTTTCTTGAGGCTTTGGTGATCCACATGACCAGTTGTCATTATGTGATTGGAAGAATGTTGTCATAGCGGCTAAATTCACCAGAACTGGATGATGAGGAGTCCGAGTCATTATCTTCAGGTTGAAATGGTGACTCAGTATGCTCCTGTGGATCAGGCTGAGGTTCTTGTTCAGATTGAACCTCAGTGTCCACTTCTTCCCCTGCTGATAAAATTTCATCATCAGAAAAGAGTATCCCTGTAACTTCAGCCATAGTTAACAAAGTGGGGGTGATGGGTTCCGTATCAGCGGGTGGTTTTAATCCCTCTGAGTCTTTGTCCCCCTTTGACCCCTCAGACACTGATGGGTTTTTCCCAGTGTCTTCTCCGGAGTCAGGATTGGTGATGGGTTCCGTATCGGCGGGTTGTTCCTTTCCCTCCGAGTCTTTGTCCCCCTGAGACCCCTGAGACACTGATGGGTTTTTCTCAGTGCCTTTAGTGGAGTCAGTGATGGTTATATCCCTATCAGTGGGTTGTTTAGGTCCCTCTGAGTCTTTAGGATCATTTAGTGTGCCCTTTGACAAAGGCTGTGATTTGCTAATGTCATCATTGGGCGATGTGGAAGGCGCTCCCCTACCAGCGAGTTGTTTGTTTCCCTCTGGATCTTGGGGAGTAGTAGTTGGGACCAAGGGCACTGATTGTGATTTATCAGTAACCTTCGTTGTCACCAGGGTGGATGTTGCTTGGTTACCAGTGGGTGGCAGATCAGTATTGGGCTTCTTTTGCCTTTTGGGCTTTGTTCCTAAAGCCTCAGAACCCTGAGACTTGGGTTTGGTCTTAGTCCCAGTCTGAGACTTCCCCTTTCTCTTTATAGGAGCAGGGTTAGGAGACACTGATTCCCTCTGGTTGTTTACAGCAACCATGTGGGCCATCAATTCAATATTAGTGACAAGGGATGGGTCCTTTTGAAAATTTGATTGACTTAGGATGCCAGGTAAAGCACAATATTTATCTTCCTGAGGATAATTGGAACCCAGTAACACTTGTAAAGCACAAGAGACAAACCTAGGATACGAAACGTATTTCGTCCTAGTTTTGCTCTGTAGCTTGGTTACGAGATCATTGTAAATGATCTCCCTTATGTCGACAGTGACCCCATTCATCAAGCAGTATGTCATCATTAACTGAATAGAGTTAACTTGTTCAGTGGATGAGTGGTTCCCGCCGAGGACCTGAATCACAAAAGTGAATAGGATCCTCCAAGCCACGGGGAATGAACTCTTGGTGACTGGGGTCTTGTCCAAAAATGTTGGATCCAAAACGATTTGTTTTAACCCATCCTTCACTGTAGAGGGTTCAGGATAGGCGACATAAACTCCCTTGTTGTAGTCTAACCCTGTTGAAGTGCAAAATGTTTTATAATCCAAGGTGAATTGTTGTCCCCCGTTAAGACTGAACCTGATGAGATATTCCCTGAGTGGTCTAAGGTTATTCTCATCAGTAGAGGGTGTCGGGTCAAAGGCCTTAGTTGTTGCCCAAAACTCCCTGAAGAGGTTTTGGTACAGTATAGAGGGACACTGAACAAAGGTCGTTTTCAGTGGGCAGTTGAATAAAAATTTCATTATGTCCTTATAGGCTGGGACATTTTGTGGGTATTCAAAATTGCCTATGATATTATTGGTTTTAAATTCAACGTTACTGAGATCTCCTACCCACTGTGAAGCAAACTGAAGAGATTGTGTTCTTGTCATTTCCATTTAAAGGTTTTTAGGGTTTTGAAAAAAAAAGTTTCTTGACAAGAACAATCAAAGTGTTTTGAATCTCTCAAGTTGTGATGAAAAACTTTTGTAAAGGTTTACAGAGAAGATTTTTCATAAAAGATTTGAAGAACACAAAGATTTTTGGGTTTGAAAGAGATTTTGACAGAGTTTTGTTAGCAGAAATACTTTGTGTATGTTTTAAGGATTTTGTGAGGGGTATTTATAGAGTGATGAGAGGGGTTGTTTGTGCATACTTGTGGATTTGTAAAGTCGGTTTTTGAAAACGTTTTGAATTTCCACATTTAATGCCACCCTCCACTACCCTGCAGCAGCCACATACTCAGCTTCTGCTGAAGACATAGCCACTTATTGTTGCTTTTTAGCACTCCAACACACCAGTTTTCCTCCAAGAAATTGACAGGACCCTGAGGTACTTTTTCTGTCCATGTTGCAGCCAGCATAATCAGAATCCGAATACCCTTTGAGGTCAAACCCTGAGCACTTTGGATAGTAGAGTCCAAGGCTTGGAGTTCCCTTCAGGTATCTGAGTATTCTTTTGGCTGCAGTGAGGTGGGATTCTTTGGGATTGGACTAATATCTTGTTATTAGACAGACTGAGAATTGTATGTCTGTTCTGGAAGAAGTGAGATACATCAGTGAGCCAACGATCCCTATAAAATGAGTTTGGTTGACTGATTTGCCAGTGAGATCAGGTCCAAGGTTGTTAGGAGGGACCATTGGTGTCTTCACTGAGGCACAGTCAGATATCTCATATTTCTTCAAGAGATTTCTGGTGTACTTCTCTTGACTGATGGAGATTCCTTTATCAATTTTCTTGATTTGTAGTCCAAAGAAGTATGTGAGTTCACCCATCATGCTCATTTCAAACTTCTTTGTCATTAGTTTTTCAAACTGTTTGCAAAGAGTGTAGTTTGTTGAGCCAAAGATGATGTCATCAACATATACTTAGACTAGTATCATATCTTGTTTTGTCCTGTAGATAAACAATGTGTTGTCTATCTTTCCTCTGACAAACTTGTTTTGTATCAAGAAGGCTGAGAGAGTTTCATACCATGCCCTGGGAGCTTGTTTCAGTTCATAAAGGGCTTTATCAAGCTTTCAGACATAGTCAGGGAATTCACTACTCTCAAAGCCTGGAGGTTGCTGAACATACACATCTTCCTTGAGTTCACCATTCAGGAATGCACTTTTTACATCCATTTGGTAAAATTTGAAGTTCATGTAGGTAGCAAATTCAAGGAAGATCCTGATGGCTTCCATTCTTGCAACAGGAGCAAATGTCTCATCATAGTCAATGCCTTCTTGTTGACTGTAACCTTTGGCTACAAGTCTGGATTTGTTTTTAATGACAGTTCATTCCTATAACTATGACATCCTGAGGACATTTGATCAAGGTCACGACCTTGTTTTTATCAAACTGTTAAAGTTCTTCTTTCATAGCATGAACACAGCTTGGATGTTTTAGAGCCTCAATGACACTCTTGGGTTCTATATCTGATAGGAAATCAGCATATAGACATTCATTGGCTGAAGCTGCAGTTAAGTTAGCAGCCATGCTTCTAGTGAGCATGCCTTCAGTGGGTTCACCAATGATGTTTACAAGCTCAATGTCCTGAGATTTTGTCTACTTAATTTATGGTCTAGGATCTGAGCTTGAAGAGGTTACTGGAAACTCAGGAGTGAGTTCAGGTGCTGGAGCCACATAATCATTAAGAACATCTGATGAGATGTCTTGTTCAGGTTGGGGTTCATGAATCACAGGTTCCTGAACATTTGGTTCAGTGTTACCTATCCCAGCAGGGACTGATTGATTATCAATGAATTCACTGATAGTTGGTTGTGACAGGTTGTGAGGCAAGACGTAATATGAGATGTCAGCATCAGCTTGGTATGCGGAATTGATTTCAGTGTTATACTCATCAAGAGGATATCTTGATGAGTTATCAATTCCTATTTCCTCTACTGAGGTATTGGTGAACCTGATGCTTTCTGAACTCTCATCAAAGGTGACATGAAAGGTTTCCTCAACTTGTTGTCTTCTTGTGTTAAATACCCTGAAGGCTTTGGAGATCAGTGAGTAACCTAGAAAGTATCCATCATCAGCTTTAGCATCAAACTTGCCTAGATGATCCTTGTGATTATGAATAAACACAGGACATCCAAACACATGAAAGTAGCTGATATTAGGAAGTCTACCTTTGAATATCTCATATGGGGTTTTGTTATGTCTTTTGACAATGATTGACCTGTTTTGAGTGTAACAGGCTGTTTTGACTGCTTCAGTCCAGAAATGTTTTGATAGAGCTGAGCCATTTAACATAGTTCTAGCAGCCTCAATGAGAGTTCTGTTTTTCCTTTCAACTACCCCATTTTGTTCAGGGGTGTAAGGAGATGAAAATTTTTGGGAGTGTTAGGTCACTAGTTTTACAAACACAAGTAATATAGAAAGAGGTTAAGGCGATTGAACAAGTAAACAAACACACATACGCGTAAGAAATAAAGAAAGGTTAGGCGTGAGTATGAATGAAAGAAAACTTGAACAACCAACCCTCAAATTAGGGTTTACAAGAGTATTTATAGGAGGGAAGCTAGGGCAACACTCCTAGCTCCCATCCTTTCTTATGTGGGCTTGGGCCTAAGCTTATGGGCCTTCTACATAAGCTAGACCTTAAACAAACATAAAGGCCATAATAAAGCTACCTATTACATATGAAATATAAATACTTGAAATACTGTTTAGGAGTGATTCCAACAATCTCCCCCTCAAGTATATATGAATGTAAACGGTGAAGGCGTTGATGTAATAGTAGCTCTGACATCTTCTGACATTCTTCTTTCTTGTGAGAGGAATTGCCTTGATTCGAACAATCTCCCCAGTGTAGAGAGATAGTTATCTTTGAACAGTTATGCTTCAACGTCATCATTAACTTTGTTCTTTAATCATTGTTCTTTGTGGTGAAAGTGATAGTATGTTGTTGTCTGCATCAGACTGCCTCAGGTCTGCTTCGCTGCTCCAGTGTCTCCACGTCATTCTTCAACATGCTCACACGCTCTTTGACGTTGGAATTCAATACTAATGAAGTTCTCTAAGTCTTTAACTTTGTAGATTCTTTGATTTGACGAAGAATCATTCTGACGGTTGTGTTGCTTTAGAATAGAACTTCCATTAGTGATGATGTTGGCGTGAGCATGAGAAGAATCAGCACGATCATTCCGCTCCGGAGCTTCCATAAGAAGAAAACATGTCAAACGGTTAGTAATAAGCGGTTTCCGGCACTTACAAGTTTGAACTTAGAGAGTGTTAACAGCATAGTGTGAAAACACAACTCTAATTCTTACAAAGGCCGTTCCTGAACTGGAGTCCCACAAGTGAGATAACGCGATGTACCGAAGTACATCTACAGTTCAGATGAGTCGCTGAGGTACACCGAAGCATCACCTCACGACTGTAGACCGTTTGAGACACACTCCGCGTAATCCACGGGGAGTTACCGAAGTGACCTGCTGTCAGGGCTGTTTGATGTTGACCCTGGCAGGAGTTTCCATTCAATCACTGAGAATCACAGAAGTGAACCTCTCATAAATGTTCTCGACAGATTGCTAAGATCTGTGAAGGACTCGATATGAACTACTGAATCACTGAAGATCTTATTTGTTGATCAACAAGTGATGAGATGTCAAGTGTTCCTAAGAGATCTTTTGATGAATCTCGTGGCTCTAGACTCAATAGTGCGTTTTGGTTTTCCTGAGCGGAGACTAGGGAGAGGGTCTCCTTCTTCAATACCAGCGATCTCTAAGAGAAAGCCAATAGTTTACGTAGGGTTCCCTGTGAGAATGAAACAAGCTTCTGTTAAGAGAAACTTGAGTGGCTAAGAAGGTTTAGTGCATGCGTCACTGGGTCCATGACGACTTTTAATCTTCAGTACTGGTGTCACTAAGTGACAACCAGTAGCATATGAATTGAACTCGGTGTCTGCCCTAAGTTGAATAATCTGGAGGGCTGTTTCTTTTCACCCTTTACTTTACATTTCTTTTTGATTCTTCAACTCCTTCTTTCTCCGATTCTCATTTTCTCCTTTTTACAATCATTCCTAAGGACTTCTAACACTAACTAATGGTAGTGTCCTTGGGTAGATCCCTCCGGCTCTGGCGGATCATAGGACGGTTATTCCTAACCTTAGTCACCTTATAACTCCATGACTAACCTATGTTTGCCATTAAAACCACTGTATGTGAAAATATCTCTCAAAGGGTTTGTAAATGAAAAACATGTTTGAACCACTGTGAGAGATAAGGTTTTGCATAAATACTCCCCCTCCACATGTGCTTAAGAGTATTAATGGTTTAAATGCACAGTGAGGAAAGAGCGCGCACTTTTTGAATTGATCCACTGAAGATAGACAATCCCTCGCGAGACACGGTTACGTTGCATAGTTAAAGAGTTACATTGTCAGCTTTTAGGTGACAACTAGCTCTAATAACTACCTTGAAGGTGTAGACAAACCTCGAAAGGTTGTCATACCCGTCAGAGTTCATGTCTATCAAGTGTTTCTCGAATGGTACTTTCTACTTGGACAAGTCCTTTGCGAGACACGTTTACATTACTAGCGAACTAGCTTGAAATTATTACCCGTCCAGGACAAGTCTTTTCGAGTTACAAACAGTTTAGTACCGTCAATTCGTTGGTTAGGTCTGAGGTACACATATTCATTTGCATTTAGCACAACATATTTCTTATCACATAATTTTCTCCCCCTCAAAAATGGCATAAAAAATGTTATTTTTGAACGGTTGACAATAAATATGACCATTTTGAGTGTTGCGGGAAGATGACCACTATGAACAATTTGTGAACAAAGTTTTAATTCAAATACTCCCCCTCAACTAGTGATATAAACGGTTGAGGTTTTGAAAAATCATATAGGGAAGTACTTGTGTTTTTGAGCAAAACCTTGAAAAATGAAAGGTTTGATAGGTTTTACTCAAAAATAAGAAGCTTTCGCTCCTTTTATAAGGATTGTGGCACTGAGGCGTACCACAGGGTCCTTTCTTGACAATTACGGGTTGTACACTGTTATGTGTGCACAAGCCATTGACATATATAATCACACATCCAAAAATTTTAGTGAAAGAACCAATTCAAGGGGTACTAGGAAGTGCAGTGATGTTCCCAGGAGTACGAACAGGGCGTTGATAGCCGGTGATGTTGATCCTGGGTCGACCACCAACAAAACTTTCCAACGTTCTGAACTGATCCCTTCTGAACAACCGTTCATCAATCATGGTGATGATCCTTCTCACATTCCTCCGATCCTGAGAATTCCATCGCTTAGGGTTCCCAATGTTTTCACGTATGTCCTTCAATCGATAAGCTAATCCGTCCCTAACCATCTTCAGAGTATGATCTCCAAATTTGTGAAGCTCATTACACGCCATCAAGCAATTGCGATGAAGTTCACTGCGATAAACGACACCAAACAGTTTGCTGATGAGCGTTAATTGTGATAGCTGGTTGATATCGGGAAGATCAAGCTGTGGTGGAGTGAAGTTGACACTTTTCTGATATGATTCAACGGCAAGCTGAAGATCTTCAACACGTTCTTTGATGACAATGCGTCTGATGAAGATGAGCAGTGACTTGATGAATTCACGTTGTACTTCAGTTGGAAATTGTCTCATGCGACCTTGAAGTTTGGCAAGGTACATGTCTTCAATATCGTTGATGTTCAAATTCTCAAAGTCAGCTTCAGAGAATGCATAGTCCCTTTCGTCTTGTCTTTTGACCACAATCTTCTTGAGAAAAGTGTAGTCCCATTTAGACGATAGACCAACATGTTGGATGGCCACGATACTTTTAGTATTGAACACTGCATGTTGAGACTTCTGAACCAAGCAGCTTCTGTAGTAGATTCTTCGGCGTTCCGGCCAATGGTGAATCCCATACATTGCATCTTGGTCATACGCTACCACTTTGTCGGAGAACATGTGGGTAGCACGTTCCTCGATGGCTATACAATCAGAGTATATGGCAGCAGGGAATGGAAGTGTTAGAGATGTAGCGTATTTCCTTGAACCATCGCCACCGTGTTGAAGAAAATATAAGTCTTTGTTGAAAAAATGTCTGAAAGGAATCCTCGGCTGATCAGGTTGGCCAATGGTAGGTAGAGGTCGAGACCAGTCGGTGTAATATGGAGGATTGTCCCGTTTGGTGAAGTCGATGTTTGCTTCTGGGTTGAGCCAATCCATGTTATTAGACATGGCTCGAGCAATGTTTTCAAGGTGATATTCAACCTCGATTGCACTTTCCGAGCTGTCTTTCAAAAGTAGGAATGCTTCATTCTTGATGCGCTTCAATTCAGATTTCGTCATCTTCTTCACCCGAAACCTTTCTTGCAAAATCTTTGCATGCTCCAAGGTACTACCGTCTACCAATTCTTGACCTTCTTCAGGGTAGGGAGTGTTGTTAACAAGTGTAGCAAACCATTCAAATTCTTTAGTTTTATCGTCATCTAGCCATGATATGACGTCAGTATGAAGCGTCTTCTTCTTCTTTTTTGAAGGCTTAGATGATGATGCTGGTTTTTGTCCTTGTTTGGGAGAGGTGGGTTGTTGTTGGGGCTCAAGGACCTCTTCATCGTCACCACCCGTATACTCAAAGTAATCACCTGGTTTTTGAGTCAGGGGTGGTAACTCGGAATCGTCCAGAGGTTTATCAGTAGAAGACCGAGGTGGAGGAGACTTTTGTTGAGAAGAAGTCCGTAGTGGAGGAGGTGGCATCGAAGAAGATTCACCAGATTGCTTCTGTCGTTTAGATGCAGGGTCCTTGTCCTTATCATCGTCATCTCTTGGCCGTTTAGGTTGATCGGCTGACTCCTTGCATGATGATCTGAGTTGAAAAGCAAGTAGACCTTCGAAAAATTTTGCTTCATCCGAAGTAAACGTTCCAGATCGCTTTGACATTTGCATCACTAGTTTAGCGATTAGCTCAGATTCAGAGAGATCAGCTTCTTTGGCCATTGTATGTTTAACCAATGCGATGATGTTAGGGGTGAGTTGTCTGGAAAATACTTCTCTAGTCACACCGGGGACAGTGTCGAGAAGAAACTTGTGGGTATGATCTCTTGGTGTCTTCTCCAGTTCCTTTTGGACTTTAGGAACGATATCCTGAAGGTACTTGTTAGTGTAACCTTCGATCATTTCGTTCAGTTCCTCTTTACGATGACTCTTCATGAACTTCTGAACAAATTCCCTTTCTTTCTGCATCTTGTCTTTCTCATCATTTAAGTACTGTATTTGGTCAGCAAACCAATTCAGTTTTCTGTAAAGTATGTCCTTCTTTCTGACTTGTTGGACAGCTTTCACAATTCTTTCATGAGTCTGAGAAATCCAAGATTTAGGTGGTTTCTTCACGGATTTGGATAATGATTTGGTTGACTTCTTAGATGGTGGTTGTGATGAATGAGACGAAGAATCCGATGATGATGAGATGTGAGGAGATTCCGGGTCCTTTGGTGGTTCAGATGTTACCTTCTGTGAGCGTGTAGGACTATCCAGAAGCACATCGTCGTAAGCAGCATCTTTATCTTTCTCAGTTTCCGGTTTCTCAAAATCATATACAATAGTATCCTCTACAGGCTTTTGTTGTTGCATAAGAGTGGTGGCACCAGCTCCCTTATCGGGTTGATTAACCGCATCAGGAGTTGGTGAAGATTGAACTGCACCACTTGACCCACCAGGGCCACCCATTTGGTCTTTAGCAAATTCTTTAGCCTTTTGAAGATGTCTGACGATTTTAAACTTCTTCCTGTATGATTTATCTAGTTGCTCTTCTTCTTCTTCAGAGCTCTCATCATAGGGTACAATTGTTGGAGTCTTCCCTTTTCCTTGGACAGCTGGAGGACTTGGAGGTTTTGCTACTGAGGCAGGTGCTTTGGTTGCAGTTGCAGAGTAATGAACCTCTTCATCTGTATCAGTATCTTCAGAGCTCTCGTCCACAAGCTTTCTTTACGGTTCAAGTGTGGGAATTGGTTCGGCTTCCTTTACGGGAACAATCCTTTTAGAAGGAGGATTCCTTTTAGGAAGCTTCCTTTGACTCACAGTACTTGTTGCGCTTCCTGCACTTCCTCTTCTGGTTTTCCTTACAGGTGTACCAGAAGATTTTTTGTCGAGATGACCAACCTTGCCTTGTCTAACTGCTTCCAGATACCTTTTGTACGTTTCGAGCTTTCTGACATCTTCAGTTAGAAGGAAATCTGGCAACACAGCACCTTGTTTCTTTGTAGACGATTCCTTGATTCTGACAGATAGAATAGGTTCCGTCAACATATCGTGATTGTCGGGGTCATTGAGCCTCTTGGGAATATCAGGATGAAGTCCAAGTGCTCTCTGGATCAGCAGTTTAGTATATCTGATGTAGGGAATCTTTGAGCCAAGCTTGTTGAGAAATGACATCATGTCATCCCAAATCAGAGCTTCGATAGCGATGTGTTTCATGTTGACCAATGCCCAAAATATTTGCAGTTCCATGAGCTTAGGATGCTCATAGCCACTGTCACGACCAGAAACAGACTTGGTGATGATCATGTAGAGAGTTCTCCATGGTTGAGGAATACTCTTAAGCTCTGTAAGATATACACTTTCACATACACATCATAACATTAACACAATGAGCACATAGATGGTTTTAGAGAGAGAAAGAGTGGGACATTCTAGTGAGAGAAACTTGTGGAATATTAGATTACCAAAGAACATCCAACCCTCTACCTTGGGAGGTAGAGGGTATTTATAGGTTACAAACTAAACGACCTCCTGACGGCCTGTGGATCAGGGATACAGTGGGTAAAGACCCGTCCTTCCTCCACGGTGTTGCACTAGACTATTTTACGCTACTGACTAACTACAAAACAACATAAACAAGTAACTAACGATTAGTCTACGAGCTAACTTAAGCTAGATGATAGTTGGAGTGACCGACTCTTCAATATAGGAATTTTCTAATTCCTAACAATCTCCCCCTAAGGGAGGTCACCCCATGTTTTACATTACAAAACCTAGCATTCTATTCTTGACTTTGTTCTTGAGCTCGTAGACAAAAGAACTTCAACATCACAATCTTTGTGCCTAAGTAGTGCAACTTCAAAGTCTGCACCGATTTGTACTTTAAGTGGAGGACATTAATGATCCATGAGAGAATAATAAGGAGCCATCTTTTGAGATCATCAGCAATCATCAATCTCTGAGGCATCCTTTGTGGTGTTGTGACTTTAGGACCGACATGCTCACATTCTGGATCATGAATTCTTCTCATCAGAGTAGCGGAAGCATTTGTTGAATCATGATATTGGCAGCAGCGTAGCAGAAGCATGGAGTGAAAATATCAGAGTCATTGATGCACTTATCATGATTTCTTTTGAGATGAATGTGTAGTGTGAGCATGCGGCTATGGATTGACCGCTTCAATCTGATCAGCTGCACACGTCGGGCGTACCTGCATACAACAGTTAGCAATAGAGCGCACGAAAGTGTCTTTGATCACTTTCGTTGAATTGAGGTACACGGCCCACGGTTCCCCGTTGATCAGTACAAGTACTGCCTGTGATCAGGTAGGATTCCTAAGAATCTCCTTGACAGGGTTTCGCAGCTGTTCTAGCTGTTCTCAAACCGGAACGTCTCAAAGAAGACAACACGGAGTGAGTGAACCAGCGAATTTTAAGTCCACTGATTGATGAAAAGAGATTTGAAAAACAATCGTGTATTGCTCAATAGAAATTGTTTTTGCAATACAACGAAGGTTTTATTGAAAATCAATTATCAATCATAAAAATACCTTTTGGTTTGAAAAATGAGTACACAGTCGATGTGCTAAAGAAAAGAGTTTATAAGCACAAAGACCGGTTTTTCAAAGGTATCCGTCAATCCATAACCTGAACCAGGATTGATTCAAGAGATTGAATCGCCCCATTGTTTCTGTTCAGTTGTCACATGGTTGATCTATATAATATATCTCACATGCCACCTACCAGGAGCTTGTTTGATGTTGGCTCCAGAAGGCTTTCCATCTTCATTGTGAATATGTAAACACATCACTCAGATGTTCTGGCAATACCACAAGGATAATGCGTAGGACTCAAGATATAATCTCTCTTTCCACATTGTGTGAAACAGAGAGTCTTCATTGAAAGTGTCCTAATGAGATTTATTGATGATCTCGTGGCTCTAGACTCAATTTGTGCATATTTGGATCCTGTACCGGAGACTAGGGAGAGGGTCTCCTTCTTCAATATCAACCATCTCTAAGAGAAAGTCGATAGATAATGTC
Source organism: Chrysanthemum seticuspe (assembly GCA_019973895.1). Lineage (NCBI taxonomy): Eukaryota > Viridiplantae > Streptophyta > Magnoliopsida > Asterales > Asteraceae > Chrysanthemum > Chrysanthemum seticuspe. The sequence continues at coordinate 204,705,975 of BPTQ01000004.1, read as the reverse complement.
GGTTCCCCGTGAGAATGAAACAAGTCCTTTTAAGAGGAGCTTGAGTGGTTTGGAGAGTTGAAGTGCATTGCGTCACTGGGTCCATGACGTCTTGTCTTCAATACCGATGTTACCATCAGTAGCATATGAATTGAACCCGGTATCTGCCCTAAGGTTGAATAAATGGAGGGCTATTTGTTTTCACCCTTTTCTCATTCAATTCTTTTTAATTCTTCAACCCCTTCAGTGCTTACCGAGACTTCATAGCTATTACCTTGTTGGGTTTATTCCAGTACTAGCTCAGTCTTAGTCCGCACTCTCCCCATATCTCATTTTTCTCCTTTTCTCATCATACCTAAGGACTTCTACACTAACTAGTGGATTGTCCCTGGGTAGATCCCTCCGGTTCTGGCGGATCATGGGAACCAATACCTAACCTTATCATCCTTATATCACCGTACATAAAGTAAAGTTGGTCGGTCAATTTGGTATTGTTCATCTGCCATTGGATCCAATTGAAAACCATTTGAAAATCAATTCAGATACTTGTGATATATTATCAAAGCATTTTGTACCTGAATTGTTTTTGATATTTTTAGAACGAGAACTCCCCCTCAACATGTGCATCAAGTATTTGAAAATGTTTTGCACACGGAGGCAAGAGAAAGAATTAACTTCTTTGATTACCATTTTCTAAAAGATATCAACATCACTTCCCACATTAAATCAAGTAGAAATAGCATTTCCGGGAAGGATGAGGTTTCCATAAATTTGCTCCCCCTCAATATGTGCCTCGAGGTTTGAAAAGAGTTTTGCATATATTAGAGGGAACCCTTTATCATCAAAGGATTAGAAGCCATATGATCAAGGTACCTTAAAAACATTTAAAGTTGAATTTTGCAAAGATTTAAGTTGTTGGGTACCCTGATGACTTGAATTTGGAAAGAGGGTTCTCCCCCTTAAAATATGCTTCGAGATTCGAAAATTGTTTAGCACATATAAGAGAGAAGTTAGCACAAAAATTGGTCATCTTATCTTTTAACATCTTTCATATTTATATCACATTTTCTCCCCCGATCAAAAATCTTAAATCCTTTGAGATTTTGGATCTCAAGTGATTTAAATATGTATGAGGTAAAATATTTGTAGGAGAAAAATGCGTCCGATTTTATATGATAAAAAAAATGGACAACACAGATGTTTCCCCCTTTTTTCAAGGGGAAACCATAGTACAAATCCTAGCACTATTACATGTATTACAGTCGTTTATATTTGTTACACCACATATTACACATAGTTAAAAACACACCATAAATAATATCCCGACGAAGTCTTCATTCAGTCCTCTGAAGAAGTTTGTAGTGACCATCACGGAGCCTTCCACCAACAAAACTTTCAAGGCTGCGGAAGATCCTTCGTGTCTTGAGTCTTCGTCTGATAGCAGCAATGAAGTGTTCACATCTCTTCACGTCATTATCAGTCCAAAACATAGTTTTAACCCAAGATTTCATATCAAGTTTGGCTTCTTTCACTCTGGTGTCAAGTTCTTCTTCGACCAATTTGAGCGTACCATCACTAAACTTGTAGAGTTCACATAGACGCATAAGCATACGAGATCCATATCTGTCGGTGAAGATGACGGCTCTAGGGGTGTCAAGGACTTTGTATTCTCGATGAAATTCATGCCCAGTTGCATTCCATTGAGGACTTGTAAGGTTGATCCTGGTTTGGTAGCTTTCAATGCCAAGCTGGAAGTCCTCAACTCGTTTTCGAATGACTAAGCCCCTGATCCAAAGAGTGACAGCTGCAGAGAGGGCCTTTTTCTCACGTACAGGTAAGTGCTCAAGGTGTCCTTGAAGATTTAAGAGATAGAGATCTTCAAAATCATTTGGCAGAAGATGTTTGAAGTCGTTCTCTTCAATAGTATACACTTTGAAGTCAGCTCTTTTAAGGACAATCTTCTTCAAGTACTCATATCCATAGATAGGGAAGATCTCTACACTAACAACACTTAAGATTTGCAGCTTTGATCTGACATCATTGCGTCTTTTATCAGCACCATGTCTTTCGATGTAAAACTTCTTCTTTTTGAACCACCAGTGAGAAATACCATAAGAAGCTGCAATATCATACTTTTGTTCTTCATTTGCCCAGAATTGATCAGGAACCATCTGTTCTAGCCCCTGATCAGAGTAGGTTGCAGCTTTCATCTTTGATATTGATAGAGCAGGCTTTCTTTCAGCAGAGCGAGCACACAGATAGTCCAAGTCGTGATTGAAGAAGAATTCAGCCTGAATGGTTATCTGACCAGGCTCACCACCAAGAGGAAGAGATTTGTTGACATTGAAGCGACTGATTTGCTCACTGACTTGGTCATTCAGCATCTTATGGCATTCTTCCATCTGATATTGAAGATGATTTGCATCAGAATGGAAGACTTTGACAATTTCGTAAGCTTGTCCTTCAAGATCTCTTGGAGTTATGGATGAGATACTCTTCCGCTCACAAAACCATTTAATAAAACTTCCCATATCACCAGTGTAGTGCAGAAGAGAGTCTTCAGCTGGAACTTCATAATTATTCGTGATAACTGATGCCCAATTGTTGTCAGGAATCATAGAGTCAGACTCTGGGATGGTCCATGTGGGTTCTGGAGAAGGAGGTCTATCTTCCATAATGCAGCTTTGAATAGTGTCTCTTGAAGGTGCTACTCTGGATGTGCTAGTGCGATTCCCTGCCATGTAAGAATCAAACCAGTCTTCTGAGGGCTTGGGAATATGCTTTGTCGACGCATCATCTTCATCTGGTTCTGAGTCAGCCATGACTTGAGACTCTTCGTGGACCACTTGATCATCAGGAATTGAAGTGGATGTGGAGGTGAACCTTGAATCAATCGTCGTCCAGGCAGCAGATTTCTTCTGAGTACTCTGTTTGTTTGTAGAGTCTGATTGATTGGACGGTTTTGGAGGTGATGATGGTGGCTGTGATGGAGGTGAATTGGTTGTTGAAGAAGGATTACCAGCTCCAGAAGTTCCAGCGCCTCCCGTTGGTGGAGGATCTTCGCGATCTTTACGATCCTTCATCAATGCTTCCATCACAATTGTCCTCCTTTTCTTTTTAGCTTCTTTTTCCCCGACATCAATCTTGAACTGCTCATAATTGTCGAACTTGATGGATTCTTCAAGAGCCTCATAGAGTTTACTGTGTACCTCATGCTTGTCCTCTTCAGCCTCATACATCCTTTCACACAGAGCTGCCCTCATATCGGAGATGGGGAGGTCCTTGAATCGTCTAAGAAGTGGAGCCTCCATAGCCCATTCCACAGCATCCTTGACTTCTCCTTCAATAGCGGCAGTTACTGCTTCATTGAAGTTGAGGTGCTCTAATCTATAGACGCGATCCACCAGAGAATCAACAGATTTAGGAAGTTGCCTTTCCAGAGCTTCTATCCTTTTAATGGCTTTATCCAGTAGTTGATCAGAGGTGAGAATCTGTGGAGGGGAAGCTGGTGGAGCCACTTCATCTGAAATTGTAATGACGGGTTCAGGATTTGGTGACATTGTTGGTGGTGTTTGTACAGTTGATTGAGTGGGTAAGGGAGGTGGAAGTGCAGTTGATAATGAAGATGCAGTCATTGGAGGAATGGTTGACGTATCTTGCTGAATGCTGACATTATACATGGATTGTGCCGAATCTAAGGTTTTGTCATTAATGAATTGATCACCAAAAGAGAAGTCTTCATCAAGATTCTTAAGTGAAGATAAAGAGTTAGTAGACAGATTTGGTTCATCCATCTTCAAGGTCTCATCAGATATTGTCTCAAGGTTCTCCTGTGAGCCCTTTTGTAACAGAGTGTCAACATTCAAGTCAGATTGAGTCTCACCAAGCGTAAGAGATTACTTAAACGTTTCAGGCACCTTGACCACACCAGATTGTTCTTTTGCATGAGGTGAATCTGTTCTTCTCTTCAGCTCATATTGATTTGTGGTGCTAGAAGGAGATGATGAGATAGTTAAAAGCATGTGAGCAGCTTGTTCATCACTTGCAACTCCTTTACCCTTGTCAAGTGTAATTGGGGTTGTTTGTTGAGGTGGTTGAGCGGGTTCTCTTAACACAATTCCACCTACTGGAGCTTTCACATTCTGACTTTCAAGGCTTTACTGAATTCCAAGTTGCAGATCAGCATCATCTTCATCAGTTAGCCTGGAAACATTCCTTGGTGTCTCAGTGTTCTCACCAATCTCCTTTTCCATTTTCTTCCTTTTTGCTTTCTGCTTCTTGGAGGTGGTGTCAGACGGTTGAGAACTTTCACGTCTCTTTTTAGGAAGAGAGGCATAGGATGCTTGTGAGGCTGACTTGGTCACGGGAGCATTTGGTTGTAAAGGAGAGGGTGTGACATCAGCAGAGAGTTTGGTTCCTCTTTTCATGTATTGCTTGAAGTAGTCCTTCCTTTTGATATCTTCTGTGAGAAGACACTCAGGAATTGGCAATCCAAATACTTCTTTATTCGAGCCTCTAGGAACATATTTCAGGTTTCCTAAAACAAATTCATCTTCTGCTTTGTGTAAAGTTGATTCAGACCTAGGAGTGAAGTTGTGAATTTGTTGCAAATACTGGATAACAAGCTTAGAGAATCTGATGCTGGGAATTACAAGTTTGTTCTGTTTCTTTCGACCTTGAACATTGTTCAGGAAATAGGTTCTATCAGATATGAATGTGTTCATTGATAACGAGAATTCTTCCCAAATACGATCTGAGACATTCACATCAACCCTATTAACGATTCCCCATAGGATTTGCAAGATAGGAATTCTCACTTTATCGAACCCTGAAGTTTTCCCAGATAAGCATAAGTTCATAATGGTTGTAATAGCTCTCCAGGGTTGATACATGTGTCCGGTGATGATGTCAGATGCTCTTGAAATACTGTTCTGATAGCCCAACCCAATTAGAAATACGATCAGATCGTCAGCATCAGGCGGAGATTCAGAACGAACGTCAGGGTTACATGATGTGATTCTAAGAGCCTTGCTCAGAATATCAGAATCAATTGTGAACTCCATATTATCCAGCTTGCAAGAGTATTGTGCTGTGATTTTATTCCATTGAACGGTGTTCCAGAATTGTTGAATGTAGATGATAGTAATTGAGCATTGCTTGGTAATAGCTCCGAAGAAGTTAGTGTTTTTGAGGATGTCAATTGAAACTTTGAGTATCGGATTTTGTTGGAGCCTTTGAAGGTCCACATAACAGTTGCTTTTACCTATAGCAGCCCATTGACTTTTGGGAAGGATTTCTTCGTCTGAGAGAACTCTGGATGATCCTGACGGGGTAGCGCTCTTTTCTGGGATTGAACTTGCCATTGATATTCTGAGTAATCATACAATCAACAGTAATGGATGGGAACAGGTTAGATGATACATAGTAAGTGAGACAGCATTGAGAGCACCCTTATGACAAAGAAGTAGTAACACTGAAGAAGTTCCCAACACATACGGAGACAGATAGAGTGGCAAAGATTGCAACTATATGACACCTTTCAACTATATGATAACATACATAATTAAGATATATCAATGAAGAACATTCATATAGAAAAATGATTACATGACGAGCTTATAAGGGATTTAAAAGGCAAAAGAGTGCATTTCAAAGTGACCATGACATGAGCCAAGATACACATGTAAAAGTGATATAACACATATGTATGAGGCAAAAAGCAACATTTGGCAGTCGTGAGAGAAGCCAAGTACCTTTTGCCTAAACAGAGGTGTCATAACAGTTTACATAGAGTATGTTGATTCAACAAGTCGAATTATGAGATCCTAAGTGTTATGAGAGTGAGATCATCTTTAGCACAACAAACTTTGAACATTTTAATAATCCTTGACCCTAAGACTAATTCTCAACATGAAAGTGAACACTGTTGCAGACTTGTAAAAACAAGTCGTCATCTCGAGCCACAGACAAGTCGCTAAAGGATTAGCACTCTCAGTCGCTAAGCTAATTCGCTAGCATGTAAGGCCAAGTTGCCATGAACAGTACCTAAGCCAAGTCGCTACAAAGCAGTCAACCAAGTCGCTATGTTACTAATTCTCTAACTTGTATATACAAGTCGCTAACTACTAACTCGCTAACCAAGTTGCTATGCTAATTCGCTAGCTAGTAAAGTCAAGTCGCCATGAACAGTAAATGAGCTAAGTCGCTACAAAGCAGTTAACTAAGTCGCTAGGTTATTAATTCGCTAACTTGTAAGTACAAGTCGCTAACTACTAACTCGCTAACCAAGTCGCTGGAATTTAGTGAACTTATTCGCTACGGAGACGTAGTCGCTAAGTAGAACACTAACTCGCCATGAAGAACATTCATACTAAGTCGCTACCAAGAACAATTTAACTCGCCACCAAGAACACATCTAACACCAACCCATCAGTCCAATCCACTTAATCATACATCAATGTATTCCAACCAATATAATTCAAACAACATATTCCAAACAATTTAAACTCGTTCAATCATTTTATAAGTAACACACACACGATTACATAAAAATCCGAACCTAAGCGAGAGAGTCAACTAATCACACCTCACGAGCACGAAAGGATCTGGATATAAAAATAAGTTAGAAACTGGACACTAAAGCATAAGATAGTAACGATAAGAGGGAATCGAAGCAAACCTTATGCTAAGTCGCTAGTAAGAATAAAATGACGAAGAGAAGAAGAAAGAAGGAACGAGAGAGAGAAAAAACTTGTTGGGTAAAATGGTAACTCGCTAATGGGTAACTCGCTAGGGGTATACAAACTAACTTAGGCAATATGACACAATTGGTCCATGTGGTTATAAACTGAGGTGAGGTAATTCGCTAATGCAACATAACTTACACTATATGACAAATTTGGTCCCTATGGTATTAACGAATGAGTGGTAATAAAATGCTAACACGGATAAGACAACGTCTCTAGCATTGATTATTACACTGATCATCATGAATCAATTCAACATTTCAACACATAGGCAGTTACAACGAAGGCACACACTGAAAATCTCATGAGCAAGATACAACCAGATATTTCAAAAGTATAACCAGTTAGTCACACAAGCAGGAAACCACCACATCATACAAATAAATAAGCATCATAACCACCACAGAAGCCAATGGTATATAAAACTAATCTCCCCCTCAATCAATGTCATCAAAGATCATTGATTGATATTAACCAATCCCGTTATACCACCAAGAATATATCTTTTGTTCGAACTTCATCTATGATCCCGTGCCATTATTGAATGACATTTCTAGGACCGTAGATGTTATCGATAACAAGGAGTATATTAATTATTAGATTGAGAAAAAAATGATAAAATTTTGAAAGGAGAATATATATAATTTTTTTTTTTTTTTTTTTTTTTTTTTGAAAATTGATTTATACAAAGACATGGAAGGATGAGTCCTGATTCAAGATGAATAGGAGTCAAAGTAAGAAGTACATCAACTCTGGCAAGCTATAGCTCCTGAATGAGCTATGTTCATATCTGAGGGGAACCAAGTCATGAAGTTCCTGATTGAGTTGAGCATTGTACCTGAAAAAGACTGCGAGCACATTGTACTTGAAGCACATGTAGACTTGAACATAGAAGGGTTAGTGACATGTTTAGGCTCACATTTGGATGCAACACAGTATAATCCAGATGTATCATTAATGGGGATTCTATTAGGTTCTACATTCTTGAAAAGTTTACCAGTGGGAATCCACTTGAGGCATGATTTAGGAATGTAAGTTCGTTTAAGTCCTGTATACTTAAATAATCTGCCAGTGGGAATCCATTTGAAACTACAGTTAGTTGAACTAAATGAGTGCACAGCCTTGAATTGACTAATTGTCTTTTTGTGATCAGAGAATTTCTTAGGGGATTGATCTGTCATATGATTTTTTGCCTGAGACCTAGTTAAACTTATTGCATTTCTGATCTGTGAGTGATGACCATTAGTCCTATGCTTGGTATTCATCATATCTGAACTAGGCAATGAAGTGACTGGTTTTGACAAAACAAACTAATTATCAACTAGGGATGTAGACTTAGATTTTAATGGTTTAGCTCGTTCAGACCTATAGGCATTAGGTTGTTTAATAACTGTTCGTTTCAGGTTGTTCTGAACATTTGACTTTCCCAAAGTTGAAGGTTTTGCAAACTTAGTGTTCATCCTATTTCCAACATGCTTCCTGAGCTCATTTTTTAGTGCAACAATATTGAAGCTCTTATCCTGAATTTGTGCTTTGAGGTCATCAATATCTTTCATCAAGAAATTAGATTGATTGACTAATTTAGAGTTTGTTTCCTCAAGGTTCTTTCTTAAATGCTCATTTTCTCTTAGAAGGTTGGACACACATAGAGCTAGTTCAGAATTCCTAGATTCTAGTGTATCACTTATCTCATGACAGTCATATTTCTGGGCTTCTGAAAGAAGAGATTTCAGATTTCTTATGGTCGAATCTTTGTCCTGAATCTGGGATTTTAACTGATTAATTTCAAAAAAATTCTCTAAATTCTGGAAGTTCCAGATTACTACACTATTTTTTTGCATAAAACATTTCATCCTTATGTTGTATTTCAATTTGCAAAGAGATACAGTGTTTTTCAAGAATTGAAAATTTGTTTGAAAGCTCATCATATACCCTTTTTTCAATCATGTTACTTGCATTAGATTCAGACAAAACAAAGATTGATTCCACATTGTTATGTTCAGGGTAAGAGTCATGTACCTTTTTGTGAGAATTAGTGTGATCAGATAAGTGTACCTTGTTGATTGATACCTTTTCTGACTCTGAGAATTTGAGATCAGTGTTGTTTTCTTCATCCTTTTCCATCACACCTGAGACTCTGCAATCAGTGTCTTCTGTTGGTTCAACTGGAATGAAGCATGACACGTTATCATTGTTCCATGGACACTCTTGACACTCATTCAATTCCTTCAGCTTGTTATTCTCTTTTGCAGCTTCCTCGATGTATGTTTCCATATTACTCATAAGTTGAATAAATGAGTTTCTGAACTCATGAATTTCCATTCCCGTGTGCTGCTTGAAAGACATTCCAGTCATGGTATTATCAAAATCTGAGGAGTATTCTTCCCGGGTAAGTGGCTGAAATTGGTTGGAGATGGTTTGGAGAGCAGCATGAGAGTCATCAGTTGAGAGCTTTTCTTTGGTAATTTGAGACCTCAGTCGTTCTAGGTTAAGCAAAACAGTTCTTGTTAAAGTGGGAAAATCCTGACGAAGGATGGCACAACTTGTTCGATCCATGGTTGTGGATAAGAGTAATTTGAGAAGCTGACTGAGATGTTGAAACGGCTCACATGTGCATTCCTCATTCTTAGTATCATCTGAAGATATTACGAGTGACTTATTTGAGTTGTTCTGATTGATTGATACTGAGTCATTAAGTGTGTGGCCTTCTGATAAGCATTTTGTTTCACAATTCTGTGCTGTGTCATAGAGAGCAAGTACTGGTGATTAAAGAATCCGTGATGACAGACATTGTGTTATTATGAATTACTCCCCAAGTCTCTAGAGGATTTAGAATCAATTCGCTACCAACTAAATAGCACTTATCCCAAGTCGCTAGAAGATACTACACCAAGTCACCAACACTAATTCGCCACCACGCTAAGTCGCTAGCTTTCCAAGTCGCTAGCCAGATGTAAGTCGCTAAGTGGTAACTCGCTAGCACTCAAGTCGCTAGCAAGAATTCGGCAGCAATTCGCTACTCAAGTCGCCAACGATGCAAGTCGCTAAAGAGCAACTCGCTACAAACCAAGTCGCTACCCGTAGTGGAGAGTCCACTACTTGTACTTTAACTCGCTAGATCTAACTCGCTAGTTCCAACACTGTAAGTCGCTACAAAAATGTGAAGCAAGTCGCTACCAAGAAACTATTCCGTGAGCTAAGTCGCTAGCTTGAAAAACCATATAAACATCACTTTTCAATCCAAAAACAACCCAACCAAGATGATTCAAGCTTACCAAATGAAAACCTAAACACTTTTGATGATTCTAAACATAAAAGTACCAACAAAATTCAAACTTTAACACGAGAAATCAACCAAATGATGCAAAAACCACTAAACTTTTTCAAACTCAAAAACCACCTAAAAACCACTATAAATCCAAAGATGTGCAAGATATGATCTAACCATGGCTCTTGATACCAATTGTAAGATATAAACTTTCACATACACATCATAACATTAACACAATGAGCACATAGATGGTTTTAGAGAGAGAAAGAGTGGGACATTCTAGTGAGAGAAACTTGTGGAATATTAGATTACCAAAGAACATCCAACCCTCTACCTTGGGAGGTAGAGGGTATTTATAGGTTACAAACTAAACGACCTCCTGACAGCCTGTGGATCAGGGATACAGTGGGTAAAGACCCGTCCTTCCTCCACGGTGTTGCACTAGACTATTTTACGCTACTGACTAACTACAAAACAACATAAACAAGTAACTAACGATTAGTCTACGAGCTAACTTAAGCTAGATGATAGTTGGGGTGACCGACTCTTCAATATAGGAATTTTCTAATTCCTAACAAGCTCTACGTGAGAATGCTTGGTGATTACTCCTGTAGCCTCGTCATAACCGATATCGATTAAGAATTGGAGAGTGAGCTCTTCAGCAGGTGTGGCATATAGTTTGGTTGGATCGACTTCAGGAATTAGGAGAACAGCCCTTAAGTCTGCAGGTGTAATGGTGACTGGTTTGTGATTCAGAGTCACCGTCACAGCAGTTCGTCTTTTGACCCTTTCCATAGTGTTCCAGAACTGTTGGATATAGATCTCAGGAACAGTTGCAGAGTGAGTGAGCATATTCTGATACGGATGTGTCCTCAGAATATCAATAGCAATTAAACACGAAGATTCTGAGCAAGTGAGGGTGTCAAAGTCAACACGGAGATTATTCTTTCCTATCTTCATTGGATAGCCATAAGGATAGATATCAGCAATGGAGAGAACTTCAGATGCATCCACATTCATTTGTTCAGCCATGTCGTGATCTGAAATAACATTAGCCAAAAGAACCAACATATCGAAAGACATAATGTTAGTCAACAGAAGGTCTTATTGTCTAGTTATTGAATGTACAGTGTCAATGATTGTTACGAGTCCTAAGTCACTTGTATGTTCAATAGTACAATGACGTCGTGAAATGTTTCGTGAGTTAGTTACCTTTAAGTTTAAAAGTTTATTTTATCACTTATGGTTCACAACATCTCAAACGTTTTAGATTTATTAGTAACATTATTGGATTCGTGACGATATGATTAGTTTATTTACAAGTTTGTACACGTAACAATTCATCATGAAGGTCAATCCAGGGTTAAGCGTAGTATTGGCAAAGTTAAGCGTAAACAGTATTGACATATGCGTAGACGAAAGCTTACGCGTAGGATCCTAACTTACGCGTAAGAAATGTTACGCGTAGGAAAAGGGCACCTTATGCGTAGAGCTTACGCGTAGGCGTATATATATACCTTACGCGTAAGGCTTACTCGTAAGAGTAGACCTTATGCGTAGAGGTCACTGTTACGCATATCCTTCACAGGATACGCGTAGTCCATTGTAGAACCTTACGCGTAACTGTTATGCGTAGGATAATTCTTACGCGTAACATGACTACGCGTAGGGTAATCCTTATGCGTAGAGTTGCAATTGACCTTGATTCTGAAGTTTAAGCATAGCAAGCCTGAAATAAGTTCATCAAGTCATTATCATTAACACAATACTTCATTTTAACAACAATTTATGGCAAGAACAATTATGGAACAGTTATGCGAAGAAAGTCATATGCGTAGGTCAAAACCCTAAGGGTTGAGATTTACGCGTATCACTTTTAGCCATGGAATTTGCACCATACTGATTCTAGTAATCCTAAGATATGTTGAGAGTCTATAAGCCAAGTTATAACACTTAGTTTGTTGAGAATTAAAAATACCCAAAAGTTATGAACATTAAACCCTAATTTCAAATTGTTAGCCAATTCGTGTTTCTGGGTGGTTAGAAACCTTGGAAATCATCAATTCAACAACACAAGAGCATAACCCAACAATCTTTTTGACCAAAACACTTCACATTCAAAAATACCCAATTCGACTCATAAACCCTAATTTTCAAAATTCATCAATTCGTGTTTCTGGGTTTGTTTTGAGGATAGAAAACATATCATTGATGTTTTTAAAACATTTTGACATTATCTTTTTAGCCACAAACACATAACACATGATCATGTGTTCTTACGCGTAAGCGAAGAACACAAAATCACCCATATCAGTAGATTTGACCGTTGGATTCATTTGAAAATCAAAACCAATGTTCAAAAACATGTTAGAAACATTAATCCACTTACAAAATGATGATCTGAAACACGGATTTCTTGAGTGAATTCTATGCGTAGGATGGTTTTAGGTTTTTAGTAATAAATGAGAAGTGAAAGTAGGTGGGAGGGTGTTTTATTAAAAGTGAGTTTAACCTTTTGACAGTTTTGGTCCCTCCACCTTTTCCTTATTCAAACAAAGCCTTTTAACTTCCATTTTGGTTCCCAAACAAAGTTTTTAGGAAAGAAATTTGACGACACTCCCCCTCGACTTAAGAAAACTGATGAAAAGTTATTAATTTTAGTCCGAGGAGTGTCATTGTACCAGAAACTTCACCACCATTGTAAAATGAAACAACCGAGATATGAAAACATGCAAGTACACTGATGTTTTGAAACAGTTAAGTGAAAATTTTCTCCCCCTCAACACTTGATCGGAAAAAATACTGAATTTTGAAAGATTAAAATGTTGACGGAAGAAATGTACTTGCCATGTTGAAAGAAAGATAGATTAGGAGAATATTTTTTTTGTTTTATCGAATTTTATATTTTTGTATTTTGTTTTTGAAAAATTATTTACAAAAGATGTTTTGGTGTTTGATAGGTTTTTAAGACTGTTTTAAGAGGTCATCCAATTCCTCTTGAGTCAAACACCTCATACCAATCCGGTGGACCAACTCATTAAACCTAGCGGGAGGCAAGGCTTTGGTGAGAAGATCTGCCAATTGGTATTATGTACCCACAAAGTATAATTCAACGGTACCCTGTTCCACGTGGTCCTTGATGAAATGATAGCGTAGATCGATGTGCTTTGATTTCGAGTGCTGAACTGAGTTGCACGAGATTGCAATGGCACTCCGATTGTCGCAGTACATCGGGATTCTGTCAAATACGTAACCATAGTCTTTGAGTTGTGTTCTCATCCAAATGACTTGAGCACAACACGCGGACATGGCTACATATTCTGCTTCGGTTGATGACAACGATGTACAAACCTGCTTCTTTGATTGCCAAGACACCAGTTTATCGCCAAGAAATTGTAGAGCTCCTGAAGTACTTTTCCTTGAGTCTAAGCATCCTGCGTGGTCAGCATCTGAAAAAGCGATTCGTTCAAAACCAGAATCCTTCGGATACCAGATCCCCAAGTTAATGGTTCCCTTGATGTATCGGAGGATTCTTTTAGCCTCAGAGAGGTGGGTTTCAGTTGGTCGCGACTGATAACGGGAGCATAGATAAACGGCAAAGACAATATCAGGTCTGCTAGCTGTTAGATACATGAGGGACCCAATAATACTTCGGTATTTGGTAGGGTCAACTAATTTCCCATGTAAATCAGCGTCTAGCTTCTTGGTATGAGTCATTGGTGTGGCATAAGTATCACAGGTTTTCATTCCAAATTTGTTTAACAATTCAAGGGCATATTTGGACTGACTCAAGAAAATACCACGGGGTGATTGATGAACTTGCAAACCTAGAAAGAATGTAAGTTCACCCATCATAGACATTTCAAAATTTTTCTTCATTAGTTTTGCAAAAGCGATTGAAAACTTTTTATGTGTAGACCCAAAAATGATGTCATCCACGTAAATTTGAACAATTAAGATATGTGCCCCGTGATATTGTATAAAAAGAGTTGGGTCAACCGAGCCTTTGGTGAAATTATTGGCAATGAGGAAAGATGATAGCTTATCGTACCATGCCCGAGGGGCTTGTTTGAGACAATAAACAGCTTTGTTCAGTTTGTAGACATGGTTCGGGAACTCAGGATCAACGAATCCATCTGGTTGGCTGACATAGACCATTTCTTTAAGGTGTCCATTGAGAAACGCCGTTTTAACATCCATCTGATAGACCGTCATATTCATATGAGCTGCGAACGCGAGAAATATCCGAACAGCCTCAAGACGAGCAACCGGAGCAAAAGATTCTTCAAAGTCTATTCCCTCTTCCTGACGATAACCCTTAGCAACTAGACGTGACTTGTTTCGGATGACATTCCCTTCAGCATCCAATTTATTTTTCCAAATCCATTTTAAACCAATGACGTAGACTCCTGTTGGTCTTTCAACCAGTTCCCATACTTCAAGACGTTTGAATTGGTTGAGTTCTTCTTGCATGGATTCAATCCAGTTGTCTTTTGTCATTGCGTCTTTAATGTTTTTAGGTTCAGATTGGCAGACAGTGAGTGCATAAATGCAATGTTCACCGTCTGAGTGAAGACGTTGTCTCGTAACGACTGGTTGATTCGGGTTGCCAATAATATTAGCCAGATGATGGTCTTTTGTCCATCTATGTGTAGAGGGTTGATGTTGGTATACATTATGCAGATTCTGAGGATTCAAATGGTTTGTTGAAGATTCCGCGACATCTGGTGCAGCAGTCTCATTAGCAAACGGGTTAAAGAACGCATTTGGATCAAAATCTGCAGGTGGGGGTACTTCATTCAGAATATCATCAGCCGGTTCATCATTGTTGGAAGCGGTGTGTTCAACTGTTGTGTTGGAGTCAACTGGTGTAGGTGCGTCTTCAACAGTAGTTGTTGTAGCAGGTGTATCAGGTATAGGACTATTATCAGGTTGTGCAGCGGAAACAGCGGATACACCTGGAGCACATTCATCAATATCGTCACAGAACAGAGGAGCAAATAACCTTTCCATTTGTTGACGAGTTAGCTGGCGGCTTTGTTCATCTGATGATGGGGGTTGAGGGAAGTTTAAACGGTTGTGACCGGGTTCTAAGCTGTTATACTCAGAAGCCATATCCGTGAGTTCATCAAAATGAGCATGAATCGTTTCCATTACCTCCTTTGTTCGACGATTCCAGATTCGGAAACCTTTAGAATTGTCACAGTATCCAATAAAGACTCCAATATCAGCTTTTGCTTTGAGCTTTCCAAAATCATCACGATCATTATTCGGATAGCAAAGGGATCCAAATACATGAAAGTGTTTGAGGTTCGGTTTATAGTTGTGGACAAGCTCGAAAGGTGTTTTGTTGTGGCGTTTTGTGATCATAGAACGGTTTTGAGTATAGCATGCAGTAGATACAGCTTCTGCCCATAAGTAATCTGGAAGTTTAGCATTGATTAACATTGTTCTTGCAGCTTTCACTAACGTTCGGTTTCGTCTTTCAACAACTCCGTTTTGTTCAGGTGTACGTGCAATAGATGTTTGATGCTGAATTCCCACTTTCTCATAGAATTCACGAAGGGTTTTGTTAACAAATTCAGTTCCTTTGTCTGTTCTGATTATTCTGACGGTGTTGCGGAGCTAAACCTGTATTTTTGTGAGAAAGGTGATGATCATTTGTGGAGCTTGGTATTTGCTTCGAAGAAAGTAGACCCAAGTCCATCGTGAGTAGTCATCAACAATTACTAAGATGTAGCGTTTGCCATTGATCGTTTGCACGCGCATCGGGCCACACAAATCCATGTGAAGAAGATGAAGCACATGCTGAGAGCTGTGTTCCACCTTTGAAGGAAAATGAGCACGAGTGCTTTTCCCTTGTTCACAGGCTGAGCAAAGGTGATCTTTTGAATACCGGAATCGTGGGAGTCCTTCAACTAGTTTGTGTTGAGCAAGGTTGGTGATGGTTTGAAAGTTTAGATGTGAGAGACGACGGTGCCATAGCTAGGATTTTGTAGATGTTGCCTTTGAAAGTAAGCAGATGGGAGAGGAATCAACCATGTCTTGCATAGAGATAGTGTAGAGACTAGAATTACGCGAGCCAGACATAAGGTCATTTCCTTGTAGATCACGAATGAAACAAGTTTTCTCCCTGAAAGCAACCTCCAAATCTCCATGATTTCTCCCGAACCACCTTCTTTTATTTCTCCGTCACACTTTTCAACCGCTTGTGAACGGTCAACCGTAACAGATGACAAAAGGGCGACAGCCCGGGAGAAAAATGCAAGTTTACCAAGGATTAAAATATCCTTGGATCGTTTATGTCCTGGCGAGGCGTGATATTCTGAATACAATGATTTGTGATTTGTTGAAAATAATATAGTATAGAAAGATCAGGAATCTGATTGACTAACACTGAATGTGAATAGTAATAGCTCTGTCACAGCTACGTCAATAAAAACGTACAATCAGAAACCTAGAAACATAAAAGATATACAAACGTACGTTTAACATAAATTAAACGTAAACGTATAAAATCAAAACGATTATAACTATAGTAGGGATTTGCATGTCTTAGCGACTTAAATGCAAATTAAAGAAAATAAAAGTTAAAATCTATTAAATAAACGCTATCACTATTTTTACAGATCGATGAACGTTTATTTTAAAACAAAATAACTTATATAAACTATATTAACTAAAACGTAAACTCAAATTATCTAAAAACGTTGTTTAAAACGAAAACGAGCGTTATTTACGAAAATGGCGCTGGAGCGCAAGATAAAACGTAAATTTTATGAAATAAAAGGCCTACGAGTATAAAACTAATTTTCTTACGTACTATATGATAAAAGAAAATTTTAGAAAAAAGATTTATATTTTTTAGACTTTTATATTTTTTATTATGAATTAAATACCTTTTTACACTAATTAAATGTTTAAAAATACTAAAACTTATTGGAAAAATCTCAACTTTTTACAGAAAATACTTTATACTAATACAGATTTATTAAAAATTAGAAAACTGAAAAAGCTACTCTGAATAAGCTCGAAATAAGCCAAAATCTCGTTTAAGCTAAAATGAGACAAAGAGTATTTATGTATTTGTTTTTGCAAAGCATGACAAGAAAGACCCAAGGGCGCTATTGGTACAGGTACACATGCTATCACTCTTAAAGGGGTGGAGGTCTCAGGTTCGAGCCTGCCTCCACCCATTTTGCAAAAACATTTTTTTTTTCAATTTTTCTTTTTACAAAACTACTAATAAGCTATATATAAGAAACTTTAACAAAGGAAAACTTATTAATATTCACAAATAAGCTCTGTGTGAGCTTATTTTGGGCTCAGATCATGTTTTTAGGCAAATAAGCCATAAGCCCTCTAAATAGAGGCTATCACTTAGCCTTAAAGGTGGTTCTTTTGGCTTTTCTGTTTTCTTAACTATCTAAATACTAATATTAAACAAGTTAAATGAAAACAAATAACTGCAAACTTAGAAATAAGCACATTGCAAGCTTATGAGTCCAATAGTTAAGCTTTTAGCTTGACTGTTGGAGCTCAAGCTTGGAATAAGCTCTAAATAAGCTATACATAGAAAACAAAAGCAAAAGGGCAATTATGTACAAGTAATATAGACTAGAATATACAAGCTTATGCACAGGGATGCACTTATAAGCTCAAAATAAGCAAATAAGCACTTCTCTGATGCACTCAGTTCCAAACACCCCTGCAACTAATTAGAGTGGCCATTTAAGCTTAGGAAATAAGCTGAAAAAGCTAAACTAAGAATTGGAGTATCAAGCTGAGGTGGTTGGCTTTCCAAAAAGCTCAAGCTCATACTGTGGGACCCACAGATGAGCTTTTGAGGAGCTCATGAAAATGGCACCATTTCACTATTTTGACTCAGTGAATGCTGAGTAAAATGGGACACACAAAAAGCTGCTTGCAGCCCTAGGGAACAAGCTACAAATGAGAATTTAAAAGCTAGGCCTTGTAGTTTGGTGGATTGGCTTCTCAAAAAGCCAATTCACATAAAGTGGGGCCCACTGGAGAGCTTTTTGTGAGGGTGTGAAAAAGCTAGTGAACACTGGGTTACCCAGTGTTCAAATGAAAAATGGACAAGGTAAAAGCTCATAAGCAGGCCTATTAAATAAGCTTATATGTGAGATATGAGCTTTCAAACCTTGAGACTGGTAGATAAGCTTTCCAAAAAGCTAAAATTCATACAATAAGGTTCATTAATGAACCTTATAAGGGCTTATGAAATAAGCCACTTGGTACTGAATGATCAGTATATTGTGTGAGTTTGAGTTTTCTGTTAAGCTAAGTTTAGCTTATCAAATAAGCTATGAAGCTAAAGATAAGACCAAAACCAGTGAGATGGACACTTAAACTTCCTAGAAAGCTAAAAGTTACAAACTCATGTCCAATTTTAAGCTTTCCACAAGCTTATGAAGTTGGTCTAAGTACACTGATTTCTCAGTGAACTTGGTTAAATTATTGAGTTTTGAAGGAACAAATTAAGCATTTAGATAAGCACAAAATGGGCTTTAAAGCATATGCATAATCAGATAGCATGTTAAGCTTCTCAAAACAACAAATAACTCAAACTATCATGCAATTATAAACAATATATGAGCTATAGAAATTAGATGGTTCAACTGTGCACAGGGCACTTTTCTGAAAAACTAGCTCAAAGATAAGCATGATTAAGCAATTAAAAAGCTGAATAAAGATTAAACAAACAATACAATAAGAAATATGAGCAACAAAACTAAAATAATCTAAAAGCACAAGTCTTATAACTTAATATTAAGCTCTGAATTAAACTGTCAATTTGATTCAAAAACTGCATAACAAGAACTTTGACTTTTGTACAAGAACTCAAAGGTTGACTAAAATGAATTAAGAAATTAAACTACTGATTAAACATGATATATTAAGCTATATTGAAACTAAATTAAGCTAGATAAACAACATATGCATCACTGTGATGAAAATTTGCATCTAAAATCCTAACAGTGCATTGCCTAATGAAGATTAAACATGATTTTGACTTTGAAAGTCTTGCAGGCACAAACTAAGACAAATAAGAGTCTTTTAGGATTAAACAAACCTCAAACAACAAAAGCCTAACACTGAATACACCTCTAACACAGATTTAACAGAAAACAAGCAGTGGATGTTGAAATATGTTTGAAATAGAATGTTGTTGCAAAAGACATGACCCTTAAACCTAGAAGATTGTCAAGTCTTCCAATAGCATAGTGATCATGCAAGAACAAAAATAAACATCAAAAACAATCTCAACACCCCAGATCTAGGCAATCCCAAACAGTCCTTAAAAGTTCAAGTGTCAAATGAATTTCAAGGTTTTCAATGAGAATGACCCAGAATCTGATTCCAAACTTAATATAATGACATAACAAGCATAACTAGACAGAAAAACAACAATCATAACAACTTTAAACAAGGATTACTCACAATCCATAAATATAGTGAAAAATTAAATATAAAGCAACTACACAAACTAACATATAAGCATATAATATTATACTTTAAAAACACTTAATAATAACAACTATTGAACATAAAAACATAACATTTAAAGTAAAGAAGATACGTGAACAGTAATATGCTAAAAATTATGAAAATGCTTACAAGTGGTATTCAGTTGAGAACTAAGGGCCAAGGCCAAGTAACACATCCTAAAGCTTCCCAAGAAGCACTACAACCCAGGACCATACAAGATGTATCAAGCTCCCATCTCCTTTGTCTTCCAAACTGATTTTTGTATTTTCTTGATTTTTCATTGATTTTTGTAATTTAAAAGATCATAGCTGTTTTTAGGTTTCTAAAAGCTTTAAGGCTTTGTCAGGAGCCTATATTGCCTATTGAGTCCATCAAACAACCATAATTAACAACAGTAAGGTAAATGACTTTGAAATTTAAAGGCATTAAACTAAGAACATGAAATTTAAAGATGGAATCCATTAAAACTGTAAATAAAGTTTTATTAAACTTGTTTAGGGTTCAATACAACTCTGAAAGCAATAAAAGACATTAATGTAAAGAAAACAGTAAATGACATGATAAAAAACTACATGACTATGGCTTAAGGCCAAAAGTGAATTTTCCTCTGCTCCTCTTCTTCTTATATAGTCTCTGAACCCTTTGTGACCACTTAGAAGTCTCATCTTTAATTCTTGACCCTTGAATCTCTGTATTCAATCTTGGACGTTTAAATTACTTTTGGCGCCAAAGTCTTTGAGGCGGTTCTGAGGTTGCTTGTAAGGTTATTACAGATAATTAAGGGTTCTTGGACAGTTGTGGATGTGGAGGGATAAAGTTGGAAGAGTGGGTAGCAAATTGGGATGAAAACAGGGGAGATGGGTGAAAGGTGGGTGAAAAAGAGGTGGGGAAGCATTTATTGTGGGTTGTGAGCTACTGTGAGGTGGAAGGGAGTAGGGTATGAGCTGTGGAGACAGGTGGAGGGGGAAAACAGGTGGTAAAAACCACCTGGTATGGTGACTGAGTGGTTTGGGGGGGATGATGAATAGTGTTAGTGGTTTTAGGCGGGGTCAACGGGGTCAAACTCCCGTTTGTTATTAAAAGAGGGTGTGGGCTGGTTTGTATTGGGCCAGGGATTTAGTGGATTGGATTTGGAATTGGTTTGATTAATAACGAGGGTCCATATGGAGTAGCTTATAAACACAAGGACCAAAACTGTAATTCTGCCAAAGTTAAGGACTGAAATTGCCAATCTTCCAAACTTCATATGAGGACCAAACCTGCCAAATATGGTTAGTACAAGGACCAAAGTTGTATAATTTATTATTTTATAAACTTAAAGGACCTTTTGTGTAAATTTTGGATTTTTGAGGGACTTGTTTTGTAATTTCCAAAAGTTATCAAATTGTTCCATTTGTTAAATCATGCATAGTACAAGGGTATTATTTGTAAAATTCCAAGTTTAGAATACCCAGGGACTTATTTTGCCAATTTTGTAACTTGAGGGGTAAAAATTGCCATTTTGTGAAAACTTTCATCCAGGGATGTTTTGTGAATATTTTTGAGTTCCCAAGGACTTAAGTTGACTTTTCTATGGTTTAAAACATTTAGGGACTAGTTTTGACAATTTGTGTAACTTCAGGGACTGAAAATGACAATTATTGTGAAATTGATCATTTTTCACTTGTTTTTCAATCTTTTGTACCTGAATCATATAAAAACACATTTTTATGAATTTGTATCATTTTGAGAGTCATTTGTGTGTTTTTGGTTGTTTTTGTGGGTTTATATAATACAAATATATGTGTATTTAGACACATATCAAATCCCCCACACTAAACTATTGCTAGTCCCTAGCAATCTTTTATTTAAAAGTTTAATGGATTTGAAAAACTCTTTACCAAAAGCCATTACTTCTGGAGTAGCCAATTGTTTTAGTTCAAGTAAGAACTTTGGTACAATGATAACCAAATGATTTTGAGCAAATCATAAGCTGTAAACGGATTTGATTTGTCTTTACCAGAAGCCGTACCCTTCTGGACTAGCCAACTCTTAGATAAATTATCAGAATTATCTTTGGTGAGTCGATTACCAATTATGGATTTTCAACTGCCTTTACCACAAGCCATAAACTTGCGGGCTAGCCAACTTTTCACTTTTTGGGATATGGTGAGCTGAACACCATACAATTTTGGGCAAATTGCAAGCCATAAACGGTTTTGAGATATCTTTACCAAGAGCCGTTTGCTCCTGGATTAGCCAATCCTTATGTGGGTTAGACATGGTGGACTGATTACCATTTGTTGTGTTTAGTACAGAGTACTTCCAATAAAAAAAATTTTAAAATTTGGCCATTTTGGGGGAAAAAGGGACTAAAAGGGTACATTTTATGATCAAATTCGCCAGAATTTCCTCCCCACACTTAGAAATGAATATTGTCCTCAATATTCAAAACTAAGTGAGGTAAACACAACAATTATTTTATTTTTTTCTGTATTTACAATTTTCAAAGTTTTTATATATACAACAGGTGGGTTATTACCCCCACACTAGGTGGTAGAAAGGGGAAAAAGACAGAAATATGGGTGAAAACCCATATTGTGTGGCTTGTTTTTGATAACCAAGTCACTAGCTTGACTTGACCCCGAATTAAATTGTTCATGGGGATACTGAGTGGGATTGCCAATCAAAGAATGGGTGAGAAATTGGAGTGGGATTGCTACTCACAGAATTATGAATAATCATCACTAAGATGAGTCTAAGAATCTTAGAAAGAAACTCAGAAAAGGCGAGAAGAATCTTTTGATTTTTGATTTTATAAAAAGAAGTGGAAAATATTTTTGTATTTTTAAGGTTTATATATATATGTACAAAAGAAATTCCTAACAACCGCCCCTCGAAAGGGAATCTGGGTCTGACAGAGCTCAGCAACTGTAAACAGCCAACAACCAAATGTTGTAACTGAGGGACTTATCAAACTGGGCAAGTTGTGTGCAAAGGAAAAAATGTTTTTGTATTTTTTAACTTTTATATATATACAAAGAAATGGCTAAAAAGGAAACCTAAATGAGATTTTTAATACATGATACTGATTTAAACCTAATCTATCATATTCCAGGAATTATACTAAGCACAGTAAATCCTTTTTTAGTGTAAACATGGTGTTTAGCCAAAATTTAGACCTAGGAATATCAAGATTAGGAAAATTGACAGTCAAATGCAAATCAAAGCACAGATAGATTTCAACCAAAAAATCTTTTTGTATTTTATATTGTTTATATGAAATGAAGTATATGTAATTTACATACAAGGATAGGTATTTCAACAAAGTACAAAATACAAGTCATAATACGCAGCTAGCCTCCCCGGCAGCGGCGCCAAAATTTGATTTCTCCCGAACCACCTTCTTTTATTTCTCCGTCACACTTTTCAACCGCTTGTGAACGGTCAACCGTAACAGATGACAAAAGGGCGACAGCCCGGGAGAAAAATGCAAGTTTACCAAGGATTAAAATATCCTTGGATCGTTTATGTCCTGGCGAGGCGTGATATTCTGAATACAATGATTTGTGATTTGTTGAAAATAATATAGTATAGAAAGATCAGGAATCTGATTGACTAACACTGAATGTGAATAGTAATAGCTCTGTCACAGCTACGTCAATAAAAACGTACAATCAGAAACCTAGAAACATAAAAGATATACAAACGTACGTTTAACATAAATTAAACGTAAACGTATAAAATCAAAACGATTATAACTATAGTAGGGATTTGCATGTCTTAGCGACTTAAATGCAAATTAAAGAAAATAAAAGTTAAAATCTATTAAATAAACGCTATCACTATTTTTACAGATCGATGAACGTTTATTTTAAAACAAAATAACTTATATAAACTATATTAACTAAAACGTAAACTCAAATTATCTAAAAACGTTGTTTAAAACGAAAACGAGCGTTATTTACGAAAATGGCGCTGGAGCGCAAGATAAAACGTAAATTTTATGAAATAAAAGGCCTACGAGTATAAAACTAATTTTCTTACGTACTATATGATAAAAGAAAATTTTAGAAAAAAGATTTATATTTTTTAGACTTTTATATTTTTTATTATGAATTAAATACCTTTTTACACTAATTAAATGTTTAAAAATACTAAAACTTATTGGAAAAATCTCAACTTTTTACAGAAAATACTTTATACTAATACAGATTTATTAAAAATTAGAAAACTGAAAAAGCTACTCTGAATAAGCTCGAAATAAGCCAAAATCTCGTTTAAGCTAAAATGAGACAAAGAGTATTTATGTATTTGTTTTTGCAAAGCATGACAAGAAAGACCCAAGGGCGCTATTGGTACAGGTACACATGCTATCACTCTTAAAGGGGTGGAGGTCTCAGGTTCGAGCCTGCCTCCACCCTTTTTGCAAAAACATTTTTTTTTTTCAATTTTTCTTTTTACAAAACTACTAATAAGCTATATATAAGAAACTTTAACAAAGGAAAACTTATTAATATTCACAAATAAGCTCTGTGTGAGCTTATTTTGGGCTCAGATCATGTTTTTAGGCAAATAAGCCATAAGCCCTCTAAATAGAGGCTATCACTTAGCCTTAAAGGTGGTTCTTTTGGCTTTTCTGTTTTCTTAACTATCTAAATACTAATATTAAACAAGTTAAATGAAAACAAATAACTGCAAACTTAGAAATAAGCACATTGAAAGCTTATGAGTCCAACAGTTAAGCTTTTAGCTTGACTGTTGGAGCTCAAGCTTGGAATAAGCTCTAAATAAGCTATACATAGAAAACAAAAGCAAAAGGGCAATTATGTACAAGTAATATAGACTAGAATATACAAGCTTATGCACAGGGATGCACTTATAAGCTCAAAATAAGCAAATAAGCACTTCTCTGATGCACTCAGTTCCAAACACCCCTGCAACTAATTAGAGTGGCCATTTAAGCTTAGGAAATAAGCTGAAAAAGCTAAACTAAGAATTGGAGTATCAAGCTGAGGTGGTTGGCTTTCCAAAAAGCTCAAGCTCATACTGTGGGACCCACAGATGAGCTTTTGAGGAGCTCATGAAAATGGCACCATTTCACTGTTTTGACTCAGTGAATGCTGAGTAAAATGGGACACACAAAAAGCTTCTTGCAGCCCTAGGGAACAAGCTACAAATGAGAATTTAAAAGCTAGGCCTTGTAGTTTGGTGGATTGGCTTCTCAAAAAGCCAATTCACATAAAGTGGGGCCCACTGGAGAGCTTTTTGTGAGGGTGTGAAAAAGCTAGTGAACACTGGGTTACCCAGTGTTCAAATGAAAAATGGACAAGGTAAAAGCTCATAAGCAGGCCTATTAAATAAGCTTATATGTGAGATATGAGCTTTCAAACCTTGAGACTGGTAGATAAGCTTTCCAAAAAGCTAAAATTCATACAATAAGGTTCATTAATGAACCTTATAAGGGCTTATGAAATAAGCCACTTGGTACTGAATGATCAGTATATTGTGTAAGTTTGAGTTTTCTGTTAAGCTAAGTTTAGCTTATCAAATAAGCTATGAAGCTAAAGATAAGACCAAAACCAGTGAGATGGACACTTAAACTTCCTAGAAAGCTAAAAGTTACAAACTCATGTCCAATTTTAAGCTTTCCACAAGCTTATGAAGTTGGTCTAAGTACACTGATTTCTCAGTGAACTTGGTTAAATTATTGAGTTTTGAAGGAACAAATTAAGCATTTAGATAAGCACAAAATGGGCTTTAAAGCATATGCATAATCAGATAGCATGTTAAGCTTCTCAAAACAACAAATAACTCAAACTATCATGCAATTATAAACAATATATGAGCTATAGAAATTAGATGGTTCAACTGTGCACAGGGCACTTTTCTGAAAAACTAGCTCAAAGATAAGCATGATTAAGCAATTAAAAAGCTGAATAAAGATTAAACAAACAATACAATAAGAAATATGAGCAACAAAACTAAAATAATCTAAAAGCACAAGTCTTATAACTTAATATTAAGCTCTGAATTAAACTGTCAATTTGATTCAAAAACTGCATAACAAGAACTTTGACTTTTGTACAAGAACTCAAAGGTTGACTAAAATGAATTAAGAAATTAAACTACTGATTAAACATGATATATTAAGCTATATTGAAACTAAATTAAGCTAGATAAACAACATATGCATCACTGTGATGAAAATTTGCATCTAAAATCCTAACAGTGCATTGCCTAATGAAGATTAAACATGATTTTGACTTTGAAAGTCTTGCAGGCACAAACTAAGACAAATAAGAGTCTTTTAGGATTAAACAAACCTCAAACAACAAAAGCCTAACACTGAATACACCTCTAACACAGATTTAACAGAAAACAAGCAGTGGATGTTGAAATATGTTTGAAATAGAATGTTGTTGCAAAAGACATGACCCTTAAACCTAGAAGATTGTCAAGTCTTCCAATAGCATAGTGATCATGCAAGAACAAAAATAAACATCAAAAACAATCTCAACACCCCAGATCTAGGCAATCCCAAACAGTCCTTAAAAGTTCAAGTGTCAAATGAATTTCAAGGTTTTCAATGAGAATGACCCAGAATCTGATTCCAAACTTAATATAATGACATAACAAGCATAACTAGACAGAAAAACAACAATCATAACAACTTTAAACAAGGATTACTCACAATCCATAAATATAGTGAAAAATTAAATATAAAGCAACTACACAAACTAACATATAAGCATATAATATTATACTTTAAAAACACTTAATAATAACAACTATTGAACATAAAAACATAACATTTAAAGTAAAGAAGATACGTGAACAGTAATATGCTAAAAATTATGAAAATGCTTACAAGTGGTATTCAGTTGAGAACTAAGGGCCAAGGCCAAGTAACACATCCTAAAGCTTCCCAAGAAGCACTACAACCCAGGACCATACAAGATGTATCAAGCTCCCATCTCCTTTGTCTTCCAAACTGATTTTTGTATTTTCTTGATTTTTCATTGATTTTTGTAATTTAAAAGATCATAGCTGTTTTTAGGTTTCTAAAAGCTTTAAGGCTTTGTCAGGAGCCTATATTGCCTATTGAGTCCATCAAACAACCATAATTAACAACAGTAAGGTAAATGACTTTGAAATTTAAAGGCATTAAACTAAGAACATGAAATTTAAAGATGGAATCCATTAAAACTGTAAATAAAGTTTTATTAAACTTGTTTAGGGTTCAATACAACTCTGAAAGCAATAAAAGACATTAATGTAAAGAAAACAGTAAATGACATGATAAAAAACTACATGACTATGGCTTAAGGCCAAAAGTGAATTTTCCTCTGCTCCTCTTCTTCTTATATAGTCTCTGAACCCTTTGTGACCACTTAGAAGTCTCATCTTTAATTCTTGACCCTTGAATCTCTGTATTCAATCTTGGACGTTTAAATTACTTTTGGCGCCAAAGTCTTTGAGGCGGTTCTGAGGTTGCTTGTAAGGTTATTACAGATAATTAAGGGTTCTTGGACAGTTGTGGATGTGGAGGGATAAAGTTGGAAGAGTGGGTAGCAAATTGGGATGAAAACAGGGGAGATGGGTGAAAGGTGGGTGAAAAAGAGGTGGGGAAGCATTTATTGTGGGTTGTGAGCTACTGTGAGGTGGAAGGGAGTAGGGTATGAGCTGTGGAGACAGGTGGAGGGGGAAAACAGGTGGTAAAAACCACCTGGTATGGTGACTGAGTGGTTTGGGGGGGATGATGAATAGTGTTAGTGGTTTTAGGCGGGGTCAACGGGGTCAAACTCCCGTTTGTTATTAAAAGAGGGTGTGGGCTGGTTTGTATTGGGCCAGGGATTTAGTGGATTGGATTTGGAATTGGTTTGATTAATAACGAGGGTCCATATGGAGTAGCTTATAAACACAAGGACCAAAACTGTAATTCTGCCAAAGTTAAGGACTGAAATTGCCAATCTTCCAAACTTCATATGAGGACCAAACCTGCCAAATATGGTTAGTACAAGGACCAAAGTTGTATAATTTATTATTTTATAAACTTAAAGGACCTTTTGTGTAAATTTGGATTTTTGAGGGACTTGTTTTGTAATTTCCAAAAGTTATCAAATTGTTCCATTTGTTAAATCATGCATAGTACAAGGGTATTATTTGTAAAATTCCAAGTTTAGAATACCCAGGGACTTATTTTGCCAATTTTGTAACTTGAGGGGTAAAAATTGCCATTTTGTGAAAACTTTCATCCAGGGATGTTTTGTGAATATTTTTGAGTTCCCAAGGACTTAAGTTGACTTTTCTATGGTTTAAAACATTTAGGGACTAGTTTTGACAATTTGTGTAACTTCAGGGACTGAAAATGACAATTATTGTGAAATTGATCATTTTTCACTTGTTTTTCAATCTTTTGTACCTGAATCATATAAAAACAC
The DNA here is from genome assembly GCA_019973895.1 of Chrysanthemum seticuspe. Classification (NCBI taxonomy): domain Eukaryota; kingdom Viridiplantae; phylum Streptophyta; class Magnoliopsida; order Asterales; family Asteraceae; genus Chrysanthemum; species Chrysanthemum seticuspe. Next base: position 204,678,043 of record BPTQ01000004.1, on the reverse strand, counting down.
ATTTTTATGAATTTGTATCATTTTGAGAGTCATTTGTGTGTTTTTGGTTGTTTTTGTGGGTTTATATAATACAAATATATGTGTATTTAGACACATATCACTCCATCACAAAATTGACCTACTGAAAACAGATTGTGACCGAGGCCTTCCACATAGTAAACCCTGCTGATTTCGATGTTCCCATTGACATAATCTCCGTAGCCCATGATAGCTGCGAAGTGATCGTTCCTGAACCTGACAGTGCCAATGAACTTTGCAATAAAGTTTGATAACAGTTTAAGGTTGCCTGTCATGTGTCGGGAACATCAGCTATCAACAATCCAGAGAATGATCTGTATCACCTGCATTACACACAGACGACACAGATGGAATAGAAGTAGATGTGGAACCCGAAATGTTAGAGGGTTCCGAAGCAGGTATATTAGATATACACACATTAATAATTTTAGGCATCCATTTAAATCCTAGTGTGTTATATATCCATTTCTGCCATCTATAACTACTCTTTGCTTTAGTCTTAGTGAATGCACTAGGTGGTACTACATTCTTAGGAGGTGAAACTGGAGCTACAGTGACAGCAATGTTTGCCTTAGAATCTAAAGAAGGCAGTCTACCAAGCACAGACTTAGAATGATTAGTGGGCCTAGAGATATTCCGATTCTTAGGATTCCGTAATCGAGAGATTATAGCTTTAGCAACACATTTGTCATGACAATCAGAATTCATACTCTTTCGACAAATAACACAAGGTGCATCAGACTGAATATCAAAAGTACTTAGCGGTTTAGCATTCGTTACATCACTATTTCTATTACATTTGCCAGACGTAACATCTATAGTGGAAGCAACATGAGTCTTATTCAGAGTCCTAGGGTGTTCTTCTACTTTAGCATTCCTTATTGATCTTTTCTTAGGTCGCAACTTCCTATTCTTCGATTGAGTGCTCCTAGGCTGTGAAGTGCGGACGTTTGGAAAAGACGCAACTATTCCTGTTTCAGTAGAGGGAAACACATTAGCAACTTGTGATTTGGCAGTAGGGATTCTAGGTTCACGATTACTAAGTGTGACTGGTGCTAATCTCTTAATCACGGTAGGCGGAAGTTGTTCATACTTTCCTAACATTTCTCTTAACTTAGAGATAGTGTGAATCAAATCTTGATTTTCAGAACGAATATTACCAGCAAAATTCATGACTTCTCTAGTGTGAGCAAGATAGTGATCAAGTTCGTTTGATGCTTCATGACGAGTCTTATTGAGTAAATCAAATATGACACCATATTCCTGTTTAACTTTTGAAAGTTCTTGTTCATATTTTGAGATTTGACTTTTCAAAGACACGTTTTGATCATCCAGTTGTTCAATTTTAGGATCAGAAGATTTTGCACTCAATTGAGCGATTTTCTTTTGAAAACTAAGTTGATGATTGTGAATATCTTTTTCACACCAATAAAGACGACGTTTTGCATTGTAAATTTCATTGAGTAATCGTTTATTTTCAGCTTTTAAAGACTCGATCTGAAGCACATTATCGGTGTTCTCAACAGTTACAACATTTTCAACAGTATCAGCAGAGATATAATCAGATGCATATGGCAAAGAATAAAGTAACACAACATTATGGATATCAGCACAGATAACATCTTCCAAGAGTCGATCAACATCTTTTCTCAACATTTTCTTTTTGCGTTTAGTGTTAGAAATAGATGTTTCTGTTTTCTCGAAAACGTTTTTCATTACACCAAGTTCCTTATGAAAATCCTTTTCCCAGGCAATTGCACAACTTTTCAAGTTTTTAACATTAGGTAAAAGATTTTTCTGAAAAATGTCTCTTTGTTCTCGCGCTAGAGGCGATTGAAAATGTTCAACTTTGATTTCAGAGCGATATTCTATCTCATGTTGTAAAATTGTGAGGTCAGCCATGAAAATGTCAAAATATCGAAGAATTTTTTGATTTTCAAGTTTTGAGTTTACTTCACTAATGGAAGGTAAAGGACCATAAGTTTGTGCAAAATCTGTTTTGGGATTAACATTAGAAGACTCAGGTGTTTTGATGATAACCTTTGGTGTGTTAGAAGAATCCGTTGGTGTGACGAAAGTGACCGCGTTTTTATAATTAAAAGGTTTGTTGTAAACAATGTTTTTTAATTTTGATCGACTCTCGTCTTCTGCATCTAATTCCTCTTGACGATGATATTCAACAACACTCATAACAGTATTATCAATTTTGTATTCTGCACTGGAAACTTCAGGAGTTGGTTTGAATGTTTTTAGTGAAAGCTTTGGTTTGTAATCAGCTAGATTTTTTCCATATCCTTTTGGATTGGGTTTTAAGGTAAACTTTTCAATAGTTGTTACTGATTCACCATGTTTGTAAACAACAGTTTTAAACTCTTTAAGTTTGTTTTGCAAGCCGATAATTTCTTCAAGAAGGTCATCCACCCGATTCGTTGAATGCTTTTTGTATGCGGAGAACTCTTTTTGACAAGTTAACAACTCAGCCTTAGCTTTTTGATTTTCCAAGGTGAGAGTGTTAATTTGCTTTTTATGTTCATGTTTCAGTTGTTCTAATTCAGACAACAAAGCATTCTTCGAGGCGGCTAGATCACGCATCTGTCTCTCTAAATATTTTTCGTTTTGATGAGATTTTGCAAAAGCGGCTTCAAAACCTTTTTCACAGTTTTCTTGAGTTTTGAAAAAGTTTAGTTGCATTTGTAAGCATTCAAAATCCTTGGTTAACAGTGCATTTTTACTTTTTAAGGTTTGATTTAATGCAACACATTCAGCAATTTGGGATTGTTGGTCTTTAAGTAACAGAACAAGATCTGGATGAGGCAAAGGTTCATCGTGTTCAACGTGAGTCACAACATGATCATTATTTAGATCCTCAAGTATAACCACGGAGTCAATTTGATTATCAAGGGAAACCATAAGGTCATCTGGATCGTCAAATGTAACTACGGGGTTTATTTGAAAATCGTCAGAATGAGATGTAGATGACTCATTTTGAACATTCTGAGCCGTGCCGGATTCAGATATTGATGGAGATATTAGTTCAGATATGATGATGGTTTGTTCGGGTACCTGAGACAAGCCATCAGTGTCATACACTGGGCCTGTTTCACTCATGTGTAACTCTTGCATATTAGCCATCAACATAACAGCTGCATTGGCCTGCAAGTCCTCCATATCATCATCTGAGTTAGCATCTGCCATAATGCTTTGTTCTTTGTCTGTGAGAGATCCACCAGCTTCATCCTTAAGAGCCAAAAGTAAAGCCTCTTACGCATAAGGTAATCCTACGCCTAACTTTCTACGCCTAACTTTTGTCTACGCATAACTTTAGTGGTTTTTCTACTTACGCGTAAGCTAAAACCTACGCGTAACTCCTTATTGTTACGCGTAACTTTTGGTGTTTTTACGCATAAGTGCTACTTGGTTTCTTGTCTTTTCTACGCCTAAGGACACTTCATCAACAAAGGTTCATTCGACTACAAAGATCCATTTTTACTACACAAGTTTATCAACATGTCTCAACCACCATACTCTAACTATTTCCCTCACACTTATAATCATCAACAACAACAACAATTAACTCCACAACATCAACAATGGAATCAACAACAAGCTATTTATCAACAACAATTTAATCAACAACATAATCCACAAATTGGTGCAATTCCACAACCACAAATGGTTCAACCACCACCAAGCCTTCAAGTTCAACCCTACACAAATGATTTCAATCAACATCCATCAAGGAACACTATGAAGGAACCCACTTGGTTTGCAAAGATGTGTGAAGCTTTAAGCAGCCAACAATCAATTCATGAAGCTGGATCACTTGATAGACCTCCAATGCTCACTCCAGGAAACTACGATCAATGGGTGATAAGGTTCTTTAGGTTTTGAAATTTGAAGAAGCCACATGGAAAGTTCTTAAAGAAGGTTATCTTGGAAGGTCCATTTGAGATGCCTACTGTCATTGTACCCGGAGATCCAACTGCTGTTCCACCAAGAGATGAACAAACCAACATTGCTACTGTTGCAGATCTAAATGCTACAGAACTTCTACACTATGAAGCTGATGAACTTGCAACGGAATACATCCTCTTAGGATTACGAAACCCAATTCTTCGTAGTGTTGATGCTCAAAAGACTGCACAAAAAATGTGGGATCATATTCGTCTTCTTATGGAAGGATCTGTACTCAATCAGGAGGATTTGGAATCCAAAATTTACTTGGCTTATGAACACTTCATGATTGAACCTGGAGAATTAATCAAGGAAACAAAGCCATTTATGAACACTTCATGATTGAACCTGGAGAATTATGAACACTTCATGAAGTGTTCATAAGCCAAGTAAATTTTGGATTCCAAATCCTCCTGATTGAGTACAGATCCTTCCATAAGAAGACGAATATGATCCCACATTTTTTGTGCAGTCTTTTGAGCATCAACACTACGAAGAATTGGGTTTGGTAATCCTAAGAGGATGTATTCCATTGCAAGTTCATCAGCTTCATAGTGTAGAAGTTCTGTAGCATTTAGATCTGCAACAGTAGCAATGTTGGTTTGTTCATCTCTTGGTGGAACAGCAGTTGGATCTCCGGGTACAATGACAGTAGGCATCTCAAATGGACCTTCCAAGATAACCTTCTTTAAGAACTTTCCATGTGGCTTCTTCAGATCACAAAACCTAAAGAACCTTATCACCCATTGATCGTAGTTTCCTGGAGTGAGCATTGGAGGTCTATCAAGTGATCCAGCTTCATGAATTGATTGTTGGCTGCTTAAAGCTTCACACATCTTTGCAAACCAAGTGGGTTCCTTCATAGTGTTCCTTGATGGATGTTGATTGAAATCATTTGTGTAGGGTTGAACTTGAAGGCTTGGTGGTGGTTGAACCATTTGTGGTTGTGGAATTGCACCAATTTGTGGATTATGTTGTTGATAAATAGCTTGTTGTTGATTCCATTGTTGATGTTGTGGAGTTAATTGTTGTTGTTGTTGATGATTATAAGTGTGAGGGAAATAGTTAGAGTATGGTGGTTGAGACATGTTGATAAACTTGTGTAGTAAAAATGGATCTTTGTAGTCGAATGGACCTTTGTTGATGAAGTGTCCTTAGGCGTAGAAAAGACAAGAAACCAAGTAGCACTTATGCGTAAAAACACCAAAAATTACGCGTAACAATAAGGAGTTACGCGTAGGTTTTAGCTTACGCGTAAGTAGAAAAACCACTAAAGTTATGCGTAGAGAAAAGTTAGGCGTAGGATTACCTTATGCGTAGACCTAAGTTTACGCGTAAAGTGAATCTTATGCGTAGGATTTCTACGCGTAAGCTTATGCTTAAGCGTAAGTTTAGGGTTTTTTCCCAAATGATCTTTTACACTATCACAGTGCAAAAGATATCCAAAGTCGACGTATTTTCAGACTTATCCAAGTAAGAAAACACGGAATAAACCACGAAAATGAAGATCAAACCAAGGAAAATCTTACGCGTAATTTTAGGGTTTCTATACGCGTAGGATTACTCGTAATTTTGATTTTGCCCAAATGTGTTTCTAAACCAGATTTTTGTTATGGAATAGCTTCAATAGTACCAAAAGAACACAAAAGTGTGAAACTTGATGTACCAAAACTGCTAAACGGGTTACGCGTAGAACGACACCCAAGAACAAAAACACGTTCAAAAACAACTATCCACGCATAAAGTTTGAAACTTTTTGCCAAAAACACGTATTTTAACACCTTAAGACATTGAAAGGACAAGAATCTTGGATTCAAAAGGTTAAAAAAGATGTTTTTAAGCGAACCAAAGTATCAAGGTGCGTTTTAGGCGTAGGACCGAAACCCACTTCAAAAACAAACACGATTCACCCAACTAGTAGGCGATTGATACCACTGTTAGGTCACTAGTTTTACAAACACAAGTAATATAGAAAGAGGTTAAGGCGATTGAACAAGTAAACAAACACACATACGCGTAAGAAATAAAGAAAGGTTAGGCGTGAGTATGAATGAAAGAAAACTTGAACAACCAACCCTCAAATTAGGGTTTACAAGAGTATTTATAGGAGGGAAGCTAGGGCAACACTCCTAGTTCCCATCCTTTCTTATGTGGGCTTGGGCCTAAGCTTATGGGCCTTCTACATAAGCTAGACCTTAAACAAACATAAAGGCCATAATAAAGCTACCTATTACATATGAAATATAAATACTTGAAATACTGTTTAGGAGTGATTCCAACATGGAGATTCCCTTTTCATCACAGAAATTCTCAAGCTCTTCATTTCTGAACTCAGTACCATTGTCAGTTCTGATTTGTTTAACTGTAATGTCATTCTGGTTTTCAATGTTCCTGATGAATGACATTTTAGTGTCAGCTGCCTGACTCTTTTTGGAAAGAAAGTATACCCAAGTGTATCTTGAAAACTCATCAACAATGACAAGTGTATACTTCTCATGCTGGATTGATCTAGGACTGATAGGTCCAAAGAGATCCATATGCAAGAGGTGAAGGCAACTTTTGATTGAGTAATTTTGTTTTGTTTTGAAAGATGCTCTTTGATGTTTGCCTTTTTCACAGGCTGAGCATGGTTTGTCTTTTGCAAAAATGAGTGATGGTAAGCCAAGGACCTTGTTTTGTTTTGCCAAGTTGTTGAGATTTTTGAAGTTTAAGTGAGAGAGTCTCTTATGCCACAGCCAGTTGACAGTTTCAGTGGCTTTGGCAAAGAGACAAGTTCCATCTTTAGAGAGTGTTGACATGTCTAAGACATAAACATCATCCCTTCTAGGAGCTATCAAAACAACTTCTTTGTTGGCATTAAAAATGGTACCTTGTTTGTCATTGAATTGCACAATGTACTTTGCATCACAGAGTTGACTGACACTGATGAGATTGTATTTTAGACCATTGACATATGCTATTCTAGAGAAAACTATTCCATTACAGTATACTGAACCATAACCTTCAGTGGGACATGATGAGTTATCACCAAATACTACCTTGGGTCCTGGTTCCTTTACATACTTGTGCAGATACTCCTTAACACCAGTCATGCTTCTTGAGCATCCACTATCTAGATGCCAGATAGGCTCCCTGGCGTGTCTCTGTACAAGTAGTAAAGTGGATTAGTTTCTCTTACTGACCCACTTGCTAGTGGGCTTGGGTATAATGGTCTGCTTGAATTTAGCAATCGACTCATGGTCAGTGGTTGAGTGCATTATGCTACCACAGGTTTTGCATTTAGAAAATGAGGATGACTCAGTGATTCTTGGTTTCTTTGAACTTCTCCTTGCATTGATGACACTATCATGCTGGGATGTCTCATGAGCTAGATTTCCGCAAATATCACAACATGTGTTCATGAGACAATCATCAGGGTGATGATCATTAAAGCCACAGTGCGGGCAAGGAGAGAAGGGTTTTACTCTAAACTTTTGAGCAGATTTCGAGGTTGAAGCATACTAATGACCAACTTTGTTATTTTTTTCTTTACTGAGAGAACTTACATATTGTAAGTGATCAGAAGTTCTGTGATCTTCCTTTTTGCAGATCATACAAAAAAGGATTCTATAACAGTTGTCAGTTGTATGACTGGTATAGTGGCATAGATCACACTTCTGCTTTGGTTTGGTGGTGGCTTTTGACTTTGAGGAACTAGAGGAAGCTGGCTTTGTTTCCTTGATTAATTCACGGACTTTTTCGATGGATTCCATCTTATCAGTTAGCTTCCTCACAAGTTCAGTCAGTTGCTGAATTTGGTCAGCTTTAGTGGGGACAGAGGATGTGGAAGTCTCAATGGGGGTAGATTCATGTTGACTTGGTTTTGATGGTCTTTTCAGGATGGTTCTACCAAGTCCAGACCTTTCCTTTGGTGAGTGTGGATTGAATTGTAATGGAGTAAGCTCAGAGCTAGGAGCAGCACCCTGAAGAGGTTCCATGGGTGGAAGCGGTGCTTAAGATTCTGCTTCAGACTCAGAGATGTGTTCAGTACTACTGGGTACATCAGGGAGTCCAAGCATGCTCTTTAGAGCTTGACTTTCAGGCTCTAGAATTCTTCTAGAATCAAAATTAGGAAGCTTACTGTCAGGATTCACCCGTTCAATCCAATCACTGGGCCTGGAAATAGTCAACATATTGGTAATCATGCCACCAGACATAAATGGTTTGGGAGACTGGTCTTTGTTGTGAGAGTCAGGGAGATTATTTTCACCTATGACTCTCTTTTTGCTACTGGGAGCTCCCGCAGCATCATATACTCTTGGATTCTTGGCAGTCCAACCAGGAATGATATCCTTTTCTTTCTTAAGTTCTTCTTGAAGAGCCTGATTTCTTTTAACTAATTCAGTGTTTTGAATTTGCAAAGTGATAGCCTCAAGCTTATTTTGTTTTAAAAGAAGCAGTTCATCCCTACACTTGTTTAGTTCAAAACTTAGCTTGTTATATTTTGAAAAAAGATTTAATCGTTGCTCTTCAACAAACTTAAGATCAACATTGATATAGTTCATATAGGACTGCCAATCAGAGTCATCATCCATAGAAAGTAAAATATATACCTTCTTCATTGTAATGTTGACCCACTCTCCATTTCTGGCATGATTTTTTCCCACAGCCAGCTTGTCCTCTTCGGAGAGAGCCATCAGTGCACTGACATGCACCATTTCGTCATCAGATGAGACAGGCTCTTCATCCCAATCGAAGACTTCAGCAACAAGACCTTTGTTTTTACCCTGCACAAATTTAACAGTTTGTGTTGTTTCTGAGGGTGTGGCCTCGAGCAATGCTAGCTTAGCTTTAGCTTTCTTGTATTTAGCTTCAAAATCCACAGTTTTGTTTTGATCAGATTTGTTTTGAAAATTTTGATGAGACTGATAGATTTTAGGTTGAAATTTGCTAAAGCCTGAGGACTGATTTGACCCTGATGGTTTATAAGAGGGTTCAGAAATTGTTTTTGAACAACAGTCTTTTGCAAAATGACCTCTTTTGTGACACTTAAAGCATTCAGTGTCCTCATTTGCTTTAGCATTTGAAAAACCTTTGTTTCTTTTTATAAACCTCCGAGAGTTAGCAAGGAGTGCCCTTTCCTGAAATTCAACGTTCAGGTCATTAGGTACTCCTCACTTGATCTCTCATCAGGCTCATCATCTGAATTTTCTTGGAAATCTTGAACCACACTGTTAGAAACGAAAGCAGTTGATATTGGTGATGAAGTGGTGGTCAGGGACTTCTTGACTTCCTGAGACTTCTTTAAGTCAGGGTATCGTCTGTTGATGAGGTTTTCCTCATAGACAAATTTCCCATAAATTTCAGGAAGCTCAATATTCTGGATATGATTGGCATTCCTAAGTCCCTGAGAGAAATTCAACCACTTCTTAGGCAGACTATTGACAAAACCAACATTGATTTCATGTTTGGACAACTTAACACCATCATTTGACAATTCATTTAAAAGAGTTTTGTACCGGGTGTAAGTTTGAGACAGAGTTTCTGAGTCCTTAGCCCTGAAGGTGTTATACTCAAGTTTCAGGTCCATTATCCTATTTTCCTTGGTATCAGATGGGCCTTCATGGCTATGAACTAGGTCATCCCAGGTTTGTTTAGCTGTACTAAAGTTAATAACAGACTCCATAATATCATCAGGAAGACAAGATATTATGATACATTTGAGCCTTTGATCCTGGTTGACCACTCTTCTTTCATCCTGAGTCCACTAAGCTTCAGGCTTAGGTAAACCTTCAGCAGTCTTTGGGATAAATGGACCTTCATTTATACACTTGATATAATAAGGTTCCATCCCAGTCAAATAGTAAAGCATACGCTTTTTCCATTTGTTAAATTTACCAACTTCAAGTCTAGGGGCAACAGCTGAATAAGCTCCAGACTTTTTGTCGACTAGTTGGGGTACATCAAATTCAGCCATTTTAGGATCCTGATTTAAAAACGTTTAAAGCGGCTTAAAAACAATTTTATAATCAGCCTTGCTCTGATACCACTTGTTGTTCCCTATTCACTATAGTATAATAACAGTTAAAGTATTTTAAACAAACTAATAGTGAATCAATGACTAAAAGATGTAAGTAAAACACATAGATTAATTTTTAACATCATATTTTTATTAGAAATGAATCAAAAGAATACGTTACCCTAGTACTTGCGGAACAGTACTAGGGATTGAAATGACAAAGTGTTGTAACTCCTCACTAAGCTCAGGCTAAGTCTGAGCACAACTACATGAAACCACTGTATTGATTTTGTTTGAAAGTTAAAACTGGTTGCGTATGATGGTTAATACTGGTGATTCTTGGAAAAGTACTGCTCTTGATACGAAAGTACTGCTCGATGAAAGTACTGCTTGGACGCAAAGTACTGCTTGGACACAAAGTACTGCTCTTTAATTTGAGACAGTTTAGCAACAGTTTAGCAACAGAATTTGTGTCGCTAACTGATTTGGGAGGAAGGAGCAATCATGATAGTGACAGATTAACGACAGTTTAGTGACAGAAAACGTGTTGCTAATAGGCCTGTTTTGGAATTGAGGGGAAGTCAAGCGTGATATTTGTTATAGAGTTTGGACGACACACACAGAATGGTTATTTGGTTCACACACACAGGAAGAAGTTTATGTTCTTAAAGGATTCAAAAAGGCTCGTATTTGATTCTTATGGATTAATTGATTACGAAGAAGGTTTAATATCATTTATTTGATGTTGTAGTTGAGTTTCACAGGTTTGTGTTCTTATCATATAGCTTGATGAATCTAGCAATGTGTGATTTTTCTTATGATGCTCTATGCACACATTGGCTATCACTTAAAGGAGTTACATTGTAGTGCTCAGTGTCTCATATTAGTTGAGGATTTTGTCAAAGGATTGCGGTCTACTTATATTTGGTGATTCGTATAAGTATGGAGTTCCGTGGATAGTACAAGATTTAAGACACAAGTTTGGGAAATTATACTTCTTCATCAAATTCGTTATACTCGATTTTCTTCACAAGTAATCATTACATGGAGCCTACAGATTTGAAGAATCAAGAAGATGGTTAACATATGGGTTTCAGGGGAAGCTTATTGTTAAATGTTTAACCATCTACATGCATCACTCAAGGGGAAGTGTTTGATTTTTACTACTGTTGATCATTATTCCTATTGCTAGTTGGAGTTTTCTACTGTTTTGAATCCATTTTTCTTATGGTGCGTAATGGTGGGCGATTTTAAACATTGGAAGTCTTAGATTGGAAGTATGATATTGGTTTGTGGTGGTCAAGATCATTATTTGCATACGTTCCCTATTTGGATAATAACAAAAAGGGGAAGAGATGTTTGAGTTGCATGGCATGGATTAAGGGGAAGACAAAGGAAAACATACTTGTTTCATTCATGGTGAGATCCCTGATCTCAATTTCTCTACTTCGTCTAGGGAAGTTCGTTCAAGAATGGTTTTGTCATTATCAACTAGGGGAAGATTGTTGGGAATTATATGTTTGAGTTGATAAGACAAAAAGAATGAAACAAGAGGGACTTAATATGACAAGAAGGAAACCTACAAAAAGATGGAAGGACTTGCTTGCAAAAGAAGTTTTATTTATTAGTCCTTATCCTCTAGTATATAAAGAGGACATAGGTGTAGGTTTAATACATGTCTTCCAAGATGTAGTCGACTAAAAGGTGTGTGTGTGTCCTAGGCGTATAGTCTTGTAAAGGCCTAGGTTATTAGTTTAGTTAGTAGACGTGTTCCTATAAACGTCTAAGATTAGTTAGTGTTAGTGATTGAAAACCTTGTGTCAATAACAATTATGTTTTGATTTATCCGCTGCGTATTGTCATTCTTATTGTTAAACCCTAAGGCTCATAAACGATCAAGAAACTATCTTCATCACGTTCTTAGTTTCTATCACACAGTTATATTTGGAGGAGTGAAAGATGGCTTTTGTGTGTGTGTGTGTTTTTACAATTCACAAGCTTAGACTTTCACTCCATCTCTTATGCTATTTATACAAGTATGAGTTTTAACTTTTTCCTAAGTGACAAACTGACAATTTGCAGAAAACAAAATAATGATGTATTTTGTCTCTGTTTACAAAGACTATATTAGGTAAAGGGACCAAGTCACTTTCTTCATGTCAGTACTGATGCTGATACTAAAAGGGAAACTTTCAGGATAAGTACTCCGTCTTCTTCGTTTCCAACGTAACCGTTTTATCCCCCCCCCCATTCTTCAGTCTTCAGTCTTCAGTCTTCAGTCTTCAGTTTGTCTTCAGTGTAAGTAGTTGGTGAGGAGTTTAGGGATTCAGTGAGTTATTGTCATCACTCACTGAATCCACCTTCTTCTTCTTGACTTAGTCTTCACCCTTTAAGTTCCGCCTTATTGAGTGGAGAGACTTATTCTTCGTCTCTTACAGAGTATCCTGAAGATGGCTCACTGAGAGACTATGCACTCAGTGACCTGTTAGTGTTTAAGGATATAATTACTTAGGGTATTTTCTATTCAAATCCTTGACTTAAGGGGTTTGGGTATTTACTGAACCCAACAGTTTGTAAACACCTAGACTAGGTGATATTCAAGTAGTGTTTAGCCTCAAGGTCGACTAATTGATCCTTGTTACAAGGTGTGTAACACGTACTACAGTTGATCGTGTAGTATTAGGGCTGCTGGAGTGTATTGTAGTTTTTAGAAATGATGACGAAGAACCTTTGATATTAATAATATCCTTTATGTTATTTCGATGAGCTTATTAATATCTTTATGTTTATTGTTTATCCTAGACCAAGGTCTAAACAACCTAGAATCCAAAACGGTCCTAAGAACTTATAGAAGATGGTGTGCATAAGTTCTATCGGGTGGTATCAGAGCGGGGGGCTCTCAATCTAGGGATCTACAAGGTTTTTCAAAGAAATGGTAAAATTTCTAGCCAGAAAAAACATTTCGTAACCTTTCTACAGAGCTGTTTTCAAATGGTGATATCTCATTCGTTAACTGTTGGATCGGGACAAAATTTTTGCTGAATTTCTCTATATATAAAATAAGATTTTCACTGGAGGGATCTTCAATTGGAGCTTTTATTCGTGAGATATAGGTTGTCAAAAACTGCTGCAGAGAAAGGTATACTTTTTCGAATTTTAGGGTTTTTAAGGAGTTTCACATGTGGTAGCTCGTGATATATGGGATTACAAGGTTGTTTTGAAGTCGTGTTCATGATGGGAAGAAGGTTCATGCGTCTGTTCTTTGGTATGATCAATTTTTGGTGATTTTATGGTTTTAGCGACACTTTAAAGTGTTGTCTTTATACTATGATTCTGCTTTGAAGTATGATCGACATTAGGGTTTATGCTTTAATAAGTTATATACCCTTGTGGTTTTAAGGTTTTCTAATATGTATGATTTGTCGTGAGTTGTTCTATAAAGAAGTTAAGGGAGCATATTATTGAAGAATACAAGCACGAGAGAGTTAAAAAAACCCTAACTGGTATTAGCGGGTTGTTGATCATTCTGATTGTGAATGGTTTTTAGAAACCCTAATCGCTGCTATATATTGTTGTTGTGTTACAAGGGAGTTTGTTGTTACATGATCTGCGTTGAAGATTGATTAATGCTCGTTCATGGTCATTGAATCAGAAATATTACTCGTTCAAGATTCATTACTACGTTGAAGTATTATTCTGATTAGGATGGTCATTCAACATGTTAAGTACTGCTTGTGTCATTGAAGTTTATACTGCTACGAGGGTTTGATATTCAATTTATAATGCTCTCGTTCATAGTTTACTCTGCTACTTGTGTTAGTACTGCCCACATATTGTTAGTACTGCTCGCATTTTCATTAAGTACTGCTGGTCCAAACAAGTTAGTACTGCTGCAATGTTAGTACTGCTACTCTGGTTACGTTAGTACTGCTCATGGGAGGAAGGAGTACTTTGTACTGTTGGTAATTTGGACTTAGTACTGCTTATGGTTATTTGTATTTCTCGTGTATTTCTGGTACTACTGGTCCTAAGATGTTTAGTATTGTTCTTAGCATACATGGGGTCACGAACAGTATTTGGATTGAATCTTGGACAGAAGCTAGTACATGGTTTTGATTGTTAGGTTGATGCTGCTGAGTTCACTTACTATCTACTGCTGTTGAACTTAGAGCTATTATGGGTCGCGATGAGGTTATATGTGTTCATGATTCGAAGTACAATTATTAGTTTATACATATTTGATAAATAGCTGTTGAGAAACTGTGGTTAAAACTATTTATCAACACTTAGTATTGCTGCATTAAGTTGTTTGTACTGTTAGCCTTGTTCGAGATATATGTTTTTGTTACTAAGCTTATCAGATATCGGACAATACTGATTTTGGATCTTGGACAGAACTGGGTGAAGATCTCGGACGACACACACTATTTTGGATATTTTTTTTTTATCTTTATTTGTTCTTAACAGATTTAAAAGGCTCGTATTTGGGATTATTTTCTATAATTGATTACGAAGAAAAGTTTTTATCACCTATTTGAAGTTATTAGGAATTGGAAATTCCATGTTAAAGTGTCGGTCACCCCAATTATAGTCTAGCATATGTTAGCTCGTAGACATATCGTTATTTACGTTGTTTAGTAGTTAATTAGTTATTTAGTAGCGTAGAATAGTTTAGTGTAACACCGTGGTGGAAAGACGGGTCTTTACCCACTGTATACCTGATCCACAGGCCGTGAGGAGATCATGTAGTCTGTAAGTATAAATACCCCTTCCATCCTTGGAAGGGGTGGTGCTTCTCATAATCTAACCTTTCATTTTTGTAAAGCAAGTCTCTACCAAGAACACCCTCTCTTATCTTTCTCTCTCTAAAACATGGCATACTTGTATAATCACCATCCAAGGCCACCCGAATCATCAAACACAATAATATTTACGATCCAAAAAATGGTATCAGAGCCAAGAATGTTGTGTTATCTTTGATTTGGGTGGTTTCGTACCATGGTTATTGTGTTTTATTGATTAATGTTGGTTCGAATCTTGTTTTAAATTATCACTTTTTGGTCGAAAAAAACTGTCTTTCTTAATCGTATGGTTTTAACAGTTTTTAAACAAATTTTATGTATCCTATTTTGGTCTAAAAAGTCATGGTTTCAACATCTTTACATGTCTACATCTGTCTTGTGTCAACTTTGTGTCCAAACAGTGAAATATCAACTTTGTGTTAACTTTGTGAAACATCATGTGGACATATGGTCAGATTTTTTAAGGTCTAAACAGTGGTCAAATGGGTTACAAGTATATTGGTATGCTGTTTTTATGGTCAAAATAGGTCTAAAAGGAGGCATCTTGTTGTCAGTTTATGGGTTACATTTGAAGATGGTCGGAAAATCTTAGTCCGAAAAACTCGCCGGAAAATGTCAAAAAGAAGCAACTTGTGTAACTGAAATAATCCTAGCGACTTGTCTTTACAAGTCGTAGCGACTTGACAAGTAGCGACTTGACAAGTAGCGACTTGTCAAGTAGCGACTTGTCTGAACTGAAAGGAGATGTAGAAGATGATTCGTCAAATGACCCACGACCACAAGACCAACACCGATTACCAATAATCTCGACCTCAGTTTATGTCAAACATCATCGGTCCAAATGAATGTTAACTGAAAGAGTATTAATCGAAGATGCCGAAACCAATCTAGACTCAACCCAATCCGAACCTAACTTAACCTACATCTAGACTCACCCCAAGACCCTCACAATCACTCCATCTCAATCAAGACTCAAAAGGAACAAATACATTACAGATCTCAGCTTGGCTCAAATTGTTTGTAATCTTTTAAAGATTATTCTGGTTGAACAAACTTCCTCATTGATCCATAACTAACAAAAGGGTCAAGTTCAGTTTTTGATAAACATTTCAGTGGAGGAAAATCAAAACTACAACGAGTCAAAAGGTTAATCTCAGAAAATATTTCGTGCTACTTATTAAATCATCAAGACTATCAAGAGTCTCATTCACGAAATAAACATTCATCATTGATCAAGACTCAAAACTAAATGATTAACTCAAAACTTAAATCGATCTCAGTCATCCTTTTCGTGTGTCACAGCAGCTTAGAGACCATAAAGATCATGATTTCACATCATAGATCAATTTAAAGGCATAACCTTCTTTAATAATATTCAAAATATTGAAGAATGAACAACAACAAAACTGTTTTATTCATTCTTTGATTCGTTCATGCAAGTCGAAATTAAATTTAATCAATACTCAATCACACCTACCTGAGACCAATCAAAAATCATTAAGTCGAATCAAATAGTTTGAAGCCATCCCTGTAGCCATCTCACAGCCATCCCTGTGGCGAGGATTAACATCCGTTTCAAGATGTGTTTCAAGATCTGAGATCATTTCGTCAAGTACTTTGGGTGGAACGGTTTGTGATTCGAGATTTGAAAAGTGCCATGAGTGTCTTGAGGAATATTAGGAGGCGTACTAATCATGTGAGAGATTTTAGGTTTTGTTAAATATTTGGGTGTGTGATTGCTGTGTGAGATTAAATCAGTGATGGGGGTGGAGGAATAAGGAGTATATTGAGGGTTTGTGTGATATGTGTCATTTTTATACCCTTAAATTTAGGGTAAGATTTGGTTGGATCTGGTTTATAGACGTGTGAATACAACCGGGCCGTGAGAAGAACTATTGGGCCCAGAGATGATTAAGTCACTCTTTTGAATTGGGATGTTTGTTGTGCTAGATTAGGCCGAGATTGAATACTTATGAATTAAGGTTATCAGTTGAATGTGGGTTCGTGTAGTTTGGAATTGGGAAGGATATGTGTTATATGGTCAAACGGACATATGGGTTGTATAATTTTGGATCTTAGACTGCTATGTTACGAGCAATTAAGTAGGATGAATGATCATATATCTAAGTTAATTGTTAGTTACTTTAAATGATGGGACTCACTTTGTAAACAAAGTGTTATCTCAAACTTATGTTGGATGCATTTTGTTTAAATCATTTTTATATCAAGAGTGGCAAGTCAAAGATTAAACCCGGATATATGCTTGAATTGATATGTGCGAATTTGTTTTCGGACCGGGTGTCTTTCTTGATGGATTGGGCCGAACAAGTATATGACGAATTGGATGATTGAGTGATGGGCTTCGCATAATTGGATCGTGCATTTGAGATTTGACTAATATGAGTTTTGTTGGTATGAGGTTTATGAGATTTGGACAATATGAGATTTTCGATCATGAGTTTTGATGACGGGATTTGTTAATGTGATTTCACAATGTGATTTGGTGTGATGATGAGAATTGTTGATGATGTTGTTGATGTTGGATAATGAACCGTTGAAGAACCGCTGCATGTTCCCCTAATACATATATTCACCAAAACCAAATTTGTCATAACACATTCAAGCTGACATTGTTTACGGTTTTGTCTTGATTTTGTAAAATCCTGCGAAAGAACCTATTTCTCGGTTTAAATCATAAACTTGTAAAATCCCGTGACAACGGAAACATCCTGGTAATTGTAAAGTGCATTTCCGGATCTATCTTACGGCTTATTCTTGGTTTTGTAAAATCCCGCGAAAGAAACTATTTCTCGGTTTAAACTATAGATTTGTAAAATCCCGTGTTGATGGCATCATCCTGGAGAAAGGGAAAGTGTAATTCTGGATCTTATCTGATGCTGGTGCTACAGTTTTTGCTTCAAAGAAGGGATAAAAGGGTGTACTTCATGAATTGGATGTTGAAGTGAAATATCACGGGCGAGTGTACTTAGTATCTGAAGGTATCGGGGATGGTTGGATGAAGATTCTTCAAGATCCTTGTTCGAGCTTATTATCAATAACGAAGACTTGGAAATCTAGTTATTATTGGGTGACTTTTTCTTTTTCTTTTACCACTTGGGGGAATTGGTCTCTTACCACCACGAAATAACTATCACTTTAAGGAGTTACGTTGTAGTGCTCAGTGTCACATTCAATTGTGGATTTTCAAGAGGTGATGTACGTCTTATGCTTGATGGTTGGTTGGATGAAGAGTATAGAGTACTTAGAGATTCATTGGAGGATGAAGTCTCGGCACCGCTCTTTGTTACATATGTGCAAGTTTAAATCACGAGTTCGGGTTGTTTTACTTCAGGGTCAAATTCATCATATTGGGTTTTCTCCATCAGCTGTCACGAAAAAGAGCCTACTGAATGATAATGGGGTTGATTACAAGTTTTGCCAAGAGAGCTGAAAAGAGAGAGATTATGACGTTTGAATACAACAGTTCAAGCCTCGTTCTCTAAAGAAAAGAAAAGTGTACGTTTCAGTGCGCTTTATCTTCTGAAGAAGAGAAATCCTCTCAATTATGACCATTCTCATCAACATGCTTCATGCTTTTTCCATGCGCTTCAGTCATCAAGTGAACCGGACTACTGATAATTACTCTTATTCCACTTGCTCAATATAATGAAGATGGCAACATCATGTGCTAATTTTGCGGGGGAGAAGTGTGAATAGAATACATTTGGATGATAATCACTTGTTTAATCAAGAATGGCATCTCCGTATGCAATTCTTGAGGGGGAGAAGAAGTGTGAATTTTCTGCATGGTTGATTGATATTTGAGAATATATGGTCAAACGGCTCCTAACTCATGTAAGAACCAAGCTTCTTCTTATCGGATCATCTTCACATGTAGTTTCTTCTAAGAGACGTTGGTTGACATCTTCACATGGGCTGGTATGATTAAATGACAAAGTGCTTCTAGTTGTTGGGCTGATTTCTTTGATGAACATCTTTCTGTTCTTGTTTGATTGGGAGGGATTTTAATTAAAGGGATTTGCTATTTACAAGTTAACGGGAATGCATTTGGTGTGAAGAACATGTTAACTGTCTATTTCCCCACTCGGACTATATTGAAGAAGGTCGAGTCTAAAGTCTGTTCTACATTTTCTGTTGCATGTTAGAAGACTAAAGACGAGTTGCATTTAACGATCTAAAGACTTCTTCTTAATCCGGGCTGAGAAGATCACTTGAAATCTTTGTCAGTTTAGGGGAGAGCACTAATTGGGGGAGAGTGTAATGTCAGATTTAATCTCCAATTAGACTTGCTCACATTCTTCAGCAAGTTGATTCTCACAGATACATCTGAGCTAATGATGTTCTTCTCAAAAAGATTTCAAGTATTTGGGCTTATAATATGTTGCTGATTCTGAAGTGTCAAAACCAGCAAGGGGGAAGGAGACACACATCTAAACACAAAGCGAGTAAACTTGATGAACTTAATTCTTCTAAGTGATTGAAGATATCCCGGGAAGACAAATGTCATGACCGCAGAGAAACTCAAGGTTTTACTCATCAAGGCTTTTAGTGTTATTATTCCAACTACGTGGGGGAAGTGATGTAAAAGAAAGTTTCTGGAGATAAAAGAGGTACACAAGTGTGTAATGATTTCGATGTTATCGCAATCATCAGGGGAGAGAGAATTGTGTACATTGAGGGCGCTCAGCTGTTTCACTTGAGTGCTTAATCAGTGATTCAGAGATATAATCACTTATTCCGGAGTTGACAACCGCAGAGATAGTCATCCGCAGAGATAATCAGTGATTCGGCCTCCTTCTTCAATGTTATCGGTTATTCTCTCTTTGGGCATTCGGGTACTTCGGGTTCTTGAGCTTCATACACTTTCTTTAGGGGAGAGAAAAGTATACATCGGGGTTATCCTTTGGCTATTGGACTTAATCTGCTACTTCGATGGTATAAGTTTCTCTGTCTTCGGGTATATGTGTATTCGGGTTCGTGAGCTCTAGTCTAAGAGACTAACTGCATCAATTCATCTACTTAGGGGAAGTGGTCTCTTGACAACTTTTTGGTATGGATCGCTTCAGACTTCAGTGGTAATGAAATATGAGAAGAAATTTAAAGAGTGGGATGATACGATGCTGTTCTTGTTGATGATATAACCCCAAACGGAGAATCTCGATTATCGTTCTTAAAAGGAGCAGCGGGATTTATGATAATGGTGTGCTTCTCTATGCACCTGGCTAAGGCAAGCTTGAAATAGAGCTTCGAATCTGCTCATCTAATGGATTTTCGGTTTTGGGGGAAGCTGCCAAAGTCTCTCTTTCTCAAAGGCTCATGCTATGTCTTCTATTCTGGAGCCTCGGAAGCTTTGGTGGTGGAAGTTTAAGAGATGACAAATTCAATCTTCTATGACGTGATGTTCGATATCCTCATCTCGGTACTCGTATCATCATCTTCTTAAATTATATCATCTACTCTATCTTTGTAAATATTTATTAAAAAGCAAAATACAAAAATATAAAACCAGCAAAACAAAATAGAAAAATATAAAATCATCAAAAACCCATAAAAATCAGAAAATTCGAAAAAGTCAAAAAATATGTTTTCTCAAGACATGTCTTCTGGTATCGATAACATCTACGGTCTTAGAAATGTCACAATAATGGCACGGGACCATAGATGAAGTTCGAGCAGGAGGTCTAAATATTCTTTTCCAAAACATGTCTCAAAAAATGGCTTGCAGTTAATTCAGACTGTAACGCATGCTTAAACTATGGCTTGCTATTATTTCCGATAGCAACCCGCTCTTCAAGGAAGGTAAGTGCTGCACTAAACCAATTTTCAAATATTTCGAGCACTTATCCTAAAAACAAAATGAGGAAAGTATGTCGAAGGACTGCTGTTCCTACTCAAATATTTTTCCGTCTAAAATTCGTCAAAAAAATATTTGTTTTAACTTAATGGTGGTAAATGAGTTGCTTGAATCAATCAGTATCGGAGTTTTCATAAATTTTCAAACTCAATTAATGACTTCCGCGCTTTTAATCTTTTCATAAAATGAGTCATTGATTGAGGGGGAGAATATTTTTCAAATTTATATCTTCTATCGGACTTATCTAATTATCCTAAATGCTTAACTGAAAAATGATGTTAACCTACGTTGAAGGACTAGGTGCCTAGGATATGATTGTTAGGATTAGATGATTAGAGTTTGATGAACACATAAATCCCATGCCTTATATGATCAGATTGATATGTTGGTTAGACTTTTATTAGTCGATTGCTGTTTGGGTGATGTCGACCACCATATATCTGTTTGTGTCCACTAACCGACTAACGTATGCAGGTATATTGGTATATAAGAATGTTCTCGATCTGGATCCCACAATTAAAGATGATTGGATGCCGAAAGGAAAGGGGCAACTATATCTTGGGTTGACAAATGAAGAAACGGAGCTTAATTTGACTTATATAGAAAGTTGGCATGAAAAATGCAACATAATAGGTCTCACTGCATCAGCAAATGGTTTTCTTCATCATCAAATGAAGAAACGAAGCTTAATTGGACCTCTATGAAGAGTTGGCATGACAAATGCAACGTCAGAAGTCTCACTGCATCAGCAGATGGTTTTCTTCCAAACCTACAGCAACACCTACAGAAGCAGCTCAACCACCTAACGTATCTTGTGCAGGAAAAGTAGTGAATGATACCACTTTTCAAAATATTTGATAAAATTGTTTTGAAAATTTTGAAAATAAGTTGGTCTAAATTTTGGAAATCACCGGACTTCATCTTATCAAAACTTAAGTCACTCAATCAACGACTACGGTCATCGATTGAGGGGGAGAGTGATTTAAAATAAAATATTTTCAAACGATATTTCTTCATAAAAGTTCCGTTTTGTACAATAATAAGTGATGATCTAAAGATTTAATGTTATGTCATGGTATGATTTTCTTTAAAACTCTAAGATCTTTCAAAATGAAATTTTTTCTGTTCTTGTTTGATTGTGAAATGGTTTTATTTTACTTAAAGATCTTTTAAAAATATCATACCTGACACTAACAATCTGTAATGTCTGAAATTGATCCTCTTCGGTCATTTTTCAAAATTAAATTTTGCCACGTCTTTCCCCAAAATTTTCTAAATGATTTAAATCAATCGGGATCCAAAATCTCAATTGGTTTGAAATTTTTGATCGGGGGAGAGATCGTGATTTAAATCTCAAATCGGTTTTAAAAGGGTGATTGTTTCAAAAGCACTCCTTCCCTCATGTGCCAAACGATTTCAAATACATAATGCACATGATTGTGGAGGAGCATTTAACCATAAACCAGGAGAGCTTTTAAATCAGGCACATATTCTCTCATGTTTTCCAAACCTTATTAAATCACTTGGGATCCAAAATCTCAAAGGGTTTGATATTTTTGATCAGGGGAGAATTTGTGATTTAATAATGAAATTTGATAAAAGATGATCGTTTTGATTCAAATGTGCATGCTGCTCTCCCATATGTGCTAAACGCTTTCGAATCTCGAAGCACCTATTGAGGGGGAGCATTTCAAAAGAAAATAAACTTTCAAGGTACAAAGATTTCTATGTTTCAACATAATGTACCTTGATTGATTTTCTAATGGTTTCTTAATAGCAGTGTAATCGTGGAAGTGCTTCAAAAGAACTCTTTCCTCTATGTGATAAAATGATTTCAAATATCCTATGCACATATTGAGGGGGAGAATTTACCAAGAAAATCAAATGGCTTTTTCTACGGAAATTGTGATCAAGAAATTATTTCAAAGAACTCTTGCCTCCATGTGCTAAACAATTTCAAGATCATATGCACATGTTGAGGGGGAGCATTTCTAAATGATCAAAACTATTAAGGTACAAAATGCTTTGATCTCGTATCACAAGTACCTTGATTGATTTTTCCAAATGATTTTTCAATTGGTTTCAAGGAAGAATGAACTGTACCAAAAGACCGACCATTTTACTTTATGCATGGAGCTATAAGGATGGTTAGGTTAGGTATTCGTTCCCACGATCCGCCAGAACCGGAGGGATCTACCCAGGGACAATTCACTAGATAGTGTAGATTCCTTAGGTATGATGAAAAAAGGAGAAAAGTGAGATATGGGAAGAGTGCGGACTGAGACAGAGCTAGTACTCGAATATACCCAACAAGGTTCTAGTAATGAAGTCTCGGTAAGCACTGAAGGGGTTGAAGAATGAAAAAGAAATGAATGTGAAAAAGGGTGAAAAGAAATAGCCCTCCAATAATTCAACCTTAGGGCAGAAATCGGGTTCAATACATATGCTACTGGTTGTTACCAAGGTAACACTGGTATTGAAGACAAGACGTCATGGACCCAGTGACGCACTGCACTAAACTTCCCAAGCTACTCAAGTTCCTCTTAAAAGGGCTTGTTTCATTCTCACGTGGAACCGACATTATCTATCGACTCTCTCTTAGAGATTGTTGATATTAAAGAAGGAGACCCTCTCCCTAGTCTCCGACATAGGAAACCAAATGTGCACAATTGATTCTAAAGCCAAGAGATCATCCACAATATCTCATTAGGACACAAAATTAATGAAGACTTGCTGTTTCACACAATGTGGAAAGTAAGAATATTTTAAGAGTCCTACGCATTATCCTTGTGGTATTGCCAGAACATCCGAGTGATATGTAAAAATATTCACGATAAAGATGGAAATCTTTCTAGAGCCAACATCAAACAAGCTCTTGGTAGGTGACATGTGAGATCTTTTCTAAAGATCAAACTTGTGACAACTGGATAGAAACAATGGGGCGATTCACTCGTGAATCAACCTTGGTCCAGGATTGGAATTGACGAATACTTTTGGAAAAACCGTTCAATGTGCAAACCTTCTTTTCTCTAGCACGTCGAATGTGTATTCATATTTCAAACACAAAAAGTATCTCTGATTGAAAAAATACTTTTGGAAAAACCGTTCGATGTGCAACTCTCTTCTTTTCTCTAGCACATCGAATCTGTATTCTTTTCAAATACAAAAAGTATTTTTGTTTGAAAATTGATCTTTCTCATAAAACCTTCGTTGTATTGCAAAACTGTTAGGAATTAGAAATTCCATAGTGAAGTGTCAGTCACCCCAACTATTATCTAGCATAAGTTAGCTCGTAGACATATCGTTATTTACTGTTTATTAATTTAGTTATTAGCTTAGTGCAACACCGTGGAGGAAGGACGGGTCTTTACCCACTGTATGCCTGATCCACAGTCCGAAGGAGGACGTGTAGTATGTAACTATAAATACCCTCTACCTCTCAAGGTAGAGGGTTGGACCTTTCAATCTAACCTTCTTTCTTTTGTTACTTTCTCTCTCTAGAAAGGCTCCCACACTACTTTCTCTCTCTAAACTCTCTTGCATAATTCGATCCATATATTGAATGTATTATGTGTTTGTGAAATCCAATATCTAACAATTGGTATCAAGAGCCATGGTTTGATCATCCCTCTTACATGTTCTTGGATTTCTAGTGGTTTTATATGGTTTTTGGGTTTGAAAGAGTTTAGAGTTATTTGCATCATTTGGACCATTTCTTGTGTTAAAGTTTGGATTTTGATTGTACTTTTGTGTTTTGAATCATCATAAGTGCGTAGGTTTTGATTTGGAAAGCTTGAATCACTGTCGTTGGGCTTGTTTTGGATTGAAAAGAGTTGTATGTAAGTTTTTCTACCTAGCGACTTAAGTCTCGGAGTATTTTTCTTCGTAGCGACTTGCTTTGTAAGTTTGCAGCGACTTGTAGTTGAAGTGGTAGCGACTTGAGCCCTAGCGACTTGTCTATCGAGACAAGGCGACAAACAGTACAAAGTAGTGGAGGTTCCACTTCGGCTAGCGACTTGGTTGACGTAGCGACTTGTCTTTATTATTTCTAGCGACTTGTCTCTGTTGTAACTAGCGAGTTGCTCTTTAGCGACTTGGTCTCATAGCGAGTTGTCTCTAGCGACTTGAGCATCTAGCGACTTGAGCATCTAGCGACTTGTCTTCATAGCGAGTTGTCTCTAGCGACTTGTGCATCTAGCGACTTGTAACTAGCGAGTTGTCTTCATAGAGACTTGAGTACCTAGCGACTTGTCAAGGACACTCTAGCGACTTGTCTTCTAAGCGATTTGTCAAGGACTGAGATTTGTCTATTCTTGCGATTTGTCTCTAAACCTAACATACAAAACCTTGTTTTCAAACCCTAGTTTGATCCGCGGAACAGGGGGTATATATAAAGAATTAGGGAATATCACAAACCATAAGTTCATTTACTACATCCTACTTCTTACTCTCTTACGGTTTGGTCTTGATTTTAGTAAAATCCCGCGAAAGATTCTATTTCTCGGTTTAAATCACAGACTTGTAAAATCCCGTGTATACATCAACATCATGTCTTACACTCCTGATTCATTGATTTCAGAAGTACTCAAACTGTATGATGTTGTAGACAACCATGAGTACATTAGCTATACTGAACGGTTACAGATGATGGAATCAATTAATGAGGATGTGACATCTCCGTGTTCAGAATCTAATGAGAGAGAATTGCACCACTCTAGGCTACAGAATACCATGCATAAAGAAAGTAGCATTGAACCTTATCAACAACTTCACTCTCACCTCATGTTACTTCTACCCATAACAATGGAACGAACATGTATTGCCCTCTTCCATCAGGACTTATCCACATTAACAGGAACTTTGCTGTTAAACCTAGAGCAATTGGAGCTACAACTTGACAAAGAGAAGGTTCAAAAGGATAGTTCCAGTGCTGCACTTCAAGTGATCTACAAACATTTTCAATCATTCATTAGAAGGGAATTCACATTAGATTATGATCAAGACGTGACTGAAATATCTTTCAAGAGACACACTGGAATGGAAGTTAGCGTGTTCACAGAGACACTTATCCATCTCATGGATAATGTGGAGAAGTATATTGAGGAAGTTACTCAGAAAGATGAAAAAGTGGATGAGAGTCTGGTGCAGTTGAGAGATATTTGTGATGAGTCGGGTAATGTATCAGTTGAAGAATTGGGTGTTGTTGAATGCAGAATGTCAGAGACAACAATAAATTATGTAACCAGCTGCTCAGTAACTCCCGTCACACAAGAAGTGGATGCTGTGATCAGAAAGGTGAATAAATGTCGGGTACAATCAATAAATTGTAGTGTTGAGACCAGTAAGGCATCGGGTGATGGATCAGTTGACACTGAATACAGAGGCTCAGAGACAGATAAGCTTGAAACAGCCAGTAGTCATGTGGATGCAAATATCAGACCGACAAATGAACAGGTGTCATGTGATGAGGTACCCTTAACTGTTCAACATAGTGTATCTGCAAATGTACCTAAACAAACTGATCTTAATACTGAACATGATTCTGATATATGTTCCTTGGTTGAGGCTGAGTCTAAAAAATTCAAAACAAATGATATGGTTGATAAAAAGGCTTTTGATGAACTTTCAAACAAATTCTCAAAACTTGAAAAACATTGCATTTCTCTTGAAATTGCAATACAAAGAAAGGAGGAAAGTTTTCAACTTAACAAACCATGTAAAAATCCGGAACTTCCTGAATTCCGTGAACTTTTTGAAATAAATGATTTAAAAGCTCAGCTTCAAGCCAAAAACTCGACTATCGACTATTTGAAGAAACATATTTCTGGTATGCATGTGAAAAGTAATTTGGTTACAAGTAATTCTGATGTTAATGCTATTTATGATATTCAAATGAGAAATGATGAATTAGCAGTTTGTGTGACCAAATTACTAAAGGAAAATGAGTCTTTGAGAAAGCATCACATAGAACTAAGTGACTCTGTCAAAGAAGCTAGAACTAAGTCAATGGAACAAACAAATTCTTTGATAGCAAAAATTGATGAACTCAAAGCTCAACTTCAGGAAAAGAGTTTCGCTATTGTTGCCTTAAAAAATGAGCTTAGGAAAACTGTAGGGTCAGTAAGTTTACAAAACCATCAACCTTGGGGAAACCATTTTCTCATCCCATTAGAAACCGGTTCGTTGTTAGGCAGCCTACTGCGTTTATATCCGAAAGACCAAAATTTTCAAAAACACGGTTTGCCTCCCAAGTTGATGCGATAAAAGTTTTGTCAAAATCAGTCACTTCACCTAAGTTACCTAAGAATAATGCTTCTACTCCCAACACCTGTAGGAATAGTTCGAAAACAGTGTCAAAACCAAGCATTAAAACCCAGAATTCATATGATATGAATGACTTGTGGAAGAACTATTATCTAGAAGAAGCTAGGAAAAAGGCACAGATTCGAAAAGACGGAATTTTAGGTGCAAGACCTAGGGTGATGCATTCCACAAGATTTCAAGGCACTGCTAGTAGTAGTAAACCATTACCTAGGAACTCTCAAAATACTAGGGGTTGGCTTGCATCTAAGAGTAGTTATATGAAGAAGAATGCTAAGCATGTAGAAAATGAAACTAGAAATTCTGAGTCTTTTCCGAATAAGAAACATTTTCCTAATTCTCATGCTAAGGTACAATCCACTAAGACTACCTTCATGGCTAAGGTTCAACATGTTATGAAGCAAAACAAGTCCAAAACTTCGCCTAGATGGATCCCAACTGCTAAATATTTGGAGTCTAGGAATAACGATAAGTTTTCCACTGTGCATAAGAATGTCACCAATCCTAGACCTTGCCATAAGTGGATTCCGTCTGGTAAAATGTTTAAGGATGTTGGACTTAGGTGGATGCCTACCGGAAAGCGGTTTACCGATGACAAAATCAAGGTTGACTGTGAAACCCCAAAGGGTTTGGATACTAATGTCACTAACCAAAATATATGCAATCAAGTTTGTAATATTAGTGCAGGTAGTCCTTACTCAGTTGCAGATACTTCGATCCTTCACTACATGGACTGGCTTAAAGTATGGATTACAAATGGTCTGATATCTCATAACTCACGGGTTCAAGTAACTCAATCTTGATATTCATTCGGCTATGACGTTTGTTCACTTCAGTTCAGGCCTCGTACTTCATCATTATGGCGTCTGTCACACCCTCGCCGGAGGCGGAAACACGAGGTGTAACGGAAGGGAACATAAGCACAAGATAATAGAACATACCAACGTTAAGATTTAAAAGAAAGAGTACACCATTACAACACCAGTTTAGCCGACATCGGCAAATATGTTACAAAGTTTAGTTCCCAAAATATTGCGTTCTATTACATAACGATTTGTATTGACAAGTGAAAACTTCATTATGCAAGACCTGGTAGAAAAGCTTACTAATGATCACCTGAAATGCATGAGAGAAAAACGGGTCAGAAAATAGTTGGTGAGTAAACATGTTTAGTAAAATAAGAAAACTCGTATGAAAGAGTCCAAGGTTTCGGTCATCGGAAATAGTCCACAAAGCAAAGGAATTGTATATCCACTCAGTTCCAAGTTCCGCCCATACAAAACTTGCAACCTGTGTGTACACAACCCATTGCACAAAATATAGCGCGTCATGTAGTCAAGTATAAGTGGTCATAATAGTTCACAATATAGTACCACGTATATAATAATTCAGGGATGCTCCTGATGAAACCAAATTATGCTGGGTGCCACTACCCAAAGTTATGTTGGGTGCCTCTTCCCAAAGATATATTGGGTGCCTCTTCCTAAAGATATACTGGGTGCCTCTTCCCAAAGATATGCTCCGAACATAGGAGACTTTATAGTGATGCTCCGAACATAGGAGACTTTATAGTGATGCTCCGAACATAGGAGACTTTAGGTCAAGGTCATAACATGTATGGTTCAATAAATTCCAACAAGTCATAAATTCGTAATTAAGTTCAAGGATTTGATTCGAGTTCACAAAAGTAAGAATCAATTTAATTCAAGTATGGTTCATGCATTCAGCCCCAAAATATAGTAAAACGGTAAAAAGGGGATGTGATTACTCACTTGATGAATAGATGCGATGACAAAAGTGGTTACACCGAAATGTAGCGTGAATCTCGAAAATGACCTATTATTAATGATATGATATGCAATAAGTCATGATGTAATGTTATGCACGCAATTCGGATGATATTTATACCACTTATGTATTTTTGAAAACAATACTTCTCGTCGAAAATATAATCTTTTAACGTCTTGACCATTTTTAAATTACTTCACATGTATTTACATTGAAATGATATCCGACGATAATCATTTAGTGATTAATTGTGAAATTATAACTTTTCGTCGTAAAATAATGTCATTGAAATTTCCATGAAAGTGACTAAAACGGCCTCTAAAAGCGAGTCGTAAAATGGTGCACGTCGAGTGTTAGGAAGCAAACTCAACGGTTTTAGGAAACTTGTATCATTATCTCAAAGTTTTAGCATTTAATTTTTCATCCTAGAGGTCTCGATCTTAGAGAAAAATATAGGTTAAGTATGGTACTTGTGTGTTTAAGAGTGGTTTTCGGTAAACTTTGAGCGACTATATTTTATTCATTACAACTCCGCTTGACGAACGGTTGGATATTTTGGAAAATATGGTTGGCGAACTTGATTTTACTAGAAGACATCTTTTTATAAAGAGTATCCTATCAATGTTAAAACGACCCTCAACATGGCCCCTAGTTGCCGTAGTATATGTTTAATAGAAAATATATAAATTTTGCTAATAGAATAAAGTTACGGCAACTTGGTTTATCGCGTGTAATTTACTCGTTACAAGTCCGTTTTCTACGTTTTCTACATCCTTAGATTCGTGTCAAAGTATACTAATATATTTTTGATAAGTCGACACAATTTATAAAGCTTAAGACTCATTTTTGACTCGTAAAGAGTGACATTTTCATGCTGAAATTTCTGAAATTAATAGTTTTCATCGTCAAACTTCAAAAATTCATATCTTCTTCGTTATAGCTCCGTTTTAATCCGTTCAAGCGGCCACGTTTTCGTTTTAAAGTATATTTTCTAAATATCTAGGCCAAAAATTTTTATCTACTGTCGGATTTTCCAGAATTTCAAAATAAGGACAGACCCTTTTCAAAACGTGTCGAAATGAGTTTTTCTCGCGCCAAACCTATTCTAACCCTACCATACACCTTCTTAGGGTGTCATGGGTTCCTAGACATCACCAAAACTAATATATAACAAGGAGTAATTATAGGATGGATTATATATATATAACACTTCAAAAACCTTAAAAAGTGGTATAAACATCTATATAAATTGCATGTTTTTCTTGAATATGATGAAAATGAACATAGAAATGAATATGAAATAAAAACATGAATATGAATGCTTACAAGAAATATGATGAGGTTAAAGGACAATGGGTTTTTCCTAATCACCCTAGGTTTTTATTTCAAAACCTATGCAAAGAGTGATACTAGTGTGTTAAAACCTTGTCTTGAAAAATTATTGATGCATCCTTCTTGGTCTCCTTGGCTGCCGGTTTGGAGAGGAAGAGAAACAAGAGATGGTTTTATCTTTTATTTGAGAAATGAAGTGAATGTGATAAGTTTAAGAGTATAATGTATTATAATGTATATGTAGTAGATATTTAGCTACTTGATGAATGACTACCCCTTGTATGTCGACAAGGGGGTGCATTTGTTTAAGATTATATGTTTTTTTTTTTTTTTTTTTTTTTACCAAGTAATAAGATGTAGGATAAATGTAAGTAAGTAAGATAAATGTAAGTTTTGTTAAGTATAAGTAGTAACTTGTATACACATTGAGTATTTAAGGCAGCGTTATCTACAAATAAATTTTAACGGATCAAAATAAACTACATTGAAGTCATAAAAATTATAAGAATACATTTCTTGAAAGATTTGAGTGAATAAATATCTATCGGGTTGAATTTAAGAAAACCGTCGTAAATATTTATATATAACAATTTATATACAAAATAAATTAAAAACATCGGGTAAACTCATAATATTATTTTATAAACTTAATATGAATATAAAAATATATTGGAATAATTTTTGGAAGTAATGGATCAATTGTTCAAAATAATTAAATTACGCGATAACGTTTATTTAATAAAAGTTATACGTTTAACGTGAAATGCAAAACCATGCATGAACTAATATGATGAATATTGAGTTTGAGAAATGACCGGAAATTGAGAATTGTGACATTCTTCCCATGTCAGCGGAATCACGTCCTCGTGATTCGATTAATGATACTATGGTCCGAACCGCGACAAGGATTCTAAAAGTTTATGCTCGTACGAACAGTCTAAATGATCATATCAATGCCCATGCGTACAGGTTCCCCATTCAACTAAGTACGTGCCCGTGATTAGATTGGATAGGGTAAACTTACCCAATATCGAACGTAGCCCTCAAAAGACCTTTAGATAGTGACTTGAGTAAACTTGTTTCTTAGCTTGACTTTCGCAACTCATCAAACAAGAACTGTCACTAGATCAAGCTAGGAAACAAGTCTTTTGAATGAAGTCTTTTGAAAGATTCGCTCGATATTGGATTTGCTTACACAAATCAAATCAAATCAACAAAATATAATACAACTAAGGTCGATATCGATGGGTCACAAATTAATCAATGCCGTGAACGTGGAAAAAAATTGGAAGGAAGTTATGCACTCAAAATCATGTCGTACAGAAATAAGGTAGTTGTTCGAAAGAATGTACCCGTTACGCGTTGCGGGCTTCCTCGGTACCCAGATAGAATGCTCGACCACGTGCAGGGGGAACATCATTGTTATGATCTTGTGGGCCTTCTATTGCCAATGCCAGGTTTGGACGATTTCCTTCTTGATTGGGTGTTCTTTTCAACTTTGGACAGGTGTTGCGAAGGTGATCTAGACTTCCACACTCGTAACATGCTTTTCTCTGTCCTTGATTCCCAGTCCTGTTTGAGCAATTTTGCGCGAAGTGGCCCGTCTGTCCACATTTGTCGCACCTTGGGCAGTCTCCCGAGTGGTGATAGTTACATCGAGTGCACAAAGGATGTGGACCTGCGTATCTTTTGCGCTCCTGAGTAGTCACTCCATAGTTCTTGGTTATACGTTGCCTCTTGTCTTGCTGACCCTGGTCTCGGCTTCTGATGAGTGTCTAAATACTCATCATTTTTATACTAGCTAGACTGCAAAAACATCTGAAAACACTCCGAAACACATCAAAATGATAAAAATATCACAAACAAGTGTTTTATATGTTTTAAATGCAAAAACATCAAAATCTGATGAAAAACGTATCAAGTTTGCATAATTGGCAGTTTTAGTCCCCCAAGTTATAAAAGTTGTCAAAAACAGTCCCTGGTAATTCAAAAACTTGTAAAAAGTCATTTAAGGTCCATAAGATTCAAAAGTTGTCAAAACAAACCCTTTAAAGTTCAAAAATCACAAAATGACAACTTTAGTCCCTAAACTTTGAAAATTGTCAAATAAAGTCCTTGGTTAATTTAAAAAGT
Source organism: Chrysanthemum seticuspe (assembly GCA_019973895.1). Lineage (NCBI taxonomy): Eukaryota > Viridiplantae > Streptophyta > Magnoliopsida > Asterales > Asteraceae > Chrysanthemum > Chrysanthemum seticuspe. The sequence continues at coordinate 204,645,822 of BPTQ01000004.1, read as the reverse complement.
GAAAATTATCAAATATTAACCTTGTACTATTTATAAATGACAAGAATGGTCCTTATGGTAAACTTTTGAAAAATTACAAGTTAGGCCCTTAAAGTTTCAAACTTGGCAGTTTTAGTCCTTGGACTTATGAAAATGGAATTTTATGCAATGTTGGTCCTTATACTAATCATTAATTGCAGATTTAGTCCTTGTGATAAGTTTGGATAAGTTACAGTTTCAGTCCCTCAAAAATCCAAAATCACATGAATGGTCCTTGTACCTTATTAATACCAAACGGATCCTTTATATCACAAACCCAAGTCCAAACTAAACCCAGTTGGCCCAAAAATACAACCCGGCCCAAAAATTTAAAACAAGAAAACCGCCTACACTGTTCCTCCATCTCTTCCCCCACTGCAAACCCAAAACCAGCCATGGTTTTCTCATCACCCTTATCTCACCAGCTGTAAAATCACCTTTCCACCTCCCCCCCTCCACCTCTACATACACCCAAGAAGCATTTAATGCATAAAACCTGCTTTAGGACTTTTTTGGCGCCAATTTGCATTTCAAAGGCTGTGATCACTTTGACTCATCCAACGGCTCAGAAATGTGATGGGAAATGATTAGAGATGTGAGAGGATACTTTTTGTTGAATAAATAGAAGAAAAGGAGCTGAGAAGAAGTTAGTTAATTTTTAGAGTAGTGTAGATTGTCGTTTTAGTGTAATTTCATTTTCTAGTGTAATTTTAAGCTTCCAAGTTCTTTGTTTAAGTTATTTCAGTGTACATGAACCTTTTTCAATTAGTAATTTCAAGTTCCAAGTCTTATTTCAGTTGTTCAAAATTTCAGATTTCACAAATCTCATGAATGCTCAAAAGTTGTTTATGGTTGTTATTAAGGACTGAATAGGTTCATATAAGCTCCTTTATAGCTTATTAAAGCTATTAGATACTTTAAAAAGCAGTTTAGAATCAAAACCAGAAAATCACAAAAATACTCAAAAATAGCTTTAAATTCAAAAATCAATGGAAGTGAAGATTAAAGACTGAAGTAGAGCTGAATTTGGATTGCTTATTGGTTTAGTGCTTCTTGGGAAGCTATAGGATATTTTCTCAGTCCTTTGTTATCATCTTTCACTTGGAATTCATTTGTAAGCTATTTTTACCCATTTTGGCAATTTACTGTGTAAGACAGTCATTAGCTCAAATTTCTGTTTAATCATGTTCATTAGTTATAGTTAAGTGTAATTAAACATAAAAATCAGTTAGTTGTTCTTTTAAATTTGTATTTAGTAAAAATTTCATTTTAACAGTGAAAATAGCTTAAGTCTAAGTTCTTAGTTTTATGTTGTTATCACTGTTGGTTCATGTTTAATTAGTCTTATTTAATGATTATATGAAGTCTGCAATCAGTTTTGTGGTTTACATTTGTGATTTGCTTTGAAAATCTTCCAAACAGTTAAGTAAAGGGTGTTTGGATTTGCTTGCTTAAACTGAACAGGTCTTGTTTGTGTTGATTGCTTGAACTGTCTTTAGGTCTTATTAGTCCCCAATAACTCAAACAAACAATAAAAACCAGACCTTATTTGGTGAAAAGTCAAAATCACCAAGATCATGTTTTAACAACTTAACTGTTGGATTTTTATTAAAGCCAAATCTTGTTTTGAGTTTGGAAATCATAAGTATAGGTTGCAGTAGTTTCATTTTACCATAACTCATCATAATCAGTAGCCTAGGATCATTCAAATCTCACAATAGTCAACTGCTTCATTTTCTCAAAAAGTCAAAGAAGTGCTCTGTGCACAGAGTTGCATGCCATTTTCATAAGCTTGTAAAAAGCTTACTAGTGAACTATACCTGGTGAATTTTAGTTCTTTTGGTAGCTAACCTAGCCAACTTGAGGTACCAAGCTAAATTTTCCATTTTGTAGCTTATTCTATAGGGCTGCAATAAGCCTTTTGTTTGTCCCATTTTCTGTTTAACCATGCATTCAGTGAACTATAAGCTTCTTCTTAAGCTTGTCATAAGCTCTCCAGTGGTCCCCAGTGCATAAGCTTTGTTTCTTTAGATAGTCAACCAACCCAGCTTGTTAAGCCAAGTGCTTATTTTTAATTTCTAGCTTAAATCAGTGCTTAATCAGTAGCTTAAAGGTACCAAGTAAATTAAAGAATACCCTGTGTAAACAGTTAAGTAGTGCTTATTTATAGCTTATCCTGTGCTTATTCCTATTTAACTGAGCTTTTTCAAATGTTGTATTAGCTTGTTAAACAGCTTGTTAGCTTATTTCCATTTCCCTAGTGCTTATTTACTAGCTTATAAGCCAATTGGTTTAAACTTTGTGCTTATTTCCAAATTAAGCAACTGTTAAGAAATCATAAGCCAAATCAGCTTATTTGTCATTTTTATAAAAAGTAATAGTTTTAGAAATTGCTTATCTTAATGTACTTAATTAGTTTGTAAAATAAAAATTGAAAAATAAAATGTTTGGCAAAAAGGTGGGGAGGCAGGCTCGAACCTGAGACCTCCCACCTTATGAGAGTGATAGTGTGTACCTGGATACCATGCGCCCTTGGGACTTCTCTTGGTTTTATTTTGCAACATCTAATATATAAGTACACTTTGTCATATTAGCTTATACGCTCCATTTAGCTTATTTGTAGCTTATTAAGACTAGCTTTTTCAGTTTTTGTATTTTTTATAAAATTGTATTAGTATTAAGTATTTTATAAAAAAGTTTTAGATTTTTCTAAATAGTTTTAGTATTTTTAATCATTTAATTAGTGTAAAATCTTATTTAATTCATAATAAAAAATATAAAAGTCTAAAAAATATAAATCTTTTTTCTAAAATTTTCTTTTGTCATATAGTACGTAAAAAAATTGTTTTTACACTTGTAGGACTTTTATTTCACAAATTTTACGTTTTTGCTTGCGCACTCGCGTAATTTTTAGACATAACGTACGTTTTCATTTTTAATCTAGTTTTTAGATAGTTTGAGTTTATGTTTTAATTAAAATAGTTTATTTAAGATATTTTGTTTTATAAAATCACAAAAACATCATTGTAAAAATAGTGATAGCGTTTATTTAATATATTTTATCTTTTATTTCTTTTAATTTGCATTTAAGTCGCTGTAATTTATTAATCTTTTCTTTAGGTATAAATTTCTCAAAAACCTTATTGATCACTATCCTTAGTGATTATTCGACATCTGAAGTTGTTTAACACCAATTCATCCTCCGTGGGACTTAACGACCCAGGAATCCACTATATTCCTCTGATCCTAATTGCATTTGGTGTGTGATCTGTTTTAAGTTTGTTACGGTTGACCATTCACAAGTGGTTAGCTTGTGTAATTAAACTTGACGGTTTTGCACCGATCAGCTTCCCTGATGATCCTCCTGTCTCTTTCGTCCATTGTCATTCGCTTTTGCTAGTCCTCCAGACCTGATCACATCATTTGTCAAGCGATACGCCATACCCACAACGGCTTGCAGAGTGGTTGGGTTTGATGAAGTGACATCCCTCCTAATTTCTGGTATCAATCCCCATATATATATCGGTCAATCAACTTCTCCACAGTGGAAACCATGTGAGGAACCATCCTAGTTAACTCGTGGAAACGGATCGTGTACTTGTCGACTTCTACTCCAACCATCAAGTGATTCCAAAATTCCGCTTCTAGCTTCTGCACTTCATCTTTTCTGCAGTACTCATCAGTTAGTAGTTTCTTAAATGCTTCCCAAGATAATGCATTTGCAGCCCCTCTTCCTCTAGTCTGCAGTTGGTTGTTCCACCAGGTCAATGCTCGACCCTGTAGTAGACCAGCAGAGAACTCAACCTTGTTTCCTTCAATACATTTCGTGATACTAAGTTTCGACTCAACATTCTCGAACCAGGTTAGCAGTCCAATGGCACCCTCAGTACCATGAAATTCCATTGGCTTGCATGTCATGAAAGTTTTGTAGCTGCATCCTTGACCAGCGTTTGAAGTACCTTCTCCGGCATTGGTTCGTCTAGCATCGAGATGTGTTATAATTTGGGTGAGTAGATCCGCTATTCCAGCAGCGTTGTTGTTTGGATTGTCATTGTTGTTTGGGTTGCCGTTGTTGTTGCCTCCTGAGCGTGTGTTTCTTGCAGCCATGATCCTACAGTGGACCAAAACATCGGGTTGAGTAAACGACATTCGAACGAAGTCAGATGAGGTGCAGAACGGTGGTAATGTGTGTTATAGTGATCGAAATATGACAGGATCAGGGACATGCTATGTCTAACAAATCGAAAGATGGAAAAGAGAGGGTATAAATAAGATACGGTAATGTAGACGTGAACGTAAAAACATGCTATGCATACCCACCCGACCAATGCAACTTCAGGTGACCAGACTCAAAAGACTCGACTAAACATGATTTAAAATTACCCTTCTTATCATTGCATGGTTCTTCATAAATTAGACATAGTTGATCAGGCTATGTATAATTTATGATTAACGATGCAACGATAGGACTAGATGACTCGGATGATGTTCAATGTTTAATAAAAAAAAAATTTTCCGGTTATAACTGTGATTTTTATTTTTGAAAAATCGGCATTCTCTATAACCTTTGGCTCGGGTACCAATCTGTCACACCCTCGCCGGAGGCGGAAACACGGGGTGTAACGGAAGGGAACATAAGCACAAGATAATAGAACATACCAACGTTAAGATTTAAAAGAAAGAGTACACCTTTACAACACCAGTTTAGCCGACATCGGCAAATATATTACAAAGTTTAGTTCCCAAAATATTGCGTTCTATTACATAACGATTTGTATTGACAAGTGAAAACTTCATTATGCAAGACCTGGTAGAAAAGCTTACTAATGATCACCTGAAATGCATGAGAGAAAAACGAGTCAACTATGAAAATAGTTGGTGAGTAAACATGTTTAGTAAAATAAGAAAACTCGTATGAAAGAGTCCAAGGTTTCGGTCATCGGAAATAGTCCACAAAGCAAAGGAATTGTATATCCACTCAGTTCCAAGTTCCGCCCATACAAAACTTGCAACCTGTGTGTACACAACCCATTGCACAAAATATAGCGCGTCATGTAGTCAAGTATAAGTGGTCATAATAGTTCACAATATAGTACCACGTATATAATAATTCAGGGATGCTCCTGATGAAACCAAATTATGCTGGGTGCCACTACCCAAAGTTATGTTGGGTGCCTCTTCCCAAAGATATACCGGGTGCCTCTTCCCAAAGATATACTGGGTGCCTCTTCCCAAAGATATACTGGGTGCCTCTTCCCAAAGATATGCTCCGAACATAGGAGACTTTATAGTGATGCTCCGAACATAGGAGACTTTATAGTGATGCTCCGAACATAGGAGACTTTAGGTCAAGGTCATAACATGTATGGTTCAATAAATTCCAACAAGTCATAAATTCGTAAGTAAGTTCAAGGATTTGATTCGAGTTCACAAAAGTAAGAATCAATTTAATTCAAGTATGGTTCATGCATTCAGCCCCAAAATATAGTAAAACGGTAAAAAGGGGATGTGATTACTCACTTGATGAATAGATGCGATGACAAAAGTGGTTACACCGAAATGTAGCGTGAATCTCGAAAATGACCTATTATTAATGATATGATATGCAATAAGTCATGATGTAATATTATGCACGCAATTCGGATGATATTTATACCACTTATGTATTTTTGAAAACAATACTTCTCGTCGAAAATATAATCTTTTAACGTCTTGACCATTTTTAAATTACTTCACATGTATTTACATTGAAATGATATCCGACGATAATCATTTAGTGATTAATTGTGAAATTATAACTTTTCGTCGTAAAATAATGTCATTGAAATTTCCATGAAAGTGACTAAAACGGCCTCTAAAAGCTAGTCGTAAAATGGTGCACGTCGAGTGTTAGGAAGCAAACTCAATGGTTTTAGGAAACTTGTATCATTATCTCAAAGTTTTAGCATTTAATTTTTCATCCTAGAGGTCTCGATCTTAGAGAAAAATATAGGTTAAGTATGGTACTTGTGTGTTTAAGAGTGGTTTTCGGTAAACTTTGAGCGACTATATTTTATTCATTACAACTCCGCTTGACGAACGGTTGGATATTTTGGAAAATATGGTTGGCGAACTTGATTTTACTAGAAGACATCTTTTTATAAAGAGTATCCTATCAATGTTAAAAACGACCCTCAACATGGCCCCTAGTTGCCGTAGTATATGTTTAATAGAAAATATATAAATTTTGCTAATAGAATAAAGTTACGGCAACTTGGTTTATCGCGTGTAATTTACTCGTTACAAGTCCGTTTTCTACGTTTTCTACATCCTTAGATTCGTGTCAAAGTATACTAATATATTTTTGATAAGTCGACACAATTTATAAAGCTTAAGACTCATTTTTGACTCGTAAAGAGTGACATTTTCATGCTGAAATTTCTGAAATTAATAGTTTTCATCGTCAAACTTCAAAAATTCATATCTTCTTCGTTATAGCTCCGTTTTAATCCGTTCAAGCGGCCACGTTTTCATTTTAAAGTATATTTTCTAAATATCTAGGCCAAAAATTTTTATCTACTGTCGGATTTTCCAGAATTTCAAAATAAGGACAGACCCTTTTCAAAACGTGTCGAAATGAGTTTTTCTCGCGCCAAACCTATTCTAACCCTACCATACACCTTCTTAGGGTGTCATGGGTTCCTAGACATCACCAAAACTAATATATAACAAGGAGTAATTATAGGATGGATTATATATATATAACACTTCAAAAACCTTAAAAAGTGGTATAAACATCTATATAAATTGCATGTTTTTCTTGAATATGATGAAAATGAACATAGAAATGAATATGAAATAAAAACATGAATATGAATGCTTACAAGAAATATGATGAGGTTAAAGGACAATGGGTTTTTCCTAATTACCCTAGGTTTTTATTTCAAAACCTATGCAAAGAGTGATACTAGTGTGTTAAAACCTTGTCTTGAAAAATTATTGATGCATCCTTCTTGGTCTCCTTGGCTGCCGGTTTGGAGAGGAAGAGAAACAAGAGATGGTTTTATCTTTTATTTGAGAAATGAAGTGAATGTGATAAGTTTAAGAGTATAATGTATTATAATGTATATGTAGTAGATATTTAGCTACTTGATGAATGACTACCCCTTGTATGTCGACAAGGGGGTGCATTTGTTTAAGATTATATGTTTTTTTTTTTTTTTTTTTTTTTTTACCAAGTAATAAGATGTAGGATAAATGTAAGTAAGTAAGATAAATGTAAGTTTTGTTAAGTATAAGTAGTAACTTGTATACACATTGAGTATTTAAGGCAGCGTTATCTACAAATAAATTTTAACGGATCAAAATAAACTACATTGAAGTCATAAAAATTATAAGAATACATTTCTTGAAAGATTTGAGTGAATAAATATCTATCGGGTTGAATTTAAGAAAACCGTCGTAAATATTTATATATAACAATTTATATACAAAATAAATTAAAAACATCGGGTAAACTCATAATATTATTTTATAAACTTAATATGAATATAAAAATATATTGGAATAATTTTTGGAAGTAATGGATCAATTGTTCAAAATAATTAAATTACGCGATAACGTTTATTTAATAAAAGTTATACGTTTAACGTGAAATGCAAAACCATGCATGAACTAATATGATGAATATTGAGTTTGAGAAATGACCGGAAATTGAGAATTGTGACAGCGTCTGCAGAAAACACTTCAGGCACCGTTCCTCAAAGAAAATAAATGTGTACGCTTCAGTGCGCTTTATCTTCAAAAGAAGAGAAATCTTCATGTTTATGACCATTCTCATCGACATTCTTCATCAACAAGCTTCATGTTTTTCCACGCTCTTTCAACCCTCAAGTGGATCTACGTTTATTGGTGTATATTCTTATTCACTTGTTCAAATCAAAAATGGCAAATTTCATTTGCAATTTTTGAGGGGGAGAAGAGTGCATATTCTACATATTGATGGATGCTTTAATAATGGTCATACAACTCTCCTCAAACGCCTAATGCTTCACTTACTAAGGATAACTGGGATTCATTGTTTGGGATTCATTTTTTCAAGATATGGTTGATGAGTACTTCCAAACTATAACGAATGTTGATCATCGAGTTCTTGATGCTCCTGCTTCGGTTCCTGCTGATTCAACTAGTTCACCTTCTTCAATCTACATTTATCAAGATGCACCATCTAAGAAGTAAAACTCAAACTACTCAAGAAACACAATCTCCAGTTAGTCCTTAAGGCGTTGATAATGACTATCATAATATTGTAGTTGCACTCATGAATAATGATCCGCTCTTTGGTATTCCTTTGCCAAATATTCACGGATTATTGTTCCTTCCAATGTGCACTCTGTGAATCAACCACATGAGCATTATGGAAAATGACTTCCTCATCCGCTTTAAGACATTAGTGATGAATCTTCCAGATCAGTATCTACATGAATACCTTTAGGAAGAAGGCATTGATTTTGATAAATCATTTGTTCCGGTTCATTCAGTGGATCAATGTACATCCGATCGTATGTTTATTCACATGTTGGGCATTTGACACAAGTTGATTATTTCGGAGTTAATCATTTATTACTTAGTTGAGATTGAAGTTGACCTTCACAAAGGCGTGTTCTTATTTGATAACTTGCTCGGGCTTAAGAATTTGAGTTGAAGACTTGTTTTATCTAGTTACCAGTAGTCGGGGTGGATGGTTGAAGACCTGGTTAACTATCACTTTAAGGAGGTACGCAGTTTTACTCAGTGTCACACGCAATTGTCATTGTGGATAATCGCAAGAGGTGTTAATGTCTCATACTTTGGTTGAGTATTGAGTACTTAGAGAGTTGCTTGGAGCATAAATTCTCGACACCGTTCTTCCAACATTAGTGCAAGATTAAGATACAAATGCGGGGAATTCTACTTCAGTTTCAAGTTTGGTATATCGGGTTTTCTTCGTCACTGGTCACTTCAATTTGTCCACATATGGGTTGGTAAAGATAGTCAGGGAGAGTTTCCGTAGTAGTTGATTCTCACAAGATACATTTAAGCTAAATTTTGTTCTTCTCTATTTCATGAATATTGGGTATGTATAATGTGTTGCTGATTCTGAGGTATCAAAACCAGCAAGGGGGAAGGAGACATACATCTAAAAGCACAACGAGTACACATGATGAACTTAACACTTCTACCTGATTGAAGTTATCCCGGGAAGACAAAGGTCATAACCGTAGAGAAACTCAGTGTTTAACTCGTACCCTTTGGTGTATTATTCCAACTATTTGGGGGAAGAATGTATTATTCCAACTATTTGGGGGAAGTGGTCTCTGGAGACCTTTGGTATATGTTACTTCAGCGTTCATATTGGAAGAAATGTGAGAAGAATATTTGGAACGTGAGATGATACTGCCTATCGACATCTTCTATACGGTTTATGATAAAGTGCTTCCGGTTATTGACTCATGTACACAATGTAATGATGATTCCGATGAGGTCACAACCATCAGGGGAGAGATATGTAATGATGATTCCAATGATAAAGTTAATGTGATGTCGTTGTTTCTACACTTGTTGGGTACATGTGTACATTATGGGCTGATTGGTTATATGTAAGATAACTGGAATGCATCCGGTGAAAATGAAGATGTTGATATATTGCTCTCCCGAATAGACAACTGCTCAAAACCGAAGAGTAATGTGTACATCGGGGACGCACAACAAGTTCATGTGATCGGGCTTAATCATTTATTTTGGGTTTAATAACCACATAAATGATCCGTGTTAACTTGTTACTTCGGTGTTATCGTCTTCTTCGGGTCCTTGAGCTTCATACAATTAGACTGTTTGCTTCACTTCTTCTTCTTTGGGGAAATGGTCTTTTTACGTGGATTGTCGGTTTGAGGGGAAGCTACCAAAGATTCTCATTTAGAAGGCTCATGTTCAGACGATTTTCTTAGAAGCCTTGAATACTTTGGTAATGAATGTTTAAGAGATGATGACTTCTATCTTCTTCAACGGGGCTGCTCGATATCCTTATCTCGGTACTCGTATCATCATCTTCTTAAACTATATCATCCATTCTATCTGTAAATATTTATCAAAAACAAAATACAAAATTATAAAACCAAGAAAAAGATAATAGAAAAATATAAAACCTACAAAAACCCATAAAAATTCTGAAAATTAGAAAAAGACAAAAAATATTGTTTTTTAAGACATGTCTTCTGGTATCGATAACATCTACGGTCTTAGAAATGTCATTCAATAATGGCACAGGACTTTAGATGAAGTTCGAGCAGGAGGTGTAAATATTTCTTTCTAATCATGTCTCTAAATATGGCTTACAGTTACTTCAGACTGTAACCCGTTCTTCAAAACCATGGTTTGCTATTATTTAAGATAGCAACCTGTTTTTCAAAGAAGGAAAGTGCTACACTTAAACAATTTTCAAATATTTCGTGCACTTATCCTAAAACAAAATGAGGAAAGTATGTTGAAGGACTGTTGTTCCTACACAAATGTTTTTCCGTCTAAAATTCTTCAGAAAAATATTTGTTTGAACAAAATGGTGGGAAATGAGTTGCTTGTAAATCAATCAGATTCACAGTTTTCGTATAAATTGAAAACTCAATCAATGACTTCAGCGCTTTTAAACTTTTCAAAAAATGAGTCATTGATTGAGGGGGAGAATGTTTTCAAATCTATATCATCTAACGGGCTTTCTTAATTATCCTATATGCTTAATTAAAAATCATGTTAACCTACGTTGAAGGACTAGGTGCCTAGGATATGATTGTTAGGATTAGATGATTAGAGTTTGATAAACACATTATTCTCATGCTTTATATGAACTGATTGATATGTTGAATTGACTTTTATTAGTCGATTGCAGTTTGGGTGTTGTCGACCACCATATATTTGTTTGTGTCCACTAACGTATGCAGATATCATGGATATAAGAATGTTCCCGGTCCGGATCCCACAAATGAATATTATTGGATGCCGAAAGGAAAGGGTAACTATTTCTTAAGTAGACAAATGAAGAAACGGAGCTTAATTGGACTTCTATGGAGAGTTGGCATGGAAAAATGCAACATAAGAGGTCTCACTGCATCAGCAGATGGTTTTCTTCATCAGCAAATGAAGAAACGGAGCTTGATTTGACCTCAGTTGGCATTAAAAATGCAACGTAAGAAGTCTCACTGCATCTGCAGATGGTTTTCTTCCAAACCTACAGCAACACCAACAGAAGCAGCTCAACCACATAACGTATCTTTGTGCAGGGAAAATAGTGATGATACCATTTTTCTAAAACTTTGAAAAATATTGTTTTGAAAATGGAAAAATATTGTTTTGAAAATAAATCGAATTCAAAGTCTTGAAATCAACCGGACTTTATTTTGTCAAATCTTAAGTGATTTCATATTAAATATTTTCAAACGATATTTCATCAAAAAGTCCGTTTGTACGTTATAATAAGTGGTGATATAAAGATTTAATGTTATGTCATGGTATGATTTTCTTCAAAGGTTAAAGGTCTTTCAAAATGAAATTTTTTCTGTTCTTGTTTGATTGTGAAAATGTTTTATTTTACCTAAAAGATCTCTTAAAAAATTATCATACCTGACACTATCAATCTTTTAATGTCTAAATCTGTTCCACTATCATAATTAAATTAATCTGAACACATTTTTCTCCCATGTTTTCTAAACCTATTTAAATCACTTGGGATCCAAAATCTCAAAGGATTTGATATTTTTGATCGGGGGAGAAAATGTGATTTAAATATGAAATCTGATAACAAGTCATCGTTTTGACTCAAAGTGCAGGCAGCTCTCCCAAATGTGCTAAACACTTTCGAATCTCGAAGCATATATTGAGGGGGAGCATTTCATAAGATGTTAAGCTATCAAGGTACAAAGGTTTCAACGTTTTATCATATGTACCTTGATTGAGTTTGAAATGGTTTCTCTATGGCAAATGTGATCGTGAAAGTGTTTCAAAAGAACTCTTTCCTCTATGTGATAAAATGATTTAAAATATTCTACGTACATATTGAGGGGGAGAATTTACCAAAGAAAATCAAATGGCTTTTTCCATGAAAATTGTCATCAAAGAAAATATTTCAAAGTCCTCTTGCCTCCATGTGCTAAACAATTTTTAAATCATATGCACATGGTGAGGGGGAGGTTTTTCTAAATGATCAAAACTATTAAGGTACAAAATGCTTTGATCTCGTATCACAAGTACCTTGATTGATTTTCCAAATGATTTTTCAATTGGTTTCGAGAAGGAAAGAACAATACCAAAAGACCGACCAATTTACTTTATGTATGGTGATATAAGGATGGTTAGGTTAGGTATTCGTTCCCACGATCCCGCCAGACCCGGAGGGATCTACCCAGGGACAATCTACTAGATAGTGTAGAGTCCTTAGGTATGATGAAAAAAGGAGAAAAGTGAGATATGGGAAGAGTGCGGACTGAGATAGAGCTAGAACTAGAAAAAACCCAACAAGGTTCTAGTTATGAAGTCTCGGTAAGCACTGAAGGGGTTGAAGAATGAAAAAGAATTGGAATGTGAAAAGGGTGAAAAGAAATAGCCCTCCAATAATTCAACCTTAGGGTAGACACCGGGTTCAATACATATGCTACTGGTGGTTACTAAGGTAACACTGGTATTGAAGACAAGACGTCATGGAACTAGTGACGCCTGCACTACAGCTTCTCAAGCTACTCAAGTTCCTCTTAAAAGGGCTTGTTTCATTCTCACGGGGAACCTACATAATCTATCGACTTTCTCTTAGAGATTGTTGATATTGAAGAAGGAGACCCTGTTGGGATATGAAAGTGCTGAAGAATGACAAAGTACTGGAAGAAGTCAAAGTACTGCTAAAGAGAAAGTCAAAGTACTGCTGTCGAAGTCAAAGTACTGCAAAGCTAAAGAATTGTTATATTCGTTTATGGAAAGCTTTGTTATTCTAGAATATTCTTTGTTTAGATTACTAGTCGTACAAGGATACAAATTGTAAACCGATTAGGGTTATCCTTAAGTCTATAAAAGGACCCCTAGATTGGCATTAGATATATGTGTTTTAGAATCCTAAAGTACGATTATTATTAGTGTTTTAGAGTTGTTTAAGAATCTGCATAACAAGCAGATTTAGAGTTATTAATAAAATAGTTGAAAGTTAATATTATATTCTTCTTAGCTTTGTTAAGTAAATTCCACATACTTAATAGAGATTACTCAGTGTTTCATTGTTAATAACTTAGGATTTATCCGAGGTTGTTAAACCCTTAACAAGCTATATAGTTAGTTTGGTTAGAGTACATCGATCCAACAAGTGGTATCAGAGCTTGTGTGGAAACTCTGACTAAGAAGAAACCCTAAAACCTAGTTAACAACAAAAACCTAAAGATGTCGACTGAAGCTGTTCCACCACCATCAATCACCTCACTCAGAATACCAATCATTAAGAAGGGAGAATACGACCTATGGAGCATGAAGATGAGGCAGTACATTGCAATTACAGACCATGCACTATTGAATGTAATTGTCAAGGGTAATGAAGTCGTTCCAGAACCTATTGATGTTCCTGGACAACCCAAAGCACCTAAGGCAGTTTTACTAGCAGCAACAATAAGGAATCAAGAGAAGGCTCTCAACATACTCTTGTCTGCTATACCTGATGGTCACCTACTTAAGTTCCATGATGCTAAAGATGCAAAGCAACTCTGCGCTGTTCTCAAGACAAGGTTTGGAGGTAATGATGCTTCCAAGAAGATGCACAGAAATCTGTTGAAGCAGCAATTTGAAACATTCACTGTTGGAGAAAGAGAAGGCCTTGATGCTGCCTATGACAGATTCCAAAATCTTCTCAGCATGTTGGAGCTATACAAAGAAGAGGTTTCAGTTGAAGATGCTAATCTAAAGTTCTTAAGGAGTTTGCCATCGACATGGCATGTGATTGCTACCATGATCAGAGGACAACCTGGTCTGGATGTTATGGACTTTGATGATCTTTATAATCATCTAAAGGTTTATGAGCATGAGATGAATGGCCAAACTAGTTCAAAATCTCACAGTATTGCCTTTTTGTCATCTGAAAAGAGAGGCAGTACTTCCACTAAAAGTACTGCTTCTCCTACTCAAAGTACTGTTGCTCAAAGTACTGTTGCCTATTCTACCCCTACCTTTGTTCAGAAAACCACACCAACACCTACCATCCACTCAGATGAAGTCGTATGCTCTTTCTTTACACAGCAAGCTACTTTACCTGTCACCTATGAAGAATATCTCTCACAGATTGAAGAGGATGCTCTTGAAGAAATTGATATCAGGTGGCAAGTTGCTATGATCACTGCAAGGATCAAGAAGTTTATGAAGAAGACAGGAAGAGGCATTGACTTCAAACCAAAACAGGGAATCACTTTTGACAAATCTAAGATTGAATGCTTCAACTGTCAAAAGACTGGACATTTTGCAAGGGAATGCAGGTTTGCTAAATATCAAGCAAACAGGATGACTGAGAAACCAAAGCTAGAGTTGAAAGAAATTCCTATTACAGAAACAAAAGCTTTGGTTGCTCAAGAGAATCTATCAGAGGTTGACTGGAGTGCTGAGTTTGATGATGAACCAGTAACCTACTGTATGGTAGCTGTGGAGGATTCTGTGGAAGAGTTTGACTGGAGCACAGCTTTTGATGAGGAACCTGGACATGCTGCTATGGAGTCTAAAGATGGTTATGGAAGCTTTGACTGGAGCATGGAGTGTGAAGATGATCCTGTTCTACTTGCTATGGTAGCCACTTCACCAAGCTCACCCCCTATCTCTGAGGTATGTTCTAAGTGTCATGACTTTTATCAAAAAGTACTTAATAGTTATGTGATTGAAAGAGATAACTGTATAAGGGCTAGGTCTGAGGTAGTTGGTTATCAAATTACTTTAGAGTCTATGGAAGCCAAAATTATAACACGTGAAAATAATAAAATGGCTTGGGCAGAAAAGTATGAACAACGGGATTATCAGTTAAAATTAAGTGAATGGAAGTTAAATTGTAAGATTTCTGAAATTGAGAAACTGACTAAGGAGAGAGATGAATTGTTAGCAAAGTTTGCTGCTTGGAAAGAATCTGGTCTGTCTCATGTCACTTATGTCGAAAAACAGAGAAGGGCTTACAATAGGACTGGTCTAGGTTTTGGTATGGATTTCAGTAGCGTAGAAGAAAACCTACCTAGTGATAAGGATGACCTTGATTTTGAGGATATAACCACTAGTGATGATGAACTTATTAACTATGTTGACACATCTAGTAATGAGGAATCATTTAGTAAACCACCTCCTGAATATAAGAAAGACAAGGCTTATCATGTTGTCCCACATCCCACCGGTAGTCATCAACCCATTAGACCTGATGTTTCTCGTTTTGGTGTAGACAACCTAGAGTTTAGAAAGAAGCTTATTGGTCAATCTAGGTCTGACACCCCAAAAGAAACAGTTGAGACACCTAAGGTAGATGATGCTAAAATCCAAGCAGTACTTTCACCTCAAAGTACTGCTACACCTCAAAGTACTGCTACACCTTCAGCAGTACCTTTAAGAAAACCTTTTCACGATAATGCTAAACCTTTTTGGGATAATTTTGGTCAAAACAGTTTTAATCACTCACCTAGACGTCAGGATAGGTTTGGTAATACACATAGAAGAAGAAATTTTTGGATTACAGATCAAAAACTTTGTTTCGTTTGTTTTAGTCCTGATCATTTGATTAAGGACTGTGACTTACATTCAGAGTACCTAAGTAAGTTCCCAAAGAACAGAATTGTCAACCAAAAACCAAGGGAGACTAGACCAGCTTGGAATTATTCACATAGGGTTAACCATAGAAACTTCTCACCAGACTATAGGTACCCTCACCAGAGAAGACCTTTTTCAAAACCTCCAGTACCTTCAAACACTTTCCAAGGTACTGTTAAGCAAAATACAGTACTTTCTCAAAGTACTGCTCAGTTTTCACCAAACATCTCTTGGAATAGGAGCCCTAAGAGATCTAATTACTATCAATCTAGAAGGCGTTACAACTCCAAGAAAGTAGCTAAATCAAGGGATTCTACAGCAGAAGTTAAAACTAAATGGGTTAAGAAGGAAAGTACTGATGATGAACAAACAGTACTTTCAACAAGTACTGGTGAAACAGAGATTTTTGATAAAGACGATTTTGTAGTAAAAGAAAAGGAGATTTTTGTTGAAAAAGAAAGTTTTGCTGAAAATCCACCACAAGTTTTAAAACAAAAGATAATGCTTGATTCTGTCTACAAAAACTATGAAGATTACATACTCAAGGAATTTGAGTATGTTACTCCACAAGGGGAACATAAGTCAGTAATGGCTTGGGTTCCTAAAAGACACTAACTCTTTTATCTTTGTGCAGGGCAACCCAGAAGAAGAGCTTAAAGATCATCTAATTGTGGATAGTGGTTGCTCTGGAAGCATGACAGGAGACAAGGAGATTCTGTCAGATTTTATATCTATTTGTGGAGGAAAAGTTGCATTTGGGAATGATCCTAATGGAGGAAGAATCACTGGAAAAGGAACCAACAAAGCAGGGCGTATAGATTTTGAGAATGTTAGATATGTGAAGGAGCTCAATTTCAACCTTTTGTCAGTATCTCAAATCTGTGATAAAAGGCACCCTGTGTTATTCACTGACACAGAATGTCTCATCCTTTCCCATGAATTCAAGCCTGTTGATGATAACTTGGTAGTTCTTAGAGTACCAAGAACCAATGATGTGTACAGTCTGGATATGAAGAGTCTTCACTCTTCTGGGAGAGCCACATGTTTAGTGGCAAAAGCAACATCTGAAGAAGCACATCAGTGGCATAGAAGATTGGGCCATGTAAATTTCAAGAATATCAACAAACTGGTCAAAGGGAATTTAGTTAGAGGTTTACCTTCAAAGACTTACAAGAATGATCACTCCTGTTTGGCGTGCAAGAAGGGTAAACAACACAAAGCTTCATGCAAGAAGCTTGAGGAAAGGACTATTAGAGAACCTTTGGAGCTGTTACATATGGATTTGTTTGGACCTGTTTCAATTGCAAGTTTAAACAAGAAAAAGTACTGCTTGGTTGTGACAGATGATTGCAGTAGATTCAGTTGGGTATTTTTCTTGGGATTTAAAGATGATACTTTTGATGCTATTCATAATCTTATAATAGCACTTGAAAACCAATTGAGACTCAAGGTTCGAGGTATTAGATGTGATAATGGGACTGAATTCAAGAACAAGCTTATGGATGAGTTTTGTGCCAACAAAGGGATCAAGAGGGAGTTCAGCATTGCAAGAACACCACAGCAGAATGGTGTTGCAGAGAGAAAGAATAGAACTTTGATTGAAGCAGCCAGAACAATGCTTGCAGATTCACTATTACCTATTCAATTCTGGGCTGAAGCTGTAAGTACTGCTTGCTATGTGCTTAACAGAGTATCAGTCACAAAACCTCAGATGAAGACACCTTATGAGTTGCTGATGGGAAATAAACCCAACATTCGATTTATGAAGCCTTTTGGATGCCCTTTCACTATTCTCAACACCATTGATAATTTGGGCAAATTTGATGGCAAGTCAGAAGAAGGTTACTTATTAGGGTACTGCACCAACAGCAAAGGCTTTAGAGTGTACAACAGAGTCACCAAGAAGGTTCAAGATTGTCTTCATGTTGAATTTTTAGAAGATCAAGAAAATCAGAAGGGTAAAGGTCCTGATTGGATGTTTGATCTTGAAGTTTTGACTCCTTCTATGAACTATGTACCTGTTAGAGAAGAAAATCAACCTATACACAATGGAGAAGAGTTACAGTATGTTGTTCATGGAGTCCATATTAGACCTGATGCTGTTCATGATGAAGAACCTAAAACTGTTGAGCAGGAGAAAAATACTGATGAGCCAAAATCCTCATTGTCTGCTAAGGATCAATCTATTCAAGATGAACTTAATCAGATGTTTTTTCAAGATGTTATAGCACATTCTTATGATGATGAACAAAGAAGTGCTTATGATGAAGCAAAGAAAAAGAACAAGACTGCAGAGTTCACTCACAGTATTTTGGTTGACAGTACTTTCGATCAAAGTACTGATGCACCTGTTGACAACACTTTGGATGATTTGGATGATCCTACCATGCCTGGCTTAGAAGATACTGATGATGAGTTTGAAGATGAAGGTATTTTCTCAGATTCCAATAAAGATGCTAATTTCACTAATTTGGGTGATAATTATGAAGTTCCACAGACTCCAATCTCAAGAATTCATAAGAATCATCTTGCTGATCAAATCATTGGTCCTTCTACTTCTGGAGTAATGACAAGAAAAAAAGCTAAGGGCTTTTATACACCTCATAATGCTTTGTGTAGCTTTGTTTATAAACAAAACAGGTTAAATCATAAGGACCATCAAACATGCCTGTTCACTTGCTTTATCTCTCAAGAAGAACCCAAGAACATAGCTCAGGCATTAACTAAAGAAAGTTGGGTTGATGCTATGCATGAAGAACTTCTTCAATTCAAGCTTCAAGAAGTTTGGGCACTGTGTGATCTACCTGATGGAAAGAAGGTCATTGGTACAAGATGGGTGTTCAGAGTCAAGAGAGATGAAAGAGGGAATGTCATCAAGAACAAGGCAAGGTTAGTTACACAAGGCTACAGACAAGAAGAAGGAGTAGATTATGATGAAGTATTTGCTCCTGTAGCAAGGATTGAAGCAATTCGAATCTTCCTTGCCTTTGCATCATATATGGGATTTCAGGTTTATCAAATGGATGTCAAGAGTGCCTTTTTATATGACAAGATTACAGAGGAGGTGTATGTCAAACAGCCTCCTGGTTTTGAAGATCCTACACATCCAAACAAAGTCTACAAAGTTGTTAAGGCTCTTTATGGCTTACATCAAGCACCTAGAGCTTGGTATGAAAGGCTCTCTACCTTCTTATTGCAACATGGTTACAAGAGGGGAGCCATTGACAAGACTTTGTTTATCAAGAGAGACAAGAAGGATATCATGTTGGTTCAAGTGTATGTTGATGATATCATATTTGGAGCTACCAAACAGTCCATGGTTAAGGAGTTTGAGAAGCTGATGCAGAATGAATTTCAAATGAGTTCAATGGGTGAGTTAACTTTCTTTTTGGGACTTCAAGTTAAGCAGTCAAAGGAGGGAATTTTTATCAGTCAAGACAAGTATGTATCTGACATACTTAAGAAGTTCAATTTTGATGCTATGAAGCCAGTAACTACACCTATCAAGTCTATCAACTCACTGGGAAAAGATGCAGATGGACAACCTGTTGAAGTCAAGTTATACAGATCAATGATTGGTTGTCTTATGTATCTCACTGCATCTAGGCCTGATATCATGTTTGCTGTTTGTTTATGTGCAAGATATCAAGTCTTGCCTAAGGTCTCTCATCTGAATGCAGTAAAGAGAATTTTCAGTTATTTGAAACAACAACCTAAGTTAGGGTTGTGGTATCCAAAGGATTCACCTTTTCACTTGGAAGCTTTTTCAGATAGTGATTATGCAGGTGACAACTATGACAGAAGATCAACCACTGGAGGATGCCAATATCTTGGAAGAAGATTAGTCTCATGGCAGTGTAAGAAGCAAACAATTGCAGCAACATCCTCTACTGAAGCAGAATATGTGGCTGCTGCAAGCTGTTGTGGACAAGTTTTGTGGATGCAGAATCAACTATTGGATTATGGGTTCAATTTCAAGAATACTCCTATCAATAGTGATAATGAGAGTACTATTTGCATTGTGAAGAATCCAGTTTATCATTCCAAGACTAAGCACATTCAGATTAGGCACCACTTCATCAGAGATTGTTATGAGCATAGGCTCATTAATGTTGTCAAGGTGCATACAGATGATAATGTAGCTGACTTACTCACCAAAGGCTTTGAAGTTTCCAGATTCAATCACTTGGTGGTAAGCATTGGCATGATTAATTACTGAGCTACATTGTAAGTATAGTCCTATGCATTGCTTGAGGGGAGGAAATTCATGTTTATTTGAAGTGTTTGCTATTATAAAGAGGAGAATGGGAAAGTACTGCTTTTTGGTTTTATGAAAGTACTGATGATCAAGGTACTGCTGATCAAAGTACTGGCTTTCAAGAAACATCTCGACAAGAATTAATTACACCAAGAGTGTTAGATTTTGAAGAAGAAGCTGATCCTTCAACAATTCCACAAGAAGAAGAAGCTGATACTCTCAAACCAATACACACTGCAAGTGATGATGAAACCATTGCTGAAATATTGCATGATTTATCAAAACCAAGGGGTGTTAGCATTCCAGGAGTTGCTGAAGAACAACATCAAGTTTCTCAATCTCAACCTGTGATAGATCCTAAAGATAAAGGAAAAGGTAAGATGGTAGAAACAAAGAAGAAGAGGCTCACTTTAGCACAAATAAGGGCTGCTCAAGTTGCTATGAATGAGGAAGCAGCTAGAAAATTACAAGCTGAATTGAATGATGAAGCTGATATTCAAGATGCTAAGGATAAAGAAGCAGCTAGGAAATTGTAAGAAGAATTGAATGTTGAAGCTGTTGTACCATTACAGTCACCTATTCCTGTTTCTGCTCTACCAAGAAGACCAAATCGTGCAAAAGAAAGAAATGCCATGATGGCTTATTTGAAAGGTCAAGGATATATTGGATTGAATAAGTTGAGTTATGTTGAGATGAAAGGTTTGTATGAAGCTGTTAGAGAAGCTTATCAGAAACAAGTTGATAGTATCAAAGACTATAAAGAGGTTGATACTCATAAAGAAGATGATAGAAAAGGAAGCTTAAAAACAAAAAGAACAACTGAAGTTGAAGATGTTCAGCCATCAAAGAAAGTTGAGTTAAGATCTGATACTAATGATGAACTAAGGAATTACTTAAGAATTGTAGAATTTGAGTATTCTAAAGCTGATGCAGAAAAGAAGACAGAAAAGAAGAAGAAAAAGTCTCCAATAACTACTTTTGAAGTTGTAGAATCTAAAGATGGAAATTATCTGATGTTTCATAGAGAAGATGAAAGCTTCAGAGTGTTTAATATGCTATGGGATCTATTGCACATAATAGATAGAGAGGATTTGTTTCATCTATATCATTTGGTGCAAGAATACTTTGAACACATTCCATCAGAAGGAGTTGGTTTAATCTTACTTGGAGATCTCACAACTGTTTGGGAAACTGAAGAAACAAGTACTGAAGAGATTTGGAAAAATCAAGAAGATTGGGAGATTATTAGCTGGAGATTCTTTGAAGAATCTGGAGTACATGTTCTAGAGTTAGAAGATGGGACTATGATACACATGCTAGCAGATAGAAGATATCCGCTTACATCAGATGTCATGAGGAGAATGCTAGAGCATGGAATGGAAGTTGAAGAAGATAATGAAATTGCTCTTATGTTCATCAAATTGTTTATCAGATGGACGACTATGGCTGATGATGATGCATGAATAACTAGTATGAATCTTTATTAAATAAATTATTTTTGAAATATCAGTACTTTATTCAAAGTACTGCTGATCAAACAGTACTTTCATCAAAGTATTGCTTGCAGTATTAAACCAGTTAATGATTTTGAAAAGAAAACTTTTGTTAAGTGATAAATATTTTGGAACAAAGGTTAAAAGAAATAAATGGTTTTTGAGATGGTAATAACAATAGGTTATCAATCCACCATGGTTACAAAAGGATTGGCTAATCCATGAGCAAACGGCTCTAGTAAAGATATCTCAAATCCGTTTTATAGTTGACAACTTGCTAATCAACTCACCATATCAGTAAATGTGAAGAGTTGGCTAGCCCACAAGAAAATGGCTTGTGGTAAAGGCTGTGGAAAAACCATTATATGGTAATTAGTTCACCATGATTGAAAGAACTAACTAGTCCAAAAAACAGCTTTTGGTAAAGACAAATCAAATCTGTTGATAGCTGATGATTTGCTAAAAATCATATGGTTATCAATGTACCATGATCTTACACATCAAAACATTTGGCTACTCCAGAGTTAATGGCTTTGGTAAAGAGACATCAAATCCATTAAATTTTAAATGATTCACCTCTCACAGGAGCTTACACACCTGGAAGTGATGAGAATAGACTAAAACTTAAACTGAATTAATGTACAAATTGTCTTATGTTGCTGAAAAGATGGAGCTTGTTAAATGTTGCTGAAAAGAGATTACTGATCAAGGATGCTGTAAAGAATAATTTCTAAAGAATACTTTGATAATGATGATATAAGCACAGAGAATACAAAGATACAATCCAAATACAAAGACACAATCTTTCCTTGAAGATGGAGATGTTAAAGATAAAGTTACAAAGAAACTTGAAGTCAAGCAAGTAGAATTCAAGTTAGGGGAGGATTGTTGGGATATGAAAGTGCTGAAGAATGACAAAGTACTGGAAGAAGTCAAAGTACTGCTAAAGAGAAAGTCAAAGTACTGTTGTCGAAGTCAAAGTACTGCAAAGCTAAAGAACTGTTATATTCGTTTATGGAAAGCTTTGTTATTCTAGAATATTCTTTGTTTAGATTACTTGTCGTACAAGGATACAAATTGTAAACCGATTAGGGTTATCCTTAAGTCTATAAAAGGACCCCTAGATTGGCATTAGATATATGTGTTTTAGAATCCTAAAGTATGATTATTATTAGTGTTTTAGAGTTGTTTAAGAATCTGCATAACAAGCAGATTTAGAGTTATTAATAAAATAGTTGAAAGTTAATATTATATTTCTTCTTAGCTTTGTTAAGTAAATTCCGCGTACTTAATAGAGATTACTCAGTGTTTCATTGTTAATAACTTAGGATTTATCCAAGGTTGTTAAACCCTTAACAAGCTATATAGTTAGTTTGGTTAGAGTACATCGATCCAACAGACCCTCTCCCTAGTCTCCGGCATAGGAATCAAATATGCACAATTGAGTCTAGAACAAGAGATCATCCACAATATCTCATTAGGACACAATATCAATGAAGACTCTCTGTTTCACACAATGTGGAAAGAGAGATTATATATATTAAGAGTCCTATGCATTATCCTTGTGGTATTGCCAGAACATCCGAGTGATATGATTAATATTCACGATGAAGATGGAAATCCTTCTAGAGCCAACATCAAACAAGCTCTTGGTGGGTGACATGTGAGATCTTGCAAAAGATCAAGCTTGTGACAACTGGATAGAAACGATGGGGCGATTCAATCTTGAATCAACCTTGGTCCAGGAAATGGATTGACGGATACCTTTGAAAAACCGGTCATTGTGCTTAAACGTTCTTTTCCATAGCACATCGACTGTGTATTTATACTTCAAAAATAAAAGATGTTTATGATTGATAATTGATTTCCCTTAAAACCTTCGTTGTATTGCAAAAACACTTTATTTTGAGCAGTACACGACTGTTTTTCAAATCTCTTTTCATCAATCAGTGAATCTCAAATTTGCTGGTTCACTCACTCCGTGTTTTTTTCTTTGAGACGTTCCGGTTTGAGAACAGCTAGAACAGCTGCGAAACCCTGTCAAGGAGATTCTTCAGAATTATACCTGATCACAGGCAGTACTTGTATTGATCAACGGGGAACCGTGGGCCGTGTACCTCAATTCAACGAAAGTGATCAAAGACACTTTCATGTGTTTTATTGCTAACTGTTGTTTGCAGGTACACTTGGACGGTTGCAGTTGATCAGAATTGAGAAGTCAATCCAAAGCCGCATGCTCACAGCATCCACACTTAATTTGAAGAGATCATGACAAGTGCCTATCTACATAACCTGTCTCAGATATTTTTATACTATGCTTCTACTACGCTGCTGCAAATATCTTGAACCAGTAAAAGCTTCCGCTACTCTGATGGAAAGATGTCATGATCCAGAAAGTGTGAGCATGTCGGTCCAAAAGTCACAACATCACATGAAGGCAACACAACTATGGATGATCCAGAGAGATTTGTTGTGGCTGATGATCTCAAAGAAAGCTCGAAGATCATCAAGATGTGGATCAGTTCAAAGACCTCCACTGAAAGTACAAAATATGCGGACTATGAAGAGTCATTGCTAAAGCACAAAGATTGTGGAAGTGAAGAATTCAAGTCTATGAGCTCAGAACAGAAGACAAACTAGAATGCTAGGATTCGAAATGTAAAACATGGGGTGACCTCCCTTAGTGGGAGATTGTTAGGAATTAGAAATTCCATAGTGAAGTGTCAGTCACCCCAACTATTATCTAACATAAGTTAGCTCGTAGACATATCGTTATTTACTGTTTATTAGTTTAGTTATTAGCTTAGTGCAACACCGTGGAGGAAGGACGGGTCTTTACCCACTGTATGCCTGATCCACAGTCCGAAGGAGGACGTGTAGTATGTAACTATAAATACCCTCTACCTCCCAAGGTAGAGGGTTGGACCTTTCAATCTAACCTTCTTTCTTTTGTTACTTTCTCTCTCTAGAAAGGCTCCCACACTACTTTCTCTCTCTAAACTATCTTGCATAATTCGATCCATATATTGAATGTATTATGTGTTTGTGAAATCCAATATCTAACAAAAACTCTTTCTTCAAGCAATACGCGATTGTTTTTCAAATCAATTTTTCATCAATCAGTGAATCTCAATTTGCTGGTTCACTCACTCCGTGTTGTCTTCTTTGAGACGTTGCGGTTTGAGAACAGCTAGAACAGCTGCGAAACCCTGTCAAGGAGATTCTTCGGAATTATACCTGATCACAGGCAGTACTTGTACTGATCAACGGGGAACCGTGGGCCGTGTACCTCAATTCAACGAAAGTGATCAAAGACACTTTCGTGTGTTTTATTGCTAATTGTTGTTTGCAGGTACATTTGGACGGTTGCAGCTGATCAGAATTGAGGAGTCAATCCAAAGCCGCATGCTCACAGCATCCACACTTAATTAAAGAAATCATGACAAAAGTGCTTATCTACATAACCTGGATCTGATAGCTGCAAATATCATGAACCAGTAAAGCTTCCGCTACTCTGATGAAAAGATGTCATGATCCAAAAGTGTGAGCATGTCGGTCCGAAAGTCACAACTTCACATGATGGCAACACAATAAAGGGTGATCCAGAGATTTACTATGGTTGATGATCTCAATGAAAGCTTGAAGATCATCAAAGATGTGGATCAGTTAAAGGCCTCCACTAAAAGTACAAATCAATGCGGACTTTGAAGAATCGCTACTAATGCACAAAGATTGCGGAACTTGAAGAATAGAAGTCTACGAGCTCAGAACATAAGACAAAATAGAATGCTAGGATTCGAAATGTAAAACATGGGGTGACCTCCCTTAGGGGGAGATTGTTAGGAATTGGAAATTCCATGTTAAAGTGTCGGTCACCCCAATTATAGTCTAGCATATCTTAGCTCGTAGACATATCGTTATTTACGTTGTTTAGTAGTTAATTAGTTATTTAGTAGCGTAAAATAGTTTAGTGTAACACCGTGGAGGAAGGACGGGTCTTTACCCACTGTATACCTGATCCACAGGCCGTGAGGAGGTCATGTAGTTTGTAAGTATAAATACCCCTTTCATCCTTGGAAGGGGTGGTGCTTCTCATAATCTAACCTTTCATTTTTGTAAAGCAAGTCTCTACCAAGAACACCCTCTCTTATCTTTCTCTCTCTAAAACATGGCATACTTGTATAATCACCATCCAAGGCCACCCGAATCATCAAACACAATAATATTTACGATCCAACAAAAGTTAAGTGGAGTTTCACAAGTTTGTGTTCTATCATACCTTTTAACATGAGGTAACTTGTTCGTGCGTTCATGTTGTGACGAAGAATTGACAAAATCTAGCAAGATGGTTTTGCTATCACTTTAAGGAGTTATCAGTGTCTCATTAAAGATAAGGATTATTGTCAAGAAATCGCGGTCTCCTTATACATCGATTTTGAGTATATGTTCGAAGTCACATATATTGTACAAGATATAAGACACAAGTTTTGGTTGTTCTACTTCAACATCAAGTTGGTAATACTTAGTTTTCTTCATATGTGATCATTACATAGAGCCTATAGATTTGAAAAATCAAGAAAATGGTTAACACTTGGATTTCAGGGGAAGCATCTTATAAAGTGTTTGATCATTTACATGCATCATTTGAGGGGAAGGTTTCTACTGCTGTAAGTCATTATTATTACTACTGGTTTAAGTATCTATTTTCTTGGATTCATTTATAGTGCGAAAAACTTAATGGTGGGTAATCTGAGACATTGGAAGACTGGATTAGAAGTATGATAGTGGTTCATGGTTGTGAAGATCAAAGTCTCATCTACTTAGAGTCTCCTAGTAGATTATGACAAAAAGGGGAAGAAGTAATATTGAGGCTTTGGAACTTGTAGAGCCTTGGTGATATAGCATGGATTAAGGGGAAGTCTATGTCTTTCATATATTTTAGCTTCAGGGGAAGTTCGTGCTTATTTGGTTTTGTCATTATCAACTAGGGGAAGATTGTTGGGATTATATTTAAGTTGATAAAGACGAAACACATGAAAGATGAATGACTTATGAAGACAAAGGATGAAACTTTACAAAGAAGAAAAGATTGCAGAAGATCTTTTATTATTCTAGAAAATATTCTTTGTAACCCTAATTCTCTATTATATAAAGAGAATAAAGGTCATTAGTTTTAAGTGTGTCAAGATGTAAAACACCAAAGGTGTGTGTGTCTAGGGCGTAGGTTTGTAAACGCCTAGACTAGGTGATAGTCGACTAGTGTTTAGCCTCAAGGTCACGTAATTGATCCTTGCTACAAGGTGTGTAACAAGTACTACAGTTAATCGTGTAGTATTGGGGCTGCTGGAGTGTATTGTAGTTTTTAGAGATTATGATGGAGAACCTTTGATAATAATAATATTCTTTATGTTATTCCGTTGTGCTTATTATTATCTTTGTGCTTATTGTCTATCCTAGATCAAGGTCTAAACAACCTAGAGTCCAAAACGGTCCTAAGAACTTATAGAAGATGGCGTGCATAAGTTCTATCATAGACCTACGTCATCAAGATTCAATTCATGAAAGGAATCTTCTTGGTAGGGTTTCCAGCTCAAAGTGTGAAACACGGTAATTTTTCACTTATTATTAAATAATAGATGGTAATTTATTATTACTAAGCATATTATATTAAGCACACATTGGCTTACTTGACCATTTTGAGTGGATAACTCATATACTGTAGCATATTGTATAACCTTTTGCATTTGTAATTTAATTAGAGAATTGTGATATTTTAGTCCTGAAATTCTCTTATGATTAAAATTGTGAGACGAGAGGTTATCTCGTTTTCCACTGAGACCGACACCGCACGCGTACCGACACAATGATAAGGGCAAAATAAACCTATGGTAAATCCCCGGAATAGAAAACATTATACACATAATACTATTTCAGAAACGTATTCATAAAGCGTTTAAGTATAAAAATTATCAAATCATAATACTTCAGTCACGGTATAATACCGTAGGACACAAAAATACATAATACAATTATAATCTACCTACATTATTTAACAACTAAACCTTATCTCATAAATTAAAATGATACATTTTATTTAAGTTAATTAAACTGTTTCTCCTTTGTCTTACTCACCCACGCCGCCTCACACTCTCACACAACTTTAATAATATGAAACCTATTTCCCAAAAATCCTATCTTCTTTTCTTGTTACCACTCATTCGCTGGATCATCATCTCAAAAAAAAAAGGAAATTGATATATGTGGCATCTGAGAAATCACTTTCTTCTCCACCTCTCCTACCCAAGAGTCATTTGGGTGAATGTTTTTGTTCCTCCTTTTTTTGCCATCGATAACGCCGCCCAAGCCAAAAGTCAAGCCACCCTTAAGAATCTATTAGGCTATGCTATCCTCCCCTTTATTCCCAGAAGCTTTGTCGTTTCCCCTACACCATTCCCAGACGTCAACGAGGAGGGAGAAGATTAGAATACAAGGGTTGAGAGTGAACTTTGCTGAAATTGATTACTTCTCATCTTCCAAGATTAGAAAGCTTAGTCAAAAACTACTCCTCATCTTTTCTTTTATTTTTGTCGAGGCAACCCAAGGGTAACACACCTCAAATCTCACCACAAAAGATAAGAGAAAAAGCTTTAGAGGTATTGGAAGACCTTGCTTGTGTCTTGCTCAGGAAGGATTGGGTTTGTTTGTGTTGTTAGACTTTCGAGTTGGCCTTCGACTCCATTGTCATCACATTCCTTTTGTCGCGTGTCGGTACAGTTCCACAATACTCATTGAAATCCACCTTTGGACTACTTATTGCTAAGGTGAGTTTCATAGCCCCTACTTTTACTTGTTTTCATAACTGTTTTGGGGGAGAATACATGCTCGTTTTCACTTAAACTAAATGCGTATTTTACCTGAACAAGTGAATGGTTTACTCAAACTATGCTGATTGACTAAATGTATTATGTGTTTACTTGCCAGTTACTTGATTGCTTAAATGCATTCTAGTGTAAAGTTAATGCTTGCTTTTACATATGGACACAAGTACTTGAAACTGTTATGCCTGCATGACTGAGTGAACTGGTCACATGACCGATTGAACTGGTCGCATTTGCTATGTACATACTTGACCGAATGAATGAGTCACATAGCCGAGTGAACTGGTAACATGACCGAGTAAACGGGTCACATAATGAAATGAATTAAATACTAAATATTGTGGTCCATAGAAACTTTTACAAATTAAAATCTATGAACTCACCAACCTAGTGTTGACACTTTTTAGCATGTATTTTCAGGTTTTAAGGTGATAGTTTATCTTTGGAGGCGCAAGGAAAAGGCATTGCATGGTTATAGACGACTCTAATTTATGTATTGGGACCACATTTTGATAATGGGCCGTTTTCCGCACTAATAAATAATGTAAACATTGTTTTCAAGAATGAATAAAAGTTTATTTATAAAAATCAGTTGTTCTATGCTTATGTTGTGATATCGATTTAGTAGCACCCCAATACTTGTGTGCTTCCGCTGAGCCATTTTGGGGGTGTTACACAAAGTGCCAGAGAACCTTAAAGGATTACCCCACATGTCGTTACCTGAATTGGATGCCTTCAAGAAAGCTAACAACAATCCAGGTGAGCCGCTGGAATACACCTGAGTATCACTCAACGACTGTAGACCGTTTGTGACAAAGTAACCACCATAAAAAACATCCATGCTTAATCCATAAAGGATTAAATACGAGACACAATGTCAGTTATGTTTGAGGTTGACACTGGCAGGATTTCAATTTAATCATTGTAGAATAATAATTCATTACAACTATGAATGTTCTGGCAAGATTACTAAGATCTGCGAAGGACTCTCGTACATCTTGTGTTCTTATTTGTGAACAACAAGTGTATATATTTGTAATTTTTGTCCTAAGGAGATCTTTTATTGAATATTATGGCTCTAGACTCGATAAGTGCACTTTATTTAGTGAGCGGAGGCTGGCGCAGACTACCACCTTTTCAATACCAACACATCTTAGAATGAGAGGTCAATAGATTATGTATTTGTCTATGTGAGAAACGAAACAAGAACCTTTTGAGATGAACTTGAGTTGTTGGGGAAGGTTGTGCATAGCACCACTTGGTCCATGATGTTTGTCTTCAATATCAGTATCATCTTCGTAATAACCGATAGTAGATTTGTTGATCCGGTTTTTGCCTAAGTGTATGGAGGGTTTTCATTTCTTTTAACCCTTTCATAACTTTTCTTTTTCATTCTTCAAACCCTTCAATGCATATCATGTCATCCAACTATCATCTTTTTGTGATTGTTCCAGTGATAGCTCTTACATTAATAGCATTATTCCTTTTTTCATACTTTTCCAGTACCTAAGGTCTTCTAATCTTTCTGTTTGAAATGTCCCTAGATAGGTCCTTCTGGCTCTGGCTGGACCATGAGATTATAGCTAATTCAAAACTCCTTATAACTCATTTCTATTTGAGAATTGAGTTGTGATAAGATTAGGTATAGAAGCCATAAAACCATTGAAAAATCAATCAAAGTGTTTATAAGAAAGAGTTAATGATATGTTGTTTGGTTCCATCAACGGACGGAATTCGTGTATTTTTGAGAGGCAGACAGAATTCTATTGCTAGATGGCTACTTGTTGGTATTTAACTACTAAAGTTATACACATACCCAAGTGCATATAACATAATATGTGCATAATAGTCGTGTATTGTTGTCAGAATATGTGCATGATATAACATAATTAAATATTGTTATCAACATATGATACCATGGGGTCACACACAATAATGCAAGACCATAATTTTTTATATTATTGTAATTATATGAAAATGCATTGGGCTTAATTAGTTAGACGATTTAAGAATTAATAGGCTTAGACCAAGAACCGAATGGCAAGCCCGTTTGGGTCTCGATAGTTTGGCGGCCCCCTAGGGGTGTTTGTCGGGTTGGGCTTGGTTCAATAACCTACTTAAGAGGATAAGTATATTATTATATAATATAATATCTTTAAATATAATAATTATCTTTTTTATTTATTGAGATTATCATGTTTTTAATTATGGTATTATCTTTTAAGGTCTATAAATACAAAGAAATAATTCTAGGGTTTTCATAAACACAAACCCTAAATACTCCCTGCTTTCTTTATGTGTTTCGGCCAAGCAAAGCAACATAACAAACATATTCGTGTGTTTGGTTTTAACAATATTACTGTTCGTATATTGCTTCTTTGGATCAACTGCTAGCACCCTATTGTGGTCGTGGGAACGTTATTGTGCAATAACCATGAGAGGATCTTACCCTTGATCTCGTGTTCGTTTTGATCTCTTTCGCAAACAAAAGGTACATAGTTGTTGTTGTTGTTGTTGTTCTGATTATTCATACGTTGTATATGGATCACCGTTATGAAAAAGGATTAAAGGGTCTTAATTTTCCACCGCTTATTTGATTGTTGTTAATTGTTAAAGTAATTTTTTGTTCAAATTTTACCCTTTGTTTTTCATCAGTGATGCTGTAAGGTCTCATGTCTTGATCATAACGAAAGTTATAGGTAAATTAATTAATTTATATATTTATTTATCTATTGTTTTTCTGATTTTTTTATTATTTATTTTTTTTATTATTTTTTATTTCAGGTTGTCAGCGAGCCAAGAAGAAGGCGAAAATTTCCTGAATGACCCTGCAGAAAAGTGGTTTTCTTGCAGAGGACCACTTTTTATGACATTACCAATTTGTCCAAGTTGATCGCTGCTTATTAGCAGAGAAGCCAAAAATTAACACGTGTTTGGCCCACATTAAAAGTAATCCTAGTCACCAATTTTGTTGCTTCTTAGCATCGAATTCATTCAACATGCGGCACACAATTAACGCAAACTCAAAAAAAAAAAAAAAAAAAAAAAAAACATCACCAATTTCGCTGCCTCTTAGCAGCGAGATCTTCACCAAGCATAAAACAAACATCCTACATTTATTAAATGAAATATAAAAATGAGCAAAACTCACCCTTGAATCTTTTAATATAACAAACTTTATTCTTCAAATATTTAGCAAATATCTAGCAAATTCGCTAATAAAAAAATATACAATTGCGAAGAGCTCTGGATTACGAACAAAACGAGTCCAATATCGATATACTTTTGACGTACGTGCGATTTTATAAAAAATGTTGAAGTTTGATACATTTAAAAAAAACCCTTTAAAACACACTCTTAAACCACAGGGGCCAAAGACGTGCAATTCTACAAAATAAAAAAAAAAAAATCTTTTGAAATGACCGGAATATCGTTTGAAAATAAAAACGTAAACATTTATAAATTAAAAACGGTATCCTTTTATTCATAAAACTCGCCAACTTTTATTTTATATATAAAACTAAAAGTTTTATTTATAAATTATAACTCACACCCATCGCAACTTTATGATCAAAACTCATACCCATCGCAACCATTTGAAACTAAAAAAAAGTTGGAGAGTTTTATGAATAAAAGGATGTCGTTTTTAGTTTATAAATGTTTTCGTTTTTATTTTCAAACGATATTCCGGTCATTTTTAACGATTTTTAATTTTGTAGAATTGCACGTCTTTGGCCACTGTGGTTTAAGAGGTTTTTTTTTTTTTTTTTTTTTTTAAATGTATCAAACTTCAATATTTTTTATAAAATCGTACGTACGTTAAAAGCATAGCGATATTGGACTTGTTTTGTTCGTAATTTAGAGCTCTTCGCAACGGTATATTTTTTATTAGCGAATTCGCTAAATATTTGCTAGAAATTTGACGAATAAAGTTTGTTATATTAAAAAGTTGTACATATTAAAAGGTTCAAGGGTGATTTTTACACATTTTTATATTTCATTTAATAAATGCTTGTCTAAATAGTAACTAGCATGTTTGTTTTATGCTTGGTGATCGTTGCTAAGAGGCAACGAAATTGGTGATGTGGGTTTTTTTTTTAGTTGCGTTAATTATGTGCTCCATATTGAATGAATTCGCTGCTAAGAAGCAGCAAAATTGGTGAATAGGATGTTGCATCTTCTTACTTTGGATTATTTTTAATGTGGGCTAAACACGTGTTAATTTTTGGCTTCTCTGCTAATAAGCAGCGATCAACTTGAACAATTTGGTAATGTGAGAAAAAGTGGTCCTCTGCAAGAAAACCACTTCTCTGCAGCGCCATTTAGGAAATTTTCGCAAGAAGAAGACCACCCAAGTTTAATTTCTTTTTAAACCTTATTGATATAGATGTTCACATAAATAGCCCCTCATTGTTTATTTTTACATAGGTAGTCTTTAATAGCTTTACCTTGTTACTTTATATTGCATGCATAAAAACTATTATACCATATACATCAAAAACTTGTACCAAGAATATATATGCAATTATTCATTTTTGGAGAGATATATATATGCAACTAGCTTCATGACCCGCCCAATGGGCGGGTTCGCTTCATAATATTGTTTGGCGTAATTTAACTTGACGTAAATAAATATTGAATGACGACAAATATTTTAGACACAAAAATTGAAACACAAAATGAAAATGTTCATGTAATATGAGTAAAAAAAGAATGAAAGGTATGAGAACAACTTACTTAGATAGTTAGATGGTACTTATTAATAGACTGAATAAAACTTTTTCGTACACAGTGTTTGTTGTATACTTTGTGTAGTGCCGTCTTATATTACTTGACGAAGTTTAATTGGACATAAATAGATAGTGAATAACGTCAAATATCTTAGACCCAAAGATTGAAAACAAAAAGAAAGTGTTCATGTAGTATATGTAAAAAACAATGAAAAGCATAAGAACATGTAAATTACGATTTGCGTATAAATGCAATAAATACATATGTGAAACAAAGAATATCAAAGTTAATACTCCATTATACAGCTAAGAACACATGTAAAGAATAATTATTATTAATCAAGTTGAGTTTTCTTATACTAAATCAAAAATGACTAAACCATCAAACAGTCTACTTGTTTGATGACTTATTTTCCAACATAACATGGAACCCAAGTATAGTCACCGACAAAAAGCCAACCGTGACAAAGTCTCTTCATTGTCACGTGCATTGTAAAAACTATGGATCATGTCAAGCACTCTTCTACCAACACATTTTGCTTTCAAAAAGATTCCCGTCATCATATAATAAAAGCACCTAAAATAACACATAAAACAACATCAAATATTCAAAGTAAAGATTTTTTAAAGCTACAATTTGAATATAGATTTCTATAGCTTTTCATTTCTAAAATGTTCCATTATGATGAGATTACATACAATCACATGTGATTAATTATGTTTCATGCGCTAACAACATAATCCTAATAATCCTAATCAATCTTTAATATTGGGTATTAGTCGACATGAAACTTACAAGTCAAAAAATGGACAGCTATTAGTCTGATAAAAGAACTTTTGTGCCTCCACTTGTACTTTCATGCATTATTTGTGAGTATTGGTAAACTAATACTTGAATATTATTGTCTTTTTATTCACAAGTATAAAGACATGAACACCATAAATTAAATATGGTAACCAATACCTAATACCTATGACTTGTGAGTATTAGTAACCTATTACTTATGAGTATCATTGCATAACTAAGGTCAGAATCACTATATTGATAATTAAACATGGGTCACGATCATATGAAATCTATCTTGATAAGTATGCTTCCTATCAACTCATAAAGGGCCAAATTAGCATACCAATATCAATAAACGGATACTTCAACCAAATATGCGCCGAATGCGGAATCCCTCTACACGCCACCTACAAACCAACACTAAATAACAAAAACACATTACCGGAAGAAAAAAAAACGGTTCACCATCAAGAATGATGACCAGTTTTTTTGCATAAGGAAAAGTTAGTGGTAACAAAATATATAATATATGGCCATGTGAGATCGGTCAAACATGCTTAAGGTCACCTAAAGAGCACTGATAATGTATGGCCAAATATCAATTGTACCCATTGTACCCAGAAAACAACCCACACAAAGTAGTTTAAAGAAGCGATCAGTCAAACATGCTTAAGGTCACCTAAAGAGCACTGATAATGTATGGCCAAATATCAATTGTACCCATTGTACCTAGAAAACAACCCACACAAAGTAGTTTAAAGAAGCGATCCTAAACAGCCGTTATATAAGCAGAATCTATAAGCAATTATTAAACAATATATATAAGAAATTATTATGCATATTAAATTAGCAATCCCAAACGGTGCCCATATTTAAGTACTTTCATTGACTAAATCACAAACATCCCCTATCTAAGCAGTTTTTCCTCATTTTGATAGGTGATACAAGGATTGGTATATAAACATATAAAACAAAAAACCCCTTAAGAAAGTTGACCGAAATAAAGCTAAAGAAAATGTTTGCTAATTTTTTAAGACATCTCAGCCATAAAACCTGAGATTCTAGCTGTAAAAATTTGAGAACACACCATATGTCTATATACATCAAACTCCCACATTTTTCATCGCTTTTGAGTTTTTATCCCAGTGATTCCAAGTTAGTAGACGCAACAACAAACCATTAAATCAGCAAATGATCAAGATTTTTTAATTTAAGCTAGACACATAATACTTGATGAATCAAATTCTAAGTTATCATCTACTTCAACATCCGAGAGGGCTTCCTTTCTATTCACATACGTTTTAAGTAAGACGCATAAATAAAAGACCATGTACATCAACATAATTAAGATCCCGAAGATACACACGATTAAAATGAAATACCACGAGGAACCAACATTAACATCATAAGAATAACAATATAAATGGTACTAAGATGAGAGTACACACGATTAAAATGAAATACCATAGGGAACCAACATGAACATCATAAGAATAAAGTAAATATAAATGGTTACGCAAATATACAATGTATGACACTTACGGAGTTTGCTGGATCAAGAATCTCTGATGGCACGCCTTCAATTGCAGTTGGGATTTCAAGTCCAAATATCTCAGTCTTTGTGTATTTGGCTTCCAAAAGGCTCCCTGAGTGGATAGCATCAATGATTTTCCGTGTGTATGCCAACTTTATTCGCTTACCTGATCCATAACTGTATAGAATAATAATATACTCCATTAGAAATGAGTATTGGAAAAGAAAATTAATACAATCTAGTAGACCTTTGCTCCTTACCTTCCACCTGACCAGCCAGTGTTAACAAGCCATCGGGTTCCACCGTGCTTTTGCATCTTTTCAGCTAACATGGCTGCATTCTTTGTCGGGTGAAGCATAATAAACGCTGCACCAAAACCTGCTGAAAACGTTGCTTGTGGCTCTTTTATCCCGTCTTTTGTTCCAGCCACGAGAGCAGTGTAGCCACTGATGAAATGGTACATAGTTTGAGATAAGTTTAGCTTGCTCACAGGTGGAAGCACACCAAACGCATCACAAGCCAATAAGATGACATTCTTTGGATGAGGCCCGACACATGGTATCTTAGCATTCGGTATGTATTCTATAGGATATGCCGCCCGAGTGTTCTCTAAACGTTTACTCCAATTATCAGTACAAAAGTTTCAAAAAATGTTTAAAACTTCTACTAAATGGATTAATTACTTCAGCTTACCTGTTACGGATTTGTCCGAATAATCGACCTCTCGGGTATGCTCATCAAACACTACATTTTCCATCATTGTCCCGAACTTGATGGCATTGAAGATATTCGGCTCCTTCTCCCTTGACAGATCAATACACTTTGCATAGCAACCACCTTCGATATTAGACACACCATTCTCACTCCAACAATGCTCGTCATCTCCAATTAGATATCTGTTGTGATCTGTAGACAGTGTGGTCTTTCCAGTACCTAGGTACACGAATTATAAAACCAAACTGTCAGTTGGTCGAAGGGTAAAAGTGGCCTTGAAAATGTCATTCAGCTAACATAAAAGTAACAAGTGATAATACTAAACGGGTAAAAATTAGTGGGTTTGACCCAAAACATCGACCCGTTTAAAAATTACTGGTTTAGACCCAGACCTGTTTTGACCCATTACCCATCCCGCTTGTTTGGTCACCTCCAAGTTATACCTGATAATCCAAAGAAGAGTGCCACGTCACCATCTTTCCCCATATTGCAACCGGAGTGAAGAGAGAGTATTTGGCGTTTAGGCATGAGATAATGCATAACACCAAAAAGGCCTTTCTTCATTTTACCAGCGTATTGGGTTCCAATGATGACCATTTCCCTCCTACCAAGGTTGAGATCTATGCTTGTTGAGGATGTCATATAATGAGTGTAACGGTTGCATGGGAACATTCCAGCATTGTATATTGTAAAAGTCTGGGGTGCCGAAATCCTCAAGCTCTTCAGCAGTGGGTCGGATGCACCTGAAATTATATTACATGGTTAGTAATTTTGTTTTGTAAAAGCTAGAGTTTTATTACATGATTGTGATTTACCTCATATTTAATGGCATCTCCTTGTTCAATAAAGTGTTTTTGTTTACAAAGGTTGACCAAGTAGTCCATTGTTTCAAGCCCTTCACCCCTCAATTTACTCTCAGTTAACATCACACTGTAGTCGAACTTAATTGTCCTTTTATGCGTAGTCAATATTGTAAAGTTATGATTAAAAATGTGAGTGGTTTTTGCTACCTGATATCAGAAACTGATAGATATGATTGTGACTACATATTATGTGAGTCATGGCTTTTACAAATGAAAGAGTGGCAACATGATCAGATTTAGTGAATCAAGTATGTTGTCTCACGTGAAAAGCTCTATCAAATTGCTCACAAGGGATAGTTTTAGAGTTGGGCATACTTTCTCAGCTGTTGATTTGTTGTACGCTCCACCAACACCCTTCACATTTCAAAATGGATATTAGTTAATGAATCCACCAATGATAAAGATATTGTCATTTGTTAAGCAATATATACTTAAATCGATTCAAGCAAAGATAAACATATTGCCAATATTGCAAGGTACATATCAAGCAAAGATTGTTACTCCATAAAGATACAATAAATGGTTTTGTAATACAGTAATTCTAGATTGGATAATAGTCTTTACAAAGTAACCAACATACTTTTAGAACCAATATAATTGGACTTTAAAATTACCCAAATGATTACACTGTTACAAAAATGAAGTACCTTTATTTGTGACATTTCATCGAACATCTTCCATGCGGCCTTCAATTCTTCAAATCACATACCTGGTGAACCATAAAAAGTGAACCAAAAGTATCAAAATCTATCGTAATCATATTTTGAAAACAACACTGCTTCAAAAATTGTCACAACAGAAGAACACCTATTTTCCCAATCACATTATTAATCTCAACATACCCCAAAATGAAAATAAAATTATTGACTTTAAACAAAATCAAAGCAGCCCTTGATGATCGAATTAAGGTGTACCTGAATATCACCGTGCAACTTCCATATTGATGAAACATTCTTGGCCAAGCATGTATCGGTCCTTGTAACTGTTGATGCTTCCTGCGAATTTATAAAATTTCATATTGAGTCAATGTTGATTTCAAAAATAAATTTAACAATCAAAATCCATAAATGTATACAAAACTAATCTCTATTGATCATACACAAAAACCGATCGGCTAACAATCTTATTAATCGAAAAATAAAATCAAAAGAAGAACTACCTTTAACATAGGTTAATTAAAAAGATACCTCCGATCAGTGGATGATAGTACCAGATTTTTGTGCGTGTTTTTTTTAATCCCATTAATTAGGGTTAAATCTAGGGTTTTGTTTTACTTTGATGATCGCGGGTTTTATTTGATGAGCGTGATTCAGAAAACCTTCTCATGAAAATGGTATATATTAGGTGAGTATGTTTTTTGAATTCGATTATGCGTTTTGATTATTAGAGGTATTTGATTTTGGAAATGCATAGTGAAAAAGGCGAGGATTAATGGTAGATCCAAATAAGTAGGTTTTCAGTTATGTTTATTTAATATGGTAATGTTTGAGAATGAATATTAATTTGGGAAGAAGAGTTTGAACACAAAATGTGCATTGGCTCACTGGTTGGGGCGCTTATGTTTGGACGCTGAAACCTGAGTTCGAACCTTGCAATTTACAAGTTTTTTTTTAAATAAGTTGTCGGATGTTGTGCCTAGTCACCATTTCCACCTCATCAAATGATACGCCATGTCAACATTTAAGTGTCTAGTCAGCATTAATGACGTGTCAATGCAGTCCCATATATATGTATAGATTTCTTCTAAATTTTGTATACAATTTGGTTTAAATGTTTTTGTTTTATTTAAATTTTGTAATGTTTTTATTTTAATGTGTCATAAATGAAAAAAGAATAAAAATTGTGAGGTCTGGGAGTGTCTTATAACTTGAGTGATGAAGGAGGCTGTTTTTGGGTTGAGTTATTTTTTATTTTTTATTTTTTTTTTTAGAAAGACAATGTGATCCGACCCCCCGAGTTATACCATCCATAATGGGTTGAGTTATAATTCTGAGTTATTGTTAGGTCACAAGTTTTACAACACAAGCTTATAAGAGAAGAGATAAGGCGATTGAACAAGTAAACCAAACACACACACACAAGTATACTTGACCGGTTATGCGTAGAGTGTAGTGAAAGAGAATAACTTGAACAACCAACCCTCAAATGAGGGTTTACAATAGTTTATATAGGCAAGGAGCTAGGGCAACACTCCCTCTCCTTCCCTATTCCTTATTGGGCTTGGGCCTCAGCTTATGGGCCTTCTACATAAGCTGGACCTTAAACAAACATAAAGGCCATAATAAAGCTACCTATTACATATGAAATATAAATACTTGAAATACTGTTTAGGAGTGATTCCAACAATCTCCCCCTCAAGTATATATGAATGTAAACGGTGAAGGCGTTGATGTAATAGTAGCTATGACGTCTTCTGGCATTCTTCTTTCTTGTGAGAGGAATTGCCTTGATTCGAACAATCTCCCCAGTGTAGAGAGATAGTTATCTTTGATCGGTTAAGCTTCGACGTCATCTTTAACTTTGTTCTTTGATCATTGTTCTTTGTGGTGAAAGTGATAGTATGTTGTTGTCTGCATCAGTCTGCCTCAGGTCTGCTTCGCTGCTCCAGTGTCTCCACGTCATTCTTCAACATGCTCACACGCTCTTTGACGTTGGAAATCAATACTTATGAAGTTCTGTAAGTCTTTAACTTTGTAGATTCTTTTATTGATGAAGAATCATTCTGACTGTTGTGTTGCATTCGAATAGAACTTTCATTAGTGATGATGTTGGCGTGAGCATGAGAAGAATCAGCACGATCATCCCGCTCCGGAGCTTCCATAAGAAGAAAACATTTCAAACGGTTAGTAATAAGCGGTTTCCGGCACTTACAAGTTTGAACTTCGAGAGTGTTAACAGCATAGTGTGAAAACACAACTCTAATTCTTACAAAGGCCGTTCCTGAACTGGAGTCCCACAAGTGAGATAACGCGATGTACCGAAGTACATCTACAGTTCAGATGAGTCGCTGAGGTACACCGAAGCATCACCTCACGACTGTAGACCGTTTGAGACACACTCCGCGTAATCCACGGGGAGTTACCGAAGTGACCTGCTGTCAGGGCTGTTTGATGTTGACCCTGGCAGGAGTTTCCATTCAATCACTGAGGAGCACAGATGTGAACCTCTCATAAATGTTCTCGACAGATTGCTAAGATCTGTGAAGGACTCGATATGAACCACTGAATCACTGAAGATCTTATTTGTTGATCAACAAGTGATTAAATGTCAAGTGTTCCTAAGAGATCTTTTGATGAATCTCGTGGCTCTAGACTCAATAGTGCGTTTTGGTTTTCTTGAGCGGAGACAAGGGAGAGGGTCTCCTTTTTCAATACCAGCGATCTCTAAGAGAAAGCCAATAGTTTATGTAGGGTCCCCTGTGAGAATGAAACAAGCTTCTGTTGAGAGAAGCTTGAGTGGCTAAGAAGGTTTAGTGCATGCGTCACTGGGTCCATGATGACTTTTAATCTTCAATACCGGTGTCACTAAGTGACAACCAGTAGCATATGAATTGAACCCGGTGTCTGCCCTAAGTTGAATAATCTGGAGGGCTATTTCTTTTCACCCTTTACTTTACATTTCTTTTTTATTCTTCAACTCCTTCTTTCTCCGATTCTCATTTTCTCCTTTTTATAATCATTCCTAAGGACTTCTAACACTAACTAATGGTAGTGTCCTTGGGTAGATCCCTCCGGCTCTGGCGGATCATAGGACGGTTATTCCTAACCTTAGTCACCTTATAACTCCATGACTAACCTATGTTTGCCATTATAACCACTGTAAGTTGAAATATCTCTCAAAGGGTTTGTGAATGAAAAACATGTTTGAACCACAGTGAGAGATAAGTTTTTGCATAAATACTCCCCCTCCACGTGTGCTTAATAGTTTTAATGGTTAAATGCACAGAGAGGAAAGAGCGCGCACTTTATGAATTGATCCACTAAAGATAGACAATCTCCCGCGAGACACGGTTACGTTGAATAGTTAAAGAGTTACATTGTCAGCTTTTAGGTGACAACTAGCTCTAATAACTACCTTGAAGGTGTAGACAAACCTCGAAAGATTGTCATACCCGTCAGAGTTCATGTCTATCAAGAGCTTCTCGAATGGTACCTTCTACTAAGACGAGTCCTTTGCGAGACACGTTTACATCACTAGCGAACTAGCTTGAAATTATTACCCGTCCAGGACAAGTCTTTTCGAGTTATAAGCAGTTTTGTACCGTCAATTCGTTGGTTAAGTCTGAGGTACACGGATTCATTTGCATTTAGCACAACATATTTCTTATCACACAAATTTTCTCCCCCTCAAAAATGGCATATAAAAATGTTATTTTTGAACGGTTGAGAATAAATATGACCATTTTGAGTGTTGCGGGAAGAGTGACCACTGTGAACAATTTGTGAACAAAGTTTTAATTCAAATACTCCCCCTCAATTAGTGATATAAACGGTTGAGGTTTTAAAATCATATGGGGAAGTACTTGTCTTTTTGAGCAAAACCTTGAAAAATGAAAGGTTTGATAGGCTTTACTCAAAAATAAGAAGCTTTCGCTCCTTTTATAAGGATTGTGGCACTGAGGCGTACCACAGGGTCCTTTCTTGACCATTACGGGTTGTACACTGTTATGTGTGCACAAGCCATTCACATATATAAACATTCATCCAAAATCATATGAAGGAAACAATTCAAGGGGTACCAGGAAGTGCAGTGATGTTCCCAGGAGTGCGCACAGGGCGTTGAAAGCCGGTGATGTTTATCCTGGGTCTACCACCAACATAGCTCTCCAAGCGTCTGAACTGATCCCTTCTGAACAACCGTTCATCAATCATGGTGATGATCCTTCTCACATCCCTTCTATCCTGAGAGTTCCAGCGCTTAGGATTCCCAACTTTCAGGCGTATATCCTTCAATCTGTACGCCAATCCATCCCTAACCATCTTCAAGGTATGATCCCCGAATTTATGGAGCTCACTACACGCCATTAAGCAGTTTCTGCGAAGTTCACTGCGGTAAACAATGCCGAAAGGTTTGCTGATGAGCGTAAGTTGTTTGAGCTGGTTGATGTCAGGAAGATCAAGCTGTGGTGGAGTGAAGTTTACACGTTTCTGATATGATTCAACAGCCATCTGGATATCTTCGACACGTTCTTTGATCACAATGCGTCTAATGAAGATGAGAACTGACTTGATAAATTCACGTTGAATTTCAGTCGAGAATTGTCTCATACGACCCTGTACTTTGGCAAGGTACATGTCTTCGATGTCGTTGAGTGACAAGTTCTCAAAGTCAGCCTCTGAGAATTCATAGTCTTGTTCATCTTGTCGTTTGACTATGATATTCTTCAAGAATGTGTAGTCCCATTTAGACTTGAGATCAATGTGTTTGATGGCCACGATGTTCTTTGAGCAATACACTTCATGTTGAGACTTCTGAACCAGGCAGCTTCTGTAGTAGATTCTTCGGCGTTCAGGCCAATGATGAATCCCATACAATGCATCTTGGTCGTATGCTTGCACTTTGTCAGAAAACAAGTGATTTGCACGTTCCTCGATAGCTATGCAGTTTGAGTAGGTAGCTGCTGGGAATGGAAGAGTTAATGATGTAGCGTATTTTCTTGAACCAGTCGCCACCATGGAGAAGAAATCCAGGTCTGTGTTGAAGAAATATCTGAAGGGAATCCTTGGTTCATCTGGTTGGCCGATTGTTGGTAGAGGTTTGGTCCAGTCAGTGTAGTATGGAGGGTTGTTCCGTTTAGTGAAGTCGATGTTTGCTTCTGGGTTGAGCCAATCCATGTTGTTAGACATGGCTCGAGCAATGTTTTCAAGGTGATATTCAACCTCGATTGCACTTTCCGAGCTGTTTTTCAATA
This sequence comes from Chrysanthemum seticuspe, assembly GCA_019973895.1. Classification (NCBI taxonomy): domain Eukaryota; kingdom Viridiplantae; phylum Streptophyta; class Magnoliopsida; order Asterales; family Asteraceae; genus Chrysanthemum; species Chrysanthemum seticuspe. The sequence continues at coordinate 204,602,829 of BPTQ01000004.1, read as the reverse complement.
GAAGGAATGCGTCATTCTTGATGCGCTTCAACTCGGATTTCGTCATCTTCTTCACACGGAATCTTTCTTGCAAGATTTTTGCATGCTCCAAGGTACTACCGTCTACCAATTCTTGACCTTCTTCAGGGTAGGGAGTGTCGTTAACAAGAGTAGCAAACCATTCAAATTCTGCAGTATGTATCGTCATCTAGCCATGATACGACAGTCATGCTGAGTCGTCTTTCTTCTTGCTTTTAGAAGGCCTTGATGATGATTCGGGTTTCTGTCACTTGTTTTGGTGAGGAGGGTTGTTGTCGGGGCTCAAGGACCTCTTCATCGTCACCACCCGTATACTCAAAGTGATCACCAGTTTTATGAGTCCGGGGTGGTAACTCGGAATCGTCCTGAGGTTTATCAGTAGAAGACCGAGGTGATGGAGACTTATGTTGAGAAGAAGTCCGAAGTGGAGGAGGTGGCATAGATGTAGATTGACCAGACTGTTTCTGACGTTTAGGTGCAGAGTCCTTATCCTTATCATCGTCATCTCTTGGTCGTTTGGATTGAATGGCTGACTCCTTGCATGATGATCTGAGTTGATAGTCAAGTAGAATTTCGAAAAATTTAGCTTCATCTGAAGTAAACGTTCCAGATCTCTTTGACATTTGCATCACAAGTTTAGCGATTAACTCAGATTCAGAGAGATCAGCTTCTTTTGCCATTGTATGTTTGACCAATGCTACGATGTTAGGTGTGAGTTGTCTGGAAAATACTTCTTTTGTCACACTGGGGACAGTGTCGAGAAGAAACTTGTGGGTTTGTTCTCTTGCTGACTTCTCCAGTTCCTTTTGGACTTTTGGAATGATATCCTGAAGGTACTTTTGAGTGTAACCTTCAATCATTTCATTTAGTTCCCCCTGACGATGACTTCTCATGAATTCCTGAATAGCTTTCCTATCTTTTCGCATCCCGTCATTCTCATCATGTAAGTACTGCATTTGTTCAGCATACCAATTAAGTTTTCTTTGAAGCATGTCCTTCTTTCTAACTTGTTTGACAGCTTTCACAATTCTTGCATGTGTTTGAGAAATCCAAGACTTTGGTGGTTTCTTCACGGATTTGGATGATGATCTGGTTGACTTAGTTGATGGTGGTGGTGATGAATGAGATGAAGAGTCCGATGATGAGGAGACATGAGGAGACTTCATGTCCTTAGGAGTTTCTGAGGTTTTCTCCTTTGAGTGAGTTGGACTGTCTAGAAGAAACTTTGTATAATCATCCTCGTCATCCTTAGACTTTTCTTTCTCAGTTTCCTGTTTCTCAAAATCATACTCAATGGTGTCTTCAACAGGCGGTTGTTGTTGCAGAAGAGTGGTGGCACCAGATCCCTTATCGGGTTGATTAACCGCATCAGGATCTGGAGAGGAGTGGGCAGCACCACTTGATCCTCCGGGGCCACCCATTTGTTCTTTAGCAAATTCAGCGGCCTTTTGAATGTGTCGGACGTTGTGAAACTTTTTCCTGTATGATTTGTCCAATTGCTCTTCTTCTTCTTCTTCAGAGCTCTCATCATAAGGTACAATAGCTTGAGTCTTCCCTTTTTCTTGGACAGCTGGAGGACTTGGAGGTTTTGTCACTGAGGCAGGTGTTTCGGTTGCAGTAGCAGAGTAATGAACCTCTTCATCTGTCTCAGTATCTTCAGAGCTCTCATCCCTAAGTTGTCTTTGAGGTTCAAGTGTGGGAATAGGTTCGGCTTCCTTTACGGGAACAATCCTTATAGAAGGAGCTTTCCTTTTAGGAACCTTCCTTTGACTCACAGAACTTGTTGTGCTTCCTGCACTTCCTCTTCTGGTTCTCCTGACAGGTGTTCCAGAAGATTTTTCATCAAGATGACCAACTTTGCCTTGTCTGACTGCTTCCAGATATCTCTTGTACGTTTCGAGCTTTCTGACATCTTCAGTTAGAAGGAAATCTGGGAGCACGGCACCTTGTTTCTTTGTAGACGTTTCCTTGATTCTTACAGATAGAATAGGCTCCGTCAACATGTCGTGATTGTCTGGGTCATTGAGCCTTTTGGGAATATCAGGATGAAGTCCAAGAGCTCTTTGTATCAACAGTTTAGTATATCTGATGTAGGGAATCTTTGATCCAAGTTTGCTGAGAAATGACATCATGTCATCCCAAATCAGAGCTTCAATAGCGATGTGTTTCATGTTGACGAATGCCCAAAATATTTGCAGTTCTATGAGCTTAGGATGCTCATAGCCGCTACAACGACCAGAAACAGACTTGGTGATGATCATGTAGAGTGTTCTCCATGGTTGAGGAATACTCTTAAGCTCTACATGAGAGTGCTTAGAGATTACTCCTGTAGCCTCGTCATAACCGATATTGATTAAGAATTGGAGAGTTAACTCTTCAGCAGGTGTGGCATAAAGTTTGGTTGGATTGACTTCAGGAATAAGGAGAGCAGCCCTTAAGTCTGCAGGTGTAATAGTGACTTGTTTGTGGTTCAGAGTCACTGTCACAGCAGTCCTTCCTTTGACCCTTTCCATAGTGTTCCAGAACTGTTGGATGTAGATCTCAGGAATGGTTGCAGAGTGAGTAAGCATGTTCTGATACGGATGAGTCCTCAGAATATCGATAGCAATAAGACATGAAGATTCAGAGCAAGTAAGGGTGTCAAAGTCAACACGGAGGTTATTCTTTCCAATCTTCATTGGATAGCCATGAGGATAGATATCAGCAATGGAGAGAACTTCAGGTGCATCCACATTCATTTGTTCAGCCATGTCGTGATCTGAAATAACATTAGCCAAAAGAACCAACATATCGAAAGACATAATGTTAGTCAACAGAAGGTCTTATTGTCTAGTTATTTAATGTACAACGTCAATGATTGTTACGAGTCCTAAGTCACTTGTATGTCCAATAGTCTAATGACGTCGTGAAATGTTTCGTGAGTTAGTTAACTTTAAGTTTTAAAGTTTATGTTATCACTTATTGTTCACAACATATCAAACGTTTTGGTTTATTAGTGACATTATTGGATTCGTGACGTTATGATAAGTTTATTAACAAGTTTTGTACACGTAACAATTCATAATGAAGGTCAAAGATGGCTTAAGCGTAGGATTGACAAAGTTACGCGTAAACAGTCGCGACATAAGCGTAGGCGAAAGCTTATGCGTAGGATCCTTTCTTATGCGTAAGAAATGTTACGCGTAGGAAAAAGGGGACCTTACGCGTAGAGCTTACGCGTAGGCGTATTAGAACCTTACGCGTAAGGCTTACTCGTAAGAGTATACCTTATGCGTATAGGTCACTGTTTACGCATATCCTTCACAGGATACGCGTAGTCCATTGTAGAACCTTATGCGTAGAAGCTACGCGTAAGACAAGTCTTACGCATAACAAGCTACGCGTAAGGTGATCCTTATGCGTAGATTAGTAACCACCTTGATTCTGAATGTTACGTGTAGCAAAGGCCTGAAATAAATCCATCAAATCATCAACATTAACACATACATTCATTTAATCAATAGATCATGGCATTAACATATGTTACACAGTTATGCGTAGAATTGCATACGCGTAGACTAAACCCTAGATCTACGCGTATGGATTCTAGCCATAGATTAAGCACCAAACTTTTTCTGGTATATCATAGACGTTGTGAGAACATGTAGACCAAGTTTTAACACTTATTATGCAGTGAATCAATAACACCCAAAGTTTATGAACTTTAAACCCTAGTTTCGAATTGATGTCCAATTCGTGTTTCTGGGTGGTTATAGACTATGGAAATCATCAATTCAACAACGTAAGAGTATAATACAACAATCTTTTTGATCAAATCACTTATCATTCGAAAGTACCCAAATCGACTTATAAACCCTAGTTTTCAAAAATCTTCAATTAGTGGTTCTGGGTGGAATTTGAAGGTTAAACTGGTATCAGTGATGTAATAAGAACGTTTTGACACAAATCATTTAACCCCAAACACACAAGTATTGATTGTGTGTTCTTACGCATAAGCGTAGAACACAAAAATCACTCGTAGAACATGTTTTAGCCGTAGGATTTACTTGAGATTCAAAACCATTGTTTAGAAACATGATCCAAACACAGAAACACTTACAGATTGATAATCGAAAGCACGGATTTGTAAAACGAATGTGGACCGTAGATGATATTAGGTGAAATAATTAATGTGATGGAAATAAATGAGGTGGGTGGAGTATTTTGTATAAAGTATCTTTAAGGTTTTGACAGTTATAGTCCCTCCACCTTTTCCTTTTTCACACAAAGCCTTTTAACTTCCATTTTGGTTACCAAACGAAGATTTTTTGGGAAAGAAACTTGACGACACTCCCCCTCGACTTGAGAAAATAATGAAAGGTTATTAATTAAAGTCCGAGGAGTGTCAATGAACCAGAAATTTACCACCATTTGTAAAAGAATCAACCGAGATGTGATAACATGCAAGTACACAGATGTTTTGAGACAGTTAATGGATTATTTTCTCCCCCTCAACACTTGATCGGAAAAATAGTGAATGTTGAAAGATAAAAGTGTTGATGGAAGAAATGTACTTGCCATGTTGAAAGAAATATAGATTAGAAGAATATTTTTGTTGTTTTATCGGATTTTGTATTTTTGTATTTTGTTTTTGAAAATTTTATGTACAAAAGATGTTTTGGTGTTTGACAGGTTTTTAAGACTGTTTTAAGAGGTCATCCAATTCCTCTTGAGTCAAACACCGCATACCAATTCGGTGGACCAACTCATTAAACCTTGCGGGAGGCAAGGCTTTGGTGAGCAGATCTGCCAATTGGTATTCAGTACCCACAAAGTATAATTCAACGGTACCCTGTTCCACGTGGTCCTTGATGAAATGATAGCGTAGATCGATGTGCTTTGATTTCGAGTGCTGAACTGAGTTGCATGAGATTGCAATGGCACTCCGATTGTCGCAGTACATTGGGATTCTGTCAAATACATAACCATAGTCTTTGAGTTGTGTTCTCATCCAAATGACTTGAGCACAACACGCGGACATGGCTACATATTCTGCTTCGGTTGATGACAGCGATGTACAGTCCTGTTTCTTAGATTGCCAAGACACCAGTTTATCACCGAGAAATTGTAGAGCTCCTGAAGTACTTTTCCTTGAGTCTAAGCATCCTGCGTGATCAGCGTCTGAAAAAGCTATTAGTTCAAAACCAGAATCCTTCGGATACCAGATCCCCAAATTAATCGTTCCCTTGATGTATCGGAGGATTCTTTTAGCCTCAGAGAGGTGGGTTTTAGTTGGACGTGACTGATAACGGGAGCATAGATAAACGGCAAAGACAATGTCAGGTCTGCTAGCTGTTAGATACATGAGAGACCCAATAATACTTCGGTATTTGGTAGGGTCGACCAATTTCCCATGTAAATCAGCATCTAATTTCTTGGTATGAGCCATTGGTGTGGCATAAGTATCACAGGTATTCATTCCAAATTTGTTTAACAGTTCAAGGGCATATTTGGACTGACTCAAGAAAATACCACGGGGTGATTGATGAACTTGCAGTCCTAGAAAGAACGTAAGTTCACCCATCATGGACATTTCAAAATTTTTCTTCATGAGTTTTGCAAAAGCGATTGAAAACTTTTTATGTGTTGACCCAAAAATGATGTCATCCACGTAAATTTGAACAATTAAGATGTGTGCCCCGTGATATTGTATCAAAAGAGTTGGGTCAACCGAGCCTTTGGTGAAATTATTGGCAATGAGGAAGGATGATAGCTTATCGTACCATGCCCGAGGGGCTTGTTTGAGACCATAAAGGGCTTTGTTCAGTTTGTAGACATGGTTCGGGAACTCAGGATCAACGAATCCATCTGGTTGGCTGACATAGACCGTTTCTTTAAGTTGCCCATTGAGAAACGCCGTTTTGACATCCATCTGATAGACCGTCATGTTCATATGAGCAGCGAACGCGAGAAATATCCGAACAGCCTCAAGACGAGCAACCGGAGCAAACGATTCTTCAAAGTCTATTCCTTCTTCCTGACGATAACCCTTAGCAACTAGACGTGACTTGTTTCGGATAACATTCCCTTCAGCATCCAATTTGTTTTTCCAAATCCATTTTAAACCAATGACGTAGATCCCTGTTGGTCTTTCAACCAGTTCCCATACTTCAAGACGTTTGAATTGGTTGAGTTCTTCCTGCATGGATTCAATCCAGTTGTCTTTTGTCATTGCATCCTTAATGTTTTTAGGTTCAGATTGGCAGACAGTGAGTGCATAAATGTAGTGTTCACCATCTGAGTGAAGACGTTGTCTCGTAACGACTGGTTGATTCGGGTTGCCAATAATGTTAGCCAGAGGATGGTCTTTAGTCCATCTATGTGTAGAGGGTTGATGTTGGTATACATTGTGCAGATTCTGAGGATTCAAATGGTTTGTTGAAGATTCTGCGACATCTGGTGCAGCAGTCTCATTGGCAAACGGGTTGAAGAACGCATTTGGATCAAAATCTGCAGGTGGGGGTACTTCATTCAGAATATCATCAGCTGGTTCATCATTGTTGGAAGCGGTGTGTTCAACTGTTGTGTTGGAGTCAATTGGTGTAGGTGCATCTTCAACAGTAGTTGTTGTAGCAGGTGTATCAGGTATAGGAATATTATCAGGTTGTGCAGCGGAGACAGCGGATACACCAGGAGCACGTTCATCAATATCATCACAGAACAGAGGAGCAAATAACCTTTCCATTTGTTGACGAGTTAGCTGAGGGCTTTCTTCAGCTGATGATGGGGGTTGAGGGAAGTTTAAACGGTTGTGTCCGGGTTCTAAGCTGTTATACTCAGAAGCCATTACCATGAGTTCATCGAAATGAGCATGAATCGTTTCCATTACCTCCTTAGTTCGACGATTCCAGATTCGGAAACCTTTAGAATTGTCACAGTATCCAATAAAGACTCCAATATCACCTTTTGCTTTGAGCTTTCCAAAGTCATCACGATCATTATTCGGATAGCAAAGGGATCCAAATACATGAAAGTGTTTGAGGTTTGGTTTATATTTGTGGACAAGCTCAAAAGGTGTTTTGTTGTGGCGTTTTGTGATCATAGAACGGTTTTGAGTATAGCATGCAGTAGATACAGCTTCTGCCCATAAGTAATCTGGAAGTTTAGCATTGATTAACATTGTTCTTGCAGCTTCCACTAACGTTCGGTTTCGTCTTTCAACAACTCCGTTTTGTTCAGGTGTTCGTGCAATAGATGTTTGATGCTGAATTCCCACTTTCTCATAAAATTCACGAAGGGTTTTGTTAACAAATTCAGTTCCTTTGTCTGTTCTGATGATTCTGACGGTGTTGCGGAGCTGAACCTGTATCTTTGTGAGAAAGGTGATGATCATTTGTGGAGCTTGGTCTTTGCTACGAAGAAAGTAGACCCAAGTCCATCGTGAGTAGTCATCAACAATTACTAAGATGTAGCGTTTGCCATTGATCGTTTGCACGCGCATCGGGCCACACAAATCCATGTGAAGAAGATGAAGCACATGCTGAGAGCTGTGTTCCACCTTTGAAGGAAAATGAGCACGAGTGCTTTTCCCTTGTTCACAGGCTGAGCAAAGGTGATCTTTTGAATACCGGAATCGTGGGAGTCCTTCAACTAGTTTGTGTCGAGCAAGGTTGGTGATGGTTTGAAAGTTTAAATGTGAGAGACGACGGTGCCATAGCCATGATTTTGTAGATGTTGCCTTTGAAAGTAAGCAAATGGGAGAGGAAGCAACCATGTCTTGCATAGAGATAGTGTAGAGACTAGAATTACGCGAGCCAGACATAAGGTCGTTTCCTTGTAGATCACGAATGAAACAAGTTTTCTCCCTGAAAGCAACCTCCAAATCTCCATCACAAAATTGACCTACTGAAAACAGATTGTGACCGAGGCCTTCCACATAGTAAACCCTGCTGATTTCGATGTTCCCATTAACATAATCTCCGTAGCCCATGATGGCTGCGAAGTGATCGTTCCCGAATCTGACAGTGCCAATGAACTTTGCAATAAAGTTTGATAACAGTTTAAGGTTGCCTGTCATGTGTCGGGAACATCCGCTATCAACAATCCATAGAATGATCTGTATCACCTGCATTACACACAGACGACACAGATGGAATAGAAGTAGATGTGGAACCCAAAATGTGAGAGGGTTCCGAAGCAGATATGTTAGACATACACACAGTTATAATTTTAGGCATCCATTTAAATCCTAGTGTGTTATATATCCATTTCTGCCATCTATAACTACTCTTTGCTTTAGTCTTAGTGAAAGCACTAGGTGGTACTACATTCTTAGGAGGTGAAGCGGGAGCTACTGTGATAGCAATGGTTGCCTTAGAATCTAAGGATGGTGGTTTACCAAGCACAGACTTAGAATGATTAGTGGGCCTAGAGATATTCCGATTCTTAGGATTCCGTAATCTAGAGATTATAGCTTTAGCAACACATTTGTCATGATAATCAGAATTCATACTCTTTTGACAAATATCACAAGGTGCATCAGACTGAATATCAAAGGTACTTAACGGTTTAGCATTCGTTACATCACTATTGCTATTACATTTGCCAGACGCAACATCTATAGTGGAAGTAACATGAGTTTTATTCAGAGTCCTAGGGTGTTCTTCTACTTTAGCATTCCTTATTGATCTTTTCTTAGGTCGCAACTTCCTATTCTTCGTTTGAGTGCTCCTAGGCTGTGAAGTGCGGACGTTTGGAAAAGATGCAACTATTCCTGTTTCAGTAGAGGGAAACACATTAGCAACTTGTGATTTGGCAGTGGGAATTCTAGGTTCACGATTACTAAGTGTGACTGGTGCTAATCTCTTAATCACAGTAGGCGGGAGTTGTTCATACTTTCCTAACATTTCCCGTAACTTAGAGATGGTGTGAATCAGATCTTGATTTTCAGAACGAATATTACCAGCAAAATTCATGACATCTCTAGTGTGAGCAAGATAGTGATCAAGTTCATTAGATGCTTCATCTCGAGTCTTTTTGAGTAAATCAAATATGACACCATATTCCTGTTTAACTTTTAAAAGTTCTTGTTCATATTTTGAGATTTGACTTTTCAAAGACACGTTTTGATCATCCAGTTGCTCAATTTTAGGATCAGAAGATTGTGCACTCAATTGAGCGATTTTCTTTTGAAAACTAAGTTGATGGTTGTGAATATCTTTTTCACACCATTGAAGATGACGTTTTGCATTGTGAATTTCCGTGTGTAATCGTTTATTTTCTGCTTTTAAAGACTCGATCTGAAGCATATTATCGGTGTTTTCAACAGTAACAATAGTGTCAACAATATCAGCAGAGATATGATCAGATGCATATGGCAACGAATAGAATAGCACAACATTATGGATATCAGCACAGATAACATCTTCCAAGAGTCGATCAACATCTTTTTTCAACAGTTTCTTTTTCCGTTTTGTGTTAGTAATAGATGTTTCTGTTTTCTCGAAAACGTTTTTCATTACCCCAAGTTCCTTATGAAAATCCTTTTCCCAGGCAATTGCACAACTTTTCAAGTTTTTAACATTAGGTAAAAGATTTTTCTGAAAAATGTCTCTTTGTTCTCGCGCCAGAGGCGATTGAAAATGTTCAACTTTGATTTCAGATCGATATTCTATCTCATGTTGTAAAATTTTGAGGTCAGCCATGAAAATGTTAAAATATCGAAGAATTTTTCGATTTTCAGGTTGTGAGTTTACTTCGCTAATGGAAGGTAAAGGACCATAAGTTTGTGCAAAGACTGTTTTGGGATTAACAATAGAAGACTCGAGTGTTTTGATGATAACCCTTGGTGTGTTAGAAGAATCCGTTGGTGTGACGAAAGTGACCGCGTTTTTATAATTAAAAGGTTTGTTGTAAACAACATTTTTTAATTTTGATCGACTCTCGTCTTCTGCATCTAATTCCTCTTGACGATGATATTCAACAACACTCATGACAGTATTATCAATTTTGTATTTTGCACTGGAAACTTCAGGAGTTGGTTTGAATGTTTTTAGTGAAAGCTTTGGTTTGTAATCAGCTAGATTTTTTCCATATCCATTTGGATTAGGTTTTAAGGTAAACTTTTCAATAGCTGTTACTGATTCACCATGTTTGTAAACAACAGTTTTAAACTCTTTAAGTTTGTTTTGCAAACCGAGAATTTCTGCAAGAAGGTCATCTACCCGATTCGTTGAATGCTTTTTGTATGCGGAGAACTGTTTTTGACAATTTAACAACTCAGCCTTAGCATTTTGATTTTCCAAGGTGAGAGCGTTAATTTGCTTTTTATGTTCATGTTTCAGTTGTTCTAATTCGGACAACAAAGCATTCTTCAAGGATCTGTCTCTCTAAATATTTTTCGTTTTGATGAGATTTTGCAAAAGCGGCTTCAAAACCTTTTTCACGGTTTTCTTGAGTTTTGAAAAAGTTGAGTTGCATTTGTAAACATTCAAAATCCTTGGTTAACAGTGCATTTTTACTTTTTAAGGATTGATTTAATGCATAACATTCCTCCATTTTGATTTTATGGTCTTGAATTAACCGAGCAAAATCCGGATGAGGCAACAGATCATCTTGTTCAACGTGAGTCTCAACATGAACATTCTTTAGATCCTCAAGTACGACCACGGAGTCAATTTGATTATCAAAGGAGACCATAAGGTCATCTTGATCGTCAAATGTAACTACAGGGTTAACTTGAAAATCATCAGAAGGAGATGTAGAAGACTCATTTTGAACAGTCTGATCCGTGCCGGATTCAGATATTGGCGGAGATATTAGTTCAGATTTGATGATGGTTTGTTCGGGTACCTGAGACAAGCCATCAGTGTCATACACTGGGCCTGTATCACTCATGTGCAGCTCATGCATATTAGCCATCAACATAACAGCTGCATTCGCCTGCAAATCCTCCATATCATCATCTGAGTCTGCATCTGCCATAAAGCTCTGTTCTTTGGTTGTGAGAGATCCACCAGCTTCATCCTTAAGAGCCAAAAGTAAGGCCTCTTTGAAATAAGCACTGCCCCTAGTCCTTGGCTTTGGGCATGCATTAGCCAGGTGTCCCTTCTCATTGCAGTTGTAGCATCGAAGACCATTTAACCGATTTTGAGCATTTCCCGGTTCCACCACTTGAGCTCTGTTGTTATTCCTACCCACAGCATTAAACCCTTGACCACCGCCCATCTGACGACCATAATCACGATTCTGAACTTCAACACGTCCATTGTTCACAACAGCTTGAGTCCGTGTGTTAGATGAGGAACGAATACGATTGTTGGATTTGTTGGTGTAACGGCCAAAAGCATTAGCAATCATCGCAAATCCTTGTTGCAATGCTTCGAACGGATCTGTTTCCTCAGTAGCTTCACTGACATATGCTTGAGCATTGTTGCTGTATGGAACCAATTGATTTTGTTGAGGTTGAGGTTGTTGCTGTGAAGGTGTGTTGGAAGCAGTTGGTTGAGTTGCTGGTTGAGAGGGATAATTCTGTTGAGCATACAAGGCAAGTTGTTGATTGTCCGGTTGTGATTGTTTAGCAATTTGAGCACGGAGAATCCTTTCCCGATCAACTTCCTTCTCATGAGGCTTCAAGTAATCGTACAACAATCCATAAGTAGAATGATGCATATTCTTCGCTTGACGGAGAAAAATGACATACTTCTCCCATTCTGGACCAAGACTACTCAGGAACTTAGTATTCACTGCAATTCTTGGCATGATGATGTTGTGTTTATCCGAATCATTGATGATGTCTGAAAATCGATGATGATATGACTCGAGTGTCTCTCCAGGTTCAATCATGAAGTGTTCATAAGCCAAGTAAATTTTGGATTCCAAATCCTCCTGATTGAGTACCGATCCTTCCATAAGAAGACGAATATGATCCCACATCTTTTGTGCAGTCTTTTGAGCATCAACACTACGAAGAATTGGGTTTGGTAATCCTAAGAGGATGTATTCCATTGCAAGTTCATCAGCTTCATAGTGTAGAAGTTCTGTAGGATTTAAATCTGCAACAGTAGCAATGTTGGTTTGTTCATCTCTTGGTGGAACAGCAGTTGGATCTCCGGGTACAGTGACAGTAGGCATCTCAAATGGACCTTCCAAGATAACCTTCTTTAAGAACTTTCCATGTGGCTTCTTCAGATCACAGAACCTAAAGAACCTTATCACCCATTGATCATAGTTTCCTGGAGTGAGCATTGGAGGTCTATCAAGTGATCCAGCTTCATGAATTGATTGTTGGCTGCTTAAAGCTTCACACATCTTAACAAACCAAGTGGGTTCCTTCATAGTGCTTCGTGATGGATGTTGATTGAAATCGTTTGTATAGGGTAGAGCTTGAAGGTTTGGTGGTGGTTGAACCATTTGTGGTTGTGGAATTGCACCAAGTTGTGGAGTATGTTGCTGATTAAATTGTTGTTGATAAATAGCTTGTTGTTGATTCCATTGTTGATGTTGTGGAGTTAATTGTTGTTGTTGTTGATGATTATAAGTGTGAGGGAAATAGTTAGAGTATGGTGGTTGAGACATGATGATAAACTTGTGTGGTAAAGATGGATCTTTGTAGTCGAATGAACCTTTGTTGATGAAGTATCCTTAGGCGTAGGAAAGACAAGAACCAAGTAACACTTATGCGTAAAAACACCAAAAGTTACGCGTAACAAAGAATAGTTACGCGTAGGTTTTAGCTTACGCGTAAGCAGGAGAAAAAAAACTAAAGTTATGCGTAAACAGTAAGTTAGGCGTAGAAAGTTAGGCGTAGGATTACCTTATGCGTAGGACTAGGTCTACGCGTAAGATGAATCTTAAGCGTAAGATTTTCTACGCGTAAGCTTTATGCTTAAGCGTAATTTTAGGGTTTTGCCCAAATGATCTTTTACACTTCACAGTGCAAAAGATATCCAAAGTCGACGTATTTTCAGACTTATCCAAGTAAGAAAACACGGAGTAAACCAGAAAATTGAAGATCAAACCAAGGAACAATCTTACGCGTAATATTAGGGTTTTGATACGCGTAGGATTACTCGTAACTTTGATTCTGCCCAAATGTGTTTCTAAACCAGTTTTTTGTTATGGAATAGCTTCAATAGTACCAAAAGAACACAAGAGTGTGAATTTTGATGTACCAAAATTGCTAAACGGGTTACGCGTAGAACGACACCCACGAACAAAAACAAGCTTAAAAACGTAAATCCACGCGTAAAGTTTGAAACTTTTTGCCAAAAACAAGTATTTTAACACCTCAAAACATTGAAAGTACAAGAATCTTGGATTAAAAAGTGTAAAAAACGAGTTTTTAAGATAACCAAAGTTAGCGTTATCTCTACGCGTAAGATTCAAAATCAAAAACTTCAAAAACAAACGTGTACACCCAACTATTTGGCGATTGATACCACTGTTAGGTCACTAGTTTTACAACACAAGCTTATAAGAGAAGAGATAAAGGCGGATGAACAAGTATCAAACACAAACACACAATATGAGTAGTATGGTTAGGCGTAGTGAGAGTGAATGAAAGAATAACTTGAACAACCAACCCTCAAATGAGGGTTTACAATAGTTTATATAGGCAAGGAGCTAGGGCAACACTCCCTCTCCTTCCCTATTCCTTATTGGGCTTGGGCCTCAGCTTATGGGCCTTCTACATAAGCTGGACCTTAAACAAACATAAAGGCCATAATAAAGCTACCTATTACATATGAAATATAAATACTTGAAATACTGTTTAGGAGTGATTCCAACATGGCAGTACTTGGACATGTCTCTGGCCTTGCCTCGTGTTATCATCCGAGGTGGGGGATCGAAGGATTTTGCGGCCTTCTCTGTTGCCAGGATTTCTCGGGGAGATTTAACCAAATTTGCCAGAAATCCATGGTTCGAGCCTTTGTTGTAGGGGGTGAAGCGATCTCTGTTCTTCTTCTTGTTTTTGGATCCTTCCCAGGAGGACCCTCTAGAGAACTTGTCAGATGCTTCCCTTGGCTCTATCAGAGCCCCGTTTGCTGCTACCTCCTTAGACTCAATCCAGGTGTAAGCCTTCTCAATCAAGGCCTTGTAGGTGTTGGGAAGATCGGTGGACAGGAATTCCACCAAGCTTCGAGTTCGGAGGCCATGTACAAAACCGAAGATCCTCTGATCTTCGTGTAGACCCATAATCTGCAAAGTTTCATCAGTGTATCTAGTAACGAAGGCCCTCGTGCTTTCGTTGTCCCTTTGTTTGATGGTGTGCACGGTTAAGTGAGTTTTAGTGTGCTTCTTCTGCTGGCTAAAGTGTAACCGGAACTTAGCCTTAAGATCATCTAGACTCACAATGCTTCCCAGCTTCTGTCCGTTCCACCATATTCTTGCGGAGTCTCTGAGCGTGTAAGTGAACATATGGCATGCTACCGGCATGACCCACTTTTGCATTTTGATAGCGGCTTCAAATAAGTGAAGAAAGTTATCGGGATCACCTTTTCCATCGTAGGTGCCTATATGAGTAGGCATCTTCACGCCGTCAGGTAAACGGTAGTCCTCGATCCATTTCACGAAGGGTGTGCAAGCTCCAGAGGCTTCGGCACCGTAAGGGTTGTATGGAGGTGGATAAACAGGTGTAGGGTTATACGGGTTAGGAAATGGCTGTGAATAGGTAGGGTATGCAGTGGAAGTTTGGTACGAAGGGTATATTCCCATCGATTGTGTAGGAATCTGTCCGTAGGGCATCTGCTGGTAATTCTGGTTTGGGATCGAACCATTTGGAGGGTAAGTGTTGTAGGTTTGAGTAGGTAAGTAGGGATTCATTCCCGGAGGGGGTAACTGGTTCATGTTGGAGTAGGGAGATGGACCTCCGATACTCGAAACATAAGAGGGTGGTACTGGAGCCCCCGCCCCTTCTCTTCCCAAATGTGCTGCTAGAAGAGGAGGCAGGTTTGCCCCTCCATTTCCTACTGGGTTGCTTCCTCCGTTGGAGTTCTCGCTCCTTCTTTCACCATGCATTCTGTCCCTTCTACTCGGATTTCCTCCGAGTCCTTCTTCAAAACCCATCGTCCTTCCATTTGACCTTCTAACGGAAGGGGAACCATTTCGTAGGGCTGAGCGTCCCCTGCCCATAGGTTGAGGCCCGTCATCCACTTCAATATCCTCGTCATACTCCTCGCTGGAGTATTCCAACTCCCTCCACATTTCTGTGTTACGAACTTGTCTCTTGTGAGCCCTTAGCAAAGAATCTAAGGCCTCAAAGTTTGCCTCTACGAAGGCGGGACTAATGTCCGGAATAGGGTTAGCGGATGTTGAGGCGTGATGCACGGGAGTAGTTTCCAAACGAGATCGTGTGGTGAAGGTTGAGGTTGTTATGGAGGCGAGGTTATCGGTGTTGGTTGTGGTGAGTGGGACCAGAGTAGAGAAACCTGGTGGAGGTGAATCTTCTCCTCCTGGTTCCATGCCGGAAAAGTAGCGTAGTTGGTTAAGGTATTAGGACTGGTTGATTACGGGACTAATAGTTGTGGTCCCACGGATGGCGCCACTGATTGTGCAAAAGATTGCACTACCAGGCTTCGATGAGGATCAAAGTAATGAGGGGTGTGTGTTCCAGCCAAGACTCGCCTGTAACCTGAGAATAAGAAATACTAAGACACTACGTTAAGTGATTGCGCAGGGGTAGGACCCTGCGAACCACCTCCGGCGTGAGAGTCAAACACCTCTTTCTTCTTCTTACCTGGATTGTTGAGCACATAATGCCAAGCCTCATCATCCCAAAAGCTGTCAAAGATTGAGCTATCAGAAGAGATGTTGATTGGATTTGAATTGCTCATGGTAATTTTTGGTAAAGTTGCTTTTAGGAGAGAGAAGTGTTGGTGTGTTAGAAGGTTGTGGGTGCTTGGTTCTTAAATACAAAATTAAGTTGGAATCAGTTAGTTAATGAACGGATGGTATAAGTTGTTGAGAAGTAAATGAAGTCTTTGACTTTGGTGGCCGAATTAGTGACTAGGAGTTGACCAAATTAATTTGGAATTTAGCCACTGCTAAGCGTATGGAATCACTCCTTGTTATTATCTAACCACTGATACTTCGCAAATGCTTTCAGTATATGGTTTATGTTTATGACATGAAGACTTGAAGGATTCTTTGAAGTGGTTGCTGTTTAGTGTTTGTATTTTTAGTTGTCCACTAACTTCTATGCAGAAATTAAGCCTAACAGTGGAAACTATAATGCAAGCAATGGAAATAAGTTACTCTCAATCTGGAAAAAGGAAAACATAGAAATTTCAATTCATATGAAAGATTCATTACATCCAAGATAAAGTGTCAACAACCATAATCAAAACACAAAAGATAACTTCCTACATTCCTACACCTTACACCAGCTACTCCATTGGCTTCTTGCCTTTGCCCACATAGTCATGCTTGTTCTTTTGAGCTCTCTTCCTTTTGTTCTCAAAGGTGGACTGCATTCTTGGACAAGGAAGACCAAGAACTTGTGGAGGAGGCCTTACAAATTTGAGATACGAGTCATATTATATATCGTTTTTATTGGAAATAATATTTTAAGAACAATGGCGTAACTCTCGGGTCATGAATCATTCGTTTACTAGGCTAAACAAGTCCCGAACTTAATACATCAAAATATTGAGAAAGTTACAAGTCTAGTCCTTGTGATAGTTACACAAACGCCCCCTATACTTTCAATCTTACAATAGTAGTCCTTACTGGTACTATATAAACCCCACACCTCTCCCATTGTCACATTTCACTCTCTCTTTCTCTCACTACAATTCACACACACAATAAAACCTCCCACCTCTCTCTAGAAATTCCGGCAACACCCTTAGGGTTCCGACGCCGCTGCCGGAGTCCGGCCAAATTCCGGCGACCACCCACTAACACACCGCCTACCCCATCTTGTAGATCGGGTCATGGTGGTTCCATTTCTGCAAACTACGCACCATCAAACCCTTACACGCGCCCTAGATCTTGATTTCAAGATTCGAAATACCTAGGGTTTCGTGGTAAATCGTGTCCAAGGTCCGAGCTAGTTGGTAATGAGTTGTACTCGTACGTGACACCAAAAAAAAGACCTCTACAGTCTCGTTCTCTCCTCTTGCCTTCTCGGTAAACACTCACCACGTTTCATTCATGTTTTAATTTCTATTTTTCCAAACGTAATTATATATACGAGTTATTTTGTGTTGTTTTTCGTGGATAATTAAAATAAAAACAAGATTTAAAAACGTTTTGTTGAAGGTGTTGTGTGGTAAGAAAGGGTATACGAAAAGTTTATTTGGTCTTGATGTTTGTTCGAACATAATAGATGTAAACGAGACCACTAGTCGCTAGGTGGGTCAGATCCAACAGGAAACAAGTCTAAAAATTTTAGGAATATCGTGTTTGATTCTTGGGTTAACTCGAGGGTGGGTCAACTCAGCGGAAAAAATTGTTATTTTGTATCTTGGGTCACGTGAGTTCCGTTATGCGTATGATATTAAAATGGGTCTCGGATTTGGTTCTTGATATTTGATGATGACAGTTTTTGTTATTTGCGTGAGATTAGAGATAGGAGTGAGCATGTTTTGTAAGTTTTTCGTGTGGTAACCTTAGCTAGGACGAGATTAGGTTGTAGTATGATGACTGTTTTGGATTTGAAGTCGTGAGTCGGGTCATGGCCTGTTTGGGTCAGAAACGGTACGGGTCGGGTCAAGTTGACCCGAATGTTAAATTAGTAATTGACTTTGTGTTGATTTATGAGTCGGGTATATGGTACGTACACATGTTATCATCAGTCTAAGTCAATTGATAAAATTTGGAATGCTCAAATACATAGTAAAGTTAAGTCTGGTATGGGTTATAATACAGTACCTCCACCACTAAGAGGTGTTCCATCACCTCCAGGTATAGATTTAGCTCATACAGGCTTAGAAGATTTTCAGGACCTTGAACGTGAATATGGTCCTTTAAAGAACACACTTGTGAAAAATGAGGAACTGGCATGTTAAGCATGAAACTGATGTTTTTGAGAGTGCTAGTGACTCATCTATTGTAGATGAGAATGTTAAAAAGAATGTAGAGGCTTCTATCACAAAAGTTGTTAATACTGTTACAGAGGAACCTAGGAGACAAGCTAATAAACCTAGACCAACTATAAAGTATGCTGAGATGTATAGGAACAAGTCACCAGCTCCTAGGGGTAACCAGAGGAGTTGGAATCATGTTAAATCTCAACAACTAGGTAGTGATTTTGTGATGTACAATAAAGCATGCTATATCTGTGGTAGTTTTGATCATTTACATGCTTATTGTGACTATCATGTTGGGAGAAGGGAAGTCCATGGGAATAAAAGGGTGGAGTCTAACAAGTTTCAAAACAACAATTTGCACCCTAATCAACACAGCAAAATGATCCCAAGAGCAGTTCAACTAAGAAGTGGACTTAAAACTTTTTCCACTGCAAAAACTGTTAACACTGCTTACCCTAAGTCACCTGTTACAAGTGCAAAGTCCAAAACAACTTTTTCAAAATCTGCACAAACAGGGAAAAGGACTTTTCAAAATAAAAAGGTTCATTATAACCAACAGTGGGTACCTAAAACCAAACCAGCAGTTTCCACTGCTCATTCAAAAGTTTCCACTGCAAGGGTTGTAAACAAGAAAATGGGGGACATAGGAAATGCTGTGAAGGCCTCAGCAATGGAAACCTAAAGGAACTACCTCTACAACCAATCCCAATGGTGTATCAATGACCTTTGATAGATTTAACTATATTGATACACGAGGCAGATCCAAGTCAATCATGGCTTGGGTCCCCAAAAGAAACTAACTCTTTACTTAAATGTGCAGGAACATCCAAGGACAAAAAGATCAGATCAAGGCTACACAGATAGTGGATGTTCAAGGCACATGACTGGCAACAAGTCCTATCTCTCAGATTTTGAATATTATGATGGACAGTTTGTCAGCTTTGGAGTAAAATGTTAAATACAACCAGAATGATGCAAGGAATCTATATTAAAAGACATGGATTGTTATTCATATTTAACAAATCTGCACTCTGAGTGTAGAGGTTACATCCATTAGGTTTTTACAACCAGCATCATTACATCAAAGAGAAACAAAACACATCATAACACTACAAACTGATCACAAAAGCTTCATACCCTACCCCAACCCTACTCTATCCAACCACCATCTACCACCTATGGCTTCTTTGGAATGGCCCATGTTGGCATCACCTTAGGCGCATTACGCATATCTATCCAGCTATATACCTTAGGGCTTGTGATAAGGTTTTAAAATGTACCTTTTTGAGGGGTCGTTTAAGCCCTTATTTGATCACTTTTGTATTCGTTATTGCTTAATATCGTTCCTTTTTACTTTTTAGGTCTCTTGAAGGCAAACTGCTGTAATGGCACTTATTTGGACGAAAAGGCGGGAATATATCAAGAAAATGGCCAAAGTCAAGAATCGAGACACTCAAGCTGCTAAATTACAAGCGGACGGCATCACTGCTTAATCTGCGACGCCGTCGGAGGAATTTGTGACGGCTCAGAAGAGAAATTGCTAGTTTTGAAGGATGGCGTCGGGCTTTAAAAGAGTAGGCCGTCGCAACTCAGACGGCCTAGATTCAATCCAGACGGCGTCAGAAGCTAAAGAGGACGGCGTCACGAGTATAAGGTGACGCCGTCGCAAGATTAACTTGGCCAAGACGAAACCCTAATGACAGCGACACGACGGCGTCACAAATCATAAGGTGACGCCGTCGCACATGTAATCTTATATATAGAATCCGAATTTTTCAGTTTTAGAGAGTAGTCTTTTGGGAAAACTTTTGGAGTAAAACCAAAACCGAACCAAGGTCGTATTTTAGGGTTCTAAACCCTATCTTACACCAAGATAAGTTGTTTACTTCATTAATTTAATTATGTCTTCAACTATTTGTGTGTATGCTTGCATGTTCTCCATGTCCGGCTAATTTACTTGTGTGTTTGCTTAGGGAATATGAAACTTAATTATTGAATATTGATTGGTTGTTTCTTATCTTAGTTGATTAATGATCTAGTAATGCGATAGGTCATTCGTTGTGTACTTAATGCTTGATTTATCTTTGTGAACCTTAGGTTATAGCACTTTGAGTTGTTGTAAGCTAAACTATCCAAAGAGGCCTTAGAGTTAGAGTTTATCTTCCCTTGTGGGTTTTGTAGACGAGACCCTTTGGTAACTTCAAAGAGTTAGGGAGAAACGCATACCCTACAACTCTAGACACACAACGCAATTAGGAATAAGGACGTGACAATTCAACCACCAATAGGAGATAATTAAGGAGTAGTAAAACCTAAGTAAACACATCTTTA
Source organism: Chrysanthemum seticuspe (assembly GCA_019973895.1). Taxonomy (NCBI): domain Eukaryota; kingdom Viridiplantae; phylum Streptophyta; class Magnoliopsida; order Asterales; family Asteraceae; genus Chrysanthemum; species Chrysanthemum seticuspe. The sequence goes on along the minus strand of BPTQ01000004.1, from coordinate 204,582,469 downwards.
AACTATCATACGAGCACACAATAATTAGACATAGACTACCAGCACCTTAGTTTAGATAATTCGATAAAAGTAGAGTAATCGGTAGAAATACCAACCCCCCAAATCCAAACCCCGAGATTCGTACTTTTCCTTTTCTAAAAAAAACATAAAAAGATAAAAAAATAATCTTCTTCAACCCCAACCTTAGCGTAGTAACTTCTCACTAGCATTCCTATTCCCCTAGAGAACGATATCAATTCCCGTGGCTAACCCTAATACTACACTACAACGATTAGGTTCACTGCCTAGGGTGTTGAAAAACTTGCTCGACGAAAAGGAAGTTCCTTTGACCCCGAAAGCGATGTGTAAGCGTATCAAGTTTTTGGCGCCGCTGCCGGGGAATAGAATAGCTAGTTAGTAGTCCACCTCGTTTAGGTTTCTTTGCTTGATTCCTATCAAGTGAACTTTTTTTTCTCATTTTTAGCTTTCTTTTAGTCTATCCCCCTTCTTCGTGACCTTTGTTCGTAACCCCATCACTTTTCATCATGGAAGGTGAAAACCCCCCTCAAATCATTGTCCCGCCAAGAGACTGTACTCTTGGTGAATACTCGAGACCTAGCCACCAAGGCTAAAGTAACACCATTGAGCTTCCCGACCAAGCCCATATTTCGGCCCTGCTATCCGACACCATCCGGTTGGTGCAAAATGGATGTGCATTCAATGGACTGATATCTAAAGTCTAACACCCTTATATGTAAGACTACTAAACATGTACTTGATTTATAGGTTACTATGACGTGAGAGATCATAATGACGCTTGGATACGTGTTTGGGGGAAGAAAGGGGGCCTGATTGTACTACCTGCTGGTATTTATCACCGTTTCACACTTGATACAAACAACTACATCAAGGTACAATGATAATTTCGATGGTCAATGTTTTTCGCTTATGCGCTCATTATTAATATAGAACATTATATGCAATCCTACGTGGGGTAAATTGATAATTGTGGGGAAAGAAATACAAGAAGAAAACAAAAAACTGAAGAAGAAGAAAGGAGAACATAGAAGGTTGCAGATAGAGGTGCCAATTTCAACCCTTTCATTTCAGAATGGGTTGATGTGGGTTATGTTTTACCTGGATAGAATGGATAAAACCAAAATTTTAGCTGTAAAATGATTGCGTAAAAAGTAGCCGAAATTGGATTTTAGTCAGTATTCCTAAATATCTTCAAATGTTCAATTATTATTGTCGAGTTATAGCTGATGCCACGGTATGGTGGACTTTTCAATCAGAATCGTCTGTTTTTACCTAACCCCATTCCTTTACCAACCTGTCATTATACCATGTCGAGTTGTAGCTGATGCCACGGTATACATCTAGCAGTTTGCTCTATATAAAATGGTTCAGCTATAGTGGCCTTGTTTAGTCTGCATATATAATATATGGATTTATTAACAGAATGTGCCATAATCCATGTGGTATTGATTTGTTAATGTATGTTTAACGTGCTTATACATGCTAACCAGATATTAACAGAATACAACTCCAGTTAGGTTCTTCAAAGTATTCATACTTTTAGAAATAAGAATAGTCTTTATTAAGGCGACTCTTTTAGGCTTAATTTTGTTTACTTTTTGGCAGGCCATACGTCTCTTTATTGGTGACCCAATTTGGACATCTTTTAATCGACCACATGATCACTTGCCTGCAAGGTATCTCATCTCTCTGTAACTTCCTTCTGCCTATCTTACACAATATCAAAAGTGGTCATCCATCTAGATTATCACTAATTGTTGTATCATCAGTTTTATAAGCATGTTTAATTCTCTGCTTACTTTAAAAAACTCTTTTATAAATTGAACAAAAAGTGTTGTAGCGGTCCATCCCACGCGACTCGGCCTGTATTGATAGTTGCTTAAAAGTGACACGTCTCAACGTGAGATCGTTTTTGACGCGTTACAAAGCCTGCACAACTCGCCACCTTTGATATACACTAAATATGTTTCTAAGAATGATAACTACTTTGCAGGAAGGAATATCTTGAAGCATTTGTGCAGAAGGAGGATGCTGGTGCTGCTGTTGATGTTGATGCTTCTGCTTGAGTATTAATAAAAATAACTGGTAAGAAACCTCGGTATTTGTTGGAACTATAATAAGCAGCAGTGGCTTACTTCTTGCTGCTGATGTATCTCAATCTTAATATTCATGTGTTTTACATAACAGTTATATACCAAACTTTATGTATATGGCCAGGTTGGTCTGTATATACATTTACGCTATCAGAAGTGTGATGCCATTTTGAATGGACTGGCCCAAAATTTAAATGTTTAGGTCTCTCTACCATTGGGATGGTAAATTAAGCATCTCAAGTTACATAGTTTAGTTCAACTGTCTAGTGGTGGATGTATCTTGTGTGTGTCTGCGGTTTTAGAGTCACATGGCGATGGCTAGTGTACCCTTTGCATACAACATGCGCCTTCCCACGAGTAACTTTCAGATCACTTTGACCAGATAGCTTTACAGGAGTAGTTCACATTTTAGAATCTGCACATGGAGCAGAAGACTACCTTCTGTAAAAATGGTAGTATGCCAAGTATTTTGTTTCCACTTCACTAGAAACATATTGACATTTAAGAGTTCACACAAGGGTTAGGTTTCCGAAATATTGACCTCAGTCATTGTCGAAATTGCAGAAATACTACACGAGAGCGCTACATATCAAAGAAAGTTGGCTTTAAAACAAGATTTGTGTTAATACAAATAATGTTAAAAACGTTATTTATATCTTTCGACCTCCATACGTTTTGAAAATCACAAAATGTAAAAACACGTTACTTAAAAATATATGTAAATAAGTTATTAGTTCGTAAAAAGTCTATTTCGGCACAATATCACTTAAGGTAATAAAAAATATATCAAACTAGTTAATTGATCAAAGAAATATTTTTGTTCTTCTTAAACTAGGATTTGAATAGAAAATACCTCAAGTGTGATATAACCGCAAACATAAACTAAGTCACCGAGTGAACAGTCACTCAGTGAGTCACATTCAGGAAGCTCATGACAAGCCTAAGAAGAAAGACTTTCCATTCAGTGAGGCGGAACTCAGTGAATGATACCTGAGTTGGGATGGCAAACGTACCCGATGGAGACCCGATCCCCAAATTATAAAACCGGGGATGGGGCGGATATGGGGATAACATAAATCCCCGACCCCGAACCTGACCCCGAACTTTTTAATGTATAAATATGTATAAATTATATTTATATTAAAATTAGATGTACTTGTATATGTATATGTTACTGAGTATTGACAAGTATTATACTTGATAGGTTCACCGTGGATGTTGGTTGAGTGATCTAGGATAGGAGTTGATTGGGAAATGTAAATATGGAGTTATGGTCTTTGGTGCATTTGGGTGAATTTGGCTGTGAATGCTGATGTTTTGCTGCTGTTGCTGATTGATTCTGGTCAGAGACGTTATGATCTCTGTGGTATCTGATATCTGATGTATAGACCTTAGTTTTATCCAATATGTGATGAGATTAGAGTAGTATGTTTGGGTTTGTCCAAACAGTAGTATTGATTTCTTTTTATTGTACTGTAAAGTTTTTTGATGTTAATATATATCTTCACCCTTTGCACCAAAAAAAATACATTTTCCAATTTAGATACCATACCAAATATATAATTAAGTGGGTTTGCTTCAAATACTCCACCATGATGAAAGTTTAAACATATTGGAGTGGAACAGGATGATGATGATGATGCCATTTATGACAACAATAAAAAATTTATATTAACAAACTTTTCTTCTCACAATTTTTACCAGGGTTTAACACAAAATTCAATAGTAATAATAACTAGATGTTAGAGTAAATACCTTATGGAAGAGATGACAAACCACCAGAATTGCAATCGATCAATATGAGATTGGGCCGATTCGGCGGGAAGACGAAGAGAAAAAAAAAACAGAGTGTGTTCATTTGTTTGAATGTTTGATGAACCAATTATTATTATGGTTAAAAGCGGTATGATATTGTTACTAAATTGGACGATATGGTGTGAGTATAGTCAAAAAGAGTATAGTGACCCAAACTGAACTATTTTAAAAAGTATAGTTACTTGACACTGCACCTGTACTCATGTTAGAGCACACGGTGAGGAAGTCATATCACACGCCAAATGCAAAAAAACTAACCGATGGCGTGCCAAACATGATACCAGGCAACACGCCATTTTTGTGCCAAAGAGGATTCAGCCATTTGAATGGCTCACGCCAATGGTGTATCCATTTTCCCTTTTGATTTTGTGTCGAGTTTGTATGTTTTATTTTCTTTCTGTTTTTCGTTTTTGTTTTTCTTTTTCTACGATGGAGTTGTCATGATGAAGAAGATGAACAGTGTTGGTTTTTGTGTAGCAATTAATGTAGACAAAAAGTAAACGTTGGGAATGAACATTGTTGGTTTTTGTCTACTTTTTGGTTTTTGGAGTTGTCTACTTTTTGACTACAAAGTCAATAAAAATTGGAAGAATTGAAGTTTCTTAGTTTTAGCACCGAGGAGATGACTCCGGAAGATGCGGCGGGTGTGGAAGCAATAAAAGCCGATATCCGACGTCGATATTTTGGCACAGCCGCTTCTTCGGTTGGCCCGTCGACGACAACCTCAAATGATTAGTGTACTCGTATTATGTTTTATTTTAATTTCATCTTATTGTATTTTATTTTTATGTACTCGTATCATGTCTTTCTTTATTTGTAATATTTTTTTAATCGTATCATGTAGTTTTTTTTTTTTTTTTTTTTTTTTTTTTTTTTTTTTTTTTTTGTAATCGGTTTTTTTAATCTCTTTTTTTGCGTGTAATATATCGCTTTTTTAATCGTTTTTATGTATTCGTATTTTTATTTTATGTTTAATAAAAAGTGTTTATTTTTAAATAAAATAAAATGAAAAAGATGAGACCCAATAACATGTTATTGGTGTGTTATGAGGGAGGGATGTTTGAGTTAGTGGTGTGTTATTGGGAGGTGTATGATGTGGCGCTGAGGTGGCATACCAATAACGTGTTATTGGTATTGCCCATACCAATCATCTCTAGTTTTTTAACAGAAAAATGACATACCGATCCTAAGGAGATCAGAACTAGTTATGTAACACCTATGATACACCTAGGACAGAACTCTATTTGTTTTGGAGCACATTCCCTGGTAAACGTTGAAAGTCACTTTTAGCATACCCATTCCAGACTCGGTCTCACTTTGGCAATCTTTTTTCTATCATCAGTTTGTTGGGTCTCTTTCAAATTATGGTCAGTTTCCAATTTTTTCATGTTGTCCTCTCTTGCGAATTCATTGCCTTTGTGTTGACATAATATGCAATTTTCTTGTGATCTAACATGATATCAAGGCTACCAGGTGATTGCTCAAAGCTACAGGCGTGACAGATAACATGTCAGTTACTTTGGTCATGCTGACTTTTTACTGACTTGTGTCTAAAATAACTGTTAACTTATAAAGTAACTGAAAATTATATATTTTGGAATGCATAGGCAATTTAGGGCCTGTTTGTTTAGTTTTTTTATTAAGTCCTGTTAAATTAAAGTGTCTGTCTAGATATATGATGTCTGTTTGTAGATGAATAAATGGTTGTTTGTTTTGTGTGCTGAATAAAGTGTCTGAATTAGTAAAAATTACTGTTATACCCTTTTATTTGAAATAAAGTTAAGAAGTGGGAGGTTAAACATGTAAAATTAGGAAAAAATAGATGACTTAATTTGTAGACCCTCATCTCTTTGGCTTTTTCTAGAAAGTCACATGTTAGTTTTAAGCACTAAACAAACATCCATTTGATGACTTAATTAACTTGCCTATTTTTCAATTAAGACACATTAAGTTGTTATCAAACACTACCTTAGTCCAAATATATTTTGGACCTGAAACAGATTTGCCCAAAGTTGTTACAAAAGAAACACGCTAACGAGCCTGCAATTGGCGGTGGAGATTTAAACATACGCTGCTGCAACGCGCGAAAAAAAACCTTCATTTCAAACCATTGTTTCAACATTTAGATATTTCTGTACTTGATGTGATTGACTTGGCCAAGTGTCAACCTACTACCATTACATAAATTTTACATAAAAATGTCGATAATCCTTTCCATTATATATATATATAACTAAAATGATCATATTCAATAACTTAACACAGCCAATGTCATTCCATAAAAATTCATTGGATGATCTCCAGCCACCTCTCCTCCCTCTAATAGAAACTCACATCACCACGGAACATGGGCAACCGCCACTCGAGCATCTCTCGGTTGACCAAATGCTAACCAAATATTGTGGTGAGTTTGGGTTTTGGCAGTTGAAACATTTTGTCCTTACATGCATGGCTTGGGCGCTAGATGCCTTCCACACCATGGTAATGATTTTTGCAGACTTTGAACCTGGTTGGACTTGCAAACCAGGTTACGTATGTGTATGGGATACTGATAAAAGCGTTTGCGGGCTTCAACCAGGTTCATGGCGGTGGGATGGTGGTGAAGGGCGATCAACAGTGACTGAGTGGGGACTGGTGTGTGGACAAAAATATAAGGTTGGGTTGGTTCAAGCTTTGTTCTTTGTTGGCTCCATGATAGGTAACACAACCAACCCATATTCTTTTTTCGCAAATCTATGATGATATGTTCATTTAGGTCGTTAAGTATCATTGATAATGATCAATTATACTATTAGCTGATCTTATTTTGCAGGATCTGGAACATTTGGTCATCTCTCCGACTCGAAATTGGGAAGAAAAGGATCACTCACGATCGTATGCATTATGAACATCCTTTTTGGCCTTTTGACATCTATCTCACCCAACTACCCTACCTATGTGCTCCTCCGCCTACTCACTGGATTTAGTAGTGGTGGAGTCGGCATTTGTGCCTTCGTTCTAGCCACTGAACCCATTGGCCCAACTAAGCGTGGTATTGCTGGAATGTCCACCTTCTACTTTTACTCACTCGGTATTGCCCTTTCATCCGGCATAGCTTACATATTTCAATCATGGCGAACACTTTATATTGCTTCTTCCGCACCCTCCATCCTCTTCCTTACTTTAATCATCCCTTTCATCTCTGAGTCCCCTCGTTGGTACCTTATTCGGGGTAAAACGGATAAAGCCATGAAAATCATGCACAATATCGCCAAATCAAATGGCAAACACCTTCCGAAAGGTGTCTACATTGTCCTAGATGAAGAAGCCAAAAGTAGTCATGACAAAGGTATGGAAATTGAAACAAAAGAAAGTGTCAGTGGGTCGGTCATAGATGTGATCAAGGCACCATTAATGAGAACACGTTTATTTCTCTTAATGGGGATCAACTTCACATGCTCGGTTGTGTACTATGGGTTGAACTTAAACGTCGTAAACCTTAAAACTAATCTTCATCTCAGTGTTCTCCTCAACGCTATTGCAGAGATGCCAGCGTACCTTTTGACATCCATCTTAATAGATAGGTCTGGGAGGAGGCCATTAGGTGTTGCAACGCAATGGTTTAGTGGAATCTTTTGCATTATGGGCAGTTTATCGAGAAGCCAAGGGAGTTGGCAACTATTAAGAATGGCGTGTGGGTTTTTGGGAATATTTGGGATGGCCGGGACTTATAATTTGTTATACATATACGCCATGGAGCTGTTTCCAACAGTAGTTAGAAATGCAGCTCTTGGATGCGCAAGGCAAGTTGGACAATTTGGAAACATAATCGTACCTTTCGTGGTAGTTATGGATGGTGGGTATTCCTTTATGGTGTTTGGCGTATGTGGGATTGTGGGAGGGATTATTGTGTTTTACCTGCCGGAAACATTAAACAAGCCGTTATATGACACCATGGATAGAACAATAGCTAAAGAGAACGAGTCTCTATGCTTGTGAAAAGGATGGTGGAATGGAGATACCAAAAAAAATACAATAGAAGTTTCAAAAAGGGCTAGCGGCGCAGCTTGTTGCCCGTTTGCCGTCCACCTCTTTGTAAATGTCACAAATGATTAATCCATTTTAATATTGTGGTTATGTTAATTTCATGATTATGTTTGATGAGAATATTTAAACTGTTAGGAACTTTAATTTATTATACATTCGAAACAAAAAACCGTTAGTATGTAGAACCTAGAGGTGGCAAAACGGGCGGGCCGGGCGGGCACGGGCTACGGGTCAAACGGGCAACGGGTCAAACGGGCTATGGGCCAAACGGGTACGGGCTAAACGGGCACGGGCCAAACGGGCTCATGTTATACGAATCGCTTTTAAAAAGACCCAAAATGACGAAATAAATTCATTGAACGTAACACCTCATTTATATTAAAAAAATAAAATGTAAGTTTTTCTTTAAAAATAATCTAATGTTCGAGAAAAACATGTGCCCGTTATGCCCATTTAACTTCTAAATGGGCAATACATGCCCATTTCAAAAAAAGGAGGGGGCCCAAATGTGTCCAAATCTTTTAAAAGTTTGCCCATTTAGCCCATTCTTTTGATTTTGGGCACAAATTGCCACCTCTAGTAGAACCGAAACCGAACCAAATATGATTGGTTCCGTTCGATTCGGTCCGGTTCAGTTCGATTTTTTGGTTCAGTTCGGTTTTCGGTCCAATATGCTCAGCCTTATATAGTAGCTCCTATCTTTAATGGTAAGATGGGTTATGTTTCCTGGTATTAGTCAGTTAATTAGTCAAACTTGTATGCATAAAGTAGCTCATATTGTTATTGTAACTACAACCATATTTTGGTTAAAAAAACAAGTTATCTACTTTGTTCTTCAGCAATCATTTTTCATTTCAATCCACAACCAAGTGGCTGATGGAGCAACTATAGTTCCACTAGAACTTATAAGTTGGTGGGAAAACCACTTGAGTTAGCTCAAGTGGCCACCTTAGAGTCTTTAGGGGCTTTTGGGGGAGGGAGGTCTTGAGTTCAAATCTTGCAAGGGGTTTGAATGAGGGATTTTCCTTTAAGGTAGTCCTTTAATGAAGGGGTTTGGGCCTGGTAACCCTAGGTTCGAATCTTGGAAAAGGCAAGGGTTTACCTCTATTAATTGTCGTGCCTTTGGGCGGATTAGTAGGGGGTTTTCCCCCCATCGGGTATTTGAAATAGGCATTTCCGCTTCGAGGGAGCTCTCTAGCGCGGACCCGGTTTAGACAACGTAGTCTAGACCTCCCGCTGTCGAAGCACTTAATAAGAAATTCACCTTTCAAAAAAAAAGTTGGTGGGAAAGCTACATGTATCGGACTCGCTAAGTTCCAATTTATGACATGACCTTGTAGATGCAGTTCACCTGGTATTTTCATTCCTAAAGTCTGGAATAAATAAAAGAGTTAATTACATAAATCGTCCTTGTGGTTTACTCATAGTTGCACGTTTCGTTCTTAACTCTCAAAAAATATACCATTCGTGCATGTGGTTGTCCATTTTGAGTTGGCCGGTCCTTTATCGTCCTTTCACATACAAAGTAAATCACAAGGACGATTTATGTAACGAAACTTTTTTTTTAATTATTATTATTATTATTATTATTATTATTATTATTATTATTATTATTATTTGTATTTAATTTTTCGGGCACTAAATTGGTATATCTTTGGTGGTCGGTTCATGGTAAACCACCACCCCTCCCCCACCCACACCTCCAACGCCACCATATACCACCGCCACTCACCACCACCACCACCCATCACCAACAACTACCACCATCACCAATCACCACCACCACCACTCACCACCGCGGTGGTAAGTGGTAGTTGGTGGTGGTGGCGGTGGTGAGTGGTGGTTGCGCTGAGTTTACAACTTTAAATAACACCAATGGACTTTTAGCCCACTAGTAATGCGTTGGGTTGACAACCCTAGTGACCAGGGTTCGAACCCCAATGACACCAACTACTACCACTCACCACCGCCACCCACTACCACCACCACCAAGTCACCAACCACTCACCGTCGCCACGTGATTGGTGGTGGTGGTCGCGCTGGGTTTACAACTATAAAATAACACTAATGGACTTTTAGCCCACTAGTAATGCGCTTGGTTTACAATCTTGGTGGCCAGGGTTCGAACCCCACCGCCACCAACTACTATCACTCACCACCCATCACCACCACCAACCAATCACCATCGCCACATGATTGGTGGTGGTAGTGAGTGGTGGTGGTGGTGATTGGTGGTAGTAGTTGGTGGCGGTGGCGGTGGTGGTGGTGGTGGTGGGTGTCGGTGGTAGTAGTGGGTGGTGGTGGTGGTGTGTGGTGGTGGGTGGTGGTGGGTGTCTGTGGTGAGTGGTGGTGGTTAGTGGTGGTGGTGATTGGTGGTCGTGGTGAGTGGTGGTGGTGATTGGTGATGGGTGGCGGTGGTGGTGGGTGGTGGCGGCGGGTGGCGGTGATGGGTGGTGGCGGCGAGCGGCGGTGGTGAGTGGCGGTGGCGGTAGTGAGTGGCGATGGTCGGTGGTCGCTGGTGGTGGTTGGTGGTGGTGGTGGTGGTAGGTGGAGATAGTAGTGGTGGTTTACCATGAACCGGCCAACCAAGGTTTACTGCTCGAAAAATTAAATACAGGAAAAAAAAATTAAAAAAAATAATAATAAAAATAAAAAATCCTTACATAAATTGTCCTTGGGGTTTACTTTGGATGTGAAAGGACGATAATGCCTCTCGCTTAACGCCCAAAACTAATGGTCATCCGATCAAAAACTCAAAATGGACACAACCACTGGGACGAATGGTGTACTTTTTGTAGGGGTGTTCATCGGTTCGGTTATCGGTTTGTTTGGTTCGGTTCGGTTTGTTCGGTTAATTTTTTTTTCTGGGTATAACCGAGAACCGAACCGAACCGAATTCAAATTTGACTAAACCGAACCGAAAACCGAACCCCCAATAACCGAAAACCGAACCGAATAAACCGAATTACCTAAATCTAATAATTTATTCATTTATTTATATATATTTTTTGAAAAAAAAAATAATTTTCAAGCTTAAAAAATGTTATATATATATATATATATATATATATATATATATATATATATATATATATATATATATATATATATATATATATATATATATATATATATTATAAAATATTTTTAATATAATTTTTTTATATAAATATATAAAAAATTATATATATTTATTTAAATTCGGTTTTCGGTTCGGATTGCTAAAACCATAACCGAACCGAAAACCGAACATTTATTTCGGTTCGGCTCGGTTTTGGCAAATTCGGTTCGGTTCGGTTTTGGTTTTCGGTTTATTCGGATATTACCCAACCCATGAATACCACTAACTTTTTGAGAGTTAAGGACAAAACGTGCTATGGGTAAACCACAAGAACAGTTTATGTAATTAACTCTAAATAATATTTGGTGTCCAAATCAATGTACTTAACTACTTATTGATTGCAACACGTTGATAGAAGTTGTTGACAATGGCTTTGAAGAGCCTGGCGCAATGAATGCTTACAACTTGCAACCTTCACTGTCTGAAGATATCTGATATAACTCATAATAACAGCAAAGAACAAGTGGTTAAGGATTTGCCAAGAGAGCCAATCCCGAATAATGGTCCACTAGACCACTTCCAAATTACTTCATCAGTCGACACTAATTATCATGTCCTGTGTTTTAAGTTCGTAAGCCTACTTGACGATATGAGTTACTAAAGGTCTAAGAGACTATGAAGGCAACCATCGTGCTCAGCAAGATAGGCATACAAATGAGAACATAGAACAGTTTCAACCACTTGCAAATTTAAACAAACTTTCTAAACATGTATGGCCAAAATGTAAATTATATGAGTTTATAGATAGTAAAATAATTATATGAGTTTATACTTTTTAAGATCAATACTGTCAAATAAGAAAATGTTACTTGGAAACAAGCTAGATATAACAGCCTTATAGACAGAAAAGGAGACAGGACTCTAAAGTGCTAACCTAATTGCCATATCACAAAAAAGAATGTAAATATGTAATACATTGGTAACCTACCAACAGTTCCTAAGTAGACACAATAGGGATTAACCAATCTTTAAACTTCAAAAATCAGTTCAGTCACAACCTCTAACAATAATGTTTGTTAGTTTTGTACAGAGACAAGAAGCACAATGCATCTCCCTCAACTATATCCTTATCGAAATCTTGTTCAGTAAAACACCAAACTTGTACACAAGCGTATATCATACCTTGTAACTTTTTTTTTTCATTCATGAGCAAAATATGCCGCATCACTCAACGACCACAACGCCCTTATTTACCTTGTTATCTCCAAGAATCTCCCCTATGAGTTTGTTGATTGAATTTCCTCTAGCCTAAAACATGCATACAATGTGTAAGGGAAAAAAAAACAGAAAAAACATACACTTTCACAATCCAAGTTCTAGCTTTTACTTTGTAAGCAAAGCATCACTTTTTGCAATTATATTTCGATAGTTATCAACATACAAAAATTTAAAAAACCATCCTTGCAAAGATTTCTCTTTGGGTATTTTTGCAATGAAGATGGGTGTTCAGCAAGGAATACTCAAGTACAATGGTTCAAAATTTGACTCCAAAAGTCAAACCTAGTTTTTGATTGCAGTAATCTCATTAAGTTCATCACTAATCTAACAAACTCGTAATTCAAAACGTAATCTTTTTCAAGTATGAAACATCAATCATGAAAATACTATGAAAAGGAGAGGGCATGTAAGAAAATAATAGAGTTAATATAATACGTCAAGTCGTCAATATATATAGAAAGTATGGGTGTAGCATTACCTTAACTCCAATTGCCATAGCCGTCTTCATATTCACAATTTCACCTAATTTGAAAGATCCCCCTTTTTTATCTTTCACAAAGATAACGGGCACCTCCCTAGAAGAGGCAAGGACTGGTAGGTGCTTTGTTAGCCCTCGAGGATTACAGTCAGTTGCTATAAGTATTGCCTATAATATACAACATATAAGATTTTGGTTACTGCATCGATATTAAATAGTGAACAAGTAGATTTAAGATTGAAATTACGATATAAACAAAAAACATCATCAGTCAATGTTGATCATCATACTGACTATGCTGACCTTTTGACTGATGCCTATTTCTGGTTAGCTAAGAAGATTACCAAATAATGAAAACTTTTATTAATAAGAATGAGCCTTTTTGTTAGTCGAAATGTTTGTTACCCAAAACAGAAATCAGACCAAAGTTCGATACTTTTTTTTTATGCGCATACCCCTTAAATAATAGTAATAAACACAGTAGTAAATAACCTGAAGTTGGAGTGAAGGGGATTCACAATTACGACTGCAAAACGTAGCATTTTGTGGAGTCGCGATTACAGATCCGATAGCCGGTGGCATCCGTTCAAGCACACGGGTCACCTCATTTACGCCAATTGAAAATTGTTGCTGATAACAAACACAATAAAATTATCATCATTCAAAGTTAAACTACTGATCAAGTCAAATATAAGAAAGAAAGAAAGGAAATAACCTTTAGCCAAATTTTATGAGGTAAAGATTCATCTTTTAGTCTTGCTAACTTAATTTCCCTGGTCCAAAAACGATAATTGCATCTTTGAGTTTACGGGAATGTAAAAAATTCACTGTATTGCAACGTATTTGTTACCTTTGAATTGAGTTGAGAAGATATAGAAGACTTTCACCTTCATAAGAGCTAAATATATACATAAGAATCACTTTTAGCTAAACGATCACCTAAATCAACAAAAAAAATCAGACACCACTACAAAAGAAAGGGAAATGTACTTTGGCTGTTGAGGAATCTGATCGGTAGAGACTTTCTCAGGGAACAGTATCGAAGTTTTGTTTTTGTTTTTTATCCTCATCTTCCGGTAAACAACAAATTCGATGCAGAGCTTCTTCTACAAAGAGTTTGAACCACTTAGTTAGCATATGAGTTCAAAATAAAGATGAACTACTACACAAACAGACAATAATAATAGTCGCAGCCAACTAACTAAAGAAATGTAGACTGCAGCCTTTTTCCTAGAAAAGCGTTTCTACAATTTGGGGAATGAGACAGCAAGTCAGGCATAACATCCAAAACTTGAAAAGAGTTATATGTATTGTTTGCTGATAAGTTTAGGTGGTGTTTGGGATTGCCAATTTAGGGGGTGTTTGGGGTTGCTTATTTTTTACGCTTGTGCTTTCGTATATAAATCCGAAAATTGTGTTCAAACTTGCTTATTGTGTAAAACATGTAATAATACTATTAAAAAAAAAAAAAAAAAAAAGAAAAAAAAAAGGGGAAATTGTTGAAACTCTCAGTTTTAAATCCCTTTATAAAAAATTTAGTTTAGCTATACTGGCAAAATGTGACTTTACTTTGATCTCAAATAAATCCTTAAATAGGGAATGTTTGTTTAAGCTTATTTATAAGCTTATATATGTTTTCGGCTCATGTTTCATAAGGCTTATTTTGAGACTTATCACTTATTGGCTTATATAGGTTTATTATGTCATACTAAGCTTATATAAGCCGACAAAATTAAGAATATTAATATAAGCCAGAGACAGATAAGCTCATAAGCCGATAAATAAGATTAAACAAACACCCCCTAACCTGCTTATTTGAGCTTATTTATCGGCTTATATGTAAGTGGAATAAGTTGTTCTAAAAAAAGGTTAGATAAAGTGATATATAATAAAGTTTGTAAGTTATATATTTCAGATAGTCATTAAAATCTCAAACAAAGATTTAGCGGAAGGTGAAAGTACCTGTGAATCGTTGACTAACCAAAGACTCAGCTCAAGCAGTTCAGACTCAGAGCAGCTGCAAAAGCGATGGGGGGAACTTGCAGAGATGAAAACTAGGGCCCAATACAAAGCCTGGCCCATAACTTTTGTTTTACTCAGTTAGCATTATCTTGATGGAGAAATTTGGGCCCAACTCATGCTAAAAAAATAAAATATTTGAGCCTTTGAGGTCTCCAATGGCTTTCCTAATAATATTGGGCCCGTTTGGTTTGTATAGAGGTTTGAAATCGGAATTGGATTTGGTATTGGTTTGAAAGACAGTGGGAATCATGGACAGAACTATGTAGAGGCAGGGGAGTGCCCCGGCTCCCTCAAAATTTGCCGCACATAGTGTAAATATTATAGATTTTAGGGGTAATTTAGTTAAGGTTACAAACAAATATTCGATTCGGCCCTCCTAAAAAAATGTTTAAGTTCTGTCTATAGTGGGAATCAATATAAAATATAATTATATAAATATATTATTTTTTATTTATTTGAATTTGAGTTAAATTATTATTTTAATAAAAAATATATATATTACACATGAGGATGGTGGTCCCACATGAATGACTAATTTTTTTGTAAATAGTCAATTTAGCGTGGAATCATTTTTAAGGGCGTGAAACCTTTATTTAAATCTAAACCATATAACAAACAATTTTTATATCTTCCGATTCATTCCCCAATTCCAAAAACTCCCAACCAAATGAGCCTTTATTTTAGGATTGCAAAAGTGGTATACATGATTTGTCTAGAGTAAAATGCAAACTACAACTCGGCGGTTTGTTAATTTTCGCATTAAACATTCATATGAAAAAATTTAACAATCACAAACTTTTTTACAAGTAAAATCCTAACACTTTACATCCATAAAGACCACCAATATATAAAAATAATAATAATAATAATAATAAAATAAAAAAATCTCAGTTAGCATATTGGCTTATTGAGTAAAAGGTACAAGATTGTATAAGGGTATGTTAGTCCTTTCACCTAAAAGTTATGTGGATGAATCAGAATCACCCGTGTACACCCTTTTCGAATACAAACGCAAACGGAAAATGATATAAATTGTCATATCTAGTATCCTTTAACCATTTTTCCTACTGTCACATACTTGACATATAAGGAAAATGACATCTTTATACGTATACCATGAAAAATAGTTCAACTTACGATCTTATCAGATAACGTGACATGATTTGTTTTTCCTAATTAAAGTAAGTGTAAATTACGAAATTCGATTGTTGTGGTTTTGTGGCGAAGAATTTGATGAAGAGTTTAGTGTAACCAGTCCGTTTTAATGATGATTTTTGTTAGAATATTGCAATTTTAGAAATATTTGAGTGTGTTTTTGTCAAGAGAAAAATGATTATGAGACTTAAATTTGTGACTAATTATATGCAGAAACTAACGCATTATTATTTTATTAGTATGGAAAGAAATTATTTTTTCAGCATCAGCAAACAAAATGATGTAGGTTTCTCATTCATTTTTTCTTTAATTTTTTTTTATCAAGAGGGGTGTTTAATTTTTACTAGTATTTAACGGGAATGTTAGTACTGCTGAACCAGCAGTTAGTACTGTTGATCCAACAATTATTCTTACTCCATAGGATGATCTTTTTGATGACTTTGAAGTGGATTTAACAAACACGCATGTCTCTTATGAAGCTCCCTCAACTCCTCATACAATTTATATGCAAACAAGTTGATGTTGCATATGGTTTTAAAAACCGGACCGGACCAACGGGTTCAACCTGTTTAACCGGGAACTGGAGTCATAACCGTTTCGACTAACAAAGAAAAGCCGTCCGAAAACAAACTTGAGAGGACCATCGGAACCGATGAAAACGGGTGAACCGAGATCATTTTTTTCTTAAATTAATCAGCTCGTCACTGTTATTTGATTGATGCATTACTTTAGTCACAAGGTATCCGCCTTCGTAATGTGTGAGTACCCTACTAATATTAACAAAAGTATGCTTATAATGTTCCTTGAATAGTAAAGTTAAAGGCAAAAATAGTCCCTTGCGACAATTTGAAAAAAAAAAAAAAAAAACAAAACAAAACAACTTCATGCCATTTACATGTGATTGCATCAACAATGCTAACATTAAATCCATAGAAGCTTTGTTTATTTTATTAGTTTGTACAATATATATAATAACATGTATTTCCTATTTTAGAAGTATTTTAAAAATAACATTTATTACAAAAGTTGAAAAGTTTAATAGATGAATGTATTGATAAATTTGTTTAATTAGTTTATACTTTGTGCTTTATTTGTTGTAACGAGGTGGTAACCCCCTCCGCGTTGCGGCGGGTTTTTTTTTTTAATTTTCTTAACCGTGATATATTAAGTTCCGACGTTATAGCTGTTTTTTTGTTTTTGTTTGCGTCGATGGGTTAACCACTTTCGGATAAAACATTGTTGAGAATCTGTGATAAGAAGTTGTGCGTGTGCGAAATAAAAATATATATATCTCTGTCATTTACAAGAATGTACAAAAAAAATGTACTCCACAACTATTTAAATATACATAAGATGTTTGTCTAGATGATGGGCTCATAACATATGTCAAGAGTTTATAAGTATATAGCAGCACCCTAGAAACAAAAGGGTTTTCAAGAGAAGAAAAATATGTTATTGAAATTAATTCAAAAAATATGAACAAACTTGTCATAACCAATTGCTTCCAAGAGTTTTGCATAAAATATGACGCTAAACATTTATTTTATGTTTGTTAAAAAAGTTATACCTTTTTAAAAAGATATTGGGTAGCCCGCGCGTTATCGCGGGAATGTTTTTGTCGGAGATAATTTTCCAAATGCTGTTTTTGTAGGTTTGTTATTATATGTTAATATACTTCATTTTTTTTTATTTGTCATGATCCGTTGTATAATGTATGTGTCTAAAATAAATTGTTTTCATTTTTGTTATGGTTTGTCATAGTTTGCATCCTCGCTTTCATAGAAGTGTATTAAAAAAGGAATACATTTGATATTAATTACCAAAAAAAATACCACACCAATGCCTTTTGCAAGGAGTTGGCTGCTGTTGTTGGGTCAAGCTTGGTCAGAGACATGAAAGTGGTGCGGTTTCAGAGGGAGGTCACTGTTACTTTGGCAGATGAAGCAGAACTAAGGAAGAAAGCTCAAGACATAAGGTCCCGTGTAGCTGAGAGGGATTTTGTGATTGGAGAGTTGGAGCTTTTGTTTCCTTTTGAGTCTTCTTTGTAGAGCATGATAGAAATTGGATTTCACAAACACACTAAACCATGATCAAAGTATGTGTTTTAAGTATGTTAGAGAGAAAGTTCTAGTGAGAGAGTGGAAGAGAGTTGGGAACTATAGTGAGAGAAAGGAAAATATTATTATGAGCTCCAACTCTCTACCTTGGGAGGTAGAGAGTATTTATAGTCTTACATAAAACGCCACACATCGGGCTGTGGATCAGGCATACAATGGGTAAAGACCCGTCCGTCCTCCACGGTGTTACTTAACTAAATACTACTTAACTTAAAATAACTACGACTACGAGCTTTCTAACTATTACATATCCTTGAGGTGACCGACTCTTTAATACCTGGAATTTCTAATTCCTAACAATCTCCCCCTAAGGGAGGTCACCTCAATCATGTACTAACATTACATAGAATACAAATAGATATTACATTAACAATTGTTCTTGCATTCTTGATGTAGTACTTTGCTCCTAAGCTCGTAGTCATTGATTCTTCACATTGCATGTTTGGTTGCTCCAGGTGGAGGTCTTTTACTGATCCACGTGATAATAAATTTGAGCCAGTTTTTGAGATCATCAGCTATCAAAAATCTCTGAGACATCCTTTGTGGTGTTGGTATCATGTGATGTTGTGACTTTCGGACCGACATGCTCACATTCTGGATCATGATATCTTCTCATCAGAGTAGCGGAAGATTTTATTGATTCATGACATTGGCAGCAGCGTAGCAGAAGCATGGAGTGACAATATCAGAGTCATTGATGCACTAATCATGATTTCTTTTGAGATGAATGTGTTAAGTGAGCATGCGGCTATGGATTAACCGCTTCATTCTGATCAGCTGCAAACGTCGGGTGTACCTGCATACAACAGTTAGCAATAAATCGCACGAAAGTGTCTTTGATCACTTTCGTTGAATTGAGGTACACGGCCCACGGTTCCCCGTTGATCAGTACATGTACTGCCTGTGATCAGGTATAATTCCGAAGAATTTCCTTGACAGGGTTTCGCAGCTGCTCTAGCTGTTCTCAAACCGGAACATCTCAAAGAAGACAACACGGAGTGAGTGAACCAGCGAATTTTAAGTCCACTGATTGATGAAAAGAGATTTGAAAAACAATCGTGTATTGCTCAATAGAAATTGTTTTTGCAATACAACGAAGGTTTTATTGAAAATCAATTATCAATCATAAAAACACCTTTTGATTTGAAAAATTAGTACACGGTCGATGTGCTAGAGAAAACGGTTTTTAAGCACAAAGACCTATTTTTCAAAGGTATCCGTCAATCCTTAACCTGAACCAGGATTGATTCAAGAGATTGAATCGCCCCATTGTTTCTGTTCAGTTGTCACATGGTTGATCTATATAATAGATATCACATGCCACCTACCAAGAGCTTGTTTGATGTTGGCTCCAGAAGGTTTTCCATCTTCACTGTGAATATGTTCACATATCACTCGGATGTTCTGGCACAACCACAAGGATAATGCGTAGGACTCAAGATATAATCTCTCTTTCCACATTGTGTGAAACAGAGAGTCTTCATTGAAAGTGTCCTAATGAGATTTATTGATGATCTCGTGGCTCTAGACTCAATTTGTGCATATTTGGATCCTGTGCCGGAGACTAGGGAGAGGGTCTCCTTCTTCAATATCAACAATCTCTAAGAGAAAGTCGATAGATAATGTCGGTTCCCCATGAGAGTGAAACAAGCCCTTTTAAGAGGAACTTGAGTGGTTTGGAAAGTTGAAGTGCAGTGCGTCACTGGGTCCATGACGTCTTGTCTTCAATACCGATGTTAATATCAGTAGCATATGAATTGAACCCGGTTTCTGCCCTAAGGTTGAATAAATGGAGGGCTATTTGTTTTCACCCTTTTCTCATTCAATTCTTTTTAATTCTTCAACCCCTTCAGTGCTTACCGAGACTTCATAGCAAGAACCTTGTTGGGTTTGTTCCAGTACTTGCTCTGTCTCAGTCGGCACTCTTCCCATATCTCACTTTTCTCCTTTTATCATCATACCTAAGTACTTCTACACTAACTAGTGGATTGTCCCTGGGTAGATTCCTCCGGTTCTGGCGGATCATGGGAACCAATACGTAACCTTATCATCCTTATATCACCGTACATAAAGTAAAGTTGGTCGGTCTATTTGGTATTGTTCATCTGCCATTGGAAACAATTGAAAACCATTTGAAAATCAATTCAGATACTTGTGATATATTATCAAAGCATTTTGTACCTGAATTGTTTTTGATATTTTTAGAACGAGAACTCCCCCTCAACATGTGCATCAAGTATTTGAAAATGTTTTGCACACGGAGGCAAGAGAAAGAATTAACTTCTTTGATTACCATTTTCTAAAAGATATCAACATCACTTCCCACATCAAATCAAGTAGATATAGCATTTCCGGGAAGGATGAGGTTTCCATAAATTTGCTCCCCCTCAATATGTGCCT
Source organism: Chrysanthemum seticuspe (assembly GCA_019973895.1). Taxonomy (NCBI): domain Eukaryota; kingdom Viridiplantae; phylum Streptophyta; class Magnoliopsida; order Asterales; family Asteraceae; genus Chrysanthemum; species Chrysanthemum seticuspe. The sequence goes on along the minus strand of BPTQ01000004.1, from coordinate 204,562,006 downwards.
CGAGGTTTGAAAAGAGTTTTGCACATACTAGAGGGAACCTGCACATTGAGATAAGTTGATCACATTTCAAATCATAGGTTTAAGATAGATGCTCCCCCTCAACATGTGCATGGAAAATTTGAAATCGTTTGTCACATGTGGGAAGGATAGCATGTACATCCTTATAAAACCATTTACCGAATTATCAGTTTAAATCCAATTTAAATCACGCATTCTCCCCCGATCACAATTATCAAATCATTTGAGATTTGTGATCTCTTATTGATTTAAATTGATTTTGAAAGCTTTTAAGGGGAATTGTGACTTGATTATGAAAGCGTTTTAACTGATAAGGATCGGATTTTAAGACTTTAAACTCCATTGATAAAACATGCATGTACATCTTTTGAAAACAATTTAATGCCAAATAACTTTTTAATTTAATTGAAATCATTCTCCCCCTCAATCAATGACATAGGTTGTTGATTGAGAGATAGAGATTTTGACAAATAAGTCCTGATGATTATCAAAAATAGAGACCGAGTTATTTTTCAAAGCATTTAGTTTTCAGCAGATAAATGTTTATAGAATCAGAGCATGGAATTTTGTTGATAAAAAGGCTTTTGATGAATGTTCAAACAAATTCTCAAATCTTGAAAACATGAAAAAAACATGGCTCTGTTCTTTCTTTGAAAAGCGGGTTACTGCCTGAAATGACAATAAACCATAGTTTCTCTTTCTTTGAAAATGGTTTCCTTTCTCTCATTTTTTTATTTTAATTTTTTTTTTAAGAATTCGAACAACATCTAAAGTCCCGTGTCATTCTTTGAATGACAGCACAAAGACCGTAGATATTATCGAACCGAGAAAAACATAACAAAAATGACAATAATTTTTGAAGATTTTTCGAATTTTTCAGATTTTTATGGATTTTGAAGGTTTTATATTTTTCTGTTTGATTTTTGAGGGTTTTATAATTTTGTATTTTGTTTTTCGAATAGATATATACAAGAGATAGATGAAGATAGACCTTTACTCCTCGTCTTCCTCCTGAAGACGTTTGAGTGTTTCTGGTTGAAGACTTTTCAAGCCAAGACGTGGAAGAATAAACTCAAAACGTTCTCTTGGAAGAGCTTTGGTGAAGATGTCTGCTAACTGATATTCAGACCTCACAAAATAGAGTTCCACCACACCTTTTTCCACTTGTTCCCTGATGAAATGATGTCGAATGTCGATATGCTTTGCTCTTGAGTGTTGAACGTTGTTGCATGAGAGAGCAATAGCACTTTTATTGTCACAGTACAGAGGGATTTTGTTGAATTCAAAGCCATAGTCAGATAATTGAGATCTCATCCATAAGATTTGAGCACAACAAGATGACATGGCTATGTATTCAGCCTCTGTAGAGGAAATAGAAGTACTCATTTGCTTCTTTGAAGACCAGCTCACAAGCTTATCACCCAAAAACTGAGCACCTCCAGATGTACTTCGACGAGTATCTTGACACCCTGCATGATCGGCATCTGCATAGGCTGTTAGTGACATACCGGTGTCCTTCGGGTACCAAATACCCATGTTGATGGTTCCTTGGAGATACCGAAAGACTCGTTTAACCGCTTCAAGGTGCTTTTTAGTAGGCTTAGCCTGGTATCTAGCACACATGCAAACAACGAACAAGATGTCTGGTCTACTAGCAGTGAGGTACATCAGGGATCCAATCATACTACGATATTTCGTTTGGTCAATCATGATCTCTGAGTGGTCCTCATCTAGTTTGGTTCGATCAATCATGGGAGTGTCAACAGGGTCACTTGAATCAAATCCAAATTTCTTTAAGATCTCAGTTGCATATTTAGATTGATTTATGAAAATGACTCCGGGACTTTGCGAAATTTGTAATCCCAAGAAAAATGACATTTGTCCCATCATTGACATTTGAAATTTTGAACTCATTTCATTTGAAAAACAATCACATTCCATTAGGTCTGTCGAGGCAAAAATAATATCATCAACATAAATTTGAACATGAATTAAATGTTTGCCTGACTTCCTGGTGAACTATGTTGGATCAACTGCTCCTTTGCTAAATCCGGTTGATAGAAGAAACTTTGACAGTGTATCATACCATGCCCTTGGAGCTTGCTTTAAACCGTAAAGGGCCTTCTTCAAACGATAAACGTGAGTAGGATGCTCTTGATTTACAAATCCTTCAGGTTGGCTGACGTAGACGACTTCTTTAAGGTCTCCGTTCAGAAATGCCGTCTTCACATCCATCTGATAGACTACCATGTTCTTACTAGCAGCATTAGCCAGAAAGATTCTGATTGCCTCGATTCGAGCAACTGGAGCAAAAGATTCTTCAAAGTCAATACCCTCCTCTTGACGGTATCCTTTAGCAACTAATCGAGCCTTGTTCTTCAACACATCACCATGCTCATCAAGTTTCACTTTGAAGATCCATTTAAGAGCAATAATCATAGCATAGTCTGGAGCAGGTACTAACTCCCATACATCAAGTCGATCAAACTCATGAATTTCAGCTTGCATGGCATTGAACCAGCTATCTTCATTCATGGCGGTTTTAACATCTTTTGGTTCGATCTTAGATAGTACGGAATTGAAGAAGCACCATAAGGCATCAGTTGCAAGTTGTTTCCGTGTTGATACATGACGAGAGGGATTTCCAATGATGTTGTCTAGTGGATGATCGTGAGTCCATTTTCTAAAGTGTTCATGTGGCAGTTGTTGAGGGACTGAGGTAGCAGAGTCGATGTCTCCTGAAGAAGATGGTTCTGATGATGATTCAGGAGCAAATATGTTTTCAAATGGAGCATCTTCAGGAGTAGCAAAGGGATTAACTTCATCATTGATGCCAGAAACAGTTCCATTATGTACATTTGAAGAATGATGATTTGTTGATGAGACTGAAGGATCAGCAGCAGGTGCATCTTGACTTAAAGATATTGAGACTGAGGGATTGACTTCATTCACAGGAATATGAGCAGCCTCTGTTGTAGGAATCGACACCTCATTAGTACTTGGGTCATAAAGTTCATCAAACATAGGATCAAACAATTTCTTTAAATCATCTTCAGATGGAGGTACATATGGAGTTTCTTGAGAAGAGTTTGGAACAAAGGATGAACCAATGGGACTGTTTTGAAGTGCGGGTCCTGAACTGGAGTGTCCAGGAGCCATTTGACCGGTCAGCTCATCAAACGTAACGTGAATTGTTTCCATGATATTTCGGGTTCTTTTGTTGTAGATTCGGTATCCCTTTTTGTTTGGAGCATACCCTACAAATACTCCAATGTCTGCTTTAGCTCTAAGTTTTCCTAAGTCTTGTCCCTCATTAGTTGGATAACACAAAGCACCAAACACACGAAGGAAAGAGAGATTAGGTTTACTGTTGTGGACAAGTTCATATGGAGTTTTTCCATGAACAGTGTGAATCAGGGAACGATTTTGTGTGTAGCATGCAGTGGCAATAGCTTCAGCCTAGAGAAACATTGGAACCTTTGAGTAAATCAGCATTGTTCTAGCGGCTTCTACAAGAGTTCGATTTCGTCTTTCAACTACACCGTTCTGTTGAGGAGTTCGTGGAACACTTCTTTGATGGCTGATTCCAACGCTTTCATAAAATTCACTGAGTTGTTTGTTGACAAACTCAGTTCCATTGTCTGTTCTGATTATTCTGACTGTTTTGTTAAGCCGAACCTGCAGTTGTTTAATGAGTTTGATGATGATATCAGGAGTTTCATCCTTTGTCCTTAAGAACTTGACCCAGGTGAATCTAGAGTAATCATCAACCACAACTAACACATATTTCTTCCCAAATATATTCTGCACCCTCATTGGTCCACATAAATCCATATGAATCATATGAAGAACTTCTGTGACAGAGTTAGTAGGTTTGGGTTTATAGGCATACTTCTTGCTTTTTCCCAATTGACATGCTGAACAAAGATGATCCTTTTCATACTTGAGTCTAGGTAAACCTACAACTAAGTCCTTTCTGGAGAGATCATTGATGGTACAGAAGTTCAAGTGATTGAGACGACGATGCCATAACCATGACTTTGTTTTAGAGGCCTTTGACAGCAAGCAAATTGGAGAAGACTTCATCATATCTTCGATAGAGATGGTGTATAGATTTGAACCACGTGAACCTCTTAAAAGTTCCTTACCATCAAGTTCTCTAACGAAGCAGGTATGTTTTCTGAAGGCTACTTCTAGATCAGAATCGCAGAATTGACCAACAGAGAACAAGTTGTGACCAAGACCTTCTACATAGTAAATCCTGGAGATAACACTTTTGCCAACAACATAGTCTCCATAACCCATAATAGCACCGAAATGATCATTCCCGAATCTAACTGTCCCGATGAATTTGCTCACGAAGTTCATGAGCCGTGACCGGTCGCCAGTCATATGCTTGGAACAGCCTGAGTCCAGGTACCACAGAATGATTTGAACGATCTGCAGTTTAACACAGACAAGAATGGATAACTGGATAATTGGGATCCCCATGCAAGAATGGGTTCCATTTGGTTAGTAACAATGGTTGGAACACCCACATCAGAGAAAGAAGCATTCATATCAGAAATTAAGGCACTAGAATCATTGTGAATAGATGCAGTACTAGTGTCTGTATTAGCCCTGTTCACAGTGTGCTCACTTCTTAAGGGAATAGTTCTACCAGTAGGCATCCATTTTCTAGTGGGCATTATCTGATTATTCTTATGACCAACAGGTATCCAATAATAGCCTATCTTACTAAATGTTCTTCCTGTGGTTTTCCACTGTTTTCTAACTTTCTTTCGTTTTTGCCTTTTAGCCTTTTTAGCATGAATTTTAGCATTAACAACATTAACTGGACAATTAACATCATTAGGCAAAACATTAACACCACATTCATGATTAGAAACAGAATTCAAGCAGACATCATTACAAGGTTTTCAAATAGTATCAGAATACGAATTAATTACAGTACGCCTATGGCAAATACTAGAATCAACACGATTCATTTTATTCGATTCAAGCTTAAAGTTCCTAGATTGTTCTTCTACTCTTTTCCAGTGCACATTCTTAGCTTGCGAGGTCCTATCATTCCTTGTATTGTCTTGAGACTATGACCTGCTCCTTTTAATGTCACTGATTACTCCTGTAGAGGGAATGGGAACATTAGTTGGTTTTACTATTCTTTGCATCACCTGTTTAGATGTGTTGGGATCTGAACTACATGCAGGCACACTAAGGTTCACTTTCTTAAAACTAGAAGTGCTGGGATTTGTACTCCTAGAAGGCACACTTAAGTTCTCTTTCATAGCCTTGACAGATCTGGAATCTGAACTACTAAAAGGCACACTAAGGTTCACATTCAAGACATTGGGCATCGAATGAATATCATACTTGGCATTAGGCATCAAACATGGAATCAAAGGATTAACTCTCTCACCTAAGGACTTTGGGCATATTGTGATCAAGCATTCTAGGATTTCTTGAGATCGTTTAGCATATAAGCATGCATGTCCAATTGCATTATCATGAGGTTTCTCTAACTTATCCTCTTCAACAATCTCACGCAGACATTCTAGGCAATCCTTAAGGGATGAGAAGTATGTTTGAACAGCAAGTTTGTTGTTCCTGAGATGAGGAGGGACATATTTCACAGACAAAGCATATTTATTACAAGAGTGAACCTTTGATACACCATTCTCCCCATTGGTCATTGGCATTTTCCCTTTTACCTGACTCTTCAGATTCTTAATTTCCTTTTGCAATGAAGCTATTTGTTCGTTATTTTTGTTACGAGTGACCTTTATTGATTCAAATAACTCATTAAAATGACGTTTAACCTTTTCATTTTCTTCTAGAAAATTTCGTTTTCCTTTTGTAATGCATTTACTAGGTTTTGAAGATGAAACGTTTGAGAATTCTGAGAATCTAAAGGAGGAGGCATTTGGGAGCCTGTCATATTGTTCGTTTGACCTTTTAATTGAGAGATTTGGGCTTTCAACTTTCTGATCGTGTTGCAATGAGCTTGAATCTGTTCATCACGTTTGTTAATTTGAAAAACTGCATCAAACTCTGGAGCATCTGAGGATGTCTTGATATTTGAAGTTTTGACATTTTCTTTAAGATGTTGATATTTTAGTTGTAAATTAAAATGCTCAACTTCTAGTTTAGAAAAATGTTTAACCAAATTGTCGTGATCATCCAGTTCAATTTTTTCGTTTAGTTCAGAATTAGTTTTTTCAAGCTCAATGACACGATCATGGGAGACTTTCAGGGCAACCGATAATTCATGAAATTTGGAAGCATTAATGGAACAATTTGTAGCAGTGAAAAACACATCTTGAGCAATACATTCAGAAATCAGGTTCTCATTTAGCGTATGCAAGTTCTTCCTCTCAATCTCATTATATTTTAGTGCTCGCTCATAGTCACTAACTTCAACTATCATTGCATCAAATTCCTTTTCCATTCCCTTAATATCAGTTTCTATACCCTTTTTAAGACTCTCAAAGTGATCTTTTAGAAGTTTAAAGAAAGGCATGACCTCAGTTAAATAACATTCTTTCATTTGCTCAAAACCCCTTTCTCCTTCAGTTATACCAGTGGGTGTGATCCTTTTCTTGCAAGTTTTCTCAAAATCAACAAATAGTTGAAATATAACATATTGGCTAATTAAGGTCTTGCTTTTAGTGGCAATTGTTCTAGGAACAAGATGCATTGGTGTATTAGGAGGATACACAGTCGCTCTAGGCATTTTCCAAAGGGGAGGGTTTGTTTCAACAATATTTTCAGCTTTCTGCTTATCTAAATCCATTTTCAAGAAAACTTGTTCGGGAGTCAACAATGTCTGAGGCTTAAACATGTTCAAGGAAATCCAGTTTTCCTTCTTGTAATCATGGGGTGTGATCTTTATTTTCTTATCTTTACATTTAGGATCATCTAATTTATTGTTCATCTTTTCCCTAGTGACTTCATCTGATTTCTTATCTTCCTCAGTGCACTCAACGCAACTAGGTTTCTGTCTAGGTTTAAGGATTTCATTGCCATCATAAAGAACCTTATGAGCATTTCTAGCCCTTTTAATGACCTCTGGATTTGGTTCCTCAACAAGGGGAATGCTATGCTTATCGCTTAAGACTCTATGCTTAGTGATCATGTGAGCAGTCTGAATGGTGTTCCCTTGTATGTACAACTTGTTTTCAAGTTTGTTTTTCAAAGTTTTCAGATTAGAAAAATCTTTCAAGAGTTTTGATTCCTTTGCATTAAATTCTTGCTTAAGCATTTTCACATTTTCTTGAAGTTCTTGTTTTTGCTTAGCAGTTTTAGAAAGCTTTTCTTGCAAGGAATTTAACTCTTGTTTTAATACTTCTTCTCGAAAATTACTTTTTCTAATGATTGTACGCACTTGGTCATCCATTTCCTGCTCACGAGAGGTCAACTCAAATTTTGCACGTTGTTCATAGATAGCAACACGTTCTTTATAGGCATTTAGTTCAGAAATTACAGAATCATCAGGGGCACATGCAGTGTATTCATCAAGAACATAGTCATTGTTGACTGCAGAAGATGCATCACTTCGTACAACTTCACTTTCACTTTGTTTCACATATTGATCATATGGGACAGCATTGATATTACCCATATTTTCAATATTTGATTCAAAAGTTTCAGTTAATTGTACTTTGTCATGCATCTTTTGCACATCAGCATCATCGTATAGTTTTAATACCTCTGAGATGAGTTTGTCTTTGGATGAGCCAGCTTGTGGTGAAGAAGAGACCTTGGGAGAAACCATTGGAGAAATGCTAGCCATAAAAATTGTGTGTGCAGTAGGTCCATCATCCACATCAGAGTCGTATGCATCACAATCAGCGACTTGAAAGGCATTCTGATGATTGTGACCTATCTCCTGAATAGGCTGCTCATCCACATCTGCATCATAGGTCTTGGCATTGCCCTCAGCTAGAAACAACAATTCCTCTTCATCCAAAGCAGCACCATTATCCTGAGCTTGTACAAGCAGCATCTTATCTCTGAAGTAATCAGCATTCTGTGGACGCTTTGGAGATGTGCAGTTCCTTGCAATGTGTCCCTCACCACCACAGTTATAACATTTGATCGGCTTAGCTTGACCTTGATTACCATTCCTTCCTCGATTCTGATTACCAACATAACCTCTACCAGCTCCACCTCTTCTTTGATCAAACTGCCTTTCTTGAACTGACTGCCCCATAATTTTCCCATCTCTGATCAAAGCATGGTTGTGAAGATTGGAGGCGGTTCGGATCTCATTGCAGGTGTGAAGTTTTTTGGTGTGAGGTGAAAGTGTACTGTTCTCTTTAACCATGAGTGTCAGTTGAGTGATGAAATGTTCCATGACAGCATTTGCATCAGGTTGCTTGAACCTTTGATCAGAAATGGGTTTGTGATTATCATCTTCCGTGGGTACAACTTGAGAAGCTTTGGTGGTAATCCCATCATTTGTGAAAAAGGCAGTTGAATCATTTGTAGAGCTTGTTTCTCCCTGACCTTTGAACTGATCAAGAATCCTCTTTTCAAACATGGCATGTCTCTCATTCTGAAGAAGGAAGGCATAGAGTTGCTCATAGTTTGTATTCTTCAATCCTTTAGTGAGCTTCACAGAGGTGAGAAACTTGTGCCATTCGGGATTCATGTTGTTCACAAATTTAGAGTTCAGCTGAATGTTAGGCATAGTCATTCTGATGTTCCTCATATCATTCACCAACTTATGAAATCTCACATAGTACTCATAGACACTCTCATCTGGTTTCATCTTGAAGTGTTCAAATTCGTCATAGAGTTGTGATTCTCTGTCTTCCATAGTTAATTCAGAACCTGAGAGAAGCATCTTGACATTATCCCATACTGCCTTTGCTTCGGTGTTGTGATTGATCAGCTTGTAGATGTCTTTAGGAAGACCTTGAAGAACAATGTTAGAAGCCCTGATATCAGCATCGAATCTCTTTTTCTCCTTATCATCAAGCTCATCATACATCTTTGGTCTGTCCATTCCATAAATCAGAGTTCCATCTTCAGCAGTATCAAGTACATCTCTAGTCGTCTCAACTCGATACGGTCCTTCATCAATGGATTTGAGAATGTTGACACCATTTTCCTTTCCAAGACAGTACAATCTGATTCGTTGAGCTCAAGAATCGTAGTCAGTTCTGTCAAGCATGGGTGGACGAGTATCTGAACCAGCTGCTTGAACATCCTCGACAATAGTGGAGATGATAGTAGGAACGTTGGTAGATATGTTAACAGATTATACGCGATTTTATAACTCTATGATTAAACCGGGAAATAGATTCTTTCACGGGATTTTACTAAATTAAGAGAAAACCGTAAAAAATCACCCAAGTCGCTAGAAGATAATGCACCAAGTCGCTAACACCTAATTCGCTATACCACCAAGTCGCTAAAGTCCCAAGTCGCTAAACAAAGGCAAGTCGCTAAATAGTAACTCGCTAAGCCTCAAGTCGCTAGCAAAATTTTGGCAGCAATTCGCTAAGATTCAAGTCGCTAAAGAATCAAGTCGCTAAATAGCAACTCGCTACTCACCAAGTCGCTAACACCAAGTCGCTACCCGTAGTGGAGAGTCCACTACTTGTACTGTAAGTCGCTAAGCCTAAGTCGCTAGCTCCAAAAACTTCAACTCGCTACAAAAATGTAAAGCAAGTCGCTACAAGGAAAAATGATCCGTAGGTCAAGTCGCTAGCAAGAAAACTTCACAAACATCACTTTTCAATCCAAAAACAACCCAACCAAGATGATTCAAGCTTACCAAATGAAAACCTAAACACTTGTGATGATTCTAAACATAAAAGTACTACCAAAATCCAAGCTTTAACACAAGAAATCAACCAAATGATGCACAAACCACTAAACTTTTTCAAACTCAAAAACCACCTAAAAACCACTAGAAATCCAAAGATGTGCAAGATATCATCTAACCATGGCTCTGATACTAATTGTAAGATATTAGTTTTCACATACACATCAAGCCATAACACAAAGTGGGCGTATTAGTGGAATTCTAGAGAGAGAAAGTTAGAGGTTTAGGGAACTTAGTGAGAGAAAGTGAAAGATATTATTATGAGCTCCAACTCTCTACCTTGGGAGGTAGAGAGTATTTATAGTCTTACATAAAACGCCACACAACGGGCTGTGGATCAGGCATACAGTGGGTAAAGACCCGTCCGTCCTCCACGGTGTTACTTAACTAAATACTACTTAACTTAAAATAACTACGACTACGAGCTTTCTAACGATTACATATACTTGAGGTGACCGACTCTTTAATACTTGGAATTTCTAATTCCTAACAGGATACTTGAATGATCAAAGGTAATAAGTGTTATAGCAAATGATTGTTTCTTATTGAAAGGAGATGGGATAAGATGACTACCAATTGATGTCCAAGGATAACACTAAGAGTTTTGTGGTGTTAAGTCATAATAAATGATCCTAGTGATCAGATTTAAGCTTGAGGTAAAATTTGAAAAAATCTTAAAATTCACAAGAATTGAAAAAGCTAATTTTTGTATCACTTTGAGATAAAAATGGTTGGAAACAATTTCCTAAAATTGTTTAGTTTGTCCACTTAAGTGTTTTTAAAAGATGAGAAATAGTTTGTGAGTTATTAAGGCGGAAATATGGTGAGCTTTGATGTGTTGATAAATCAAGAGGCATTTTAACTAAGATTTTAAGTAAGCCTTTAGTGAGTCTAAGCCTTTCTCATCCTTGAAAAGGTTCTAGTTAGATTCTAAAATCATATGCTTAGCTAATGAGATGTTATCTAAAAAGTTATCTTGATGCAGGAAATGCTGAATTGCTGATCTGATGTCACGGATCCCACGGTTCCCTCAAGGAAGGGATTCGGCTAGGCTAATCCTTGTGATCCGGCATCTACAGATCAGAATCTACACAGAAGTGATGTGCAGATTTTGTACACTAATAAATCAATACGTAAAGCAATAGGAACAATCATGTCATCACAAAACTCCACTTATAAAAGTATGATAAAATAACAATATCCAAATTTCCATAAATCAAAAGAACTAACACGTAATCATCCAAACATAAAATAAACGAAAATAAGCATAATCCTATTGTCTCTTTCATCAATCCTTTCTTTTCCTTTTTGACGTCTTAGTGAGGTTGTAAGCGAGGTTTTGAATCATGCCCCTCAATTGTTTAAATTCCGTGGTCTCGTTTGGAATGGTTGGAAGTTGTTCGTGGTATTCAAGGATTTCTAATTTGATGTTGACTACGGGGTCGACATCTTCCTCATCTTCATCTTCTTCTTCACCAGCTGAGGAGTCCGAGAGAGCTTCAGGTTTCTCTCCATTAACCATGAACCGTTTAGAGCGTTGTTTGGTAAGAGATACCATGACGTGATCGGAAAGGTAATGATCATCGTTAATAGGAGATGGTTGCAATGTACCAACATACTTACAAAGTCGTGTTAGGAGCATACCATATGGAAGTACCATGTTGGAAGCTTTGAATACCCCAGCCATTCTCCTTACCATGTAATAGGCAAGATTAAATGGCCTTTGGTGGGTAAGACAATAGATCATTTGCACAAGACATGCGTTTGGATGATCTTTGTTTCCAACTAGGCTAATGACATTTTCCCTAAGGATTTCTTCCCATTTTCTAAACATGGGATGCATTTCGAAAAGTTCCATTTGAAAGGGATCACGGTGAATAAGCTTTTTGTTACGGTCGTAACGAGATTGGTCGGTCCTAACTTTGAAGATAGTATTTCTAATGGTTTCGGGATCGTCGAGAGGAGTGTTATAGAGAGGTTTAGGATCAAGTGCAAGGTTTTGAGCGTTAATTGCCCAATCTTGAGAGTACATACAAATTCCTTCACAAGGAATGCGAAGAATTTGAGCAAAGGTGTTGAGAGGAAAAATAAAGTTTTGCTTGTTGATGATGAAGGCGATTGAGATGCTATTGTCGGTGTTTCTAATGATCCTAAAGCTTTTGTAAAATTCAAAAATGAAGACCGGACAAATTTGCTCATCTATGTCAAGGAGACAATCAAAGTTGATCGTCGAGAAAACTTGACGAATGTCGGTATCTTCAAGGAAACATTCCTTGACTACACGACCTTCGTGGATGAGTCGTTTTACAAGGCTTTTGAATATTTTACGGTCGGTTTTGGTCAATCCCTTTTTACGATAGAAACGGTTGGGAATACCTATGCCAAGAAAACTGCAGAGTATCTAAGAGAAGTCCAAGCAAAAGATGAGCAAAAGGTCATGCAATTGCGTATTTTGGGCGCTGAATTGGAGCTAAATGCTCGTAATCATGATGTGTTTATCCAGAAAGTTAAAGGCCTAATGGATTGGTAATTGTGTATATGCTACCGGAGGGAGCTGATGTTGGTCATGATGTGTTGTTTATGTTGGTGTTTGCATTTGTGGTTATGTATTTCTACTGAATTTTATTATGAGTGCGGTAATATTTCACTCCAGCCCTTCGTAGGTCACTGTAAAATATTTTACCAAATAAAAGCAAGCGTTTGCGTCAAGTAAGTTTATATTGTTTACCTATTATTTTCTTTGCATCTGATGATTCGCTGTGGAACAACATCGCCTTTTCTGCTTCATGATTGTTTTGCTGAAATGTCTTTCTTTGTGCATTTTCTTTGTTTGTCACTGTAAATAAGTAATTAAACATATGGTATAATAGGCTATCCGCGACACTTGCAGATGCAAACACTAAAAATACCTTATCATCACTGCTGACATAAGTATATCCGGAACATGACCGATTGTGTTATAAAATAAAAGATCATGATATTCGTGGCCTATTAAATGCTATTTTATGACACATAGATGTGCATGCTAAATGAGATTTATGTCTCATAAAATAGCATTTAACAGCTCAAGAAGATCGTGTCTCTTTTTTTTATTTTATATTGACATAAGATATTGTTGTTGGAAAGATAACCTGCATCGCCAGAACAATGGATAATCGTGTTAGACACCGTATCTGTGGAAAGTGTAATGATACACTAAACATCCAAAGAATCGTCCGATCGATAGTTCCTGAGCTGTTAAATCCAAACAATGGATAATCGTGTTAGACACCGATAGACGTACCAGTAGAAAGCAGAAGTGGTTGCTTTATAAAATAGCAAAAAAAAAAAAAAAAAAAAAAAAAAAAAAATCGATATTCCTGAGCTGTTAAATGCTATTTTGTGACACATAGATCGCTTGGTTTATTAAATTTATGTCTCACAAAGTAGCATCTAATAGCTCAGGAAAAGCGATATTTTTTTTACCAAATGAGAGAACATTCCTGCCATGCCTTCTGCCACTGTGGGAAAATGAACATACAAGGACAGTAGTTGTAATGTCGTTACAACATATATTTTGATAATCGTTTAATGTGATTATCTGAATCGACAGAAGGACAGAATAGATAATACTTACAATCATCCCAGCATGTGCGCACATGTAGAAGTCAATATTGCGCGGGTGACAAACCTTGTTATGAATCACCGTTCCTGTTAAAATCGAAGGTGAAAATCATTGTATGTACACTTGGTTTAAATCATACTAACAGATACACTTTCCAATCATTTGGGTAAATAAATTACACAAAAACCAAACAGCCATGTATTGTTCAAGTAAACTTACCAGGTAGAACATTATCTTTTGTTCCTTGGTAGAAAAACTTTATATGGTGATTCTTTTGAGCAACTACCAAGAGAAAGTTAGGAGACCACTTGTCATCCAAAAATTTGCATACACATACCTAAAATAAGAACAAATATGAAATCAGGATATGCTAATCTATCATTCACATCGTTAAGAACCCACTGCAGCATGAAAAAATAATTTATGCCCAAGGTCATTTGTCAGGAAATGTCACCGAATGAACACTCATACATCTGAAGAATTATTTAGTTGACGTGTGAAATATGAGATTTTGTAAAAGTTTTTATTTTCTTAGGTAAAGCTACATCAGAAAATGGCGTTATCCCATGGAAACAGGTGTTGTTAATACATGTTCCGTTAATTTTTTTATTGGCCAACTCGTATCTATAGGTATAAGAAAAGTGTAAGTCAATACGGGTAGGTGGCAGTATTTGGCGCAATTTTTTTCGGTTAACATTGAGCGTACTAAACTGTCGATATTCAACCTACAATATTTGACCAATTTGAAACCATAGCAAGTTTCGTTTGGTCATAAGACTAACAGGCATACTACAGTAACCCTTCCACAGTCTAGACAACAACTGAAGACATGGATAGTACCTTTTAGTGGTAGCGGAAGGCAAATAGTTTCCAAACTGCCTTGGCCCCGATGGAGGATCTGGTAGCCCATAATCCCTCAATGACTTTCCATGGATGGTGAAGAATGACTTTCCGTGCACGCTAATGTACAAAGATAACACGAGTTGCACAACAAACGGCTAACGCTATAAAACTACTTTAAAAAAAGGATAAAAATAAACAAAAAAGAAAAAAGAAATAGAAGAAGAACACTCACGCTCTACAATGTGGGACTGAAGCAACCAACATGTGCACACCTATTTCGCAGTTTCTCTACTACATAAAATCCAATTAAAAAATGCAACGGATTAGGATCAAAGTATCTAAGAAATAATTTAGCTCGGCGTGAAACAAAACTGTGACATGACACTAACCTAGTTATACACTCGTACGACTATGTACACAGCAACAACTTTCACATTAGATTGATGACAGAACTTTTTGGCTTCTTCGAAAACCTAAAAAAATTATATATGAAGCTAGCATATGAATATCAAGATAATGAATACACATAGAAAAGCACAATCGGGTGTTTGGCATTGCAATTTTAGACAGATCACGTTTGCTGTAGCAATTCACAATAAATAGCTAAAACCGCAAAGGTCATCCTATGTCCAAAAAAATCCTTTCGAATTTTCTTGCAGGTCATTCTACGTCAATGTTGTAAATGGTTACCTCATAATATCAGGAGTAGCTAAAGTTGACAAATTCTTTGTCCGACCATCATTCATCCCAAAACATCTTTCAACCAAGCAATCAAAGATAAAACCCTACTATAACGGGAATTCAAAGAGAAACCCCATAAGTGCAACAGTTAACGCTAAATTTGTAGTCTTAACGCCAGCATGTTTCCAGACAATCCACAGAGCCCCTACTTTAGTATCAAATACATCTATTAAATTATGTAGTCTTAAAAAGAAAGAAAGCACAAACGTACAACAGTTAGAATACCAGCAACAACAAAGAATCCAAGGACCTCCAACATTCCTCTGCGATGAGCAATACGTTGATTACCTACAACCTAAAAGACAATAATCATATACAATAATCAGCAAAAGCCTTTTAAAACACAATGGCGAAATTCAACTCGCTAATAGTCGGTATACCTACTGGCGTGCTGCTTTAACCTACTGGTCGTACTTAATGCTACCACTTTCCAATTGCTGAACATATGCCCGCGTCAAAAACAAATTCCAATTAGGTGAAACTATCAAACAAACAGAATTAAGCAATACCATCAAACATACACGCGCATATTACAAAGCAAACTCAAAAGACAAAAGCACTTTGTAAGACCAATTTCAAAAGTTATTGAAAGTGTAAAAAAAAGGTTTGAACTACCATAAGCAGCAATGTGTGCAACACCGCCAAGTTGTTGTTGGTACCCTGGTCAAAAAAATAAAAAGTATCAATTAAACAAAATTAAAGTATGTTGCTAAACATAAAATGGAACAATCACAACCACCTGATGAATCACTTCGAGTAGCGAAGACCGTGGCGGTGCGAGGTTGATGAAGACGTTTGGCAGGTATGAAGATAAGATTGAGATTTTTTAATCTTGAAAACGTGATAAATAACCTGACGATAACAACCACAATAACAAAATAATCACAGACCCAACCCGAGCGATGAAACAACAACCAATTTCACAAAAACCCCAAAAATTAGATCGAAACCCTACCTCGGAGATGAACAAAAAAAATCACAAATTGAAGCTCATCACAACCAACAAAATCCGATAACAACAATTAATACCTCAAGATCTGATTACGCCAATGTTGGGAAGAATCGATGCGTAGAAAAGTGAAGAAAGGAATCAGTGAAGCTTATCTATAAGTAAAGTGATGGTTGCACACTGGACCAAGAATGAGAACCCAACATATACCTCAGAAGCCCACATGCGGAGCGTAATAAAAAACAATAAAACAACGTTTAAAATAATGCCACCGACGTAGCGGTTTAATATAAATATATAATGCTTAATTATCAAATGTTTGGTAGCAAGCATAAAAGAGTAATTTTTGAGCAATTGGTATTTAGCATTTAGCGTTATTGATTGTATGCATGTTTAGAATGATCAGCAGTTAGCATTTATGAAGAAAAAAAATGCTAAATGCTAGATGCTCATTGAAACAACATTTTAAAAGCAGTGGAATTAAAAAATTTCTTAAATACCCGCATGCAACTTATTTAAAGAGTTTATATTTAAATATGTATGCCTTTTTATGTCATTTTGCATATTATTATTACAATTATAGCTACTCTACCAAATATTTTTATAAAATATAGTGCTAATGCTAATTTTGACAAATAAACTCGTGGTGCGGAGATAAAATCAAAATTGATGATATCTTCTTTTACTTTCGTAGAGAAATATTTGTTTCCCTAACGGATGACAAATAATGCCTATGAATATCCAAATATGTGCATCCGATGGCCAATATGATACATTTTATGCTCGCTAATTAATGTTGATCGATCAAACAATATATTCAATTTCAATATTCTCGTATGGGTTTTAAAATAAATGTTAGCTCAAAAGTTCTAATCTTTAATCTTTGCTTCACGCAAAGTCTTTCTATATTGTGTGGCTTAGCAATAACGAAACTCTATTGTAAACGTTTTAATCAATAAATAGGCATGAAATTTGAAATTACTTAAATAATTAAGCATGGCCTTTGGACCAGATGTTTCTTGTCCTAGGTGTCTATGAGTGACCCATTAACCTAGAGGTCATGAGTTCAAGTTTTGTTAGAGACGCATAAGATAGAATTTGTGAGATAAGTGGTGCATGTTGTAAAAATTTGTTGTTAAAAACAAAAAAGAACAACAGTCTTTGGTCTAGTGGTATCAGGTATGTGAGTTGCCCATCAATCTAGATGTTGTGGGTTCAAGTTTCGCTGAATTTATTTGTGAGATAATTGTGAGATGGGTTGTATAGGGTATAAAAAAATTATCGTTAAAACAAGAAAAAGAAAAATAGAAAATACGTATTCTACAAGTTTTATCAGAGTGATTGAGTGGGTGGGTTAAGTTGGAATTGGTACAAGTGTTAGCAGTTTCCATATACATGATGATATATAGACACAAAATAAAGTTGTTTGACATTTTACGAGTTATATATACAAGTTAAGTACATTGAACTGTTGAAGGTTCTTCGTACGCGCAAACATGTTCTAATTCAATGCTTTTGGAGGAAAGCAATGGCAAAATAATATATAACGTAAAAGTAGAGGGAACAATATCTTATACATAAACAAAAAAGATTAGAGTTGTACTGAATTTGGTAAAATACATAGAAGATGTAGGAAAATGCATACTCACTAAAATGGGGAATTACTTATGCACCCGACAATCGTCACCTCAAACAAAACATATATCGAGTCTCATAATAATTTATAATCAACATGATGGAACATTTGTGTTCTAGTGTTCCAATTACATAAAAAGACTTGTTACAATACATCTAAGATGCAACCTAATCAAGTAGCCGAGGTCAAACCAAAGGAACATCATCCTTATCATAATCGGGCTAATCTAACGTTCTTATATTACGGAGTATTTATCAAGATTTTATTCTAACCTAGATTTTCTAAGAACCGAATGCCTTAACCCAAGTTTCGTGCTTAAATCGACTGAATACACGTAATAAGGTTATAAGGATGCAAATAAGGTATCTAATTCTAAAAGCCAGATGTTTGCTTTTTGCCGTTTTATTAAGGTATCTAATTCTAAAAGCCTTATTGATTCGTTGTCTAATGTATGGATTGGGAAATTTCGGCTACATGCCAATGTGGCTAGGTTTGACAGGAATTCGATTGTTAAACCATCTCTTGATGGTCAGAAGGAATCTAATGCCGCTCAAACAAACAAAGTTCATAGGGGTCCTGTCAAGAAAATGGATAATAAAATAAGACTTTTGCTTCTGTCTCGAATGCGGGAGGAAAGAGTACCAATGTAGCTCCTAATTTAAAGTCTTCTATAGTTCTTGATGAGGCATGTTTTATGGAACGTGATTTTTCTTGCTCCTTAATGGGAAAAATTGAAGACATAAACGCTCTAACAAACCTATACTTAATTCTTTCTAACAAAGGTTTTGAGAATGTTACTGTCACTCACTTGGGCGGTATGTGGGTTCTTTTAGACATGGTCTCTGATGCAACTAAAGATAAAATCCACAAACATGTTGGTATTGGATCATGGTTCCAGCAATTTGCCTTCAAGAGACCTAAAAAGTGAAAAGGAACGAAATTAAGCAGTAACGGATATAAAAGTGGTCGATTAAGGGCTTAAATGACCCCTCAAAAGTTTACCTTTTAAATCCTTATCAGTATCTTAGAAGAGATAATAATCGTCTCTCTTTTGTTGAAACAAAAAAACTACTCCTTTGATGGTTGACTGCCGAGTGTTTTGGCTTTGGTTAACCCTCTTCTTCTCCACGGTTGGTGTGTTCTTTTTTCGAACGCCCGTGATCCCTTTGATGCGAAAATGTGCTTTCATACACTTGTTGGGATTCTACTGCCGTGTATCAATTTGAATTAAGTGGTGATTCAATTACGGGTGCTCGGTTTGATTCTACGAAAGAATAGGTGTGTTTATTCCTTGTATTTCTGAATCAATAATCTGCCCCTTGATGACTTTGTGTTATATCGAATTTGGTATATGGTTTTTCTTTGTTTTTGAATCGATTAGATATCGGTTGTGTTTAACCATGTACAATCTTGATCCCTTAGGATCTGTTATGTTTCGGTATGTATTTCGACTAGTGTTTTTTTTGCAAAAAGATAAAGAGGAACCTTTTTTGATGCTGGTAAAATAATCACTTTTTTTTATTGATACATTGGTGACGAAAGATGCATTCTCTTGATGAAAAACACAATAAAAATGATTTATGATTATTGTGGTCCGACTGGTTTTGCAAAAAAAAATTTACCGAGACACAGGGAGTGTATCGATTCAAGAACAAGGTGTAGAAAGACCTTGGTATATGATGATTTGGTTAAAAATTACCAAACCTGCTCTGATACCAATTGTTGGCCTTTAACGTTGGATCTATGGTCTGTAACATGGTCAAAATATACCAAGACACAAAGAAATGATTTAATCTTTACTTGGAATAATAAGTATTATAAATATGTCATCAAATCTATTCGAATACAACTGCTAACTATATCTACATGTCGAATGGGTACAAGGAATGGTTGTGTTGGTTCAAATGATCCAACAGTCATGACCCTTCGAATATAACTGCTAAATAACTGTTTTGTAACTAACATTCTAACTATATTGTAAATGCTTTACAGCAGATTGGAATTAACCCAGTACATATGTTGTTGTAGTGTGGTTAAAATAGTTAAAATATCGAAACTCAAAAGGATAAAGAACCATTGTATCAAGTTAAACTTATGAGTGTTGATAATTAGACACATCTCATGTGAATTACAATCATCTTCAAAAGAAGGGAATCCAAATTTGTATTCTTTAAAAATAGAAAACTTATGGGCAACTTAACAATCATCTTCTTTTTCTCTCTAGAGTGATTTTGGCGATTACCTTTTTTCACTGTTCCCTTCAATCCACAATTGGTTTTTTGATTGAATATCCCATCTTCTAACATATGATTCCTTTTGTGTTTCATTTAAAACAAACGTTCCGATATGCCTATTGAAAATAACAAACCCCCAGATCCACTTATTAAAGAGTTCTGTGAGTTTACTAGGATGTCACCAGATAAGGTTCATCTGTCGGAGTTCTGGTGTTCTATCACACCCCGCCAGAGGCGGAAACGCAAGGTGCAACGAAATCAATATACATCGCCAAAGAGATATAGTACAATACCATAATTAAAATTTAAAGAAATAGTGCAACATTACAATATTGTTCTAGCCGGCCTTGGCAATTGAAACATAAAGTTTGGTTTCCAAAAGATAACATTTTACTACATAATGACCTCGGCTGACTCGTTGTAACACCCCAAAATCTCGGTACAGCGAAAGACTTAAACAAGCTTTCGGGGCGTTACTGGATTGGTACACAACACAAGTATAGGAAAACAAGATAATTATAAATAGTTCGTAACCAATCCCATAGTTAATTATCTGATTACATTTATTCCAAAATATTCAAATGTAAGACCCAAAAGAGATGGTAAAATACATCAACATAATATTATTAGAGTTTAATGTTAGGAATTAGAAATTCCAGGTATTAAAGAGTCGGTCACCTCAAGTATATGTAATCGTTAGAAAGCTCGTAGTCGTAGTTCTTTTTAGTTAAGTAGTATTTAGTTAAGTAACACCGTGGAGGACGGACGGGTCTTTACCCACTGTATGCCTGATCCACAGCCCGTTGTGTGGCGTTTTATTGTAAGACTATAAATACTCTCTACCTTCCAAGGTAGAGAGTTGGAGCTCATAATAAGATTTTCTTTCTCTCACTAAAGTTCCCTAAACCTCTAACTTTCTCTCTCTAAAACTCATCTTCTATACGCCTATGTTTGATTGTGTTATGATGTGTATGTGAAAACCAATATCCTACAATTGGTATCAAGAGCCAGGTTAGATCATATCGTGCACATCTTTGGATTTCTAGTGGTTTTTAGGTGGTTTTTGAGTTTGAAAAAGTTTAGTGGTCTGTGCATCATTTGGTTGATTTCTTGTGTTAAAGCTTGGATTTTGTTAGTACTTTTATGTTTAGAATCATCACAAGTGTTTTGGTTTTCATTTGGTAAGCTTGAATCATCTTGGTTGGGTTGTTTTTGGATTGAAAAGTGATGTTTATGTGGTTTTTCTTGCTATCGACTTGATATACGGATCTCTTTCTTCGTAGCGACTTGCTTCACAATTTTGTAGCGAGTTACAGTTTTGGAGCTAGCGACTTAGACCTAGCGATTAACAGTACAAGTAGTGGACTCTCCACTACGAGTAGCGACTTGGTGGTAGCGACTTGGTCTGTAGCGAGTTGCTCTTTAGCGACTTGAATCTTTAGCGACTTGAGTAGCGAATTGCTGCCAAAATTTTGCTAGCGACTTGAGGCTTAGCGAGTTACTACTTAGCGACTTGCATTTGTCTAGCGACTTGGGACTTTAGCGACTTAGGGGTGTAGCGAATTAGGTGTTAGCGACTTGGTGCATTATCTTCTAGCGACTTGGGTGATTGTTTACGGTTTTCTCTTGATTTAGTAAAATCCCGTGAAAGAATCTATTTCCCGGTTTAATCATAGAGTTATAAAATCCCGTATAATCTGTTAACATGTCTACCAACGTTCCTACTATCATCTCCACTGTTGCCGAGGATGTTCAAGCAGCTGGTTCAGATACTCGTCCACCCATGCTTGACAGAACTGACTACGATTCTTGGGCTCAACGAATCATATTGTACTGTCTTGGTAAAGAAAATGGGGTTAACATTCTCAAATCAATCGATGAAGGACCCTACCGAGTTGAAACTACTAGAGATATACTTGATACTAATGAAGATGGAACTCCTATTTACGGAATGGACAGACCAAAAATGTATGATGAGCTTGATGATAAGGAGAAAAAGAGATTCGATGCAGATATCATGGCTTCTAACATTGTTCTTCAAGGTCTTCCTAAATACATCTACAAGCTGATCAGTCACAACACTGAAGCAAAGGCAGTATGGGATAATGTCAAGATGCTTCTCTCAGGTTCTGAATTAACTATGGAAGACAGAGAATCACAACTCTATGACGAATTTGAACACTTCAAGATGAAACCAGAAGAGAGTGTCTATGAGTACTATGTGAGATTTCATAAGTTGGTGAATGATATGAGGAACATCAGAATGACTATGCCTAACATTCAGCTAAACTCTAAATTTGTAAACAACATGAATCCCGAATGGCACAAGTTTGTCACCTCTGTGAAGCTCACTAAAGGATTAAAGAATACAAACTATGAGCAACTCTATGCCTTCCTCCTTCAGAATGAGAGACATGCTATGTTTGAAAAAATGATTCTTAATCAGTTTAAAACCAACCAGGGAGAGTCAAGCTCGTCTAATGACTCAACTGCCTTCTACTCAAACATCGAAATCACAACCAAAGCCTCACAAGTCATACCCTTGGGTAATGGTAATCACAAACTCATTCCTGATCCTATGTTCAAACAAGCTGATGCTGATGCACACGTGGGTAACTTC
Source organism: Chrysanthemum seticuspe (assembly GCA_019973895.1). Lineage (NCBI taxonomy): Eukaryota > Viridiplantae > Streptophyta > Magnoliopsida > Asterales > Asteraceae > Chrysanthemum > Chrysanthemum seticuspe. The sequence continues at coordinate 204,539,526 of BPTQ01000004.1, read as the reverse complement.
ATTAATCAACTAGCTCTACTGATTAGTCAAAACATGAATTCTCTCCCACAAACCAACAACAGCCTCAGAACAGCATCTAACCCACATAATCAAGCTACTGTTAAAGATGGGAGGATCGTGGTGCAACCAGTTCAGGAAAGACAGTATGATCAGGGAAGAGGTGGAGCTGGTAGAGGTTATGTTGGTAATCAGAATCGAGGAAGGAATGGTAATCAAGGTCAAGCTAAGCCGATCAAATGTTATAACTGTGGTGGTGAGGGACACATTGCAAGGAACTGCACATCTCCAAAGCGTCCACAGAATGCTGATTACTTCAGAGATAAGATGCTGCTTGTACAAGCTCAGGATAATGGTGCTGCTTTGGATGAAGAGGAATTGTTGTTTCTAGCTGAGGGCAATGCCAAGACCTATGATGCAGATGTGGATGAGCAGCCTATTCAGGAGATAGGTCACAATCATCAGAATGCCTTTCAAGTCGCTGATTGTGATGCATACGACTCTGATGTGGATGATGGACCTACTGCACACACAATTTTTATGGCTAGCATTTCTCCAATGGTTTCTCCCAAGGTCTCTTCTTCACCACAAGCTGGCTCATCCAAAGACAAACTCTTCTCAGAGGTATTAAAACTATACGATGATGCTGATGTGCAACAGATGTATGACAAAGTACTATCAACTGAAACTATTGAATCAAATGTTGAAAATATAGGTAATATCGATATTGTCCCATATGATCAATATGTGAAACAAAGTGAAAGTGAAGTTGTACCAAGTGATGCATCTTCTGCAGTCAACAATGACTATGTTTTTTATGAATACACTGCATGTGCCCCTGATGATTCTGTAATTTCTGAACTAAATGCCTATAAAGAACGTGTTGCTATTTATGAACAACGTGCAAAATTTGAGTTGACCACTCGTGAGCAGGAAATGGATGACCAAGTGCGTACAGTCATTAGAAAAAGTAATTTTAGAGAAGAAGTATTGAAACAAGAGTTAAATTCCTTGCAAGAAAAGCTTTCTAAAACAGCTAAGCAAAAACAAGAACTTCAAGAAAATGTGAAAATGCTTAAGCAAGAATTTAATGCAAAGGAATCAAAACTCTTGAGAGACTTTTCTAATCTGAAAACTTTGAAAAACAAACTTGAAAACAAGTTGTACATACAAGGAAACACCATTCAGACTGCTCACATGATCACTAAGCATAGAGTTCTAAGCGATAAGCATAGTGTTCCCATTATAGATAAACCCAACCCTGAGTACGGAAAGATAGCAAAAGCAACTCAAAGTGTGATCTATGATGGCAATGAGATTCTTAAACCTAGACAAAAACCTAGTTGCGTTGAGTGCACTGAGGATGATAAGAAACTAGATGAAATCACTAGGGAGAAGATGAATAAGAAACTAAATGATCCTAAATGCAAAGAGAAAAAAGTAATTATCACTCCTCATGACTACAAGAAGGAAAACTGGATTTCCTTGAACAAGTTTAAGCCTCAGACATTGTTGACTCCCGAACAAGTTTTCTGGAAAATGGATTTAGATAAGCAGAAAGTTGAAAATATTGTTGAAACAGACCCTCCCCTTTGGAAAATGCCTAGAGCGATTGTGTATCCTCCTAATACACCAATGCATCTTGTTCCGAGAACAATTGCCACTAAAAGCAAGACCTTAATTAGCCAATATGTTATATTTCAACTATTTGTTGATTTTGAGAAAACTTGCAAGAAAAGGATCACACCCACTGGTATAACTGAAGGAGAAAGGGGTTTTGAGCAAATGAAAGAATGTTATTTAACTGAGGTCATGCCTTTCCTTAAACTTCTAAAAGATCACTTTGAGAGTCTTAAAAAAGGGATAGAAACTGATATTAAGGGAATGGAAAAGGAATTTGATGCAATGATAGTTGAAGTTAGTGACTATGAGCGTGCACTAAAATATAATGAGATTGAGAGGAAGAACTTGCATACATTAAATGAGACTCTTATTACTGAATGTGTTGCTCAAGATATGTTTTTCACTGCTTCAAATTGCTCTATTAATGCTTCCCAATTTCATGAACTATCTGTTGCCCTGAAAGTCTCCCATGATCGTGTCATTGAGCTTGAAAAAACTAATTCTAAACTAAACGAGAAAATTGAACTGGATGATCACGACAATTTGGTTAAACATTTTTCTAAACTAGAAGTTGAGCATTTTAATTTACAACTAAAATATCAACATCTTAAAGAAAATGTCAAAACTTCAAATATCAAGACATCCTCAGATGCTCCAGAGTTTGATGCAGTTTTTCAAATTAACAAACGTGATGAACAGATTCAAGCTCATTGCAACACGATCAGAAAATTGAAAGCCCAAATCTCTCAATTAAAGGGTCAAACGAACAATATGACAGGCTCCCAAATGCCTCCTCCTTTAGACTCTCAGAATTCTCAAACGTTTCATCTTCAAAACCTAGTAAATGCATTACAAAAAGAAAATGAAAGTTTTCTAGAAGAAAATGAAAAAGTTAAACGTCATTTCAATGAGTTATTTGAATCAATAAAGGTCACTCGTAACAAAAATAACGAACAAATAGCTTCATTGCAAAAGGAAATTGAGAATCTGAAGAGTCAGGTAAAAGGGAAAATGCCTATGACCAATGGGGAGAATGGTGTATCAAAGGTTCACTCTTGTAATAAATATGCTTTGTCTGTGAAATATGTCCCTCCTCATCTCAGGAACAACAAACTTGCTGTTCAAACATACTTCTCATCCCTTAAGGATTGCCTAGAATGTCTGCGTGAGATTGTTGAAGAGGATAAGTTAGAGAAACCTCATGATAATGCAATTGGACATGCATGCTTATATGCCAAACGATCTCAAGAAATCTTAGAATGCTTGATCACAATATGCCCAAAGTCATTAGGTGAGAGAGTTAATCCTTTGATTCCATGCTCGATGCCTAATGCCAAGTATGATATTCATTCGATTCCCAATGTTTTGAATGTGAACCGTAGTGTGCCTTTAAGTAGTTCAGATTCCAGATCTGTCAATGCTAAGAAAGATAACTCAAGTGTGCCTTCTAGGAGTACAAATATCAGTACTTCTAGTTTCAAGAAAGTGAACCTTAGTGTGCCTGCATGTAGTTCAGATCCCAGCACATCTAAACAGGTGATGCAAAGAGTAGTAAAACCAACTAATGTTCCCACTCCCTCTACAGGAGTAATCAGTGACATTAAAGGGAGCAGGTCAAAGTCTCAAGACAATACAAGGAATGATAGGACCTCGCAAGCTAAGAATGTGCACTGGAAAAGAGTAGAAGAACAATCTAGGAACTTTAAGTTTGAATCGAATAAAACGAATCGTGTTGATTCTAGTATTAGCCATAGGCGTACTTTAATTAATTCGAATTCTGATACTATTTGCAAACCTTGTATTGATGTCTGCTTGAATTCTGTCTTTAATCATGAATGTGGTGTTAATGTTCTGCCTAATGATCTTAATTGTCCAGTTAATATTGTTAATGCTAAAATTCATGCTAAGAAGGCTAAAAGGCAAAAACGAAAGAAAGTTAGAAAACAGTGGAAACCCACAGGAAGAACATTCAGTAAAATAGGCTATTATTGGATACCTGTTGGTCATAAGACTAATCAGATAATGCCCACTAGAAAATGGATGCCTACTGGTAGAACTATTCCCTTAAGAAGTGATCACACTGTGAACAGGGCTAATACAGACACTAGTACTGCATCTATTCACAATGATTCCATTGCCTCATTTTCTGATATGAATGCTTCTATTTCTGATGTGGGTGTTCCAACCATCGTTACTAACCAAATGGAACCCATTCTTGCATGGGGATCCCGATTATCTAGTTATCCATTCTTGTCTGTGTTCAACTGCAGATCGTTCAAATCGTTCTGTGGTACCTGGACTCAGGCTGTTCCAAGCATATGACTGGCGACCGGTCACGGCTCATGAACTTCGTGAGCAAATTCATCGGGACTGTTAGATTTGGGAATGATCATTTCGGTGCTATTATGGGTTATGGAGACTATGTTGTTGGCAAAAGTGTTATTTCCAGAGTTTACTATGTTGAAGGTCTTGGTCACAACTTGTTCTCTGTTGGTCAATTCTGCGATTCGGATCTAGAAGTAGCCTTCAGAAAACATACCTGCTTCGTTAGAGAACTTGATGGTAAGGAACTTTTAAGAGGTTCACGTGGTTCAAATCTATACACCATCTCCATAGAAGATATGATGAAGTATTCTCCAATTTGCTTGCTGTCAAAGGCTTCTAAAACAAAGTCATGGTTATGGCATCGTCGTCTCAATCACCTGAACTTCGGCACCATCAATGATCTCACCAGAAAGGACTTAGTTGTAGGTTTACCTAGACTCAAGTACGAAAAGGATCATCTTTGTTCAGCATGTCAATTGGGAAAAAGCAAGAAGTATGCCCATAAACCCAAACCTACTAACTCTGTCACAGAAGTTCTTCATATGATTCATATGGATTTATGTGGACCAATGAGGGTGCAAAATATCTTTGGGAAGAAATATGTGTTAGTTGTGGTTGATGATTACTCTAGATTCACCTAGGTCAAGTTCTTAAGGACAAAGGATGAAACTCCTGATATCATCATCAAACTCATCAAACAGCTGCAGGTTCGACTTAACAAAACCGTCAGAATTATCAGAACAGACAATGGAACTGAGTTTGTCAACAAACAACTTAGTGAATTCTATGAAAGCGTTGGAATCAACCATCAAAGAAGTGTTCCACGAGCTCCTCAACAGAACGGTGTAGTTGAAAGACGAAATCGAACTCTTGTTGAAGCCGCTAGAACAATGCTGATTTACTCAAAGGTTCCAATGTTTCTCTGGGCTGAAGCAATTGCCACTGCATGCTACACACAAAATCGTTCCCTGATTCACACTGTTCATGGAAAAACTCCATATGAACTTGTCCACAACAGAAAACCTAATCTCTCTTTCCTTCGTGTGTTTGGTACATTGTGTTATCCAACTAATGAGGGTCAAGACTTAGGTAAACTTAGGGCTAAAGCTGACATTGGAGTATTTGTAGGATATGCACCAAACAAAAAGGGATACCGAATCTACAACAAAAGAACCGGAAATATCATGGAAACAATTCACGTTACGTTTGATGAGCTGACTGGTCAAATGGCTCCTGGACATTCCAGCTCAGGACCCGCACTTCAAAACAGTCCCATTGGTTCATCCCTTGTTCCAAACTCCTCTCAAGAAACTCCATATGTACCTCCATCTGAAGATGATTTAAAGAAATTGTTTGATCCTATGTTTGATGAACTTTATGATCCAAGTACTAATGAGGTGTCGATCCCTACAACAGAGGCTGCTCATATTCCTGTGAATGAAGTCAATCCCTCAGTCTCAATATCTTTAAGTCAAGAAGCGCCTACTACTGATCCTTCCGTCTCATCAACAAATCATCATTCTTCAAATGTACATAATGAAACTGTTTCTGGCATCAATGATGAAGTTAATCCCTTTGCTACTCCTGAAGATGCTCCATTTGAAAACATATTTGCTCCTGAATCATCATCAGAACCATCTTCTTCAGGAGACATCGACTCTGCTACCTCAGTCCCTCAACTACTGCCACATGAACACCTTAGAAAATGGACTCACGATCATCCACTAGATAACATAATTGGAAATCCCTCTCGTCCTGTATCAACACGGAAACAACTTGCAACCGATGCCTTATGGTGCTTCTTCAACTCCGTACTATCTAAGATCGAACCAAAAGATGTTAAAACCGCCATGAATGAAGATAGCTGGTTCAATGCCATGCAAGATGAAATTCATGAGTTTGATCGACTTGATGTATGGGAGTTAGTACCTGCTCCAGACTGTGCTATGATTATTGCTCTTAAATGGATCTTCAAAGTGAAACTTGATGAGCATGGTGATGTGTTGAAGAACAAGGCTCGTTTAGTTGCTAAAGGATACCGTCAAGAGGAGGGTATTGACTTTGAAGAATCTTTTGCTCCAGTTGCTCGAATCGAGGCAATCAGAATCTTTCTGGCTAATGCTGCTAGTAAGAACATGGTAGTCTATCAGATGGATGTGAAGACGGCATTTTTGAACGGAGATCTTAAAGAAGTCGTCTACGTCAGCCAACCTGAAGGATTTGTGAATCAAGAGCATCCTACTCACGTTTATCGTTTGAAGAAGGCTCTTTACGGTTTAAAGCAAGCTCCAAGGGCATGGTATGATACACTGTCAAAGTTTCTTCTATCTACCGAATTTAGCAAAGGAGCAGTTGATCCTACATTGTTCACCAGGAAGTCAGGCAAACATTTAATTCATGTTCAAATTTATGTTGATGATATTATTTTTGCCTCGACAGACCCAATGGAATGTGATCGTTTTTCAAAAGAAATGAGTTCAAAATTTCAAATGTCAATGATGGGACAAATGTCATTTTTCTTGGGATTATAAATTTCACAAAGTCCCGGAGGCATTTTCATAAATCAATCTAAATATGCAACAGAGATCTTAAAGAAATTTGGATTTGATTCAAGTGACCCTGTTGACACCCCCATGATTGATCGAACCAAACTAGATGAGGACCACTCAGGGATCATGATTGACCAAACGAAATATCGTAGTCTGATTGGATCCCTGATGTACCTCACTGCTAGTAGACCAGACATCTTGTTCGCTGTTTGCATGTGTGCTAGATACCAGGCTAAGCCTACTAAAAAGCACCTTGAAGCAGTTAAACGGGTCTTTCAGTATCTCCAAGGAACCATCAATATGGGTCTTTGGTACCCGAAGGACACCGGCATGTCACTTACAGCCTATGCAGATGCTGATCATGCAGGGTGTCAAGATACTCGTCGAAGTACATCTGGAGGTGCTCAGTTTTTGGGTGATAAGCTTGTGAGCTGGTCTTCAAAGAAGCAAATGAGTACTTCTATTTCCTCTACAGAGGCTGAATACATAGCCATGTCATCCTGTTGTGCTCAAATCTTATGGATGAGATCTCAATATCTGACTATGGCTTTGAATTCAACAAAATTCCTCTGTACTGTGATAATAAAAGTGCTATTGCTCTCTCATGCAACAACGTACAACACTCAAGAGCAAAGCACATCGACATTCGACATCATTTCATCAGGGAACAAGTGGAAAAAGGTGTGGTGGAACTCTATTTTGTGAGGTGTGAATATCAGTTAGCAGACATCTTCACCAAAGCTCTTCCAAGAGAACGTTTTGAGTTCATTCTTCCACGACTTGGCTTGAAAAGCCTTCAACCAGAAACACTCAAACGTCTTCAGGAGGAAGACGAGGAGTAAAGGTCTATCTTCATCTATATCTTGTATATATCTATTCGAAAATCAAATAGAAAAATATAAAACATTCAAAATCCATAAAAATTTGAAAAATCTTGAAAAATTCCAAAAAATAGTGTCCTTTTTGTCATGTTTTCCTCGATTCGATAACATCTACGGTCTTTGAGATGTCATTCAAAGAATGTCATGGGACTTTAGATGTTGTTCGAATGTTAAAAAAAAATATATATATATATATATATATATATATATATATATATATATATATATATATATATATATATATATATATATATATATATTTTTGGGAGAAAGAGAAACATTGGTTTATTGTCATTTCAGGCAGTAACCGGCTTTTAAAAGATAGAACAGAGCCATGTTTTACCATGTTTTCAAATTCCATGCTCTGATTCTATAAACATTTATCCGCTGAAAACTAACTGCTTTGAAAAATAACTCGGTCTCTATTTTTGATAATCATCTGGACTTATTTGTCAAAATATCAATCTCTCAATCAACAACCTATGTCATTGATTGAGGGGGAGAATGATTTCAATTAAATTAAAAAGTTATTTGGCATTCAATTGTTTTCAAAAGATATTCATGCATGTTTTATCAATGGAGTTTAAAGTCTTAAAATCCAATCCTTATCAGTTAAAACGCTTTCATAATCAAGTCACAATTCTCCTTAAAAGCTTTCAAAATCAATTTTAATCTATAAGAGATCACAAATCTCAAATGATTTGATAACTGTGATCGGGGGAGAATTTGTGATTTAAATTGGACTTAAACTGAGGATTCGGTAAATGGTTTTACGAAGATGTACATGTTATCCTCCCCGCATGTGACAAACGATTTCAAATTTTCCATTCACATGTTGAGGGGGAGCATCTATCTTACACCTATGACTTGAAACGTGATCATTTATCTCAATGTGCAGGTTCCCTCTAGTATGTGCAAAACTCCTTTCATACCTCGAGGCACATATTGAGGGGGAGCAAATTTATGGAAACCTCATCCTTCCCGGAAATGCTATATCTACTTGATTTGATCAAGGAAGTGATGGTGATATCTTTTAGAAAAATGGTAATCAAAGAAGTAATTTCTTCCTCTTGCCTCCGTGTGCAAAACGATTTCAAACATTTGATGCACATGTTGAGGGGGAGCACTTATTCTAAAAATAAGCATTTTGTACCTGAATTGTTTTTGATATTTTTAGAACAAGAGCTCCCCCTCAACATGTGCATCAAGTGAAATCGTTTTGCACACGGAGGCAAGAGAAAGAATTAACTTCTTTGATTACCATTTTCTAAAAGATATCAACATTACTTCCCTGATCAAAACAAGTAGATAAAGCATATAAGGAAGGATGAGGTTTTCATAAGCTTGCTCCCCCTCAATATGTGCCTTGAGGTTTGAAAGAGTTTTGCACATACAAGAGGGAACAGACTGCACATTGAAACAAATTGATCACGTTTCAGATCTTTGTGGTTTAAGATAGATGCTCCCCCTCAACCTGTGCATGGAAAATTTGAAATAGTTTGGCACATGTGGGAAGGAGAGCTTGTACATCCTTATAAAACTATTTACTGCATTATCAGATTAAATCCAATTTAAATCACAAGTTCTCCCCCGATCACAATTATCAAATCATTTGAGATTTGTGATCTCTGTAGATTTAAATTGATTTGGAAAGCTTTTAAGGAGAATTGTGACTTGATTATGAAAGCGTTTTTGTTGGGATTTAGTAAATCCAGTACTTAAAGTGTCAGTCACCTCAAGTATGTATACTCGTTAGAAAGCTCGTAGTCGTAGTAATTCAGTGTTAGTATTTAGATTACTTTGTAACACAGTGGAGGACGGACGGGTCTTTACCCACTGTATGCCTGATCCACAGCCTAATAGAGGCGTCTAAGCTTGTACCCTATAAATACCCTTTGCCCTCCAAGGCAAAGGGTTGGAGCTTTCACAATACATTTTTCTTTGTCTCTCTAAAGTTCCCATCCTCTCCCACTTTCTCTCTCTAAACCCTTAACCTAACGCCACCTAATATGTGTTTGGTATAAACCAAGATCCTACAAATGGTATCAAGAGCCATGGTTTGATCATCCATCTCTCATGTTCTTGGTTTGATAGTGATTGTTGGGTTAAGGTTTAGTTTTTGTTTTACGCGTAAAAGGGCTTTTATGAGTAGTCTCGTATACGTTTTTTTGTATCCTTAAAGCTATAAACTTTACACTTTTTATTCCAAGATTCTTGTGGGTTAAGGTTTATTGAGTGCTTAAATTTCAGTTTCTTGCAAAAAGTTTCAAACTTTACAAGTTTTTATTGGTATTTAAGAGTGTTTGGATACGTGTGTACGGATCTACGCATAAGAGAGAATCGTGGTTTTGATCTTCAAGTCTTGGTGTTTTGGTGTTTTTAAGATTGTTTCATCATCTTAATCTAGTTTTCTAAACGGTTTTGTTCGAAAAATCGTGTTTGGCATATTTCGTACTTTCTACGCATATCAAAACCCTAATCCTACGCGTAAGGTATTTTTCACAAGATCTTCAGTTCTGGTGGTTACTCAGTGTTCTTCTTGGTTGGATAAGCCTAAAAAACACTTCGACTTTGGATATCTCTTGCACTGTGAAGTGTAAAAGATTTTTGTGGGTAAAACCCTAATTTTACGCATAAGCATAAAACTTACACGTAGAAATTCTTACGCATAAGCTTTTTCTTACGCATAAGCCTGTCTTACGCCTAAGGGAAGTTTACGCATAAGATTCTTATGCCTAAGATTTGGTTTACGCATAAACTTAAGCCTTTTACCCTAAAACTCTACGCGTAAGCTCTAGTCTACGCGTAACCTCTATCTACGCGTAAGCTTGTGTCTACTCGTAAGTTTGTAAGTTACGCGTAAGTTTGCTGTCTACGTGTAAGCCTTCATCTACGCATAAGCTGGTGTTTACGCGTAAGTTGTTACGCTTAAAGTTTGTTGTCTACGCATAAGTGTATAAGTTTTACGGTTTATCTTGATTTTGTAAAATCCCGTGAAAGAATCTATTTCCCGGTTAAGTCAAAGATTTGTAAAATCCCGTAGAATTTAAACATGTCTTCCGTTGCTGATGATGTGCAAGCTGCCGGATCTGATACTCGTCCTCCCATGCTTGATAGAACTGACTATGAGTCTTGGTCACAAAGAATTAGGTTGTACTGCTTAGGAAAGGAGAATGGAATTAACATCCTTAAGTCAATTGATGAAGGACCTTATCGGGTTGAGACCACAAGAGACATAATTGATACTACAACAGATGGTACAATGATCTTTGGATTAGACAGACCAAAGACATATGATGAGCAGAGTGATAAAGAGAAAAAGCGATTTGATGCTGATATCAGGGCTTCTAACATCATACTTCAGGGTCTTCCTAAAGACATCTACAAGCTGATCAATCAAAACACAGAAGCTAAGGCAGTTTGGGATAATGTCAAGATGCTTCTCTCGGGTTCTGAATTGACTATCGAAGACAGAGAATCACAGCTGTATGATGAATTTGAACACTTTAAGATGAAACCTGAAGAGAGTGTTTATGAATATTACGTGAGATTCCACAAGCTGGTGAATGATATGAGGAATATCAAGATGACTATGCCAAACATTCAGCTGAACTCAAAATTCGTAAACAACATGAATCCCGAATGGCACAAGTTTGTCACTTCAGTGAAGCTTACCAAAGGACTAAAGAAAACCAACTATGAGCAATTGTATGCCTTCCTTCTTCAGAATGAGAAACATGCTATGTTTGAAAAAAGGATTCTTGAACAGTTCAAATCTCAACCAGGAGAAACAAGCTCATTAAATTATACAACTGCATTCTTTACCAAAGCATCACAAGTCACACCCACTGGAAATGATAATCACAAGCCCGTTCCTGATTTGGGATATAAGCAACCTAATTCTGATGAAGTCATGGAGCACTTTATCAATAAATTGGCTATTATGGTTAAACAAAACTTAACCTTCTCTCCACATACCAACAGACTTCACACGAACAATGAAATCAGGACTGCATCCAATCTACACAACCATGCTTTGGTCAGAGATGGAAAGCTTACAGTACAACCAGTTCAAGAAAGGCAGTACGAACAAGGAAAGGTGGAGCTGGTAGAGGCTATGCTGCTAATCAGAATTGGGGAAGGAATGGAAACCAGGGTCAAGCAAAGCCAATCAAGTGCTACAACTGTGGTGGAGAAGGGCACATTGCTAGGAACTGTATTCAACCAAAACGCCCTCAAAACGCAGAATACTTCAGGGACAAGATGTTGTTGGTTCAAGCACAAGATAATGGTGTAATGTTGAATGAAGAGGAGCTGTTGTTCTTGACTGATGGGAATGCTAGAACATATGATGGAGATGTGGACGAACAACCAGTGTATGCTGCTCAGAACAATCCCAACGCCTTTCAAGTTGCAGACTGTGATGCATTTGACTCGGACGTTGATGATGAACCATGTGCACAAAATATCTTCATGGCTAATATCTCTCCAATGACCACTTCATCTCAACAAGCCAGTCCATCCAAGGAATCCATCATTAAAGAGGTACTCAAACTATATGATGTGGTTGATGAACAAAAGATTCACCATGAAGTACAATCTACTGAAGTCATTGAGTCAGATATTGAAAATATGGGTAATAATAATGTTATCCCATATGAACAATATGCGAAACAAGATGACAGTCTTGTTGTACCTAGTGATGAATCTTCTGCAATTAACAATGAATGCATGCCTGATGAATACACTGCATTTGTGCCTGATGATTCCTTGACCACTGTGCTCAATACCTATAAGGAACAAGTTGCTATTTATGAACAGCGTGCTAAGTTTGAGTTAACTACCCGTGAGCAGGATATGGATAACCAAATGCGTACAATTATTAGAAAAAGTAATTTTAGAGAAGAAGTATTAAAACAAGAGTTAAACTCCTTACAAGAAAAGCTCTCTAAAACTGCTAAGCAAAAACAAGAACTTCAAGAAAATGTGAAAATGCTTAAGCAAGAATTTAATGCTAAGGAATCAAAATTTTTGAATGATTTTTCCTATCTAAAAACTTTGAAAAACAAACTTGAGAATAAGTTGTACGTATAAGGGAATACCATTCAGACTGCTCACATGATCACTAAGCATAGAGTCTTAAGCGATAAGCATAGCGTTCCCCTTGTTGAGGAACCAAGTCCAGAGGTTATTAAAAAGGCTAGAGATGCTCATAAGGTACTTTATGATGGTAATGAAATCCTTAAGCCTAGGCAGAAACCTAGTTGCGTTGAGTGCACTGAGGAAGATAAGAAATCAGATGAAGTCACTAGGGAGAAAATGAACAAGAAGCTTGAAAATCCTGAGTGTAAAAAGTATAACATAACGATCAAACCTCATGATTACACTAAGGAAAACTGGATCTCCTTAACCAAGTTTAAGACTCAGACACTTCTAACTCCTGAACAAGTATTCTGGAAAATAGATTTCGATAAGCAAAAAGCAGAGAATCTTGTTGTTTCTAACCCTCCCCTTAGGAAATTGCCAAAAGCAACTGTGTATCCTCCTAATACACCAATGAACCTAGTTCCTAGATCTATTGCAACTAATAGCAGGACCTTAATCAGCCTATATGTTGCTTATCAGCTGTTTGTTGATTTTGAGAAAACGTGTAAGAAGAAAATCAAACCTACAGGGATAACAGAGGGGGAAAGGGGCTATGAGCAAACCAAAGAATGTTATTTAACCGAGGTCATGCCTTTCTTCAAACAATTAAAAGGTCAATTTGAGAGTCTTAAAATTGGAATTAATTCTGATATTAAAGAAATGGAAAAGGAATTTGATGCGATGATTGTTGAGGTTAGTGACTATGAGCAAGAACTAAAATATAATGAGATTGAGAGGAAGAACTTGCATACCTTGAATGAGAATCTTATTTATGAATGTATTGCTCAAGATGTGTTTTACACTGCTACAAATTGTTCCATTAATGCTTCTCAATTTCATGAATTATCTGTTGCTCTGAAAGTCTCCCATGATCGTCATTGATCTTGAAAAGACTAATTATAAACTAAATGAGAAAATTGAACTGGATGATCACGACAATTTGGTTAAACATTTTTCTAAACTAGAGGTTGAGCATTTTATATTACAACTAAAATATCAACATCTTAAAGAAAATGTCAAAACTTCAAATATCAAGACATCCTCAGATGCTCCAGAGTTTGATGCAGTTTTTCAAATTAACAAACATGATGAACAGATTCAAGCTCATTGTAACACGATCAGAAAGTTGAAAGCCCAAATCTCTCAATTAAAGGGTCAAAAGAACAATGTGATTGGCTCCCAAATGCCTCCTCCTTTAGATTCTCAGAATTCTCAAACATTTCATCTTCAAAACTTAGTAAATGCATTACAAAAGGAAAACGATAGTTTTTTTTGAAGAAAATGAAAAGGTTAAACGTCATTTCAATGAGTTATTTGAATCAATAAAAGTCACTCGTAACAAAAACAACGAACAAATAGCTTCATTGCAAAAGGAAATTGAGAATCTGAAGAGCCAGGTAAAAGGGAAAATGCCAATGACAAATGGGGAGAATGGTGCTTCAAAGGTGCATGTCTGTAATAAATATGCTTTGACTGTGAAATATGTTCCTCCTCATCTTAGGAATAACATACTTTCTATTCAAACATATTTCTCATACCTTAAAGACAACCTAGAATGTCTCCGTGAGATTGTAGAAGAGGATAAGTTAGAGAAACCACTTGATAATGAAATTGGCCATACATGCTTATATGCCAAACGATCTCAAGAACTTCTAGCATGCTTAATTACAATATGCCCTAAAACCTTAGGTGAGCAAGTCAATCCCTTGATACCTTGTTCTATGCCTAGTGCCAAGCATACAACTCATTCAACGCCCAATACCATGAATGTGAACTCTAGTATGCCTTCAAGTAGTTCAGAACCCAGCACATCTAAACAGGAAATGCAAAAAGTAGCAAAACCAACTAATGTTCCCATTCCCTCTACATGAGTAATCAGTGACATTAAAGCGAGCAGGTCAAAGTCTCAAGAAAATACAAGGAATGATAGGACCTCGCAAGCTAAGAATGTGCATTGGAAGAGAGTAGAAGACCAACCTAGGAACTTTAAGTTTGAGCCGAATAAAACGAATCGTGTTGATTCTAGTATTTGCCATAGGCGTACTGTAAATAATTCGAATTCTGATACTATTTGCAAACCGTGTAATGATGTCTGCTTGAATTCTGTTACTAATCATGAATGTGGTGTGAATGTTTTGTCTAAAACTGTCAAATCTCCAGTTAACATTGTTAAAGCAAAATATCATGCTAAGAAGGCAAAAAGGCAAAGGCTAAAAAAAGTTAGAAAACAGTGGAAGCCCACAGGAAGAACTTTTAGTAAGATAGGTTATCAATGGATACCTGTTGGCTATAAGGTTAATCAGACAATGCCCACTAGAAAATGGATGCCTACTGGTAGAACTATTCCCTTAAGAAGTGAACATACTTTGAATAGGTCAAATACAGACACCAACACTGCATCTATTCCTAATGATTCTATTTCTTATATTTCTGATGTGGGTGTCCCAATCCCTGTTACTAACAAAATGGAACCCATTCTTACATGGGGATCCCAATTATCCAGTTATCCATTCTTGTCTGTGTTCAACTGTAGATCGTTCAAATCGTTCTGTGGTACCTGGACTCACCGTTTTGTGGTACTGGAGACCGGTCGCGGCTCATGAACTTCGTGAGCAAATTCATCGGGACAATTAGATTCGGAAACGACCATTTTGGAGCTATTATGGGTTATGGAGATTATGTGGTTGGAGATAGTGTAATTTCCCGGGTATACTATGTGGAAGGTCTTGGTCATAACTTATTCTCTGTTGGTCAATTCTGTGATTCCGATCTTGAAGTGGCTTTTAGAAAACATACTTGTTTCGTTAGAGAACTTGATGGTGTGGAATTATTAAGAGGAACTCGTGGTTCAAACCTATACACCATCTCTATCGAAGACATGATGAAGTCCTCTCCAATCTGCTTGTTATCAAAGGCTTCGAAAACAAAGTCATGGTTATGGCATCGTCGTCTCAATCACTTGAACTTCTGCACAATTAATAACCTTGCCAGAAAGGATCTCGTCAGAGGCTTACCCAGATTAAAATATGAAAAAGATCACCTTTGTTCAGCTTGCCAATTGGGAAAAAGCACGAAATATGCCCACAAACCAAAACCCACAATCTCTGTAATGGAAGTCCTTCATACCCTTCATATGGATCTGTGCGGACCAATGAGAGTGCAAACGATAAATGGGAAGAAATATATTCTAGTAGTTGTTGATGACTACTCTCGATTTACTTGGGTTAAGTTTTTGAGGACAAAGGATGAAACTCCAGTTGTCATCATCAAACTCATCAAACAGCTTCAGGTTCGACTCAACAATAATATCAGGATTGTTCGAACTGACAATGGCGCAGAGTTTGTTAACAAAGACTTAATTCAGTTTTATGAAAATGTTGGAATCAGTCATCAAAGAAGTGTTCCTCAAACTCCTCAACAGAACGGTGTTGTTGAAAGACAAAATCGAACTCTTGTAGAAGCCGCAAGAACAATGCTAATTTATTCAAAGGTTCCAATGTTTCTATGGGCTGAAGCCATTGCCACTGCTTGCTACACCCAAAATCGTTCCCTTATTCACACCTCTCATGGAAAAACTCCATATGAACTAGTTCATAAACGAAAACCTGATCTTTCCTACCTTCATGTGTTTGGTGCCTTGTGCTATCCAACGATTGACGGTCAAGACTTAGGAAAATTAAGAGCAAAGGCAGATATTGGAGTTTTTGTTGGTTATGCACCAAACAAGAAGGGTTACAGAATCTACAACAAGAGAACCCGAAATATCATGGAAACAATTCACGTTACGTTCGATGAGCTGACCGGTCAAATGGCTCCTGGAAAATCCAGTTCAGGACCCGCACTTCAAAACAGTCCAATTGGTTCATCCCTTGTACCAATTCCCTCTCCAGCAACTCCATATGTACCTCCATCTGAAGATGATTTGAAAATTTTATTTGATCCAATGTTTGATGAACAGTATGAACCAAGTGCCAATGATCTATCAATTCCAACAACAGACGCTGCTCCTATCCCCGTCACTAAAGACAACCCTTCAGTATCAATGTCATTGAGCCAAGAAGCACCTGCTGCTGAT